>CP136066.1:177961215-179226215 GCA_032622095.1 Siphonodentalium dalli
AGGAATCTAATCGTGTGATTTTAAAGACGTCATACTGGTGCTGCTTTGGTGAGAGATGGGGGTGGGGTGGAGTTGGCACTAAATTTGATAAAAAAAATTTTAGTCGCGGATTAGCACCAAACTTACAAATAATAATCTCCATGATATCAGGAGTCTAATTGTGTGGTTTAAAGATGTCAAAAGTGGGGCCATTCGAGTCAGGGTGCCCAGAGGATGAGAGGGACACAAACATTGATAAACAATATGTTAAGCGCCGATTTCAACCTGATTGATTCATATTCTTCTCCGTGATACGAATAATCTAATCGTGTTTTTTAAATGCGCCAAATTGGTGCCTTTTGGGTGAGAGATATGCAATGGTGGCCCTAAATTTGATACGAATTTGTATACTCGCCAATTTTCATAAATTGTATATATAGTCATCTCTATAATGAGTCTAAGTGTGTGGTTTAATGATGTCAAAAGTGGCGCCGCTTGAGTCCGAAATAGGGACGGGAGGGTCACCAAAAACTTATAAAAATATGTTTAGTGCCAATTACCATCAAACTCATACACGTTCTTCTCAAATGATACAATGAATCAAATATTTGCGAATATCTGTGTTCTATATATAACTTTAAGGGTACAATCGAGATGACACCAAGGCGGCCTAACAGGGGTAACTTTTCACGAGTAAGATTTACGGGTTAAAATTTTCTAAAGTGACGTTGTTGGTGTCAGGGGAGGGTCTATTTTTAGCACATATTTCGACCAAATTGATATATTATTCTTCTCCGTGATACGAGGAATATAAACGTGTGATTTAAAGACGCGAAATTGGTGCCGTTTGGGTGAGAGATGGGGGTAATAACCATGATAAGAATTTGTTTAGTTGCCGATTACCACTAAACTATATATAATCATCTCCATTATATAATGCATGCATGAGTCTAATAGGCGTGGTTTAAATATGACAAATATATTTAGCACTAATTCCACCAAATTCATGCACGTTCTTCTTCAATGATATGATGAATTTATCACATTTGGGGTCGTTTGGGTCATCGATGGCGAGAGGAGATTCACTAGCATTTATAAGATTGTTCAATTCGCCGATATCCAACAAAGTTATATATAGTCATCTCCCAGGCCATCTCCATGTCGTTCTAAGGAATTATTGGCATTCCAATTTCACAATCTCGACAAATGGTGACCGAATTAAGTCACTTGAACAATTATATCTTCTCAAATGTCATATTTATATGGGGATGGAAATCATGGCATTCCTATAATGATCTAGCAACACAGATACATAGAAGAAAGCATTGATTGCTTGATTGATTGATTGATAAATCTCTATGTAAAACACAATTGTCGTCTTTTATTTTTTCGAACTAATGTGTTTATGATGTTCATGGTTCATGCTATAACGTCTGAAGTATACGCAGTTGTAAATAAATCAATACTTATTTATTGGTGGGACGGATTAAACGCGATAAACAAAATGATAATCGCTCCGACCTGACAAGGTGAGCCACTACTTATATTCCATGTGTAAGAATCATGTTTGTGATGCCATTTGGATAAACAATTTATGAGAATACGTGTAACACTTTGAGAGCAAGAGTATTCTCTATTCCCACCAAATATCCACGTTTCTTGCCATATATGGGGTTTCACATCACTTTAACATGGGCAACGTCGGGCAACCCTGCTAGTATATATGTAAAGAAGAACAAAACAGCAACAATAACAAAACAAAATAACAAAACAAAAAACACGTCTGTGTGGTGGGGTCCCCTATGTATTGTGTGCATATTGTATACACAGTATTGTACATATGTTATGCATGTTACACATTGAATTAGTGTCGTTTGCAATAAAGCAATCAAAACATAACCTGATAAATCGAGTCTGGTTATGCAGTCATTCTCCAGTAAAGCACTACACAAGAGTTGCGTCCCCCTGATTCCCGATATTGTTGTCAGCTAATACCTGTAACAAGATATCAAGAATTCAAGAGTATTATATCCCCGCTAACAGTGATATCCATTTAAGATGGTCTATCCCTTCCCAGTAAATTCGTATATAGCTTCCAGGGTGTAATATAATAGGTATGAACCGAGGACACATGTCTGGGAAAGCTTCTATCCATTAATATCAATATTATTTAGAATTTCTTAGCACATTCTTGGGACAGTTTTATGGGCTATTTTAAGAAATCGGCGCAAAAAAGTCCGGAGCGTACTAAGAAGGAGAACTCTATCTAATTATCAGCCTCAATCACGGACAACTGCAGATCAGCTTAGAGATTTAACGCGAATTACGACCGAAATAAACCACATTATTATTATTTTATTGACAGATAATATAACCCCATCTTCAGATATATCTGTATTTTATTCAGTCCACCTTCAGTTTTATTTTTCATTACATCATAGACCCATAAATAATATTATAGTTTTGAGAATATTCATGTAACGCCTGTTTATCAGTGAACAGTTGGGCTTAAAGGTACTCAATCCGATCAGACGCTCCTAAATTACTATTTCTTTGGCTTCGGGGGCAAAACATATTTGATTCGAGTCAAGGAACCCACCCATCAAAGCTCAGAGTGATCAGATATCGATTTTTAAAGTTTTTACTTCTATATGTGTGGCACAGAAGCACGTGGTCAGACGGACGAATATGAGGATGAAGATGGATAACTCTAAAATCAAGTGGTAATAATAACGACTTGATTTTAGAGTTATCCATCTTCATCCGCATCTTCATCCCTTTGACTACGTGCTTCTGTGCCACGAACAATAGAAATAGCAAACTTCAAACATCGATATCTGATCACTCTGAGCTTTGGTGGGTGGGTTCCTCGACTCGAATCAAATATTGTTTACACCCGAAGCCAAAGAATTAGTAATTTAGTAGCGACTGATCGGATTGAGTATCTTTAATATTTCCATGCACTATTCTTCGAAATGAGGGTTGCAAGGTTACATTTGGCAGTCGTCTGAAAATTCGACTTGTTTCTGTCACAAAGTTATTTGCTTATTAGAAAATATAACTGCAACTAGAAAATGAAAACATTCACTATGGATTCCGCACATACCCAAGCAAGTGTTACCAGAGACATGTCATTTCGCATTTATTCGGTCCGTGGAAAATCGGCTCATGGAATGTTAACAATTCCGAATTCTTACGCCCGTGACTCGTTCACTTTCATCCCTATCAAGAAATTCAACTTGGGCAACAAGTAACTCTCTATATAATGCTGTTATGTAGGTATATAGTCTGTACAAAGATAGCTTGCTTGTTCTGAAAAGAAAGAATGCATGCGTCACACCGTTGTGTGAGTTTTCCGCCACGTATTAAATATATAGAATACATCTATAATAATATGTCAGTGATCCCAATGCGGACTGCGACGTTTTTGTGTCTAAACATGGCTAGTATCACATACCAGATCGCTTATATACATGTTTTCCCGCAGCATGTCCGATACGAAATAAGAGCCTTCTTCTTGAACCCAATTTCCTTCCAAGTTGAGCTTTTCTATCCTACTGTTGGTCTGAAATAAAACAATATATCATTGGTGTAAAGATGGTTATTAGAAAATAACTGCAACGAGAAAACTTAAAAATATTTCACTACGGATTCCGCACATACATAACCAAGGAAGTTTTTACCACATACATGTCATTTCGGCATCTTTTATCATTAAAAAATGAAGCAAAGCGACCACTTTTAACTTTGAAATGAACACTCTCAGTTCACTGAGAAATTATCGGTAACCAAGCACACACATGGTGTGAACATACATTAAATATGGTCTACCTCTTCCTGTAACAAGTTCTATAGCCTCGTGAGTATGAAATAAAAAACAGTAATCGAAAATCCCTGTCTGGAAACGCTTCTATTGATTAACATTGATTTTATTTCGAATTTTCTTACGTGCAATCATTTTGAGACATTTTACGACTAGTGTTCGTTCAGAGCGTAGCGTGCGGGATAACTCTTTCTAAAAAATGTCCCACTTGATTGTCGAATTATATAAGAAAATATCAATATGAATTCAATATTAGAAGCGTTTTTGGACAGGTGACTTGGACTCATATATTATTTTACATCCGGAAACTATATAAAACGTATTTAGGAAAGTATGGACCATCTTTAATATAATATATGTGTAAGAATACTTCCTAATTTATATATTATTATATGTGTAAGAATACTTCCTAATTTATATATTATTATATGTGTAAGAATACTTCCTAATTTATATATTACTAGAAGGTTAGCCCGCCACTGGCGGCAATCATCAGAAACATGACGATTTAAAATTTTAAAAATTATTTTTTTTGTTTTTCAATGAGTTAATGATGAGCCCGACGTTGTACGGGCTATTCAAAAACCAAATTTCAAGTCGATAGCTCCACCCGTTTCCGAGATCTGGTCTGCGCATGCGCGAAGCTGCGTCGCACGGGCTCGGCGACCCGATAAAATTCGTATCCGGGGCAAGATACATTCACATACCAATTTCAAGTCGATAGCTCCACCCGTTTCCGAGATCTCGTCTGCCGGTGCGACAAAGAATATTGTTTGATCGAAAGCATTTGAATTAATACGTCGCAATACTCGCCTTGATGGTGGCTAATAGATATTTGTCCCTGTTATGTGTTGGGAATGTCGTCACACAACACGCTCATGTCTGGATACAGTCTTACACGCTCACGCCGAGACCCAGACGTAAGATTCACATTAAACACATACGCTCTTTATCAACACACTGCGGACACGAACGCTCTTTAACTATCAACGCTATTAACCACCGCAGTGCCGTTTTTTTGAGACTGAGAGTGGAGAACGCGTGCTCTGAGCTTCTCCAAAACGCCGCGACGACGATTCCCGTTGTTTTTTACATTTAGATCGTCCCATGGGTTTGTTCGAAAAAAGCAATTGCAACAGGTTCCGAGACACTTGTGCTGCATTTGCAGCAAATTTCGGCAATAGTCAGAAACAATGACAATTTTAATTTAATTTTTGGTTTTTCAATGAGTTAATTATTTTGTTTTTCAATGAGTTAATTGTGCCTTTTTAATTTTGTAATTGAATTTTTTGTTTTTAAATTTTACCCGATTTTTTTTGGTTTTTTCATGGAGTTAATTGTGCCTTTTTAATTTTGTTTTTCAATTTTACCCGATTTTTTTTTTTTCAATGAACCCGTCCATGACACTTCCCGTATTTAGCAAGTTTGAGCTCAATCGGTTCGAGTCTATAAAGGACACACACATATATATGACACTTCCCGTAGGTAGCAAGTTTGAGCTCAATCGGCATTCCCAGGAATTTCCCAGTCAATATTTAGCAAGTTTGAGCTCAATCGGTTCGAGTCTATAAAGGACACACTCATATATATGACACTTCCCGTAGGTAGCAAGTTTGAGCTCAATCGGCATTCCCTGGAATTTCCCAGTCACCAACGCGGCGTAATTTTGGTACATATATAGAGACCAATTGTCCATCGGCTGTCATGTGTAGTAAATATGTCTTATAAGCCGACATTGCCGTGAGGATGCTCGTTCCTACACGCGTTTTCGATTCTATGAAGTACCCACATATATACACACATACACATACACACACATATATATATATATATATATATATATATATATACGGAAGTCTCAAATTATATAGTAGATTGGCAGATTCCAGTAGCTTTATAACGGTATATCTGGGGAGAAATCTGATGCTATATTCGTGATTATCTGGGATGATTTCGGTATATAACTATATACTGTAAAAACAAAGCGCGCCATCCGTGCTCGCAGGGTTGGTCAGAAACAAATGTTTTTTAAATTTAATGTATGTTCCGTATATCTCTCTGCAGATGCAAATAACGTTGAATGGCAAACAGACGCTCTTTATAGCGATGCGTAAAAAACAAACGCTCATTAAATAATCACTTGATTAACCCCCGCCGTGCCTTTGTGGTGATTTTGAGAGTGGAGAACGCGTGCTCTGAGCTTCTCCAAAACGCCGCGACGACGATTCCCGTGGGTTTTTACATTTAGATGGGAAGTTTGAACTCAATCGAGCGAACCGTTTTCGATTCTATGAAGTACATATATATATACGAAGTCTAAAAATATATAGTATAGACTAGAAGGTGACCCGACTTCGTCCGGGCTTTGACCTTGAATTGTCCATTTTGAAGGTCAAGGTCAAGTGGGGTCACGATTTGACCAGTCCCAAAACACTGCCCGGACAAAAGTACCCGACAAACGTGCCCGTCGAAATCCATCCGGTTTTACTCTATTTGACCTTGAATTGATCATTTTGAAGGACAAGGTCTGCTCGGGGTCACGATTGGACCCGTCCAAAACAATCAGTGGACAAAACTAACCCCACGTATCAAATTTCGTCGAAATCCCATCAAAATTGGCGATTTGACCTTGAAGTTACCCGATTTCAAGGTCAAGGTCACGTCGCACGGGCAAATGAATATGCTTATGAGACTCGCCATAAGAAAGTACCCCCACATACCAAGTTTCATCGAAATCCCGTGAAATTCGGGCGTTTGACCTTGAAATGACCCGATTTGAAGGTCACGTCGCACGGACAAATAAATATGCCTATGTTCGTCCCCGGCCGAAAATACCCCCACATACCAAGTTTCATCGAAATCGGCTGGGCCATTTTCGAGTCCATCGATTACACACAAACACACAGATACACACACACACACAGATCTTTCAAAATATATAATAGATAGATTATATGTGTAAGAATACTTACTAATAAATATATTATTATATGTGTAAGAATACTTACTAATAAATATATTATTATATGTGTAAGAATAGTGCCTAATAAATATATTATTATATGTGTAAGAATACTTCCTAATAAATATATTATTATATGTGTAAGAATACTTCCTAATAAATATATTAGTATATGTGTAAGAATACTTCCTAATAAATATATTATCATATGTGTAAGAATACTTCTTAATAAATATATTATTAGATGTGTAAGAATACTTCCTAATAAATATATTATTATATGTGTAAGAATACTTCCTAATAAATATATTATTATATGTGTAAGAATACTTCCTAATAAATATATTATTATATGTGTAAGAATACTTTCTAATTTATATATTATTATATGTGTAAGAATACTTCCTAATTTATATATTATTATATGTGTAAGAATACTTCCTAATTTATATATTATTATATGTGTAAGAATACTTCCTATTAAATATATTATTATATGTGTAAGAATACTTCCTAATTTATATATTATTATATGTATAAGAATACTTCCTAATAAATATATTATTATATGTGTAAGAATACTTAATAATAAATATATTATTATATGTGTAAGAATACTTCCTAATAAATATATTATTATATGTGTAAGAATACTTCCTAATAAATATATTATTATATGTGTAAGAATACTTCCTAATAAATATATTATTATATGTGTAAGAATACTTCCTAATAAATATATTATTATATGTGTAAGAATACTTCATAATAAATATAATATTATATGTGTAAGAATACTTACTAATAAATATATTATTATATGTGTAAGAATACTTCCTAATAAATATATTATTATATGTGTAAGAATACTTCCTAATAAATATATTATTATATGTGTAAGAATACTTACTAATAAATATATTATTATATGTGTAAGAATACTTCCTATTAAATATATTATTATATGTGAAAGAATACTTCCTAATAAATATATTATTAGATGTGTAAGAATACTTCCTATTAAATATATTACTATATGTGTAAGAATACTTCCTAATAAATATATTATTATATGTGTAAGAATACTTCCTAATTTATATATTATTATATGTGTAAGAATACTTCCTAATAAGTATATTATTATATGTGTAAGAATACTTCCTAATAAATACATTATATGTGTAAGAATACGTCGTAATAAATATATTATTATATGTGTAAGGATACTTCCTAATAAATATATTATTATATGTGTAAGAATACTTCCTAATAAATATATTATATGTGTAAGAATACGTCCTAATAAATATATTATTATATGTGTAAGGATACTTCCTAATAAATATATTATTATATGTGTAAGAATACTTCCTAATAAATATATTATTATATGTGTAAGAATACGTCCTAATAAATATATTATTATATTTGTAAGAATACTTCCTAATAAATATATTATTATATTTGTAAGAATACTTCCTAATAAATATGTTATTATATGTGTAAGAATACTTCCTAATTTAACTCTTCCATGACTGGAGCTTCGTGAAATTTTACGAAAACCCTGTGCCATTGCATTCTCTTATATATAAGAGTCTCCCATAATGTAAGAGAATGCATTGGCCTAACAATATTTACCTTGACATTGTAAGCCAATCGTAGCACCAGAGCTAGAATGTCGTAACTCCATTTTGGCGGAAAATGAGTATTTGATATTATTCGAATCTTGAGAAAAAATCCAATCCGATGAGCCAAACTGTTTGCATTGGATGGAAAATATTCTCACAAACCAGTGACACAAATGTCGTATCTCCGGCGATCTTCACAATTATTCGTGCTATAAGGTCGTATGTCCCACAGCAGCCAATCGGATGCTTCAGGTTGTCCGTGTGACTTAAGTTCTGTGTTTGTAAATTCTCAAATGTGTGCTATATGGTCGTATCTCCATGTTAGTCACGTGATCATTTGGTGATTTAAATTTTGTGATTGTTCCACACATTTCTGTATTATGATGCACATGAGTGAATATTCATAATGTAGAATAGGCACCTTTTAGTTCATTGACACATGCGATTGCCATCATATTTAGCTTATTCTGTATTTATTAGAACAACTTCCTTATAGCACGGAAACCAATCGCCGTTGGCGTACGTAAATGGTCGTATCTCCAAACAAGTTATTGCTTTTTAAAAGAAAACGAGGGAGTAAAAAGAAAAAAAATATTGCTTCAATGGACAACTAATGTCAATTTTCATTGGGATAAATACAACAATACGTCATCCTTTGTCAACATTAGGAGAAATGTTGTCTGAAAACATCAACCTTCATATTCCTGGAAAGCTGAAAATGTTGTTAATGTCATTAACATCATCGATCTGCAGCTCTTACTGCTCTCTTTGGCGTTACAAATACAATGCCACAAAAAGTTATGTTATCTTTTTCAATAAATCAAAAGCTGATTACTCTAGTTCCCAGCGAAAATGGACTCTCTCTGTCACTCATTTAGGAATACCTATACAAAAGTTTAAATTCACATCTTCCTTTGTAGACGAGATATGTACCAAAATAAGAAGTACATTTTTCATGCTATCACATGCAGGTAATTGTGCAGGCGGCCTAACTCCAATAAGTTCACTAAAGATTTACAATTCTGTTATTTTACCAAGAGGTCTTTACGGCTCAGAACTTCTCACCAATCTTACGAACACTGATACTCTCAAACTGGAACGCATTCATCGTTTTTGCTTAAAACGTATTCAGGGATTGCACTTTCAAACCCGTACGGCTATGGTGGAGGTATTGATTGGTATCCCATCACTCGGTTCTTTTATTGTAAAATGTTGGCTCTCATTGTATAATTCTTTGTGCAGCATGAGTGATGGTCAGGAGGCTACCAAGCAACTCTTCCTCCACCGTACAGCCGAATCTCAATTCGGCCAGGGAGGCCCTTTCATGAGGACAGTTGAATCGGATCTCGAATATCTCGGAATTGGTTCCTTTTATTTAGAATTTTCATCAGAAGCAATCATACCTGTTAAGAACCATTGGAAATCCACAGTTAATGAGGCGATCAGAGTTAACTCAAATAACCAATGGTAACAACTAGTATCAATGCACAGTGATTTCGATCGTTTTTCCATTGTCCAGGAAAATCTTCAAATGTCCCATATTTGGAAAGCATGTCACAAATTTCCCAAACACAAGAAGTGTTATTTTTTCATTATCTAACTACTGTGTATTTTGAAATTTAAGGAAGATGTTCTCTGCACAAGGTGTGGTCAAGTTTATAATGACACAGTCAAACACGTTTTTCATGACTGTAACTTTCTTCACAACTCGAGAAATGACGCTTGGTATCGTTTTTGTCTCATTTTCATATAGACTGTTATATGTGCATTGATAGAATTCCTCCCGCCAATCAAATGCTCATGTTTATTGGGCACAACCAGAGATTATTTTATAGGGAGATATGCAACTCCCATTCACCTCTATGTAATTAATTTGCACCCTTATCGAGAGCGGCTGAGAGGGTCTCTATGTCAGGAGAGATGGCTTTCAATAGAAAACTAATAGGGAATAAACAATGTTTTATCGCATAATCTGTCATGTTTACCCATTGTTTCACAGACAAAAAAATCACATACATGGTCATGCTAGTGGAGATGAAAACAATTGATACTTACATGTATTTAATTTACAGATGACTAATTTTTAGCATATTTCTATCCTTGCGGTTCGTTTTTTTCTGTTTAGTGTCATGATGTTGGAATTTCAATGTTGCATTGATCCTCAGAATGATAAATAGATCCGTGATTCTCTTTCCAACTGAATCACAACATTGGAATTTAACATCACTGGCACCATGCAAGAGGGTGACAAATATTCCTTCAAGGAGAGTGAATTTCACGAAGGTTTCGTCAGTCGGGATTTTGAGTCCCCCATATACTCCTCTTGGTTGATTGATGTCTTTCAGAGAAGTGAATATTTGTTTTCTGTCACCATCTGATTGCTTTTTTTCTCACAATTAAATTATCTACACAATTGCAGCTTGTGTGGTTTTCAGTTGCTTTAAAGATGCAATATCCTGCAATGTACATTAATGCATTAGATATCGGCAATGATGCCACAATATCACTGATACCTGTGACAATTTGTGCTGGAGTGTCTTGGGGTACTGGAAAATCCAAATAATTTGGTTGGCTTGATTGTTTGGTACAGATACTTCCGATGGTAACTAAAATCTTGTCAGTATCATCGACGCAATTTGATGTTTTTGGCGGTTTTAGTGCTGCAGTGACAAAGCATTTCCTGAATTAATTTGCGAAGTGATCAGCCTCTGGATTGTCCCGAAATCCACCTGAAGATCTGATACCTGAAAACAAGTTCTCTAGACAATCCTGATTTAGTCTGTTAGTAAGGAGGTATTTAAGTCCGTCTTTAGAGAGTTGCTTCCAAAGTTCCAAAAGACAAGCGATGGAAACTCCATCCATTTAGAAAGTGTAGTTCCTTCTTGTTTCCAATTGGTCTCATTTTCTCCACGCAGATCTTGCACTCTTTTAAAAATTGTTCGTGGAGCGACCCATTCTGCAATGCTGCTCGATGAGGTTTGAGTGTGCTTTTCATTTGCTTTGAGTTGAAGCAATCGAAAAGAATATCAAATTTTTTAATGAAACTGGCTGTTGGTTTTGCCGTTTCTGGTAGAGCACCAAGCGAAATATAGGTGTATAATGCAGCAGAAACAGTTCGACTCAGCATCTGTGTTGCTAAATACACCCTCATTTTGGAAAAGTTAGTCAGTGCCATATGTTTTGTACCGATTTTGGGACACAAACGAATTTGTTGTTTTGAATCCCGATCATAAAATTCTCGCACATATGACCATTTGATTATATCATTGTCAATCTTGAAATCATATTTCATGATATTATTTCTGGTGCATTTGATCAGATGAGGTGGATCGAACATGCCAAATATTTTGCTTCCATCTTTTTCAAAGAATGGCTTCTCACTGCATATTCCAAGGTTTTTGAATAATGCTCGGTTTCCTGATCCTAAATCACAAATAACACACTTGATGACACCTCCTGCAGCATTAACTTTGTCAATAACTTCAAATAACAGAGATTTCAATATAGAGAAAGGTGTCGCATCACTCGAAAAATAAAAGGCTACTGGCTGTTTCCATTTTTGTACTAATCCTCTCACCATGAAGACTAAGGCGTGGTTGGCAATCATTTTTGACTGCCCAATGTTCGGTCCGTAATCTTCTAATCTTTTTGGTGCTTTATCCAGAAGCGTGGTGCTCGCTTCAGTATCCATTTTGGAATCTTACTTTCTACACATTTACCGACTGTAGATTATATTATATAATAAGCCTTCATATACATTACCGAACCCCACAATTTTGGCCATGGATTTCCTCTATGTGGGAGGCATTTTGATAATTCCCCAATAGTTTCTCATATATATCACTATATGACATACAATTTTTTTTTTAGACATTTCTTGTGTTTCGGAAGTGATATATTCACAATAAGTGGCATATATACGCTACAATAGTGGATATGTTTGCTTACAACCCACAAACATTTTCCACCAATTCCGGTCATAAGTCTTATGTTATCAGCATTATTCACCAGATCCACACACACATTTAATTATCTGAACTGATAAGAACACAGTGCTATGTTTCCTCTATTATATAAATGTGAAATGATTTCATTCCCACTGTTAGTTGAAGCTTAATCATCATTTTATATAATGTAGTTGGAGTTTTCCAATGCTATTTCATTAGAGACTCAGTGCCTGGACCCTCTCAGACATCAGCTGAGGTAATTACAGCTTTATCGCAGTGTGTCGAATCTCTCCTAAAGTATCTCTGGCACAACCCAAATGCTCTATTCGACAAAGCTGAAGATGCCCTCGCCATAGTCGATTTTTTCGTGCTAGAGGCCACGCAAATATGGCATTATTGGATATCTGGAACTCCCGTGCATCAGAAATCGCTCTAAGCGACGTGATGTGAAATATATTTCACGTTGAATAACAATTAAGGCCATATCTTTAATTTAGTTTTCTTCTTATGCGTAAAAGTCATTTCCCTCTATGTTCACATTATTTTTCTGATATCGCGGTTTTCTTACGTTGTTCAGTCAATTTATGCTGCCATGATGTAATTATGCATTCTTGTATAAAATATGTTTAATGCTCAACCACCGAAGCTCCCTTAGTGAAAGGGTTAAACATGTTTGAATACTTACAGCTAGTGGTATCGATAGTGCCTTCGCATCAGACACACCCAAGCCACGGAACTTCATCATCAACCAATTCTTAGATATGTGTCTGACGAAGTATTTGATGGGGGCGACGTTGTTTTCCGTACAAGCTTCACTGTATTTCTTCTCGCCGGTCGGATCATCCCGAAGTTACTTTTTTGACATCATGTATTTATCAATTCTGGAATATATCGTACCACATGAGTGAAACTAATCCAATTAAGTTTCATTCGACTCAAACTGATTCAGGGTACGTTCACACACTCGCAAATTAGACACGCGTTATTTTGCAGTCATTTCGTAGCGTTTCGGTATAGAAAGCTACAACGTACCAGAAACAGAATGCGAAAGAATGCTTATAAAACACATCTGCTCCAAAATATCACATGCAATCAACTGCATCAATAAGGTGAAACACTGTTTTCCAACTAAAGCATTGAAAACATTGTACTATATGCACTGATTCAAAGCCACTTAGTTTATGGTATCCAAATATGGGGTCATGTTCCGGAAGTCAAGAAAATATTCCTATTACAAAAACGAGTGTTGCGTATAATATATGCACTAAGAATCACCGGAATCACACAGATCCACTCTTTAAAAGAGAGAATATCTTGAAAATATATGACTTGCAGACTCTCTATTCCTCAATTTCCATACATGACTGGTGTTATAACCGCCTGCCCGCATCCTTTGGAATGATGTACAACAAACGAGAAAAATCAAACCCAAGACACCGAATCCCGTACTGTTAGAACTACCTAGAACTGAATAGTCGAGAAAACTACTCCACCACGCCTTCCCCACAGCATGGAACAATATGGAAAAAGACTACACATCTTGCCAAAGCAGGCACACATTGAAGAAGCGCTTACAGATAGCCATTTTGAGAAATTACAAAGAAAATGTACGCTATTAAAATAAAGGATTACCCGACGGTGCTCTATAATTATACGAACTTTCATTGTATTCTGCGCACCAGTGTTCACACCATCGCATTCTCGATCCTAAAAGATTCCCATATAATACTATATATACATCATAATTATATACCGTACATCGCTATGATTTCTCTAACAATTACTATGACCCTAAACCACTAGACATACACATAAACATTACATATGTGTAAAACTGTTAATTTTAATTATCCCAAAACCTCACTCAAGACTTTCCGGCGATCTATTTGTTCTCTAACAGTTCATATTAGTATGGAGAGATAATATAATTTATGTTCTTCAGAATCTAATTAACCCGAGATATAAGGAAAAGAGCGGGAGAGGGGGGCACTCAAGGATAAGCTTGTTCATAGACAACTAAAAACACTAGTTCATATTCAATGGGCTGTTTATTAAACACTATTTGATTTGAATATTCTTTTGAATAGTCTTACCATTGACATATTCATTCGTTCAAACCAGTTGATCTATTTTGTAACTTGGCTTTTAGTCGCTGGGCTCCGGGATCTGGGCTTTTAGTCACAACTGAAATAAAAATAAGTGAGAATATCTTGGAGCGAATTTCTGCAACAATTTCACCGCCTGGTGGACCCATTTGGAAAAAAATACATTCCCTGTGTCTAATTCTACATTTTGATATACTATACGCCCCATTATATTGAATATACCGGCTGAAATCGATCCTGTAATTGTAAACACCCGCATGCACTGTAACCACGTCCTCGCGAGAAACTCCCATACACTGTAACAACGTCCTCGTGAGACACCCCCATACACTGTAACCACGTCCCTGTGAGAAGCCCCCATACACTGTAAACACGTCCCCATGAGCCACCCCCATACACAGTAAACACGTCTCTGCGAGACACCCTCATACAATGTAACCACGGTCATATGAGACACCCCATACACTAACCACGTCCATGTGAGACACCCCCTTAACCTCTCACCATGTCCATGTGCCCTGTAACCTGTAAGTGAGATACATCATGCACTGTAACCATGTCCGGCGAGACACACCATGCACTGTAAACTCGTCCCTGTGAGACACCCCCATACACTGTAACCACGCCCATGTGAGACACCCTATACACTGCAACCATGTCCCTGTGAGACACCACCATATACTGTAACCGCGTTCCTGTGAGATACCCCATACACTGTATCCATGTCCATGTGAGACACCCCATACACTGTAGCCGCGTCCCTGTGAGACACTCACATACACTCTATCCACGTACCCGCAAAACACTCCCATACACTGTAACCACGCCCATGTCAGACAACCCATACACTGCAACCATGTCCCTATGGAACACCCCCATATACTGTAATCATGTCCCTGTGAGACATTCCCATACACATTAACCATGTCCACGTGATACACCACCATATACTTCAACCGCGTCCCTGTGAGATACCCCATACAATGTAGCCATGTCCATGTGAGACACCCCCATATACTGTAGCCGCGTCCCTGTGAGACACCCACATATACTGTAAACACGTCCCCGTCAGACGCCCTCATACACTGTAACCACGTCCACGTGAGCCACCTCCATACACTGTAACCACGTCTCCGCGAAACAGCCTCATACACTGTAACCACGTCGACATGAGACAACCCCATACATTGTAACCACGTCCATCTGATCTCACCCCCTTAACCTCTAACCATGTTGTTGTGCCCTATAACCTGTAAGTGAGACACACCATGCACTGTAACCACGTACCTGGAAGACACCCCATACACTGTAACCACGTCCCTGTGAGACACCCCCATGCACTGTAACATGTCCCTGTGAGACACCTCCACACACTGTAACCACGTCCCTGGGAGACATCCCCATACACTTTAACCATGTCCATGTGAGACACCTCCGTGCGCTGTAACCTCGTCCCTGTGAGACACCCCATGCACTGAAACCACGTCCCTCTGAGACATCCCCATACACTTTAGCCATGTCCATGTGAGACACCCCATCCACTGTAACCTCGTTCGTGTCTGACGCCCCCATGAACTGTAACAACGACCGTGTGAAACACCACCATGTAGTGTAACCACGTCCCTGTGATTCACCTCAATACACTGTAACCACGTCCATATGACACTGTAACCATGTCCCTGTGACACACCATATACTGTAACGACTTCCATGTGAGACACCTCCACACATTGTAACCACGTCGCTGTGACACACATCATACACTGTAACCATGTCCCTGCGACACACCATATACTGTAACCACTTCCATGTGAGACACCTCCACACATTGTAACCACGTCGCTGTGACACACATCATACACTGTAACCGCGTCTCTGCGAGACACCCTCATGTACTGCAACCACGTCTCCGTGACACATCCCCATGCACTGTAGCCATGCCCCTTTGACACATACATGTGCACTGTAACCCCCCCCCCCCTGTGACACACCATGCAACTACGTCCCTGTGACAAACACCATGCACTGCAACCACGTCCATGTGAAACACCCCCATACAATGTAACCACGTCCCCGTGAGACATCCCATGCATTGAAACCACGTCCCTGTGAGACACCATCATATACTATAACCACGCCCCTGTGACACAGTCATACACTGTGACCACGCCCCTGTGACATACACGATGCACTTTAACCACGTCCCTGTGAAACACCCCATGCACTGTAACCACGTCCCTGTGAGACACCCTCTTGCTCAGTAACCATGTCCATGTCGCACACCCCATGCATTGTAACCACGTCCCCGTGATACACCCCCATACAAAGAAACACGCCCCTGTGAGACACCCCATGAACTGTAACCACGTCCTCGCGAGACACCCCATGCATAGTAACGACGTCCTCGTGAGAAACACCATGCACTGAAACCACGTCCCTCTGAGACATCCCCATACACTTTAGCCATGTCCATGTGAGGCACCCTCGTGCGCTTTAACCTCGTCCCTGTGAGACACCCCATCCACTGTAACCTCGTTCGTGTCTGACGCCCCCATGTAGTGTAACCACGTCCCTGTGATTCACCTCCATACACTGTAACCACGTCCATATGACACTGTAACCATGTCCCTGTGACACACCATATACTGTAACGACTTCCATGTGAGACACCTCCACACATTGTAACCACGTCGCTGTGACACACATCATACACTGTAACCATGTCCCTGCGACACACCATATACTGTAACCACTTCCATGTGAGACACCTCCACACATTGTAACCACGTCGCTGTGACACACATCATACACTGTAACCGCGTCTCTGCGAGACACCCTCATGTACTGTAACCACATCCCCGTGAGACATCCCATGCATTGAAACCACGTCCCTGTGAGACACCACCATACACTATAACCACGCCCCTGTGACACAGCCATACACTGTGACCACGCCCCTGTGACATACACGATGCACTTTAACCACATCCCTGTAAAACACCCCATGCACTGTAACCACGTCCCTGTGAGACACCCTCTTGCTCAGTAACCATGTCCATGTCGCACACCCCATGCATTGTAACCACGTCCCCGTGATACACACCCATACAAAGTAACACGCCCCTGTGAGACACCCCATGAACTGTAACCACGTCCTCGCGAGACACCCCATGCATAGTAACGACGTCCTCGTGAGACACACCACGCACTGTAAAACGTCGACATCACAGTGAGACACCGCCATACACTACAACCACGTCCCTGTGAGACATTCCCCATACCTGTAACCACATCCCCGTGAGACACCCCTGTCCTCTAGCCACGTCCCTGTGAGATACCCCATCCATGTAACCACATCCCTGTGAGACACACCATACACTGTAACCACATCCCTGTGACGCACGCCATACACTGTAACCATGTCCCTGTGAGACACCCATACACTGTAACCACGTCCCCGTGAGACACCCCCATGTACTGTAACCACGTCCCCGTGGGACACCCCATGTACTGTAACCACGTCCATGTGAGACAACCACATGAACTGCAATCACGTCCCTGTGAGACACCACATACACTGTAATCACGTTCCTGTGATACACACCATGTACTGTAACCAGGTCCATGTGAGAGGCCCATTAATGTGACCACATCCCTGTGATACACACCATACACTGTAACTACGTCCCCGTGAGACACCCCCATGTACTGTAACCACGCCCCTGTGAGATACCCCATACACTGTAACCACGTCCCCTTGAGACACCCCCATGTACTGTAACCACGTCCCCGTGAGACACCACACGCACTGTAACCACGTCCCTGTGAGACACCACATGCACTGTAACCACGTCCCTGTGAGACACCCATACTTGTAACCACGTCCCTGTGAGACACCCATACACTATAACCACGTCCCTGTGAGACACACCATACACTGTAACTACGTCCCTGTGAGACACCCCCATGTACTGTAACGACGTCCCTGTGAGACACCACATACATTGTAACCACGTCCCTGTGAGACACCACATGCACTGTAACCACGTCCATGTGTGATACCACATGCACTGTAATCACGTCCCTGAGAGATACCACATGCACTGTAATCACGTCCCTGTGAGACACCACATACACTGTAATCACGTCCCCGTGAGATACCCCCATGTACTGTAACCAGTCCCTGTGAGACACCACATACACTGTAATCATGTCCCTGTGAGACACCACATACACTGTAATCACGTCCCTGTGATACACCACATACACTGTAATCGCGTCCATGTGAGACACCACATGCACTGTAACCACGTCCCTGTGAGACACCCCCATGTACTGTAATCACGTCCATGTGAGATACCACATACACTGTAACCACGTCCCCGTGAGACACCACATGCACTGTAACCACGTCCCTATGAGACACCACATGCACTGTAACCACGTCCCTGTGAGATACCCCCATGTACTGTAACGAAGTTCCTGTGAGACACCACATGCACTGTAACCACGTCCCTGTGAGACATCACACGCACTGTAATCACGTCCCTGTGAGATACCACATACACTGTAACATGTCACCGTGAGACACCACATACACTGTAACCACGTCCCTGTGATACACACCATCACCATGTGCTGTACCCACGTCCCTGTGAGACGCCCCATGTACTGTAATCACGTCCTTGTGAGACACACCATCACCATGTACTGTAACTACGTCCCCGTGAGACACCCCCATGTACTGTAACCACGTCCCTGTGAGACACCACATACACTGTAACCACGTCCCTGTGAGACACCACATGCACTGTAACCGCGTCCCTGTGAGACACCCCATGTACTGTAACCACGTCCCTGTGAGACACCCCATGTACTGTAAAAACGTCCCTGTGAGACACAACATACACTGTAACCACGTCCCTGTGAGACACCACATACACTGTAATCACGTCCCTGTGAGATACCACATGCACTGTAACCACGTCCCTGTGAGACACCCCCATGTACTGTAACCACGTCCCTGTGAGACACCACATACACTGTAATCATGTCCCTGTGAGATACCACATGCACTGTAATCACGTCCCTGTGAGATACCACATGCACTGTAACCACGTCCCTGTGAGACACCCCCATGTACTGTAACCACGTTCGTGTCTGACGCCCCCATGAACTGTAACCACGACCGTGTGAGACACCACATACACTGTAACCACGTCCCTGTGAAACACCACATACACTGTAATCACGTCCATGTGAGACACCACATACACTGTAATCACGTCCCTGTGAGACACCACATACACTGTAATCACGTCCCTGTGAGACACCACATGCACTGTAATCACGTCCCTGTGAGACACCACATGCACTGTAACCACGTCCCTGTGAAACACCACATGTAACCACGTCCCTGTGAGACACCACACAAACTGTAATCTCTTCCCTGTGAGACACCACATACACTGTAACCACGTCCCTGTGAGATACCCTATACACTGTAACCACGTTCGTGTCTGACGCCCCCATGAACTGTAATCACGTCCCTGTGAGACACCATATACACTGTAATCACGTCCCCGTAAGACACCACGTACACTGTAATCACGTCCCCGTGAGACACCACATGCACAGTAATCACGTCCCTGTGAGACACAACATACACTGTAAACACGTCCCCGTGAGACACCACATACACTGTAATCACGTCCCTGTGAGACACCACATGCACTGTAATCACGTCCCCGTAAGACACCACGTACACTGTAATCACGTCCCCGTGAGACACCACATGCACAGTAATCACGTCCCTGTGAGACACAACATACACTGTAAACACGTCCCCGTGAGACACCACATACACTGTAATCACGTCCCTGTGAGACACCACATGCACTGTAATCACGTCCCTGTGAGACACCCCCATGTACTGTAACCACGTCCATGTGAGACACCACATGCACTGTAACCACATCCCCGTGAGACACCCCCATGTACTGTAACCACGTCCCCGTGAGACACCACATGCACTATAACCACGTCCCTGTGAGACACCCCATACACTGTAACCACGTCCCTGTGAGACACCACATACACTGTAACCACGTCCCTGTGAGACACCACATCAACTGTAACCACGTGCCTGTGAGGCACCCCCATGTACTGTAGCCACGTCCCTGTGAGGCACCCCCATGTACTGTAGCCACGTCCCTGTGAGACACCACATACACTGTGACCACGTCCCTGTGAGACACCCCATACACTGTAACCATGTCCCTACGAGACACCACATACACTGTAACCACGTCCCTGTGAGATACCCCCATGTACTGTAACCACGTCCCTGTGAGACACCACATGCACTGTAATCCCGTCCCTGTGGGATACCCCATACACTGTAACCACGTCCCTGTGAGACACCCCCATGTACTGTAATCACGTCCCTGTGAGACACCACATGCACTGTAATCACGTTCCTGTGACACACCCCCATGTACTGTAATCACGTCCCTGTGAGACACCACATGCACTGTAACCACGTCCCTGTGAGACACCACATGCACTATAACCGCGTCCCTGTGAGACACCCCATGTACTGTAACCACGTCCCTGTGAGACACCCCATGTACTGTAAAAACGTCCCTGTGAGACACAACATACACTGTAACCACGTCCCTGTGAGACACCACATACACTGTAATCACGTCCCTGTGAGATACCACATGCACTGTAACCACGTCCCTGTGAGACACCCCCATGTACTGTAACCACGTCCCTGTGAGACACCACATACACTGTAATCACGTCCCTGTGAGATACCACATGCACTGTAATCACGTCCCTGTGAGATACCACATGCACTGTAACCACGTCCCTGTGAGACACCCCCATGTACTGTAACCACGTTCGTGTCTGACGCCCCCATGAACTGTAACCACGACCGTGTGAGACACCACATACACTGTAACCACGTCCCTGTGAAACACCACATACACTGTAATCACGTCCATGTGAGACACCACATACACTGTAATCACGTCCCTGTGAGACACCACATACACTGTAATCACGTCCCTGTGAGACACCACCTGCACTGTAATCACGTCCCTGTGAGACACCACATGCACTGTAACCACGTCCCTGTGAAACACCACATGTAACCACGTCCCTGTGAGACACCACACAAACTGTAATCTCTTCCCTGTGAGACACCACATACACTGTAACCACGTCCCTGTGAGATACCCTATACACTGTAACCACGTTCGTGTCTGACGCCCCCATGAACTGTAATCACGTCCCTGTGAGACACCATATACACTGTAATCACGTCCCCGTAAGACACCACGTACACTGTAATCACGTCCCCGTGAGACACCACATGCACAGCAATCACGTCCCTGTGAGACACAACATACACTGTAAACACGTCCCCGTGAGACACCACATACACTGTAATCACGTCCCTGTGAGACACCACATGCACTGTAATCACGTCCCCGTAAGACACCACGTACACTGTAATCACGTCCCCGTGAGACACCACATGCACAGTAATCACGTCCCTGTGAGACACAACATACACTGTAAACACGTCCCCGTGAGACACCACATACACTGTAATCACGTCCCTGTGAGACACCACATGCACTGTAATCACGTCCCTGTGAGACACCCCCATGTACTGTAACCACGTCCATGTGAGACACCACATGCACTGTAACCACATCCCCGTGAGACACCCCCATGTACTGTAACCACGTCCCCGTGAGACACCACATGCACTATAACCACGTCCCTGTGAGACACCCCATACACTGTAACCACGTCCCTGTGAGACACCACATACACTGTAACCACGTCCCTGTGAGACTCCACATCAACTGTAACCACGTGCCTGTGAGGCACCCCCATGTACTGTAGCCACGTCCCTGTGAGGCACCCCCATGTACTGTAGCCACGTCCCTGTGAGACACCACATACACTGTGACCACGTCCCTGTGAGACACCCCATACACTGTAACCATGTCCCTACGAGACGCCACATACACTGTAACCACGTCCCTGTGAGATACCCCCATGTACTGTAACCACGTCCCTGTGAGACACCACATGCACTGTAATCCCGTCCCTGTGGGATACCCCATACACTGTAACCACGTCCCTGTGAGACACCCCCATGTACTGTAATCACGTCCCTGTGAGACACCACATGCACTGTAATCACGTCCCTGTGACACACCCCCATGTACTGTAATCACGTCCCTGTGAGACACCACATGCACTGTAACCACGTCCCTGTGAGACACCACATGCACTGTAACCACGTCCCTGTGAGACACCACATGCACTGTAACCACGTCCCTGTGAGACACCACATGCACTGTAACCACGTCCCTGTGAGACACCCCATTCACTGTAATCACGTCCCTGTGAGACACCACATGCACTGTAATCACGTCCCTGTGAGACACCACATGCCCTGTAACCACGTCCCTGTGAGACACCACATACACTGTAACCACGTCCCTGTGAGATAGCCCCATATACTGTAACCACGTCCCTGTGAGATACCGCATACACTGTAACCACGTCCCTGTGTGATACCCCATACACTGTAATCACGTCCCTGTGAGACACCACATGCACTGTAACCACGTCCCTGTGAGACACCACATGCACTGTAACCACGTCCCTGTGAGATACCCCATACACTGTAATCACGTCCCTGTGAGACACCACATGTACTGTAATCACGTCCCCGTGAGACACCACATGCACTGTAACCACGTCCCTGTTAGACACCACATACACTGTAATCACGTCCCTGTGAGACACCACATGCACTGTAACCACGTCCCTGTGAGACACCACATGCACTGTAACCACGTCCCTGTGAGACACCCCATACACTGTAATCACGTCCCTGTGAGACACCACATGCACTGTAACCACGTCCCTGTGAGACACCACATGTACTGTAACCACGTCCCTGTGAGACACCACATGCACTGTAATCACGTCCCTGTGAGACACCCCATGCACTGTAACCACGTCCCTGTGAGACACCACATGCACTGTAATCACGTCCCCGTGAGACACCACATGCACTGTAACCACGTCCCTGTTAGACACCACATACACTGTAACCACGTCCCCGTGAGACACCACATGCCCTGTCATCACATCCCTGTGAGACACCCCATGCATTGTAACCACGTCCCTGTGAGACACCCCCATGTACTGTAACCACGTTCGTGTCTGACGCCCCCATGAACTGTAACCACGACCGTGTGAGACACCACATACACTGTAACCACGTCCCTGTGAGACACCACATACACTGTAATCACGTCCATGTGAGACACCACATACACTGTAATCACGTCCCTGTGAGACACCACATACACTGTAATCACGTCCCTGTGAGACACCACATGCACTGTAATCACGTCCCTGTGAGACACCACATGCACTGTAACCACGTCCCTGTGAAACACCACATGTAACCACGTCCCTGTGAGACACCACACAAACTGTAATCTCTTCCCTGTGAGACACCACATACACTGTAACCACGTCCCTGTGAGATACACTATACACTGTAACCACGTTCGTGTCTGACGCCCCCATGAACTGTAATCACGTCCCTGTGAGACACCATATACACTGTAATCACGTCCCCGTAAGACACCACGTACACTGTAATCACGTCCCCGTGAGACACCACATGCACAGTAATCACGTCCCTGTGAGACACAACATACACTGTAAACACGTCCCCGTGAGACACCACATACACTGTAATCACGTCCCTGTGAGACATCACATGCACTGTAATCACGTCCCCGTAAGACACCACGTACACTGTAATCACGTCCCCGTGAGACACCACATGCACAGTAATCACGTCCCTGTGAGACACAACATACACTGTAAACACGTCCCCGTGAGACACCACATACACTGTAATCACGTCCCTGTGAGACACCACATGCACTGTAATCACGTCCCTGTGAGACACCCCCATGTACTGTAACCACGTCCATGTGAGACACCACATGCACTGTAACCACATCCCCGTGAGACACCCCCATGTACTGTAACCACGTCCCCGTGAGACACCACATGCACTATAACCACGTCCCTGTGAGACACCCCATACACTGTAACCACGTCCCTGTGAGACACCACATACACTGTAACCACGTCCCTGTGAGACACCACATCAACTGTAACCACGTGCCTGTGAGGCACCCCCATGTACTGTAGCCACGTCCCTGTGAGGCACCCCCATGTACTGTAGCCACGTCCCTGTGAGACACCACATACACTGTGACCACGTCCCTGTGAGACACCACATACACTGTAACCACGTCCCTGTGAGATACCCCCATGTACTGTAACCACGTCCCTGTGAGACACCACATGCACTGTAATCCCGTCCCTGTGGGATACCCCATACACTGTAATCACGTCCCTGTGAGACACCCCCATGTACTGTAATCACGTCCCTGTGAGACACCACATGCACTGTAATCACGTCCCTGTGACACACCCCCATGTACTGTAATCACGTCCCTGTGAGACACCCCATACACTGTAACCACGTCCCTGTGAGACACCACATGCACTGTAACCACGTCCCTGTGAGACACCACATGCACTGTAACCACGTCCCTGTGAGACACCCCATACACTGTAATCACGTCCCTGTGAGACACCACATGCACTGTAATCACGTCCCTGTGAGACACCACATGCCCTGTAACCACGTCCCTGTGAGACACCACATACACTGTAACCACGTCCCTGTGAGATACCCCCATATACTGTAACCACGTCCCTGTGAGATACCGCATACACTGTAACCACGTCCCTGTGTGATACCCCATACACTGTAATCACGTCCCTGTGAGACACCACATGCACTGTAACCACGACCCTGTGAGACACCACATGCACTGTAACCACGTCCCTGTGAGATACCCCATACACTGTAATCACGTCCCTGTGAGACACCACATGTACTGTAATCACGTCCCCGTGAGACACCACATGCACTGTAACCACGTCCCTGTTAGACACCACATACACTGTAATCACGTCCCTGTGAGACACCACATGCACTGTAACCACGTCACTGTGAGACACCACATGCACTGTAACCACGTCCCTGTGAGACACCCCATACACTGTAATCACGTCCCTGTGAGACACCACATGCACTGTAACCACGTCCCTGTGAGACACCACATGTACTGTAACCACGTCCCTGTGAGACACCACATGCACTGTAATCACGTCCCTGTGAGACACCCCATGCACTGTAACCACGTCCCTGTGAGACACCACATGCACTGTAATCACGTCCCCGTGAGACACCACATGCAATGTAACCACGTCCCTGTTAGACACCACATACACTGTAACCACGTCCCCGTGAGACACCACATGCCCTGTAATCACATCCCTGTGAGACACCCCATGCACTGTAACCACGTCCCTGTGAGACACCACATGCACTGTAATCACGTCCCCGTGAGACACCACATGCACTGTAACCACGTCCCTGTTAGACACCACATGCACTGTAACCACGTCCCTGTGAGACACCACATGCACTGTAATCACGTCCCTGTGAGACACCACATACACTGTAATCACGTCCCTGTGAGACACCCCATGCACTGTAACCACGTCCCTGTGAGACACCACATGCACTGTAATCACGTCCCTATGAGACACCACATGCACTGTAACCACGTCCCTGTGAGACACCCCCATGTACTGTAACAACGTCCCTGTGAGACACCACATGCACTGTAATCACGTCCCCGTGAGCCACTACATGCACTGTAATCACGTCCCCGTGAGACACCACATACACTGTAATCACGTCCCCGTGAGACACCACATACACTGTAATCACGTCCCTGTGAGACACCACATACACTGTAATCACGTCCCTGTGAGACACCACATGCACTGTAACCACGTCCCTGTGAGACACCACATGCACTGTAATCACGTCCCCGTGAGACACCACATGCACTGTAATCACGTCCCTGTGAGATACCCCATACACTGTAACCACGTCCCCGTGAGACACCCCCATGTACTATAACCACGTCCCTGTGAGACACCACATGCACTGTAATCACGTCCCCGTGAGACACCACATGCACTGTAATCACGTCCCTGTGAGATACCCCATACACTGTAACCACGTCCCCGTGAGACACCCCCATGTACTATAACCACGTCCCTGTGAGACACCACATGCACTGTAATCACGTCCCTGTGAGATACCCCATACACTCTAACCACGTCCCCGTGAGACACCCCCATGTACTGTAACCACGTCACTGTGAGATACCCCATACACTCTAACCACGTCCCCGTGAGACACCCCCATGTACTGTAACCACGTCACTGTGAGAACCACATCATGCACTGTAACCACGTCCCCGTGAGACACCCCATGTACTTAAGCGCTCTGGGCCATATGGGATAAAGCGCTATATAAAAACTATTTATTATTATTATTATTACTGTAACCACGTCCAAGTGAGACACCCCCATGTACTGTAACCACGTCCCTGTAAGACACAACATACACCGTAATCACGTCCCCGTGAGACACCCCCATGTACTGTAATCACATCCCTGTGAGACACCCCATGTACTGTAACCGCGTCCCTGTGAGACATCCCCATGCACACTAAGCACGTCCCTGAGACACCACATATGATGTAGCCACGTCCCTGAGACACCACATACACTGTAGCCACGTCCCTGTGAGACACACCCATACATTGTAACCACGTCCCTGTGAGACGCCCCATACACTATAGTCACTTCCCCGTGAGACACCACCATGCACTGTAACCACGTCCCTGTGATACACCCCATACACTGTAACCACGGCCCTGTGAGACACACCCATACATTGTAACCACATCCCTGTGAGACACCACATACACTGTCACCACGTCCCTGTGAGATACTCCTATACGCTGTAGCCACGTCCCTGAGAGACACCCATGCATTGTAGCCACGTCCCTGTGAGACACCCCCATACACTGTAGCCACGTCCCTGTGAGATACTCCTATACGCTGTAGCCACGTCCCTGAGAGACACCCCCATATATTGTAGACACGTCCCTGTGAGACACCCCCATACACTGTAGCCACGTCCCTGTGAGACATCCACATATACTGATAAACCCATATGCATTGTAGTCACTTTCCTGTGAGATACCCCAATGCACTGCCACGACGCCCCATTGACGCACCCTCGTACATTCTCGCCACGTCCTTGTGACCGACGTTGACAACATGCATGTGGTTCCCATTGACCCGACAGTGTGCTATGCAATATACAATCTATTCGACAAACACCAGGCAGAGTTATCTCTCATCGCTCCGCTGAGTTTGTCTATTCATTCGGATAGTTTTCCCGAAAATGTCTACTATATCAAAGCGGTAACATGAACCCGCGTTACATAGCGAATTGAAAGGTAGACAAAACAACTGCGCAGTTGATCGGGACAATAATCAAAATATGTCGCCAAAAGTATAGCCATAATTTGAGAGTGTATGGATATCATTTATGTTACAGAAGGGAATATTACCAACAAACTATTTGTGATAACCTGATTTATTATTACTGGATGGATTATGTGAAGTGATGTGGTAAGTGACTTAATTGTTGGGGCAGTGGCGTTTTGTGAAAAATATGGGGGGTCCGGGCTGGTCCGGGCTGGTCCGGGCTCGTCCGGGCTTGTCCGGGCTGGTCCGGGCTGGTCCGGGCGGTGTTTAGTCACACCGTTGTTGGGGCAGTGGCGTTTTGTGAAAAATACACAAGACCTATATTAAAACGACTCGACATATATGTAACCGTATTGCATACTTGTTAACCCTAGATCAGCTCTCCGTATACATTATCATACTTTGCGGCAGTCAATAAAAGTATACATTATATCTTTCGTCCGCTTTGCAGGCATACGTTATCAGAGCTTAACTATTGTGAATATTGTGGAGTGCACCAATACGGAAACCTATTTAAATTGTACATACATTTTTTTAAAGTAATTGTCTTCCATGCAAATGTCGATACTAATGTTAATATTTATAACTGACGTACACAGTTTAGAAAAACAACTTAGAATGATGATTCGTCTATATAATTTAGGTATGTAGGGTAAAGCAACTTAGAATGATAATTCCTTTATATATTTAGGTATGTAGGTTAAAGCCACCTTAGAATGATGATTCCTCTATACGATTCAGGTGTTATAATGTAAAACAACTCAAAAGGATGATGAGCCAGATATTGCCCTCGATGTCGGGTATTCGTCCAAATAAACGGGCTACGCCTCGGTGAATTATGTTTCCGAAACCCGACAGCTCGGGGAATACACAGTCGATTCTGAATTAATTTGTTATAGCCTGGGATTTATCTAAAAATAGTACGAGGATTCCATTTACAACATGTATAAACACGACTCGACATATGTGTAACCTCTGACTAATACTCGTCCTATCATACAATGCTTTTACCACCAATTTCCCACATAACTTCTGGGCTGATAATAAACGCTCTTTATTGATCATATAATGTATTATGACCCTCCCGTTAAAGGTATGAGGTAAAAAGTAAGTACTGCTTTATTCTCAGGCAGTATTCATGGGACATGCGAACATGCTCATACCCCATGACATTCCCCTGGGCATGTGATCCATATGCACCATTTTTTCTGCATAAGGAACGCTCTTTATTGCTCAAATTTGCCCATTTAAGTCGTCTGAGGTCAACGGCATCTATCTCACTATACTATACGGTTCAATTGATCCCAGTTTTCCAATTTATTTTTTTCACCCATCAGAGTGCAACCATTTTGGGTATGTAACTAATTATTGAATTGAATTAATTATTAGTGCCATTTTAAGACATATGATATCAACGAGACCTATCTAGTCAGATTCCCGTGGTCAAATTACTCATATGTACATATTTTCAGCTCCGATGGTCATGCCGTTTCTGTATAAATAATCAGTAGATAAAAGCCACATTTTGACAGCCTTTCAAGTTTGACACTACGTGTCTCTAGTAGTCTCTCGTGTGATGTCACACGAGGGAAGATTAACGAATCAGACTGCATAATCCATAGTGGAATATTCTACTGCATATAATCGGCATAACTTCAGTTACCGGCGCCCTATCACAAAAATGTATCAGCGGGCATCGATAACAAGAAAACCATAGTCAGAAATGGTAACGCCACCAATATCATAGTATTAGCCATAAATATTAATTATAATATAATTATACTATAAACTAGCTTTCAAATTTTATGTGGGAAATTTGCATACTTCCATATTTCAAGTTTTCCCGTTTCTCGTGTTATACATTACATTCTTCAAACTGTCTTCTTTATTACACAAGCTGATGGGCCCGACTTCGTCCGGGCTGTTTCCCATCTGATTTCCGGCGAAAGGCGCGATTTGACCTTGAATTGACTATTTCGAAAGTCAAGGTCAGGTCAGGGTCATGATTTGACCCGTCCAAAACACCCCGGCCCGGAGAAAAATACCCTTAGTTATCAAATTTCGTCGAAATCCGTCCGTTTTACCCCACTTGACCTTTAATTAACACTTTTGAAGATCAAGGTAAGGTCGGAGTCATGATTTGACCCGTCCAAAACACTCCCCCGACAAAAGTACCCATAGGTATCAAATTTCGACGAAATCCATCCGTTTTACCCGATTTGACCTTTGATTGACCACATTGAAGGTCAAGGTTACGCCGAGGTCACGATTTGACCCGTTCAAAACACTCCCCGGACAAAAGTATCCCTAGGTATCAAATTTCGCCGAAATTCGTCCGTTTTACCCAAATTGACCTTGCATTGACAGTTTCAAAGGTCAAGATCAGGTCGGGTTCACGATTTGACCCGTCCAAAAACACTTCCCGGACACAAATACCCCTAAGTATCAAATTAAGTTGAAATATATGGAAAGCCGAAGAGGACATTTTAGTTGCTAATTGCTAGATATACGACGCACGACTTGTCGCGTTTTTTTAAAGGTGTTTCAAACTATGAGATAGAATTATTCTGCGTTTCAAATGGTGATGAATTATAGTATTTTATTCAAATTTTATGGCATAAATTGTTATTAAAACCGTATATACTATAACAAAAATCAATGACTCGAAAATTAAGTGGACCTTTAAACAAAGTCACAATTGCAGTTAGGCTCATCTCATACTCGTCTATTCAGCGATATTCTGCTGCGCAGTTTGTTACAGCCTCCAGTATTCATTGAGCGTTATAGCCCCACTGTTATAATTCGCCTTTAGCAGGCGTACTCTTGCCTCAGATTATTGAGATATTAGGTCACACGTAATGACATTAAATCGCATGGAAACATAGCAATTGTGTGGGCTGCTTGGCGTGAATATGTAATGAGAAATAAGGTCATACGTAATGACTTTAAACTCAAGAAAACCCGCGAAAATAAAACAAAATCACATTTAATGTTTTAAGTTATTTCCTTCATAAAAAGAATCTTCGTGATAATGAACCCTATCAATACTGTAGAATATAGAATTAACCTTAACATAACAAAAACCTTCGGAATAGAGAACATTCGGAATAGCGAACCTTCGGATTGGTGAACCTTCGGAATAGCGAACATTCAGAGAAATTTCGGAATAGTGTACCTTCGGGATAGTGAACCTTCGGAATAGAGACATGCCCCCCAATATTCATATTATATACCCAGAGTTCAAAGGTATGGGCCCATAAAATTAGAAAATTTGGCCCTTAAAATATTGAACCCCAAATTGGAGCCCACACAGAACAGCACTTAAGTCAACTGTACCTGTGTCATGTCCCAATGCAGGAGGGTCCATATATACCACAACAGTCATGTTATATACCAAGAATTCAAAGGTATGGGCCCACGTAATCACATTAAATCTCAAGAAAACCCGCGTAAACAAAACAAAATCACATTCAATGTTCTAAGTTATTTCCTCCTGTATCTGTATCGGTATGCGCGCAGGATCAGTTCGGATGTGAGCGCATACTCCATAAAAAGAATCTTCGTGATAATGAACCCTCTCAATACTTTAGAATATAGAATTAACCTAAAAATAACAAAAACCTTCGGAATAGCGAACCTTCGGAATAGTAAACCTTCGAAATAGCAAGTATTCAGAATAGAGAACCTTCGGAATAGTGGACCTTCGGGATAGCGAACCTTCATAATAGAAACATGTCCCCACAATTACACCGGTGACGTAAACACATGTGCTAATCTTTGTTGGACTATCGTCACTCTATCGGTACGGTTTATACTCAAGTATGAAAAAATACCTAACCATAATACATTTGCCCAGTGGATTATCGATCGTCCGCTCTAACATGAAAAACTGTAATACAGCTTACACCACCTTGTGGCGTAATAACCGAGAAAAGTTACACCCGTGTAATTCTTTAAGGGGTCCCGTTATACGTAAGGAATAGGAATGTGTATTGATCCCAGTTAGATGTGAGAATAGAGTAAAGGTGTAATATTGACTGTGCATGGTCGTGTTTCAAAATATATCCGAAAACATTAGTGCACTAATATGCAGATGTGTGATGGTTGAATGGTATTGTAGGGCATATAGTATTAATTACATTATTTAGCCACAACAACACATCAGTTATTTGATCATTTGGTATTTGATCTTTGCCCTCTGTTTGACCTTGAAATACGACTTTCCCCAACAGGACGCCACATCCCAAAATTTGCTTCTATAAGTAAGCATTCTCCGTGTGAAGTGTCATGCTTTAGTATACACATAAAAACAGTCATAAAATCATGTTTATTTGGGTCTCATTGGCCCTTAATTCGGGGTTGGATCGTGAAATTTGCTACAAGGCTCATCGGATTTCCACAGTGGGTTTTTTCAACTTTTCTCCAAATATATTATGCCGTTGCCATGGAAACCATATGTTTATCCTGTCACATGCAGCCACCACCACCCCCAATCCAAAAAGTTCCCACTATAACTAAGCAACTTATTTGTGAAGTGTAGTGCTTTAGTTACACAAAGTCTCACAATCGTGTTTATTTTGGTATGATGGTCTCTAAAGGGGTAATGTATAGTGACTTAAGTACTGCCTCAAATACTACAAAAAGTAGTACTTAAAATGTGATTATACATAAACCATAAATGTTGTGACATTGTTGACAGTGATCGTCTTGTATGAAGTATATCATATCAAATTGAACGTGGTGATGGTGTCCTAAATTATGTGTATTGTGAAGGCGATTGCTTTCATGACTAACACATGTGCTATGGTGGGGGTAGTGGGATGAGAATGTTACATTGATCGTTTCGTTCGATATTGATTATTTTGAGGATTTTTTTCGTGGAAAGTATTATGTTATTTATTCTATACTGCAGCCACCAAAGTTTTGTGTCAGGTGTGGTGACGAAGGCGATGCTGTCATGTATTTCCCAACGGGCTTCGCTGTCCCCAATTATATAATGTCATTTTTTGGTGCGATTTTGGTAATATAAGGCGAAGGTTTAAAACATTGTAGATATCACACCCACCCCCCCCCCCCCCCCGCGTGCATTACGCAGTGGAATTATGAATTTATTTGGAAGACTAGGACTGTCTATCCGTGCTAAGGGCTTGTCGAGCTTTGTTTGTCACTGCGATGGTTTCCCGACGGGTGGCTTTTAGTGTCCACATGATGACCAACTTAGCTTAGTCATAATGGCTAAGGCAGAACATCAGTCACAATTACTAGGGTGGTGTTAGTCATAACGACTAAGAATGGTTAGTCAACATAACTAATTAGCCAGGCCATTATACTACAATTGTGTTAGTCACAATGACAAGGATTGCGTCATAATCACTAACCTTTATGAGTCACTGATAGAGGAACTATTCTAAGTTATAACTTGTGTTCCAATCCCCTGTGCACCCTCATTCAATATGTTTATATTATGTTAAATGTTATACTATGTTGTAGTAATCGGGTCACAATAAATATGTTCCATCATCTACGTGCCCTGTCCAGTAGAACGAAATTAAATCACTTTAAAAATGTACGGTCCTATTTGACGCCAAATTAGTCAAAATCTCCAAAGCTTGCCGGGGAAAAGGAAATTTCAAAATACTTGCAACTCAAACATTAAAGATCCCCGATCCGATTTGACAGCAATCACTATCATTTGTATGGCTCATGCATCGCAAAAATCCAGAACATCGACAGTGTTACCTTTGAAAACAAGTGCAAGATATCACAACTGAGAACGCTCTTTATTAGCTACCGCTTTTGGTAAACTAACATGAAACTCTTTGTCAGAAACGATCATTGGAATTTTTAGTCGCCCGGCAAATTTTTTTTTTTTTTTATATTTCCTCTTTTTAATGTCGATATCTGATCCTTAAAACATCTAAGGCATCAAAAATACATTTTGCAGTTGTACTGGATATATAAGTTTATGTTTCATATATCCATTCCTTAACTATCCACGGTTCGATAAGCGAGATAACTGAGTCGCAACTATATCTGATCCATCCAGCCCCGTTCCGCGTTTTAAGTGCTACATGTGAAAGTTCTGGAGGCGCAGTATATATATGAGGAATGGATGGATCCGATATGGCCGCGGCTCAGTTATCTCGCTCATTGTTTTCATACAACTACCATTGGTACGTGTTCTATACCAGACAATAACTAGTTCGTGTCAGTCTAATAACATTTGCTATATTAAATTTATGTTTCCATTCAGTTATAAACGTATACATTGGAACGGTGATTGGAATGGAATATTATTTTGTAATTTTGGCGGATGTTTAGCAAATATGAGCCGACAACAAACATATGGTGTAAGATATGTTGAGATAACAAGTTCAACAAACGACATTAATATATATGGTCATTCGTTTAACTTATTATCTGAGCATCTCCTGTGGGAACTACTCGTCAATGAGCATTTAGAAAAGACGAAATGGTTAATGTGAGGTTATTATGGCCAGATGTCGATCTCAAAAGGGAAGGTTGAACACATTTTAGATTTTTTTGTCTGGCGAGCAAATGTGCCAATAATCGTCTCCGAGAAAGAGCGTCCAAGCTTTCACAAAAAGCAGTAATTAATAAAGAGCGTTCTTGATTATCATAATTTAGACGCGTTTTCGACGAAAACCTGCGATGTCTGTGCCACACGAATGGTGAGGATGTAATATTTGTTTACACCGTTTTTAAACATATTTTTTAATTTGTTTTGCATGTAAGCTGAAAATTACCCAATAGAAATATTTGACTAATTTTGGTTCCAAATCGGACCATGTATATTGAATCTTCATACAAATAAACATTGTATTGATCTAGAAAGAGAAAGCATTTTGAGTATATATGCCCTGCAGAAAGTGACTAAAATCATGAATTTTATTTCTGTGATAATTCGTAGCACAGCGACAACGATTCAGCAGATTAAGGGTATGTTCATTTGTTGCAGGCATTTTCTCACAGAAAACCGTATGGTACCAGAATATGAACGGCAGCATGCATATAACATACATATTTACCAAAGCTAACGACACGAGAAGTAAACTTTCGTTACTAACACATTGCATTAAAATACCTCTATGATTTATTCTTGCGAGATAATTGCATGCTATTTACAGGCAAATTTCGATAGCATCGCTACAAGTGGAACTACGTAGTTTTTACTTCTCATGTAGTGGTAGAGATGCATTGTACATGTATGTTTCCGTTGATATTCTGACAACATATGGTTTTCTATAAGAAAATGCCTGCAAAATATGTCGTGCAAACTAGCCAGTGTATGAACGTACCCTAACCGCGCATAGTCACACACACGGATACACTTCACGTCAAAACAAATAATCCCGATTAACTATTTGTAGTTTCTTCCATAGCACAACTTTGACCAACATCTTGTGCGTGTTTATTATTATAGTTGGCCCAATATACAAAAAATACGAGTTTCTTTCGCAGCCGTATATATAATACAATGTTTGATCATATGGCACACTTTGGACATAATTTAAATCAACGTTAGCATATCGTCAACATGTCGACAGATAACAGCTATAGCAGGCAATCATCCAATACAAATTTACAAATGTCAAAACCTACGCCCATGTAAATACGATTATGCCGTCGTGCTGATATCTTGTTATCGTGCGTTTTCATTTATTGCATCGGTAGAGCTGCTAGGAGTCAACTGGTTGCAAATATTTGTGCCCGACCAGTAAACTTGTAGCTTATGTAAATGAAATATTCCTGAAGTTAAGACTCAACCAAGTAGCATGCAGATGTGATACATGTTTGGAAACACGTATGTGTACGGACGTCGTTTGGTTATCTAATATATCCGGGGGGGGGGGGGGTAACTTGGAATTTACATTTGCACTCCTTACCCCCTTGGAAGGGACCAAACTTTACAAGTTTCTTGACACATGACATTGCACACACAACAAACTGACTTTCGTTGACAATACGCCCTGTCATTAACTCGCGGCCATATTGGATCCACCAGGTCCGGTTCCGTGGTTTTAGTACTACAGTTCAGAGTTCAGGAATAACATTTCCATATATGGAAGTCATGAATATAAAAAAGCTCCATGTCTGGAAATGCTACTCCAGAACATTGAACTGTAGCACCAACACCATGGAACCGGGGCTAGATGTATCTCTGAAACCACGGGAGGGGGCTGGATGAACCCATATATACGACCGTAACTCAGTAAAGCTCCGTTGCCAATAGACACCTTTCGTAAAATTAACTACTTTATTCAAAACTTTATAAATATAGAGTGGTCGTTCGTGTTGGCCCCCATTACTTCCAGTATATGTCCTATAGAAGTATGAGGGTGTCACTCCTACCACCTGAATCCCGAATACCAGTTAACTCCTCAATGAGATATTCACTAAAAATGGCACACTAGAAACTAATACAATGTAGCCCCCGATCTTTGCAGATAGAACCAATGAGTTTATAAAAGAAATTAAAACAAATGAGAAAGAAATATTTTACATTCTAAAATGCCTTCCTGTTAAGAAGGCAAACGGTCCTGATGGGATAAACAATTAATTGCTCAGGGAAACATGCAGCTCCATCTTATATTATATTTTTAATAAATCTGTTAAGAGCTGTTGTTTCCCTGTGGCATGGAAAATGGCAAACATAATACCAATATTTAAAAATGGTAACCACCGTGATCCAAATAAATAATGCCCCATCTCACTAATAAGCTGTATTGGTAAAATATTAGAAAAAGTGGTATTCAACAAAGTCTTTAATCAATTAAATATAAACAACTTATTATATAAATACCAATCCGGTTTTATACCAGGCCACAGTACCGAACTTCAACTTGTTGAAATTTTTTCATAGAATACACCACGCTGTAGACAATGAACAAAGCACGTGTGCTGTTTTCTGTGACATCTCGAAAGCGTTTGACAAAGTGTGGCACCAAGGTCTCTTATTCAAATTAAAACACTATGGAATAACAGACAACTTACATAAATGGTTCACAAATTATCTTGACGGGCGGCAGCAAAGGGTGCAAATAAATTCTAGCTTTTCTAAATATTCGCCAGTAACAGCAGGGGTCCACCAGGTGTCCGTAGTCGGCCCCTGCTATTTTTAATCTATATAAACGATATTGCTGACAACATGGAATCACAAATCAGAATATACGCCGATAACACATGCCTCATAAAATCTGATACGGACATACAATGCATTGAACATAGTGTAAATAACGACATGGAGAAAATAAGAAAGTGGGCGGACACATGGATAGTTAAATTTAATAATTCTAAGACAAAATTAATATTTTTCACAAGTTCTCAAAACCTTGAGAGACCGCTCATAACCTTTTATGGATTGAGACTTTATTACTCGAAACAGCACAGGCATCTAGGCATGGAAATAGATGATGACTTAACATGGGACAGTTATATAGAAAATGTATGTACCAGAGCTTATGCTAAATTATCTCAACTACGAAGACTCAAGTATCTTTTAAACCGCAAAACTCTTGAAATCCTCTATTTGTCACACGTACGCCTAATCATTGAATATTCTAGAAGTGTCTGGGCAGGAGCAACAGACACGTTACTCAAACAACTAGATGATGTAGAATATGAAGCCGCACGCATTATAAGTGGCTGTACGAGATATGTATCCCGCAAACGAATACTAACCGAAATGGGTTGGGAAACACTTTCAGAAAGAAGACAAACAAAAAGACTTTCACTTTTTCATAACATTGTCAATCACAAAGTGCCCAAATATTTAGTTGACTTACTTCCCCCAAAATTCTCAGATATAAGCGACCACGATACTAGATTTGCATCAAACTTTATACATTTTAAACCTAATACAAAAGAATGGAGTCAACATTCATGCCCACGTGTGTAAAAAATTGGAATGCAACCAAAATTAAGACTCGAGATCTTAACCTACAATGTTATCTAAACACATTTAAACCTGAAATACCCAAACCCCCCAATTATTACAATGTAGGAAAGCGGACTGAAAATATATATCACTGCAGATTACGAAGTGAATGTAGCAACCTCCTATCAGATAAGGTTCAAAATAACATTGCAAGTTCCAAAGACTGCTCGTGTGGAAACGGAGAAGAAAATTCCTTCCATTATTTCTTTGATTGTTACCTTCATTCGATCCCAAGAATTCGCCTATTAAATAAATTACTTCCTTATAATATTTACTCAATAAACATTCTGCTATTTGGAGACCCTGCTCTACCCGATTGCGACAATGCAAAACATTTCTTAGCTGTACAATCATTCATCCGTGAGACAAAACTAGATTCTATTGACTAAGTCTAGCAAATACATATACAAGCCAGCAAATGACTAAAACAAAGACGACTTTCAAGTAATTAATATATAAACACAAGACTGACTCGGGGGAGGGAAACGACCGGTGATATGTACATGTATATAAGTTCAAATTGCCTTTGGTAGTCATGTTGCAATGCCATTATTCTTGATTTATTTTTCAGTGTACTAGCAAATGGGAGAGGAGGTACTCATAAGTGAGTCAGCACTTGTCCTCCAATACCATTGTCTATAAAAATGTATGTATCATTTCCTATATGTTTTATTGAAATTAGACAAATAAATATGTTTAAACTAAACTAATACCAGTTAACATATAGAGGGGTGAATAATCCGTACCAGTTAACATAGAGGGGTGAATAATGCGTACCAGTTAACATAGATGGGTGAATCATGCGTACCAGTTAACATAGATGGGTGAATCATGCGTACCAGTTAACATAGATGGTGAATCATTCATACCAGTTAACATAGAGGGATGAATCATGCGTACCAGTTAACATAGAGGGGTGAATAATGCGTACCAGTTAACATAGAGGGGTGAATCTCGAATACCAGTTAACATAGAGGGATGAATCATGCGTACCAGTTAACATAGATGGGTGAATCATGCGTACCAGTTAACATAGAGGGATGAATCATGCGTACCAGTTAACATAGAGGGGTGAATAATGCGTACCAGTTAACGTAGATGGATGAATCATGCGTACCAGTTAACATAGAGGGGTGAATAATGCGTACCAGTTAACATAGAGGGGTGAATCATGCGTACCAGTTAACATAGAGGGATGAATCATGCGTACCAGTTAACATAGATGGGTGAATCATGCGTACCAGTTAACATAGAGGGGTGAATCATGCGTACCAGTTAACATAGATGGGTGAATCATGCGTACCAGTTAACATAGAGGGATGAATCATGCGTACCAGTTAACATAGAGGGGTGAATAATGCGTACCAGTTAACATAGATGGGTGACTCATGCGTACCAGTTAACATAGATGGTGAATCGTGCATACCAGTTAACATAGATGGGTGAATCATGCGTACCAGTTAACATAGAGGGGTGAATAATGCGTACCAGTTAACATAGATCGGTGAATCATGCGTACCAGTTAACATAGATGGGTGAATAATGCGTACCATTTAACATAGATGAGTGAATCTCGAATACCAGTTAACATAGATGGGTGAATAATGCGTACCAGTTAACATAGATGGGTGAATCATGCGTACTAGTTAACATAGAGGGATGACTCATGCGTACCAGTTAACATAGATGGGTGACTCATGCGTACCAGTTAACATAGATGGGTGACTCATGCGTACCAGTTAACATAGAGGGGTGAATAATGCGTACCAGTTAACGTAGATGGATGAATCATGTGTACCATTTAACATAGATGAGTGAATCATGCGTACCAGTTAACATAGATGGGTGAATCATTAGTACCAGTTAACATAGATGGGTGACTCATGCGTACTAGTTAACATAGATGAGTGAATCATGCGTACCAGTTAACATAGAGGGGTGAATCATGCGTACCAGTTACGATAGTATGGAATGCATAGTTAACATAGAGGGGTGAATAATGCGTACCAGTTAACGTAGATGGATGAATCATGTGTACCAGTTAACATAGATGGGTGAATCATGCGTACCAGTTAACATAGATGGGTGAATAATGCGTACCAGTTAAGATAGAGGGATGCATCATACGTACCAGTTAACATAGAGGGATGAATAATGTGTACCAGTTAACATAGATGGGTGAATCATGCGTACCAGTTAACATAGATGGGTGAATAATGCGTACCAGTTAACATAGAGGGATGCATCATACGTACCAGTTAACATATAGAGGGGTGAATAATGCGTACCAGTTAACATAGATGGGTGAATCATGCGTACCAGTTAACATAGATAGGTGAATCATGCGTACTAGTTAACATAGAGGGATGACTCATGCGTACCAGTTAACATAGATGGGTGACTCATGCGTACCAGTTAACATAGATGGGTGACTCATGCGTGCCAGTTAACATAGAGGGGTGAATAATGCGTACCAGTTAACGTAGATGGATGAATCATGTGTACCATTTAACATAGATGAGTGAATCTCGAATACCAGTTAACATAGATGGGTGAATCATGCGTACCAGTTAACATAGATGGGTGAATCATGCGTACCAGTTAACATAGATGGGTGACTCATGCGTACCAGTTAACATAGAGGGGTGAATAATGCGTACCAGTTAACGTAGATGGATGAATCATGTGTACCATTTAACATAGATGAGTGAATCATGCGTACCAGTTAACATAGATGGGTGACTCATGCGTACCAGGTAACATAGATGGGTGAATCATGCGTACCAGTTAACATAGATGGGTGAATAATGCGTACCAGTTAACGTAGATGGATGAATCATGTGTACCAGTTAACATAGACGGGTGACTCATGCGTACCAGTTAACATAGATGGGTGACTCATGCGTACCAGATAACATAGAGGGGTGAATAATGCGTACCAGTTAACATAGATGGGTGAATCATGCGTACCAGTTAACATAGATGGGTGACTCATGCGTACCAGTTAACATAGATGGGTGACTCATGCGTACCAGTTAACATAGAGGGATGAATCATGCGTACCAGTTAACATAGATGGGTGAATCATGCGTACCAGTTAACATAGATGGGTGAATCATGCGTACCAGTTAACATAGAGGGGTGAATCATGCGTACCAGTTAACATAGAGGGGTGAATAATGCGTACCAGTTAACATAGAGGGATGACTCATGCGTACCAGTTAACATAGATGGGTGAATAATGCGTACCAGTTAACATAGATGGGTGAATCATGCGTACCAGTTAACATAGAGGGATGACTCATGCGTACCAGTTAACATAGAGGGGTGATTAATGCGTACCAGTTAACATAGAGGGATGAATCATGCGTACCAGTTAACATAGAGGGGTGAATAATGCGTACCAGTTAATATAGATGGGTGAATCATGCGTACTAGTTAACACAGAGGGATGACTCATGCGTACCAGTTAACATAGAGGGGTGAATCATGCGTACCAGTTAACATAGATGGGTGAATAATGCGTACCAGTTAACATAGATCGGTTAATCATGCGTACCAGTTAACATAGAGGGGTGAATAATGCGTACCAGTTAACATAGAGGGATGAATAATGCGTACCGGTTAACATAGAGGGATGACTCATGCGTACCAGTTAACATAGATGGGTGACTCATGCGTACCAGTTAACATATATGGGTGACTCATGCGTACCAGTTAACATAGAGGGGTGAATAATGCGTACCAGGTAACATAGATGGATGAATCATGCGTACCAGGTAACATAGATGGATGAATCATGCGTACCAGTTAACATAGAGGGGTGAATAATGCATACCAGTTAACACAGAGGTGTGAATCATGCGTACCAGTTAACATAGAGGGTGAATCATGCGTACCAGTTAACATAGAGGGTGAATCATGCGTACCAGTTACGATAGTATGGAATGCATAGTTCGTAATTTTAAGTTATATGTATAATATCAAACAATGTACATGTATGTTAAGCTATAATGTCTAATATCATACAATGTACATGTAATTTAAGCTATAATGTCTAATATCATGTACATATTGTTTAAGCTATAATGTCTAATATCATACAATGTACATATATTTTAAGCTATAATGTCTAATATCATACAATGTACATGTGTTCTAAGCTATAATGTCTAATATCATACAATGTACATATATTTTAAGCTATAATATCTAATATCATACGATGTACATGTATTTTAAGCTAAAATTTATAATATCATACAATGTACATGTATTTTAATCAATAATGTCTAATATCATACAAGGTTCATGTATGTTAAGCTATAATGTATAATATCATACAATGTACATGTATTTGCACACACTTATTGAAGTAGTTTCGTGCATAACTTCAACACATCAAGAGGTATTAGACTGAATTACATCAATTTTTTTTGTCATTTGGGCTGGAAATTTATCAAACAATATTTAATTTGTGCTATAAAAGCTGCGTACCAACCCTTTTGTTGAATCATGAATACCAGTTAAATTTGACATATGAATCCCGAGTTATAGTTAATAGAGGTGTATTAATACAGCGTATACCGGGTTAAAATGGCCTGAATCCCGAATACCAGTTAAATTCGACATATGAATCCAGAGTTACAGTTAACAGAGGTGTATGCATACAGCGTATACCGGGTTAAAATGGCCTGAATCCCAAATACCAGTTAAATTTGACATATGAATCCCGAGTTATAGTTAATAGAGGTGTATGAATACAGCATACACCGCATTAAAATGGCCTGAATCCCGAATACCAGTTAATTTGACATATGAATCCCAAGTTATAGTTAATAGAGGTGTATTAATACAGCGTATACCGGGTTAAAATGGCATGAATCCCAAATACCAGTTAAATTTGACATATGAATCCCGAGTTATAGTTAATAGAGGTGTATTAATACAGCGTATACCGGGTTAAAATGGCCTGAATCCCGAATACCAGTTAAATTCGACATATGAATCCAGAGTTACAGTTAACAGAGGTGTATGCATGCAGCGTATACCGGGTTAAAATGGCCTGAATCCCAAATACCAGTTAAATTTGACATATGAATCCCGAGTTATAGTTAATAGAGGTGTATGAATACAGCATACACCGCATTAAAATGGCCTGAATCCCGAATACCAGTTAATTTGACATATGAATCCCAAGTTATAGTTAATAGAGGTGTATTAATACAGCGTATACCGGGTTAAAATGGCATGAATCCCAAATACCAGTTAAATTTGACATATGAATCCCGAGTTACAGTTAACAGAGGTGTATGCATGCAGCGTATACCGGGTTAAATGGCCTGAATCCCAAATACCAGTTAAATTTGACATATGAATCCCGAGTTATAGTTAATAGAGGTGTATGAATACAGCATACACCGCATTAGAATGGCCTGAATCCCGAATACCAGTTAATTTGACATATGAATCCCAAGTTATAGTTAATAGAGGTGTATTAATACAGCGTATACCGGGTTAAAATGGCCTGGATCCCGAATACCAGTTAAATTTGACATATGAACCCCGAGTTACAATTAACAGAGGTGTGTTAATACAGCGTATACCGCATTAAAATGGCCTGAATCCCGAATACCAGTTAAATTTGACATATGAACCCCGAGTTATAGTTAATAGAGGTGTATGAAGACAGCGTATACCGCATTAAAATGGCCTGAATCCCGAATACCATGCACTTAAATTTGGTATATGAACCCCGAGTTACAGTCATAATAGAGCGGTGTGACTACAGCGTATACCGCATTAAAATGGCCTGAATCTGCGGGTATCAAAAGAGGGAGATGACACCCTCCGTGTAATAGGTAATAAATGTAAAACGAATACGTGCCTCTCCCATGGTATCTTTAAGCATGTTGCCAATCAGATAAACATGTTATGTCTATGTATAGCGTCGTTATCTCATAGTCACGAGGTATACACGCAAAACTATATAAACATTACACGGCTTGTCGGCGACTATGTAAAAATAGTTGTCCGAGGGCAGAACCACTGTTTTGGCATAGTCACCGACAAGCAGTGCAATGTTTATTATATTTTATCGAACGCTCTTCATGCTGTCCCATATCCCAAATCTAATGTATAACCTTGCCATCATAGAAAGATTTTAGAATTTCCAGTGTGACTGTTGTTATCCCTTTATTTTTTGCTGCATGGTCAAATTCGCTTCAATAAATTGTCCTGCTCCTAACTGTGAAAATCTAAAATCTTCATGCGTTATTGTTACCATTTCGACTTATTTCGAAAGCAATGGAAAGCAGGCATCGTAGCTGTTAAACAATGCCGTCAGATCAAAACAATACTTTTGGAATCTGATTATATGTGGACCATCGAATCGGATAGAGTACCTTTAAACGACAACTCATAGTCACTATATTTCCACTGGATATTCAACTGGCCCCTTCTGTAATTCATTACCATTGTCATTTTACATAATACTCAAACCTTGATTATGAAATAATAAATTTTATTTTCAAAGCATCGAACTAAATTCAGAACGTTCGGGTGGTACCCCTTTAAGAACAGGATGTACGTTTTGTGTACGGACATGCGCAAACTCTTTGTCCTCCATCAATCGGGAATAGAAAAATATAAATTCACTGTTTATTCGCAGGGGACACGTGTTTCGATATTTCAATGTTCGGCGTACATTATTCTTCACCTACTATTTAGTTACTGTTATCTTTCCAAATTCGCCTCGGGGCTTTATACATAGATTGTAGTTATCGGTGCAATAATTTATGTATGTTGCACAAATGAACAAATTGCTAATGTTTTTTTTTTGGGGATCTAAATTTTGCCACGAAATTGGGACAAATAATAGTTGTATCCTCTTCCACTTCCGGTAGATTTCGTAACCATTTTGGGTACGAACGTTACTTCCGACCTTTAGTGGTGTATCGTTCAGATGGCACCAGTACTTTTAGGTCAACCTGACCGTTTTCGCAGATTGATGCTTCCAAGTTCCAGGATACGCACTACGTTCATGACAGAACTACCATACTTTATACTTCTTCAATAAATATTCCATTATCTTACTTCCTTCCCATACTTAAAACAACAATCCCCTTTTTAACAAACCTTTTATGCTATAGTATTTACATAAAGCTTTTAACTTAAGTATTAAATTTATGTTTATAATTAATTTAACCTGCCATGTCACTTGTGTGGTCAGGGTGCTCCTGACTAAAGGAGAAATCTCCTACATTGAGCTGGACTGAACTCTGTTGCGAGTTAAAACACGCAAACCGGGTTACTTTTCATAAAAAAGGTACAGATAAAATGAGTTGGTTTTTCTTTTTAATTTTACATCAAGTGACTTCAGCGCTTGCCATAAATGAGAACAAATTATCACTCCTTTATCAGTAAAGTGTGTGTTGGGGCACCAAACATGCGTTGTTGTCCTACGATGTGATTTTAAGTACACAAGAAGTCCTCTTTTATTGTGGACACGGGCATACATTTAACAATAGCAAACGATACTAACTATCATGATGGAATATCTTTGCATTCCGACAGAGCTCGGTGTGCGCTTGTGTGTCTTAGTTGCTCATACCCACTTATTCAATACGTCTTAGATAGAGAGCTTCTACATGTATCCAGATGTTCAGGTGCATTGCTCAACTCACATGAGCTAGTTAGCACATATTTGATTCGCCCGTCGGTGGTATTATTTCAGGGTGGTTGGTCAATGTTGTGTTGGCTATGTTCAGGCGATTACGACATTCATAAGTCATCACACATACATTAATTTTTTTAAATTACATACACAGTTTTCTAGTAATTATGGCTGTTGAGACATTGTCGAATAGGGTTCGGGATCTTTTTTGGGGTAATAGTAGCAATATGTTTGGCGTTTTTGACGACTATTTTGCCTTTTAGTTTTATCCCTAAAATATTTCTTCAGATTTGCTAGAGTTATTGTAAATTCTTCGCTTTTAAGCTATAATGTCTAATATCATACAATGTTCATGTATTTTCATAACAGTATCATGCATAACTTCAAAACATCAAGCGCTTGGTATTGGATTGAATTACATCACAATATGTCATTTGGGAATTTGGATCAACAATTTATTTAAATTGTGCTATAAAAGCTGCGTACCAACCCTTTTGTTGAATCCCGAAAACCAGTTAAATTTGACATATGAACACCGAGTTACAGTTATTAGAGGTGTATGAATATAGCGTATACCGGGTTAAAATGGCATGAATCCCGAAAACCAGTTAAATTTGACATATGAACACCGAGTTACAGTTATTAGAGGTGTATGAATATAGCGTATACCGGGTTAAAATGGCATGAATGCCGAAAACCAGTTAAATTTGACATATGAACACCGAGTTACAGTTATTAGAGGTGTATGAATATAGCGTATACCGGGTTAAAATAGCATGAATCCCGAAAACCAGTTAAATTTGACACATGAACACCGAGTTACAGTTATTAGAGGTGTATGAATATAGCGTATACCGGGTTAAAATGGCATGAATCCCGAAAACCTGTTAAATTTTACACATGAACACCGAGTTACAGTTATTAGAGGTGTATGAATATAGCGTATACCGGGTTAAAATGGCATGAATCCCGAATACCAGTTAAATTTGACATATGAACACCGAGTTACCGTTATTAGAGGTGTATGAATACAGCGTATACCGGGTTAAAATGGCATGAATCCCGAAAACCAGTTAAATTTGACATATGAATCCCGAGTTACAGTTATTAGAGGTGTATGAATACAGCGTATACCGGGTTAAAATGGCATGAATCCCGAAAACCAGTTAAATTTGACATATGAATCCCGAGTTACAGTTATTAGAGGTGTGTGAATACAGCGTATACCGGGTTAAAATGGCATGAATCCCGAAAACCAGTTAAATTTGACATATGAACACCGAGTTACAGTTATTAGAGGTGTATTAATACAGCGTATACCGGGTTAAAATGGCATGAATCCCGAAAACCAGTTAAATTTGACATATGAATCCCGAGTTACAGTTATTAGAGGTGTATGAATACAGCGTATACCGGGTTAAAATGGCATGAATCCCGAAAACCAGTTAAATTTGACATATGAACACCGAGTTACAGTTATTAGAGGTGTATGAATACAGCGTATACCGGGTTAAAATGGCATGAATCCCGGATACCAGTTAAATTTGATCTATACGGACCCCGAGTTACAGTTAATAGAGGTGTATGAATACAGTGTATACCGCATTGAATGTCCTGAATCCCGGCTACCAAAAAAGACTCCCTCCGTGTAATAGGTAATACACGTAAAACGAATACGTGCTTCCCCCATGGTATCTATATAAGCATGTTGACAATCAGATAAAACATTTTATGTCTATCCGTAGCGTCGTTATCTCATAGTCACCAGGTCAATACGCAATATACCTTGTCCTACATGTATATACAAATGTACAAGCTTGGAATATGATGAAGTTGTATACAGATTTATGGTTCAGTATTCACCAGACCGTAAGTATAATATACTACATGAATAGGAACTGTTATCTTGTCAAAATTATGTGGGTGGAGTTTCATTAACTTGAAGCATTATATTTTATTAACAGAAGGAAATCTAAAAATTGTTCTCAAATGCAATGACAAGGGGTCTAAAAGACTGACTAGGTCAGAAAAGAATATAAAATTGGTTATTGTTTTAACAACCACATGAGGGTATTAGTAGAAATAGTCTGTTTGTTTGTGTTATCGTGCTCAGTCTTAAAATTGCTATACAACTTGACTAAGGTCCATAAGTCGCCTAAAGATATCGGGCAAACCTGGTTTTCGAATTCGATCCGGCTATTTAATTATTGTGGAAGATCCACATACCAAATATTAATGGAATTGGCTGATGCTCTTTCAAGTCGCGCATGTTTATCTCACTCACATACAAAAAATGGCAAAATATATCAGCAAACTGTTGTTAGGTTTGATTAGGGCTAAGGAGCGCCCGGCAACCATGCAGGTCTCGTCAAATCATATTCGTCGAGTATTTGAACATAACAAACTTGACTAAAATTGCCTTTGCTCTATGCAATGTATTACATGTAGTTTCTAGTTGATATTTGAAAGAACCATCACGTGATGATCTTTCATGTGTTGCTGAAATTATTCATCCATCAACTTTCATCGTTCCATTGGAAGTATCAAAATGATTAAATGCTGAGTTAGTATAAGATAGAAGATGTTTATTGCAACACACCTCAATGGTCACTAGCACATTGATGATAGATAAATAAATTACATTAACATACATATGATGTGAATACACATTACATAGATATATAATAACTAACTGATGTGCCCGAATTCGTCCTGGCTATTTAGGAATTTCTTTGTGATCGCCTCTGTCTGAGGAGAATATACAGAGACTATTGACAATGAGAGATTGATCTACTAATTCAAAGTGACAACGTTTAACAATACTGAGAGAACAACGTTGAAAAGTATTAGGAGAAAAAAAAATATTGTTCGATCGGTCAAGAAACATGCCTATATGAGCGTATATGTCCGAGGTCAAGGTCAAGGACACGGTCGCGCGTGAAATTGAACCCGCCCGGGATCAAAGTAGACCTACATACCAAATTTGAGTCGGATCGGTCGAACAGTTTTCGAGTCTATAACAAACATACATACATACACACACACAGAAGTTCCAAAATATATAATACTAGCAGGTTAGCCCGCCACTGGCGGCAATCGTCAGAAACATGACAATTTTTTAATTAATTTGTTAATTATGTTTTGTTTTTCAATGAGTTAATTGGCTTTTTTTAATTAATTTTTTTAATTAATTTTTTAATTAAATTTTTTGTTTTTCAAATTGACCCGATTTGACCTTGAATTGATCATTTTCAAGGTCAAAGTCAGGTCGGGTTTACAATTTAACCCGTCCATGACACTTCCCGTAGGTAGCAAGTTTGAGCTCAATCGGTTCGAGTCTATAAAGGACACACACATATATATCATTTGTGGGTACCCGTTTCAAGGTGAAGATCACCTCGGGTGGAAAAATTGACCCGATGAAAATCCCCCCCGTTCCTAGGAAGCCCTAAGTACGTAAGAATCACACAACACGCTCATGTCTCGATACATACGCTCACGCCCGGACACAGACGTAAGAATCACATTACACGCATACGCTCTTTATCAACGACACTGTGGATACGAACGCTCTTTAACTATCAACGCGATTAACCCCACAGTGCCGTTTTTGTGACTGAGGGTGGAGAACGGGTGCTCGAAGCTTCTCCAAAACGCTGCGACGACCATTCCCGTGTGTTTTTACCCTTAGATGGGAAGTTTGGTCTCGATCGGTGCAGCCGTTTTCGATTATATAAAGTATATATATAGACACATATATATTTAGACACATATATATTTATATACGTAGTTCTCAAAATATATAGTAGACTAGCAGGTTAGCCCGCCACTGGCGTGGTTCGTCTCATGACTTTGTTCGAAAAAGCAATTGCAACAGCTTCCGAGACACGTGTGCTGCACCTAGGTGTAAAATTTATACGATTTGACCTTGAATTGATAATTTTCAAGGTCAAGGTCAGGTCTGGGTCACAATTTGACCCGTCCATGACACTTCCCGCACAAAAGTACCCATAGGTAGCAAGTTTGAGCTCAATCGGTTCGAGTCTATAAAGGACACGCACATATATATCATTTGTGGGTACCCGTTTGAAGGTCAGTGTCACCTCGCGCGGAAAAACTGACCCGATAAAAATCTCACCCGTTCCTTGGAACCCCTAAGTACGAAATTAAGTACTAAATTTCGTCTCGAGACGGTAAATGGAGCCGTATTTATACTCGTCGTGTATATATACGCTCTTTATCAACGACACTGCGGATACGAACGCTCTTTAACTATCAACGCGATTAACCCCACAGTGCCGTTTTTTGTGACTGGGTGTGGAGAATGAGTGGTGGGAGCTTCTCCAAAACGCCGCGACGACCATTCCCGTGGTTTTTTACTCTTAGATAGAAAGTTTGGTCTCAATCGGTACAGCCGTTTTCGATTCTATAAAGTATATATACACACACATATATACGGAAGTCTCAAAATATATAATAGACTAGCAGGTTAGCCCGCCACCGGCGGCTTGTCCGAAACATGACATTTATATATATATATTTTTTTTAATTTTTAGCTCCACGCGTTTCAATAAGAAAAATATGTACCCGGTAGCTCCACCAGTTTCCGAGATCTGGTCTGCGCATGAAAATTTGTACCCGGCGCAAGATACATTCACATGCCACATATCAAGTCGATAGCTCCCCCCGTTTCCGAGATCTCGTCTGCGCATGCGCTGCACGGGCGTCGCACGGTCTCGGCGACCAGATAAAATTTGTACCCGGCGCAAGATACATTCACATAGCAAATTTCAAGTCGATAGCTCCACCCGTTTCCCAGATCTCCTCTGCGCATGCGCTGCACGGGCGTCGCACGGGCTCGGCGACCCGATAAAATTTGTACCCGGCGCAAGATACATTCACATAGCAAATTTCAAGTCGATAGCTCCACCCGTTTCCGAGATCTCGTCTGCGCATGCGCTGCACGGGCGTCGCACGGGCTCGCCAATACGACAACGACCACCGCCTGGTCAAACTACACACACGTACCAAGTTTCGTCCCGATCGGTCGAGAATCGTAGATTTGTATGAAGTACAACACACACACAAACATAAATATATAAGAGAGATATGTAAATTAGATAGATTGTATCAAAATATATAGGAGAGATATGTAAATGATCTACACACCATTACTGGTGTTTGTCAAAGTATAGTGGGGTATATCAATACTCATTCACGATCATATCATTGAGGTCCGGAGGGTGTGGGCTATCTCTCGAATACAAGGAGTTCTCAAAATATATAGAAGAGAAGACTAGCCGATGAGCCCGACGTTGTCCGGGCTATTCATCGGGCTATTCAAAAACCAAATTTCAAGTCGATAGCTCTACCCGTTTCCGAGATCTGGTCTGCGCATGCGCGAAGCTGGCGTCGCACGGGCTCGGCGACCCGATACAATTCGTATCCGGGGCAAGATACATTCACATAGCAAATTTCAAGTCGATAGCTCCACCCGTTTCCGAGATCTCGTCTGCGCATGCGCGAAGCTGGTGTCGCACGGGCTCGGCGACCCGATAAAATTCGTATCCGGGGCAAGATACATTCACATAGCAAATTTCAAGTCGATAGCTCCACCCGTTTCCGAGATCTCGTCTGCGCATGCGCGAAGCGGGCGCCGCACGGACTCGCCAATACGACAACGTTCACCGCCTGGTCAAACTACACACACGTACCAAGTTTCGTCCCGATCGGTCGAGAATCGTCGATTTGTATAAATGACAGACAGACAGACAGACAAACAAACAAACAGAGGTCTTCAAAATATATATGAGACTAGCAGGTTAGCCCGCCACTGGGTATTTTTTTAAATTAATTTAATTTTTTTTAAATATTTTTGAATTAATTTTTGGTTTTTCAATATTTTACCCGATTTGACCTTTAATTGATCATTTTCAAGGTCAATGTCAGGTCGGGGTCACAATTTAACCCGTCCATGACACTTCCCGTAGGTAGCAAGTGTGATCGAAATCGGTTCGAGTCTATAAAGGACACATGCACACATATCTATAATTTGTGGGTACCCGTTTCGAGGTGAAAATCACATAGGGCGGAAAAACTGACCCGATCCGCGTTCCTAGGAAGCCCTAAGCACGTAAGCATCACACAACACGCATATATATAATTTGTGGGTACCCGTTTCAAGGTGAAAATCGCATAGGGCGGATAAACTGACCCGATCCGCGTTCCTAGGAAGCCCCGAGTACGTAATAATCACACAGCACGCTCATGTCTGCATAATGACGCACACGCCGAGACCCAGACGTAAGAATCACATTGCGAAAACTAATACAAAATGTAGAGTTACGCCTCTTAGATCAATACGTCGATGACTATAAAGAGCGTTAACCGGCTACATCTCCCAATATGGAAGATATAAGGAGCGTTGGTGTGTTAAACCCCACGGTGCCATTTTTTGTAATGGGAAGGGAGAAGCGGTGCTCTGAGCTTGTCCAAAATGCGACGTGGACGATCCCCTGGACGATCCCCTTGGGTTTTTACACTTATATACGAAATTTGAGCTCGATCCGCGCAGCCGTTTTCGATTCTATGAAGTACCCACTTACACACATATATATATACATATATACGGAAGTCTCAAAATATATAGGAGACTAGCAGGTTAGCCCGCCACTGGCGGAAATAGTCAGAAACATGACAATTTTTGAGTTTTAATTAATTTTTTTAATTAATTTTTTAAATTAAATATTTAATTGAATTTTTGGTTTTTCAATGAGTTATTTTTGGTTTTTAATGAGTTAATTGTGCCTTTTTAATTTTTTAATTGAATTTTTTGTTTTTAAATTTTACCCGAGGTTTGTCAGACAACGCATTCTTTGTTTTTCTTACTTTTTTAACCTGCCCGTACCCGTCCTAATGTCATGAAATCTCTCTGCATAATATTTCGAGCGATAACATTGCATTGCATTGAAAACAAACGTCTCTCTACGATAACATTGCATTGAAAACAAACGCTTCCCGTCGTGTCTCTCTGCATACTATTTCGAGTCTGCCGTACCCGTCCTAATGTCGTGAAATATCTCTGCATAATATTTCGAGCGATAACATTGCATTGAATTGTCAGTCTCTCTGCATAATATTTCGAGTCTGCCGTACCCGTCCTAATGTCGTGAAATTTCTCTGCATAATATTTCGAGCGATAACATTGCATTGAATTGTCAGACTCCCGTCATACAGATAAGTAGATAGCGAAAACGACGCTCTTTATATAGACACTGCGGAAAACGAACGCTCTTTATATATTAACGCTATTAACCCGAAGTGCCGATTGCGGTGATTTTGATGATTGGGAATGGAGAAACGGTGCTCTGAGCTTCTCCAAAACGCGACCACGGCGGTGTCGGTGGGATTTTACACTTACATACGAAATTGGAGCTCAATCTGTACACGCGTTTTGGATTCTATGAAGTACCCACACACACACACACATATATATATACGGAAGTCTCAAATATATATAGTATAGACTAGCAGGTTAGCCCGCCACTGGCGTGGTGGGTCAGATACATGACAATTTTTAAATTATTTTTTTAATTTAATTTTTGGTTTTTTAATGAGTTAATTTACGATACATCGGGCGGAAAAACTGACACGATGAAAAACTTCCCCGTTCCTAGGAACGGCAGACATAAGAACACAACACGCACTTTTTGTTTTTCAATGAGTTAATTCTGCCTTTTTAATCAAGAGAAATTATGATACCCGTCCCTAAAAGAGGTAACTGTGGAACACTCTTATGGGCTGAGCAACCACTGGCAGAGGTTGTACACCCTTACGAGATGGTCAATGTGCCCGTGGGACGTCAGTCCCCGCAAAGAGCGGACAGTCAGTCAGTAAGTAGACTGCGAACCCATCCAGTGGAAGTCCCGTCAGGTGGGGAAAACCACCAGTCGGGGACGTATCACACCAAATAAGCTCGATGAAAGCATAGGGACCCGATCCACCCACGACTTAGCACTAAATGAGGGGTGAAAAATAATAGCATTAAAATAAAAATGTATCCAAAATAGACTAAGAATATCAGCTGTAACAAAATATATATATATATATATCAGAAATTGTAAATGCTATATTTTGGAAGGGAGTAGCAAGTATTGGCTCAACCGGTCGAGCAGTTTTGGAGTTTATATCGAGTCTATATGGCACATACAGATATAACGCTCTTCAACGAACGAATTCAATACGTATCTGTATGATGTAGGCAACATGTAGAGTTACGCCTCTTGGATCGATAGCGAAACCCATTGTATCCAACGACGGTCGCCTGCGTGTTTTTACCCCTAGATAGGAAGTTTGAGCTCATACTGACCAGCCGTTTTCGATTCTATAAAGTACACACACACATATATATACATATATATACATATATGCACACACACACACACACATATATATATATATATATATATATATATATATATATATATACGTAGTTCTCAAAATATATAGGAGACTAGCTGGGTACCCGTCCTGACGGGGTAGAGTCGTTGTGTTGTTTTTTTTACACCAACACCGCGAAAATGGTGGAAATCGGCCCATCGGATACCGAGATACAGGTTCAAGGTCATTTTAAAGGTCAAGGTCACGCCGCACGGGCATCCGGGTGTAACGAAATTGATCAGCGCAGCAAACTGCCCGTCCCGAGATAGAGGTTTAAGGCCTCATATACACACGCTCATTAAGGATGAAGCTTCAAAAGAATCGAGTTGAGGAATTTCAATGTAAATAAACCAAACGTCTGTTACACGGCTTTAAGCAAAATTTAGTCCATTCTGGAAGCCATCTCAGCTAAATGGAGACAATTTTTATAAATTTTTATAAAATAAATAAGTGTGACGAAATTGATCAGCGCATCAAACTACCCGTCCCGAGATAGAGGTTTAAGGCCTCATATACACACGCTCATTAAGGATGAAGCTTCAAAAGAATCGAGTTAAGCCATTTCAATGTAAACTAGAAATTTTAAACTTCCAAATTGGAAGTTTGATACTTCCATATAATTAACATATATATTCCAACCCAAACCCCTCAATCATCATCTTCCCCATAACCCAAATCGTAACCAGATCCATACCTATGTGCAACCCATACTATATCCTAGAAGCCAAAAGTTTTCCCATAAGCATAACCCTGCTCTAGCCATAACTATAATTCTAACTATATATATAACACTAATCAACCCTTACCCATCCTTTAGCCCCGACTATAGTCACTATACCAATAACCTTATTCGTGGTTATAACCCTGATCCAAGCACTAAGCCTATGCATAACTTTAAGCCTATTCACAAACCTGACATAATACATAACACTAACCATAAAACTAACTTAAACTCAAACCCTAAATCTTTCTCCAATGGTTACCTTGGTCAAGTTACCCATGTGTCCATTTGTACTAACGGAGACGAATCACACATATTCTATGAGACACCTCGGGGAAGCTGCCAATTTCTCCATCCATATATTCTAAGCTGGCGATAACAATCTGTATTGCTAATGATTAGTGCTGCTTAGGTCATCTGAGATCCACGGCACTTGCTCTAGCAATAGCATGGTCAAGTTACCCATGTGTAGCAATTTCCCAACATATCTTCTAAGCTGATAATAAACGGTATTTAATGTTTATCTTTGTTTATAGCATTTATTTGTTGCAATTTGAGTAATTTGATAGCATTTCCCTGGTCAATTTAAACATGTGTAATAATTTTCAGTTCCGGTGGTCCAATCATTTTAGATATGTAATTATGTTATTAAGGTATTCATGAATTTAAATCATCTGACATCTGTACCCATCCGAAGACACTCCACATGACAATGTACCATGTGTACCACAAGTCATGCAATAAAAATTGTTTATACCACGATCACATATTCTACTATATTATTAATGCTCATTGTGAAATAAAAATAGTTAATTGTCACTGTAGGTATTAAGGCACATTGTAGGTTGAAATACATTTTGAACGGTAAAGTGATATACCTACAGTAAGGACTAAAATGCTATCGACCTCCTGGAAAAATATAGTTCCACGTGCACGATGATATGTTAATAAACAAAACGATTGTTATTCTTTCATAAATCTGTGATATTATGTGACCAAAACAATGTTATAAATTTCAACAGCTTTTTAAAACTTTATCAATTCCGCAGGTTTCATACCCCTTTGCCAGGTAATGTTCACAAATTTCTTTGATGTTTCAAGTTCTAACTTATTATTATTCTAATCAGTAGGATCATGGTATGAACAAAAACACATGTAGTGTTTATGAATACCTATTTACACCACAAGTGGGATTGATGATTTTTCACACTTTATAAAGATCGTGGTGTACATTTGGTATTCAGAAACACTACATGTGTAGGCTACCCTTCTACTATAAATTACGACACAATTTTATGCAAATAGCCAGAGTCTGCGCTTTATTGTGCAAAGTCAGGGAAGAGGCATATCACAAACAGCTAGTATTATTCCTGCGTTAAAACAGAGATGAAACCCTTTCTTTGGGGAAAAACAATACCCCACACATGACATGGATATAACATGAATCAATTTGTATCATGACAAAATAATATAATATAGAATGCATTACTTGTTTGGTTGTTTTGGCCAATATTGTATACTATACTATTTGTATAATAAATTTGTTGTGGAACCATGCGCTGAAAGCAAACTGGCTAAAGTGATCTATTTGATTCATAACACCTAAGGCGTAAACTCATTTCAATTGTAATACTGCTCACTCATAATTATCCTTGATAAATCGGGCAGTCACCAAACGAGCGCTTAACACATTTCAGTGACCATTCAATTGTAATCACTCGTATCCATATAGACAAAAGTTATGATACTTTTCATCAAAACTTACAAAATTATTATTCTATGCAACTTGGCCAGTAGAGAAGTTTCAGATAGTAGCTATCCAAACTATGAAATTGAGAGTTTATAAGATTATATTAGAGATGTAACAATAGGCTCCTAGCTGTGTTTACAATGTGAATCATAAAAAAATTAAATCACCAACCTGAATGTGCATTTATAATTCTAAATACGACGGAGTATTACCAATTTTTTTAGTGTTGTTTAATGAAGATCAAATTTCCATCCACACTCAGCAATATGTTTGCTGCAATGCCATTATCCTATTGGAAAACCCAAGATATTTGAAACCAGTCTTGTTGAAACAAGACCAAGATTTCCTTTCAATCAAGTCATGGTCCCATTGAAATGACTGGCAGAGAGTCAGCGCATCGAATAATATGTTGCTTTGACCAATCAATAGCTTCCTGCAAAAGCAATTGATATAAAAACTTTTTTCACTCATTCACAAAAGCTTTCTTTTGCCGTGCAGTCTTTTACTGCGGTCTCACCTACGACAGCGTAATGGCGGCCTAAACAACACAGGTTTTTTCGGCGGGAAATAATTTTGATGTTAACTCCATAATAACTGGCCGATCTGCTTCAAATACACACCGAATGAGCTGTTACCAACATCATGTATATAAGTATTGACATTCCATGCCAACAAATTATTCGTCATTCATAAAATAACACTCTGAAAAACGCGTTCCCTAACTTCGAGGTATTGTTTATGACCTAACTGTAAACACAATGCCAGATAAACGACCACCAGCGAGTTCCACATCGAGCGCCAGTGGCGATGACAGCATCGTTAAAGATAAAGGGAAAGATAAAAGCAAATCTGCACCACCAAAGAAATTCAAATCGTCAGACACTGGACAACAAAAGATATCATTTGTGAAATCTGACAGCTCTGACACTTCTATAGGCAAAGTGCTTGCTGAAATAAATGCCAAATTGGACAATTTGGTCACAAAATCTGACCTCGAGAAGAGAATTGAGCCCCTTGTTACAACAGACAGTTTAAACAGGATCATAACAAACCTGAGGGGAGAGTTCGATAAAAAACTAGAGGAAGTGAAGGATGTGTGTGACAGCAAGGTCTTCGACACAGAAACCAGGATGGACCAAATGGTTAGCAAGATGTCTCAACTAACAAGCGAGGTCCAAGACAGGAAGAATGAAGTCAGACAACTAAAAGATGAAATGAAAGAGTTGCAAGAAAAAAACAACAGACTGGAGCAGCAAACAAGAAAAGACAGTATTCGTGTGTTTGGAGTGAGCGACGACAGTGCCTCTGAAACAATTGACCAGTGCGAGAAAAAACTTGTAAAGATTATGCAGGACAGACTCCATCTTCCAATCGAACAGCGTGACATCAGCATTGCGCACAGAATATGTAAATTTTCTGTGAATCAAAAGTACCCAAGAAGTGTTATATGCCAATTCATTTCTAAGCGAGCGAAGAATGATGTCATCCGAGAAAGAAAATTGTTGAATGGACAGGGAATTGTGATTAAGGAAGACCTAACAGACATAAACAGTTCCCTCCTAAAAAATACAAAGGAATCCTCAACTGTGGAAGATTCCTGGTCTGTCGGTGGGAAAATTTATGTGAAATATACCGACAAATCAAAAAGCATCAAGCAAATCTCGAAATTAAGTGACATATAAATTTCTACATTTCAATATTTGCATTATTGCACATATATTCAGTCCAAGTATATTCTATACTGTCAGTCTAGGCTACTATTTAATACTACATTCAGTATAGAAGTCTCAAAGTAAACACGATATGATATTTCAATGTGCCTGTTTGTCAGTGTTTGACATATTCCTTTAATTTTAACGCTGACCAAAACAAAACATGGTTTCATGTCTCAAACAGTTAAACTCAACTTAGAAGATTACATGTAAATCATCCATCTCTGTTCAAAACAGTTAAACTCAGGTTATTATAACACATCATGAAACTAACCTGACATAACCAGTTATATGCATGTACACTATGTCACTTAATTTCTGATATCTGTTCAATGCCTGTGACACCTGTACTTTAAATGTCATATGCCAAAACATAACTATGTACTATGTCCATCTCTATTATGTGTTCGATCAGTCCACCTATGTCCCTTTAACACTTTCCATACGCTATAAATGCATGTGCTGTATGTCGCGCCACTCAAATAACTTATTTTACCATTGAATATTTTAACTATGTAAAAGTGTATATGATTATGACATGCCCCTTAAATTTGTTATCCAGTTTCTAATTGTCTCCGAACTTTTGCAAAATATATAGCATGTCCATAAATTATTCGAGCTTTTTCAAATTATAGATGGGATGTGCCACTTTAACACGGATGTACAAATAAATATTCGCATTCAAACAGAATCAAGCAGAAAATTGTCTATGATTATGACATGCCCCTTAAATTGCTATCCAGTACAAAAGTTTCTAATTCTCTCCGAACTTTTGCAAAATATATAGCACTAGAAGGTGACCCGACTTCGTCCGGGCTTTGACCTTGAATTGTCCATTTTGAAGGTCAAGGTCAAGTGGGGTCACGATTTGACCAGTCCAAAACACTGCCCGGACAAAAGTACCCGACAAACGTGCCCGTCGAAATCCATCCGGTTTTACCCGATTTGACCTTGAATTGATCATTTTGAAGGTCAAGGTCTGGTCGAGGTCACGATTTGACCCGTCCAAAACAATCAGTGGACAAAAGTAACCCCACGTATCAAATTTCGTCGAAATCCCATCAAAATTGGCGATTTGACCTTGAAGTTACCCGATTTCAAGGTCACGTCGCACGGGCAAATGAATATGCTTATGAGACTCGCCATAAGAAAGTACCCCCACATACCAAGTTTCATCGAAATCCCGTGATATTCGGGCGTTTGACCTTGAAATGACCCGATTTCAAGGTCAAGGTCACGTCGCACGGACAAATTAATATGCCTATGTTCGTCCCCGGCCGAAAATACCCCCACATACCAAGTTTCATCGAAATCGGATGGGCCGTTTTCGAGTTCATCGCGAACACACAGACACACAGACACACACACAGATCTTCCAAAATATATAATAGATATATATTTGGCAGTTGCGGTACTGATTTCTAAAGGAGCCTCTGAAATGACCCGATTTCAAGGTCAAGGTCACGTCGCACGGACAAATTAATATGCCTATGTTCGTCCCCGGCCGAAAATACCCCCACATACCAAGTTTCATCGAAATCGGGTGGGCCGTTTTCGAGTTCATCGCGAACACACAGACACACAGACACACACACAGATCTTCCAAAATATATAATAGATGTCCATAAATTATTCGAGCTTTTTCAGATTACAGATGGGATGTGCCACTTTAACCCGGATGTACAAATAAATATTTGCATTCAAACAGAAAACTTTTTTTCCCCTATTTTAATACAAACAAAAAACAAGCAAACAAACAAACAAAAATAAATAAATCTTAAGCATCTGGAATGGTGATCATCATTCGTTCTTCCGGCCAGGGTTAAAGCGGCAAATGAAATCAGTGAGACAATTTTAAGCAATGGCGCACTGTCTTAAGAAACGTCTGGCATGATTCGCTTTGTAGGATTCCAATAATTATTATTATTATATCTTTATTTTCCTCCATTTACTGAAGAGTCATAAATAATGATACAAACAATAGTGCATGTAATATGAACATACAATGATCCAAGGTAAACTAGAAAATAATATAGTAAACAGAATTATACAATACGTGAGTATGATGTAGACGAGTGCTCGCACTCGAATGATTATATACATATGACATTGTAGTGAGATTATGATAATAGTGATGATTAGTGATAATGCTAGTGGCAATGTTGGTGGTGATAATGGTAAGGAAGATGACTATGGCGTTTAACAATGGTGATGATTATTATGCCGACGACGACGACGACGATGATGATGATGATGATCATGCTGATGGTGGTCGTGATGATGATGATCACATCGAAGACGATGATGATGATGATGATGATGGATGACGATGACAATGGTTCTGATGATTATGATGACGACGACGGCGATAATGATTAAGATGATGATGCAGATGGTGATGATGATAACATCGAAGACGATGACGAGGATGATGGTGATGATGACGACGGCGATGATGATGAAGATGGTAATGCTGTTGGATGTGATGATAATGATGACAATGGGGATGAAGACTTACGGTTAAGTATAGTATAGCTGTCGATGCTAGCTTCAGCCCACTTCATATAATATAGTCAAGATGTATATAATTGTAAACCGACACACCGTGTTACTCATAGTTAATCATAGTAATGTCTGACTGAATTGGATTGTTCAATTGACTGGGGTGTATTTCTCTGCAGGAATGCGCTGTACCACAGCCATAATTTTGCAGTAATTGTTACCATAAAGTTGAGAAAGGCGTCAATATCATCAAGTGTTGTATATATATCGCTAGTACCATGAGCCAAATGAAGCAAGATCATTTCGTCCATTGAAAGACCGTCAATAATAACATAGCAGTCTACGCCATAACGATCAATGATATCAAAACACATATTATTTCGTATTGTTGTCAGGGAACTGCATTCAATGAGAACGTGCTGTACTTTATCAAGATATGTTTTAAGACAGTTAGGGCACTGGATTGGTGACTCGTTTAAGTACGTGGTTGCGTCGATCACAAGAGCTGTTGTTAGATAAGAATGTTTATTGTATGAAAATTTTCTACAGAGTCGCCAAAGATCAGACATGCTTAGGTTTGCATGTACATTCCGAAACCGATTGAATGATGTTTCCATGTCTGTTCTAATTTTCCAATCTGACTCGGTTACATTTCGAATATTGTTTCTCGTTAGCGCCTTCCATGACTCTTTCGATGGGAATAATCCAGACCTGATGAACTCAGATACTGCATTCATGAGGTTGTATTTCTCGAGTAATGAGAACACTTCGCTGATAAAAGTGGTTGTCGGGTTCAATGAGTGAATGTAATCAAAGAGCCTAGTCTCAAAGATTGTTTTACATGCTTTTCCAGGCTTTAGTCGACAAAGGGATCCAAAGAGTGAAATCTTTCTGGCATCAATACTAACTTGAAGTGAGTATATTCCTAGCAGGCCAGTAACGACATCGGTCCTGCATCGGACAGGTAGGCCTTGAATACGCTTCAAGCAAAATCTGTGAACTCTTTCAAACTTGATTAAGTTTGAATTTGATAAGCCACAAAGAAATTCTGAACCGTACAGTCCACGAGAAAGTACCACTGATTTATATATCACCGTTGAACTCTGAGGTGTTATGCCTCCTGCGTACAAACCAGCAGCGCTTAACATAAGATATGTTGACCGAAGTTTTGAGCTAACACTTTCTGTAAGAGTATTTGGAAAGTCACTTTTATGCAATGGTATGTCCAGGTGCGTTATTGAATCAGTTTTGTTAACTGCTATGCCATTTAGCATCCATGAGCGATTGATGGAGGCATGTTTAGATTTTTCATTGAATACAATTACCTGACATTTCTGCTGGTTATACAAATATCGCCATTGCTTACTGTAATGACCACAAATATCACATAATTTGTGTATACCATATGATGAAAGGGAGAGGAGGGGCATGTCGTCTGCCTGAGTTGGAGACGAGCAGTTGATACCTCGCAGCCTGAAACCAAAGTTCGATTGTTCGAGCTCACTGAGCAAACTGTCTATGTAGATGGCGTAGAAAATCGGAGCGAGGGTACTTCCCTGTCTTGTTCCTTGATTGATAGGTATTATACGGGATGTAAGATTTTCGTGGCGTACAGTACAGTTCACACCAGTTAAGAATTCGTTGAATAAACGTAGAACACCACAATTTGCTCCGCGTTGAAAAAGCTTGTAGAGAAGGCCATTGATCCAGACCGTATCAAATGCTTTACGTACATCAAGAAAACATGCGAAGAGACGTGAATCATTTTCCTCTACATACGAAATGCTTTCCTGAATTATGTATGATGACATAAGACAGCTTACGTTTTTTTGGAAACCGTGTTGTAGAGGGTGCGTTTTTATCAGGTTAGGGGCGTTTCTCTCCATGCGGTTCAGAATGATTCTTTCGAGTATTTTGTATATGACTGGAAGTAGGGTGATGGTTCGATAGCTGTCGAACTTTGATTTCGATTTGCCCCCTCCCTTGTACAATGACACAATAACACCAAGTTTAGCTTTTTTGGGAATATATGAAAAACGAAGCATATATGAGAAATGCTTTGCTAAGTGCATCTTTAAACGATGTCCACCATATATGATGTGTTCATAACATAGTAAATCAGTGCCTGCAGCTTTGCCTGTTTTCAATGTTTTTATGACTGTTGTCAGTTCTTCTATGGACACAGAGTATGTTATTATGTCATCATATGACCCACGTTCGGGATCATTTAAGAGATTAGACACGATTTCGTTAATATCGTTAAAGAAAGAATTGTCGAATTCGTCGGACTCAAGTGGGGAGTATAAAGTTTCATAATAATTTGCCCATGCATCAGTTATTTCACTGCGAGTTCTTATCGTGATGCCATCAACCTCAAAAATGCTGCTATTTGTTTCTTTTCGCTTAGATTTAACCGTGTTGAATTTTCTAAAAAATAGTCCCTGATCAATTTCGGCAGCTTGGTCTAATTCATTATTCTGGTCAGCCATGAATTTCGAATTGCATTTGCGTAATTCTTTTCGAAATAATCGCTTTGTTTCTTTATACCGCGAGTAACTTTGGTGTGAGTGCCCTCTAGGCCTTCCCTCTAATAACCATGTACCACGACAAGAGCGCATTTCTCTGTGCAGTTGCTTTAGTGTAGTATTCCAGTATGGTTTCAGAAAAGGCTTGAATGATTTTTTTGGTATTGCAAGCTCAGCTGCATTTTGAATTGCTTCCACGGTTTTATCGTAAACAATGTCAAGCATTTCAATATCAGACACATTGCAAACAGGTAAAGCTGCTTCTATTTTAGATTGGTAGCACAACAACATGTTATTATTAGCCCGAACGGTTCGCCAGTCCCATGCCGGGCACCGCGTTTCAATGTTTGTATTTAGTCGATCACAGGCAATCTCCATAAGGATTGGCCTATGGTTAGAAGTGTTTTCCTCGTTGTCATCAAGCACCACTACTCGACGGACCCTATGAAATTCATCATTATGTATCAATATATGATCGATGATAGTCCCACATGATCCGTCCGCGAGGACGAACGTTGTGAGACGATCTTCACACAGAATTGAATTATTGGCTGACATATATCTACGAGCATTCAGCATATCCCGAAACCACCTGTTACGCGAGTCTGTTTTTTCAAGATTTCCGTTGAAGTCTCCAATAAAAATTACTTAGTCGATGCCGCTTTGTTAAAGAAATTTTTTTGAAATTTTGAAATGTTGAAATTTTCTAAGTCGAAAAGGGTTAATAACTCCGTAAAAAAATAATTTTTCCGTCCTCTATATAAATGTTGCACATCTCCAATATATGGATAATAATACTCTGAAGTTTCAAATATCTACAATCAAAACTGTAGGAGTTGATTACACCATGAAGGTACCCTCATACAGAAAATTATAAAAAATGTTGAAATTTTCTAAGTCGAAAAGGGTTAATAACTCTGTCAAAAAATAATTTTTCAGTCATCTATATACATGTTGCACATCTTCAATATATGGGCAACAATATTCTGAAGTTTCAAATCTTTGGGATGAAATCTGTAGGAGGAGATGATTACACCATGAAGGTACTCAAAAGTGTGACGGACGGACGGACGAACGGACGGACGGACCCCGTTTCTATAGTCCCCCAAAAATATTTTTTTCGGGGGACAAAAAGAATGGCTGAAGTCGAAGTGTTGTGTCGAACAACAAAACCTTCGCCAGCCTCATATACAGATAAAGAGCGTTATCAGGTTAATCGACAGACTTTCCTCAAATATATATTAGATATTTGTATTATACATATGACATTTTCGGTATATCTGCAGCATTGTCGGCATCAATTGTCGCTTCTAATTTTGGCTGTATAATATCGCCATCCATATTTCCCATACACTACCCTACATTCTATACAGTTATTCCGAAATACTGCAGAATGCATACAATTGTGCCTGTGGATACAATATTCTTTCTCCCGCCCTCTATCGATACCACCAATGACTTTATTAATCATCACAGAAAGTGAAATAAAACACTCTTAGGAGAGTCTACATGTAAATACTTTCACAGTAGACAGGTTCTGGCTCACGTACGTGTAACCTGTAACGTGTGTTACTATGGTATTACAATGGAAATAGTTGACGGGAAAAGTCATGTGATTTCCGTCGCCTGCACGTTTTGAGATATTGGCCGGACTTGAAGCAGGACTATTAATCAATAACCCGTTGGTAGAAATAAGCTGCCCGTAGTGCGACCACCGTCATTATGCTTAATTGGTTTAATTGAAAACAGGATTTCCGTGCAGATACATTGCATGTCTGCATCGCGTTGATCACTCATTCGATAATAAATTGATTTATTCCTCTTTGCTACAAGTTTCCTAATGCCGCGCGTTTGACAAAAAACTTCTGAACTGTTTGACTGTGTGCATGTAGGCGAAATGGTCATGTGAGTCAGGTGACTGTCGTTGGCAATGACAACACACGTTACAAGTTACTCGTACGTGTGGCTGAACCTGACTAGTATCTAGTTGCGCTCTTGTTTGTTGTGATGAGGGGATTAGTCGTTTTAACATGAGTTAAAGGCATATTTATAGACCCGCTAAGAATAGTAATACCGCATACGTCAATCGTTCTTAAAAACGCAAAAGGGTGCAATTTCCAGAAGAAGGGTTAGTGTCGAAATGTTCACTACGGAATATATGATTTTTTTTCTTCAGAAAGACGTGTTATTTCCTACTCATGTCGACGATATGAAATGTCCCACATCGACACCACCGTATATATAGATATAGTTGATCTGGAGGCTGGGTGGAAGGTAGCGTCTAAATATTACTTATAATGCGAACAGACCGCGGAGAGTTACCACCGAAACTCGTATATACCAAATCTGACATTGGTAATTGGACTACTCCTAACAAGATTGCTGATTGCTTGAAGATTTATACCCGTATGTGATCATTCATTATGACATCGCCATGCCACATTCATTTCCTGTGAATTAAAACTACAAGATGGCGTGTTAGTGCAAGTGTGCCACAATAGCTGATGGACATATGTTGTTACAGGCCACATTCAGGGTAAAGATAACTATCGCTTGTGCTCTGGACTTACGACTAACAAAACACGCCTTCTTTGAGAATCGTGTATGAAATATCTGATGAAACGGCATTTGTCGTGATTTCCCGTGCGACATAGAAAAATTAACTGAGAAATGATATATCGCAGTTGTTTTTTATACCACCAGGGGGGATCGACTTTAAGCCTGTGGATTCGTGGTCCAGAAATCAGAATGATGACGACTCATACGAATGATCTCCAGTATATACCTGAACGATATTTCAATAAATTATTTTCTGGACTGAACTTAATATGGATGGTTAAAAGACAACGCGAACACACTCTGAAGACTAAGGCTAAATCCCGAGGATATTCTGATTAGTAAGGACACCATCGCCTCGAAATCAACACACGTCAGAATAAGGTGTTTATTTGTTAATTATGGCGTCCTCGTCCCGAAGTCGGTGCAGTGATGACTCAGATGAGTTATCTGCAGAATTTAACCGGCTTCGGTGCAGTGATGACTCAGATGAGTTATCTCTAGAATATAACCGGCTTCTGTTTCATGGGAATAACAGTAGACATACAGCACGTCAATCGTCTGATCATTATAAGATGACATTAGTAGGGAGCCTGGCGAGCGGCGCGGCTACAAAAGAAAGCGACCAAGATGTTCTAATCGAACCTCGAAATATAATAATAAATGAATCCAGCTTGAGATACCGACATGACATCCCGTGTTATGTCCGAATATCTACTGAGGGGTTAGCAGGGATCGTGCCAAGCGGCCTCTTGGGTGACGGGGAATACGTGCGGGCTGATCCTGTCAGAGACATGAGTGAAGAGATCTTTGGAAAAACTAAGTTTAATGGATTCTCTGGATTCTCCAAGGTTGGTAATATACACACTGGACGATACATCTCCATCGACATTGTTCCACAGCTGAGAATCAGCGGAAAACCACAGGTAGTTCGATCATTCGCTGCATGCGACCGGTCTTGGCCATCCGACGACACTGTATCGCTGATAGACACGGGTGAGTTTCACATTGCAGCACGACCTGCACCATCGTGCCCGGACCGAGGGCATGATTTCTGTCTGTCATTTGCCAAGACAGAAGTCGTGCTGTTGAGAACGATGTCCGTTAACCAGATACTGGGTATAAGGCTTTTGAAGTTAATCGGACGCCTCATCGATTTTGGCCGGGGAGCGTTGACGTCCTACCATCTGAAGACGTCCGCTCTCTGGTATTTTGAGAAGACGGACGCTCGATTCTGGGGAAATGACTTGTCAGTAGTGGATATATTAAAGAGACTTGATCAGTATTTAAAAGAAAGATTTCTGCCTCATTATTTTGTTCCTGAAATGAACTTGTTGATCGGTGTCTCGGAATCTGATCTGATATGTGTCCGCAGGCGGCTGTGGTCTTTTCTCGGGTTGTGTCTCATCACTGATGATATCGCGGGAATAACACCATCCGCCAGGCTGCGACTGGCTTATCATATATTTGCTAATGCAAGCCGTCAACTCTCTGAAACAAACCCGGCTAGTACGCCGACGAGTTATATGTCTAATATCGGAAACATCCTGGAATCAGCAGAGGTCATGTATGGAACCGGGGTTGTATCTCACAATGTAATGAAACAACGAATATCAGCATCTGTAATTCTGATGTTGTCAATCCATGTAGTCAGGCGCGTGTTTGTAGACCGAGTTAAATCACTGCTTACGTCATTTAATGATACTGTTGACATGTTTGACATTTTGGTGTATTCTGGACAACTAGACTCTGATAAATATAACGACTTTGTCCGATTTGTTTCTAGCATTGTCAGTTCCACCGAGGAACCGTTAGAACAGTTCTTCGTGATAAAATCGACAGGTAAGAATAGAGAAGGCGGTCGTGTTGTCAGAAGAGGATTGCGAAAATCGGAGAACATATATATAATTATGATAAAATGGGTAACTTTCATCTATGATATAATTACCAAGGTACAAACATGCGGGAACATCGTTGCCGACCAAATGTTACGTGATACGTCATCTATACCACGTGTTTACAGCATAGTAAGCAGCAAACGGTGCGAGGACAATATCGACATACTGTTGAATAAAATTACCAAAGAGTTGCTAACGTTTGCAGTCGATCATATTGATACGTTATGTTATCCTCTCGATAATGACACCTATTCAGTCAGGCCTGTGACAGTCGGAGACTTTACCGTCAATGTTGAAAGGTTGCATGAGGTCATCGAGAGACTGTTTCTTAACGTCGAGTACGCGCTCGTTACGAGGGCTCGGATGAAGGTATCCCGCGAATCAGGTGATCAGAGGGGAAAAATAATGCGAACGATGAATCCGGAGAGTTTGGAATGTCGATGTTTCTTAGGGTTCACAACTGTCAGGAAAGCGCTAGAGGAATTCGTCATGTTGTGTTCCATCATATTTATATAGTGGAATTCATGGCCGCCGTATTCCGCAGCCAGAGTTGTTCATAAAAAGTCACGTCATTGAAGCTGAATGCGAAACATGATCGCTCATGAACTCCAGTACGAAACTAAATGCTTTGAATAGCGACAACATAGATCCCATACCTAACTTGCAACAATCATAACCACTGCTGATCCCTAAGACAACGTTATATGTGACACAATCGGCCAAATTCTGGACTCTGGTCTTGACCACCTAATAATCACGGTGTTCCAAGTTGGGACTCCGGTCTCAGTCGAAAGTTGATGATGATGTAGATGGACCAAGAGTGCATTTGTCTCCGTCCGATGAGTGTGTCATAAAGACCTGTATACTATAACGGGTTCCTAAATTATTATCAACTTATATAAAGGCGATTGGGAGAGTATGATAGATTTATGCATAAGTGACTTCCACGTGTCCTCCATTCCCAATGCCGACTTGTATCGTAATAAAATACAAGGAGTCGGTAGTTGTATGCCGTTGTTCTAGTACTCGGCTGTGCCATGTTCCGACTCGTATAGAACTGTAAACAGACACTTAAGTTCTCGGAAGTCATAATTCGTAAGTTCATAGTATTAATTTGGCTTTTCACTTGGAAATAACGGCAAATGTCCTACAATTATAACGGATCAGAGCTTTATAGTGCAGGGCCCAGGCTGTCCACTTGTGAAGTGAGGTCATGGAATTATGTGAAAATCATCTATGTGGTTATCGATATGCTCAAACAACGCGATCAACTCCAATAAACCAGATCACAAACGAACTACACGAAATATGACATTCAATTGTGGATATTAAAGACGGAAAAATAAAACAAATCTCAAATTCAAACAATCATTTTGAAGGAAAAAATCATTACCCCTGATAACCAACGTATGCCATATTACTGTAACAACAACTCTTAACCCTCACCACAATGTGAGAGATATTTTATAATTATGTAAACAGTGGTTTAAAACAACGGTTTTGCATGTAGGTCGATAGACAGTTTGACAGGAAATATTTAAAAAACCACACTACATTACCTAGACTATGAACCCAACTAAGGTATGCGCTCAGTCTACCATCTGAAATCATGACTGGCAGCCATTTGCAAAACTATATTTAAAGGAAACATTACCATAAAACTAAATATAATGTCTGAGAAGATGAATCAGTAATGAGTTTTTATGACTGCCAGATTATTAAAAACGTGGTAGAATAATATTTATGTTGTTTTATGCTGTTTTGGTCCTTTGCGAGACAAAACTGAACTTTTTTTCATAATTCGAACATATTTCTCATAGTGTGAAGGTAAACACGTGTTATTAGGATAATATAGCATACATTGGTTTTAAAGGATAATGATTTCTCCTTTCAAACGATAGTTTTAAATCGAGATGTTTTAATTCCTTTACCATCTCTATACTAAATGGACTCTCCCAGTCAGTTAAAAAGTTTACATGGAAATGGTCTATTATTGATTTGCAGGGGTGTAAGGTAATATAAGAAGACGACAGACAAATAACAGTACAGAAGGAGTCATATTAGTGAGGGAAATGGTTAGATTGATAACTACTCGTCAAAGAAATATTTTTTTAGTATAGAAAGGGTTAAAGATGCCCAATCCGATTTAGAACCATTTAAGTAATATCTTATATGTGCATCGATATAACGACATGGTACCAGGTGTTAGCAGGTTTTTAGATTTTGTTGCCACCTTTTACGGGGAACGTGTGACCAACCCGACTTTTAAGGATACGTTCACACACTGGCATGTTTGCACGGTATGGTTTGCGGGTATTTCGTCGTATAAATCGATATGGTGCCAGAATATGAACGGAAACAAGCATATACAATGCACATGTGCCACAGCTAATTTCGTGCGAAGTAAACCGTATGTAGTTCCACATGTAGCCATGCTAACGGAAAATAAATCTGATTTAAATCAAATGAATCGATTTTATTTATTTATTTAAAAAAACTCACAAACCCTGGTGTGAACTGGTGAAAGTAATATATAGAAATAACGACACATTGAAAGGCACGGGAGGTCTTAGTTGTCGAAAATATTCATATTTGTTCCAGTCACCGTAAACAGAAAAACATTAAAACGCATACAGTTTCGTTCATATATACCATGACCATCGTGTAAAGAGCATGCTATCATAAAGACCTAACTATATTTTACCTAAGCAAGAGCCTGATTGTGTCACAGAAGACAGCACAATGCTACTGGCTAATAACACACAAATGATATAAACGCTCTTTATTAGTTCCATATAAGGAATTCAGGGACAAAGAACGCTCTTTATGTTGACCACCATAATGTAAACAAACACCAGGAGAGTAACGTTTTATGCTTTTGTTTACATAACAATGGTCAACATATGACAATAACATACTGTTTATGTGTTATTTCTTATTTGTATACGAACAAAGTCTATCTACATTTTAATATTCTTTCTGGTTGTGGCGGTTTTTGACGGGTGGAAATATTTTCACAGGATACCCACCGCCAAGGCCTCCCGTACCTTTGAAGTGATCAACAATAAAACTTGGAACAAGATGTTTAGTCCCAAACAAACAGCCATGTGTGCTGCATGGAACAGAAAGGAGCATTAGGTGTTTGTCTATTCCTGATATGGTAGAAATAAAGAGCGTTTTTTTCATTTATCCGCGAAAACTTGAAAACAGCTGGAAAATGACAATGACCATGGCAAGTATTTTTCAGAGAATATGAAGACGATATATCAATATTTCGTGTATTTATCAACTTATCTTACGCCTCCTTCCAAATTACGTAGACAACATTAGGAAGGTCGAATGACTAGTGCCATGGGACATTGTTTCCACTTGTACTCATCATTGTTTCCCAGTATCCATTTAATGAAACAAATGGGGAACCCAAAGGAACTGTTTGGTTCCATGTTCTGGTTCTATCCGGGGAACCAGATATAGATAACCAAAGCATGTCACTTTGGTTCTGCCCTCAGGGCAAAACATTTAAACAAGTGTGGTTCCATGTAGAACCTGAATTTCTGTTGAGTATTTAATTTGGTCCTTTAATTTGGTTATTCGATGAATCAAACATGTTTGGTTCTTTATTTTGGTTCACCGTGAAGAACCAAAACACGCGTGTTTGATCTTCGTTTAGTTCTTTATTTTAATTCTTCACGAAGAACCAAAATATGTGTGTTTTGTTCTTCGTTTGGTTGCCTTACTGTGACAAACATGGGAACCAGTTTTTGGTTTCCCGGAGAACCAAATTTTCTCAGTGTGTACGCCACCTCCATAGTGTACAATGGACACCGTAGCAGCATGACTTAATTTGAGACCGGGATAATACGTGCATGTCACTTTATCGCGACTAAATGGGATTTCCCCGTCAAATATAACGAATTAAAAAAAAAATGGATTTATTTATTGCAAACTCACATATGACATAACATTTATTGACAAAATACACCCACGCAATTGCCATTAAAATACACCCACGCAATTGTCGTTAAAATCATTTTAACACAGGTCAAGACAGCTTCATGGTAACATACATGTATGTGTGCAACAATAGAACATGTATTGGTAAATTAACATTATATATTCTTAAAGATGGTCTATCTCTTCCGGGTCACAGTTACAACAACAACAACAACAACATAATGTTTATAAATCCCGAGTTTAAGACTACAAATAGCCATTGTGTGAATGAAAATAAAAAATACAGATAAAACTCTGATGTTTATTATTTGTCTACAAAGTCGTAATCCAGTGGGGTTTTTTTTCGATCATGATTCACGATAAATCTCTCGGCGAATGAGCAATGCTCCTTGATTGAGGCTGCAAACAATATAGAGTTATCCCTCTTGGTACGCTCCGATCGTTTTCCCGCGGATTTCTTTTCTAAAAATAATAGCCCACAAAACTGTCCCATGAATGTGACATGAAATTCTAAATAAAATTGATATTAACTCTTTCAGTGCCAGGACCGATTTTTGTATCAGCTCATATACCCTGTGCCAATGCATTCTCTTATATTCGCGAGTCCCCTCGCATATATAAGAGAATGCATTGGCCTAACAATTTTTCATCATTTGTTATTATTTTTTACATTTTTTTTACAATTTTAATAATTTTTTCTTATATTCTTTAACAGACTTATTTTGTAGATTTAGTGCCAGGGAATCTTACGTTTTTCATGGGCATCAAAATTATTACTATGAATACTTGGTGATAGTTTTGAGTTATAACATGCCCCTAAGGTTTTATCCAGTTTGTTTTTTAATTCGCTATAGCATGCTTAAGCATGCCCACACAAAATTCAACCCAAAAAAATCTGAAAAAAAAGGGAAAAAATGGGATGAGATCGGCCCCTGGCACCGAAATGGTTAATTGACAAAAGCTTTTCCGGACAGATATCCTCGCTTCATTCCTATTATATCAGTCCATAGAATATATTTATATAATTTGCCGGGAAGACATGGACCATCTGTAATTGAGCGCCGATTCACTTGTTTGTGGAAAACCGCCGAACGATGTTACAGATCAGGTTACAAATGTTCGGGTTTTCAGCCTTCATGAGTAATAGGAACTTTTTTTTAATTCATCCTTGTTTGTGAAGTTTGTTTGGTGCATGTAGTCAAAATGCTTTGCCGCAAATATTTATGCTTTACACATCTTATTATAAAGTGTTCCTCCGTTTCAATTTCATTTGCTTCACATTTCTACAACTGCGTTTCTCATAATGTATTTTGACTGCGTGTGTCGTCCAACCTCTATCTGCTGCTTATGATCGCACACTCTAAGACATATAATCATGCGGGCTAAGAGACTGAGAGAGCTGTAGCCCCCAAATCTTTTTAAAGCTAAAAATATTTGAAATTTTCTGGCAAATTTGAGATATTTTCGGTCAATTCGGGCACTTTTCGGAAAAATGAAGGTATGTCAGGAGGGAAATGTGGCAAATTACAGTATTTTTCGCATTTGTAACCGAATTATACATATTTAAGGTTAACTTGAATCTATGCCGTTACATTTATGTGTATATACAAGGTATATTCTACAGGAACTGCGTTACAACCATGAGTATATCATGTAACAAAATTCGGGCAAAATATCTCAGCCCCACTCTAAAATTTCGGGCGCCCGTACGGTTATACTCTAAGATTACTTAAACACGAATTCGTATTTCGTATCAAAATCGGTTCACTTTCATATTTTCAAGAGTCATGATTATCCGCTAGAACGGCCGGTGTTCTCTGAGTCGATCTGCTTTGTGGTTTCAAAATAAGACAATGTCTCAAATATTTATTTAGTGATTGATTTATTGATTGATTGATTGATTGATTGATTGATTGATTGATTGATTGATTTATATAAAGTCAATCCAGTATAATCTGCCCCATGTTTCGGTATTAATAAAATCGGAAACCAAGTTAATAATTTTTCATTTCATATGTACATATATATTATTAAAGGTACTCAATCCGATCAGACGGTCCCCATACCATCAAGATACAGCAACAACATTTCTTCAAATACGCGCTAGCTATCAGAAACGATTTATTGCATCAAAATAATTCTAACTACCCTCAACTATGGTATCAAATTCTCCAAAACTTATGTATCAACATTTTGTTCAGCAAAATATGGCCGTATTATCACTTGATTTTAGAGTTATCCATCTTCATCCGCAATTTTGTCCGAGACCTTCCATTTGACTTCGTGTTTCTGGGCCACATTTTATTACACATCTCGAGAAATAACAAACTTTAAAGATCGATATCTGATCACCCTGAGCTTTGATGGTGGGTTCCTCAACTCGAATCAAATATTTTTTACCCCCGAAGCCAAAGAAATTGTAATTTAGGAGCGTCTGGTCGGATTGAGTACCATTAATTTGTGGCAAATTACAGTATTTTTCACTTTCATTTCACATGTGCATATATATTATCTCTCATCTCTCAGTTTACAATAATTTAAACTCATTAAAGTGTTATGTCTTGTTAAGCAAAATATGACTATTATGTTTGTCATGTGCATTACAAATTAATTTCAATTCAATTCATATACATGCATGAATACATACTTTAACAATTGAGTCGGATAATACAATATATGAGATAAACTTAACATAAACAAATATCTACATGAGATTTACATGTGTTCAACCGTAACAATAATTACAAACTTCTTATTTTCGGTCCCATAGAATAAAACACCATCTTAAAGGCACACCTTAAGAATAAACATAGCCTTTTTTTAGGAGGATTATATGTTTAATGAATAAGAGACCATGAAATTTCTCTCTCGTGTGGTTCTTCCAGAAGTATTTGGAGATATAGAGTTTTCTAATTTTCACTAACTGACAAAAGATAATTAATAAATTACTAAATTACTAAATTATATCTGTCTCCTACATATTCGACACATTGTTACAAATATGTAATTATATTGTCATTTTCATTAAATATTTAAATATTTATTCCATCTTCCACCTTCTGTGTGTAACGATTTGTGTTCTGAGCTTCAACAGGTGGCAAATTATTCAAATACTTCCGGTAACCATAATCTTTTGTATATAACTATATTCATTCATTAACATTATTTCTCTCTAAAAATATAAAAAAAAATAAAAAATAACATGAGTTCTCTTGTTTATTATATGTCCGGGGTTACATGTATATATTATCTTTTGTATTATAATCATGCTATATGACTTCTCGCCAATAAGTATTTAGTATAGAAAGGTTCAAATAAACAAGCGAACAAAATTAGTTGTACAAATAAATTTCTGGTCATTTAAATTGATTGACTCGATCTTTATTTCAATTACTTGGGCGGATATATGGAAGGACCAGGAGCCTAGATGCACCGTGAACAATTTAAAACATGCAGAGTCCACCCCTGTCACCGCGTCCGTGCACATATATAATTAATTTCGTCAATGTTAGTTTGATTTTTTCACGCCGCAGTATAAGTTGCGTGGGGGGGGGGGGGGGGGGGGGGGGGGTCACTTACTGCATGTTCGACTCAACGCAAAACATTTTGCAACTAAAATATAGTTTGTGTTAATTTATGCGTTGCAAAACGAAGTAACATTGACGAAATTACTCTATATACAGCATTTCCATCGAGATTATTTTTTATTTTTTTCACTAATCCCCCTCCCCCACCTCATGTCCCCAGAAGGATGTCAATTGCAACAATTTCGTTAAGAGTTAAGAGTGCAGCACTTGCGTTGTATTATTAAGCAATAATAATAAATCGAGCGTTAGTGTACAAGTTTATGGAAACAATGATTGAGCGCAAATAAAATATTGTATCATGTTTACGTACATCGACGTTTATTTTCGAACAAAGTTGTACCGTGTATTATTGTGCCTATTGTGTTCGCGGCAAAATAACAAATTTCCACTCATACGAGCCGTATCAAGGGGCGTGGTTTTGTTGTCAGTAAAGGACAATGTTTTTTCCCAGAAAAACGTTCGAAAACGTCTTATTTATCTAGATTTATCGGAATTGATCATCTGTATTAATTTAATTTCTCCTTGTATATTATAAAATTGTGTTTCAAGTCGGTTAATGGATTCGCTTCTAGACATTCGTCAACTAAATGGTCACGGCCTGTGGCCTCGATCAGTTAGTTCACCAATGTCCAGTAGCTCGTCCATTAACCCTGACTTACGAGCCACATATATAACAAAAGAACATAGGGTATGTATCGTCTAATGGTGGTTATTGTTCACCTCTGGACAATCGGCTAGTTTACCTGATTTCGGAGTGCTCATCTCTCAGTTTACAATTATTTATACTCATCAAATTGTTATGTCTTGTTATGCAACATATGACTATCATGTTTGTCATGTACATTAAAAATTCAATTCAATTCAATTCATATATATGCATCAATACATACTTTAACAATTGAGTCGAATTATGCAATTCTAGCAGGTGGACCAGACTTCGTCCGGGCTGTTTTCCCTCTGCTTTTCGGCGAATTGCGGGATTTGACCTTGAATTGTCCATTTTGAAGGTCAAGGTCAGGTGGGGTCACGATTTGAACCGTCCAAAACACTCAGTGGACAAAAGTAACCCTACGTATCACATTTCGTCGAAATCCCATCAAAATTCGCGATTTGACCTTGAATTGACCCGATTTCAAGGTCAAGGTCACGTCGAACGGGCAAACGAATAGGCTTACGACACTCCCCATACGAAAGTATCCCTAGACACTAATTTTTATCGAAATCCCGTGATACTCGGGCGTTTGACCTTGACATGACCAGATTTAAAGGTCAAGGTCACATCGCACGGGCAAATTAATAGGCCTACGCCACTCCCCGGCCGAAAGTACCCACATACCAAGTTTCATCGAAATCGGTTTGGCCGTTTTCGAGTCCATCGCGAACAGACATACAGACAGACAGACACACACAGACATATTTCCCATCTGTTTTTCGCCGAATTGCGCGATTTGACCTTGAATTGTCCATTTTGAAGGTCAAGGCAGGTGGGGTCACGATTTGACCCGTCCAATACACTGCCCGGACAAAAGTACCCGACAAAAGTCAGGTGGTCCAAAACACTGCCCGGACAAAAGTACCCGACAAACGTACCCGTCGAAATCCATCCGGTTTTACCCGATTTGACCTCGAATTGATAATTTTGAAGGTCAAGGTCAGGTCGGGGTCACGATTTGACCCGTCCAAAACACTCAGTGGACAAAAGTAACCCTACGTATCAAATTTCGTCGAAATCCCATCAAAATTCGCGATTTGACCTTGAATTGACCCGATTTCAAGGTCAAGGTCACGTCGCACGGGCAAACGAATAGGTTTACGACACTCCCCATACGAAAGTATCCCTAGACACTAATTTTTTTCGAAATCCCGTGATACTCGGGCGTTTAACCTTGAAATGATCCGATTTAAAGGTCAAGGTCACATCGCACGGGCAAATTAATAGGCCTATGCCACTCCCCAGCCGAAAGTACTCCACATACCAAGTTTCATCGAAATCGGTTCGGCCGTTTTCGAGTCCATCGCGAACAGACATACAGACAGACACACACACACAGACATATTTCCCATCTGCTTTTCGGCGAATTGCCCGATTTGACATTGAATTGTCCATTTTGAAGGTCAAGGTCAGGTGGGGGTCACGATTTGACCCGTCCAATACACTATCCGGACAAAAGTACCCGACAAAAGTCAGGTGGTCCAATACACTGCCCCGACAAAAGTACCCGACAAAAGTCAGGTGGTCCAAAACACTGCCCGGACAAAAGTACCCGACAAACGTACCCGTCGAAATCCATCCCGTTTTACCCGATTTGACCTCGAATTGATCATTTTGAGGGTCAAGGTCAGGTCGGGGTCACGATTTCACCCGTCCAAAACACCCAGTGGACAAAAGTAACCCTATGTATCAAATTTCGTCGAAATCCCATCAAAATTCGCGTATCGACCTTGAATTGACCCGATTTCAAGGTCAAGGTCACGTCGCACGGGCAAACGAATAGGTTTACGACACTCCCAATACGAAAGTATCCCCAGACACTAATTTTCATCGTAATCCCGTGATACTCGGGCGTTTGACCTTGAAATTACCCGATTTCAAGGTCAAGGTCACGTCGCACGGACAAATTAACAGGCCCATGCCAGTCCACGGTCGAAAGTACCCCCACATACCAAGTTTCAATCAAATCGGCTTTACCGTTTTCGAGTCCATCGCGAACAGACAGACACACACACACACACAGATCTTCCAAAATATATAATAGACTAGCCGATGAGCCCGACGTTGTCCGGGCTATTCAAAAACCAAATTTCAAGTCCGGGCTATTCAAAAACCAAATTTCAAGTTGATAGCTCTACCCGTTTCCGAGATCTGGTCTGCGCATGCGCGAAGCTGGCGTCGCACGGGCTCGGCGACCCGATAAAATTCGTATCCGGGGCAAGATACATTCACATAGCAAATTTCAAGTCGATACATCCACCCGTTTCCGAGATCTCGTCTGCGCATGCGCGAAGCTGGCGTCGCACGGGCTCGGCGACCCGATAAGATTCGTATCCGGGACAAGATACATTCACATAGCAAATTTCAAGTCGATAGCTCCACCCGTTTCCGAGATCTCGTCTGCGCATGCGCGAAGCGGCCCCGCACGGGCTCGCCAATACGACAACGTTCACCGCCTGGTCAAACTACACACACGAAACAAGTTTCGTCCCGATCGGTCGAGAATCGTAGATTTGTATTAATGACAGACAGACAAACAAACAAACAAACATACATACATACAGACAGAGGTCTTCAAAATATATATGAGACTAGCCGATGAGCCCGACGTTGTCCGGGCTATTAAAAAACCAAATTTCAAGTCGATAGCTCCACCCGTTTCCGAGATCTCGTCTGCGCATGCGCGAAGCTGGTGTCGCACAGGCTCGACGACCCGATAAAATTCGTATCCGGGGCAAGATACATTCACATACCAAATTTCAAGTCGATAGCTCCACCCGTTTCCGAGATCTCGTCTGCGCATGCGCGAAGCTGGCGTCGCACGGGATCGGCGACCCGATAAAATTCGTATCCGGGGCAAGATACATTCACATACCAAATTTCAAGTCGATAGCTCCACCCGTTTCCGAGATCTCGTCTGCGCATGCGCGAAGCTGGCGTCGCACGGGCTCGGCTACCCGATAAAATTCGTATCCGGGGCAAGATACATTCACATAGCAAATTTCAAGTCGATAGCTCAACCCGTTTCCGAGATCTCGTCTGCGCATGAGCTGCGCGGGCGTCGCACGGGCTCGCCAATACGACAAGGACGACCGCCTGGTCAAACTACACACACGTACCAAGTTTCGTCCCGATCGGTCGAGAATCGTAGATTTGTATAAATGACAGACAAACATACAAACATACAAACATACAGAGGTCTTCAAAAGATAAACTTAACAATAAAAAATGATTTACATGAGATTTACATGTGTTCAACCGTAACAATAATTACAAACTTCTTATTTTAGGTCCCATAGAATAAGACACCATCTTAAAGGTACCACTTAAGAATAAACATAGTTACTAAATTATATCTGTCTCCTTCATATTCGACACATTGTTAGAATTATGTAATTGTATTGTCATTATCATTAAATATTTAGATATTAATTCCATCTTCCACATTTTGTATGTAACGATTTGTGTTCTGAGCTTCAAACGGTGGCAAATTATATATTCAAATTCTTCCGGTAACCGTAATCATTTTGTATATAACTATATTCATTCATTAACATGATTTCTCTTGTTTATTAAGTATAACTATATTAAGTAAGACGTACATTGTGGTCGTTTTGTGAACTTATTATCTAAACATTTCCTATGGGATAACTTCTCGCCAATAAGTATTTAGCATAGAAAGGGTTAAAATAAACAAGCGAACAAAAATAGTTGTACAAATAAATTCCTGGTCATTTAAATTCATTGACTCGATCTTTATTTCAAATACTTGGGCGGGGAAATGAAAGGACCAGGAGCCTAGATGCATCGTGAACAATTTAAAACAGAGTCCCTTTGTCCACCCTCATATTATTTTCCCAAAGTTGGGGGTGGGTCAGACACCCCTGTCAGACACCCCTGTTAATTTATGCGTTGGAAAACGGAGTAACATTGACGAAATTACTCTATATACAGAATTTCCATCGAGATTAGTTTTATTTATTTTTTTCACTAATCCCCCTCCCCACCCCATTTCTCCAGAAGGATGTCAATTGCAACAATTTCGTGTACTTCTGGAAACAATGATTGAGTACAAATAAAATATTGTATCATGTTTACGTACATCGACGTTTATTTTCGAACAAAGTTGTACCGCGTGTTATTGTGCCTATTGTGTTCGCGGCAAAACATCAAATTTCCACTCATACGAGCCGTATCAAGGGGTGTGGTTTTGTTGTCAGTAAAGGACTATGTTTTTTCCATAAAAAAAAGTTCGAAAACGTCTTATTCATCTAGATTTATCGGAATTGATCATCTGTATGAATTTAATTTCTCCTTGTATATTATAAAATTGTGTTTCAAGTCGGTTAATGGATTCGCGTCTAGACATTCATCAACTGAATGGTCACGGCCTGTGGCCTCGATCAGTTAGTTCACCAATGTCCAGCAGCTCGTCCATTAACCCTGACTTAAGAGCCACATACAGAACAAAAGAACATAGGGTATGTATCGTCTAATGGTGGTTATTGTTCAGCTCTGGACAATCTGATAGATAAAGCAGATGCGACAACTGTCAGATAATTACACCGCGATCGTGCATTCGGCACAGGCGGTACTCGGCACAGGCGGTACTCGGCCGCTCGCGCGTTCTGTATCCGAATCAATGTTCACACTGGGTCGAAACATCTTTTGGCCAAATTAAATCCTTATTTTCTGGTCTCACAATTAATGCATATTTTTGTTTTATATAACATCTAACATTCTACATAATTATGTCGATACTTTCAAATACCGTGTTTAGACTTCTTTAATCCCACCATTGTTACTTGACACTATACCACTACTACCCATCATCCTTATTGCAGACAAAGGATTCATTTATAATGTTAATCTTCATTGCCGTTTTATAATTAGCCCCCATTGTTTGATAGTACACTGTCACGAGCGCCTTTTGTTACACATTAAACTGTGTCATCTAATCAATTAGCAGATGATCATCCTATACATTTGATTCTTACTCCTGTTACAAAATAAATTTGCGTTTTTAGATTATATTTCCGATTTTGGAAGTAAAACATACTCTCTTTTTTTTTTGCCGTTTTCGAAAAAAAAGAGAAGAAGGCCTATGACAGCGTGAACAATGATCCGAATGCTTCTCATTCGACAATTTTCCCTTATGCAATCTACTCCTTCCACAGTCTGCATATTCCTTCTTTCTCCGTGAATCTCTCATATGCGTAACCGACGCAACCTGGGACCCGCAAGCATTCGGCAACGCAGTCTTCGAAAAGCATATCTTTACCTATCTTGAGCTGGTCGTAAAATCCGTCCGATTTTCTGATGCCTATGATTTTGTTGAATGTCCTCCCCTTCACGTCTAAAATCGAGAAATAATATCACTAATACCGTATATGTTAACCCTTTACCCAACAGAAGGGCCCTGTGCATATGCATTCTCTTATATATGCGAGTCGACCATAGGTCGCCTCGCATATATAAGAGAATGCATTGGCTTAACACATTAAAAATTATAAAATTGTTAAAGAATGTAAGAAAAAATGGTAAAAAGTGTTAAAAAAAGATTTTTTTTAGGCCAATGCATTCTCTTATATATGCGAGGCGACATATGGTCGACTCGCATATATAAGAGAATGCATTGGCACAGGGCATAACTATAACCATCACAATGTGGTCAATGAGCCGGTTCCAATGATATCCATATTTGTATGGTTTTATTGAGACAGACCGAAGATATTTTAGGCTGTTGAAGCTTTATTTGGCCGGTTTTGGCCGGTTTGTTGGGTAAAGGGTTAATTGAACAGGGGTCCACAATGCCAAAACTTGTCATGTCAAACGCGAAGAGAAATTAACCAAGCCAGATTTCGAACAAACCCGCCAGAGAAGAAATCGAACTGTGTATAGTAGACATAAAATCTTTGATGACTGAGATTTTCTGAAGTTAAATTCCGACAAAACGGAACTCATATATACTGGTTCGCCTCAACAACTGCTGAAGGCCACAACATCTTCTTCTTGAAGAGAGTGTTGTCTCCAAATCAACCACGGTTCGCAATCTGGGATATCAAATGGGCGAGAACATATCTGCGGATGTGCATGTGACCGATGTGTGTAGACTCTCATATCACCATCTGGTAAATATAAGCAGCGTGCGAAACGTGATTGACATGGAGACGACAAAACAACTTGTCCATGCATTCAAGTTTGTAACCAGCCGCATCGATTATTGTAATTCCATGCTCCTTGGTTGCAACAAGTCTTTGTTCAAGCTCCAGATCATCAAAAATTGTGCGGCTAGGGTTGTCACCAAAATCAAAAAAAAATTACCCTATAACTCATATACTGGATAAACTGCATTGGCTTCCGGTCGAGGAAAGAGTTCATTTTTAATCGTTTACAAGTGTTTAAATGGCTTATGTTTTATATACAGTTTTATGCTTCAAGATGCAAGTATTCAAACCTTTTGTTGGTATTCTTTCCCCGAGTAAGTTCCCCGAAAGATGAGTGAAATAAAGCGGCATACATTGGTATAACCATTGAAATGCTATTTTAAGCAATCAATAAAAATTTATTTAAGAGGAAAGATGAATTAATTTTACAAAATAAACTTTCTTTCTTGTTTCTAATTATACAAAGAAAAAAAAGTAAAATGGACAAAAACGTCCCACAATAGCATTTCCGGAAAAGAGGCTAGACTAAGAGATCATGGGGCCATAACTTAATTTTCTTCACCAATATATTTGGAAAATCCTTCACAATTTGTTTGCGCCAGAATATCCAAAGGATAATGAGAAAAGCAGAGCATATGGAAAACAATGTATTGAGTTGCATGACCGCAAATATGGCATTTCATCATGCGAGTTCTGTGTCAGAGGCAAATTTGATCCAGACAATGGAAGACACATTTTGTTAGAGAATATTTTTTTCATCTTAATCGTAGAATCATAATTTTTTATAATTTTTTGTGTGTAATCTGGGAAATTACTAAAACACTGAAAAGGCCCTTCATATTGGACTATTTGTTTTAAATAATTGACGAAAAAACGGAATTTAGCTCCTTCTCAGAAATTGAGGCTTCGAAATTAGGTAAACTCCTGCCTTTGAAGGCACACAACTCGAAAAATACGAATCTGGGAATTGTTTTCTTTTCTGGAATCAGGAAAGTGAGGTCGACAAAATAGATGTGAAATTGGAAGGATTTCAGTATTATTTCTTTTATACAACCATAAAAATCCATAAATTAATGATTGGACCAAATTTCCAAAAATTTATTTTACGAAATCGTTGTTTATGGAGGGTTTATGTTCCTATTCCAGCAAACATAATTTGATTTAAATTAGTGCCAGGTAAAACCATAAATGCACTAGACTAATAGAGAGATGGAGTCATGAGAGGGGGAACTCACCCATTGAGCTTCCCATGACTTCTCCGAAAGCGAAGTATGCATTATTGAGTTCCTTTGAGCTCACAGTGACGTTGTTAGGTAGAGAGCTCTGAACTGAAACGAATTGAGTGGATATTTGAGTGCAAGTTTATCAACACATAAATATTCAAAACCATAATAATACACATACAACTTGTGGACACATTAATTTTAGAAATAACCAACGTGCTTTTCGTGAAAAACATAACGACAATCGAATTGCATTTTCTCTCACACAAAGTGTGTTTTGTGTATAATATCACATTCTTACTATCATTATACTATATACCATTAGTATATTATTGATGACATGTTCATATATAAGGATTAACTGTCATGTGAACTGTTTTTATGGAGATGTAACCGTGAGGTAAGTGGTCATAACTTGTGTAAAAACCGTTATGACCATTTACCTCACGGTTACATCGCCATAAAAACAGTCCACATGACAGTTAATCCTTATATTTATATACATTTAGCGGAAATGCGACTTTTGTAAATGTAGTTAAATCGAAAAGTGTAACGTGACAAAACCAGCCCAAAATATCCCATAGCACACCAGCTGAGAAGTTATTATTGTACCATTTGTCACGTGACTGGTCGGAATTTCCCATTTGTGACGTGTTTTTGTTAGCCGGTCAAATGCTCTCACCACAGGAGCCTGGAATTTGGTCAAAACCACTCTTTTATTGGCGGAACCAGCACCCGGTACCGCAGGTACAATTGGCAACAATGTTCGAACAATAACAGTATACACTGAGATGTGCTACATTATTCTGGAACATAAAAGCGGATACATTTCACGCGGATTTACTGTTCAATTTTATTGGATTCGGAAACGAAAATAATTTCTGTGTTCACCGACAAGCGGAAAGTGGACTGCTTTTATGGAGATGTAACCGTGAGGTAAGTGGTCATAACTTGTGTAAAACCCGAACATTTCGTGCTTGGTTTAAGAAATTAATACTACGTCACTACGTAACACCAAATGTGTTTTTAATAAATTTTATATTGGCAAAACTTAACAATTTCAAAAGGAGACTCTTTATATTGACACCTGGTGATTTATTAAGTCAATCCTGCGCGAGTGCAAATGCGCCCAAAACATTACGCGTTCTTCTTCTCCAAAATCTATGACGCGTCGATCAGTGTTCGCGATGTAGGTAGCCAAATTAGCCAATGGCTAATCGTTTTCGAATTTGGCTAATAAAAATTTCATTTGGCTAAACTTTTGGCTAAATAGTGGACCTTCGGGATAGCGAACCTTCGGAATAGAGACATGCCCCCCTAATATTCATATTATATGCCCAGAGTTCAAAGGTAAGGGCCCATAAATTTCTAAATTTGGCCCTTAAAATATTGAACAGAACAGAACAGAACTGTACCTGTGTCATGCCCCAATGCCAGAGGGTCCATATATACCGCAACATTCATATTATATGCCAAGAATTCAAAGGTATGGGCCCACGTAATGACATTAAATCTCAAGAAAACCCGCGAAAACAGAACAAAATCACATTTAATGTTCTAAGTTATTTCCTTCATAAAAAGAATCTTTGTGATAATGAACCCTCTCAATACTTTAGAATATAGAATTAACCTTAAAATAACCAAAATCTTCGGAATAGAGAAGAACCTTCGAAATAGTAAATATTCAGAATAGAGAATCTTCGGAATAGTGGACCTTCGGGATAGCGAACCTTCATAATAGAAACATGTCCCCCCCCCCCCCCCCAATTACACCGGTGACGTAAACACATGTGCTAATCGTTGTCGGACTATCGTGACTCTATCGGTACGGTTTACTCAAGTTCTGAAAATACTAGGGATCTGCGAATATTCGAGATTCGATTCGATGTCGATATCGGGAACCCGATTCTAGATCGACACCGAATCAGTCCGCTGATTCGGATATTTTCCAATCGATGTTACTTTGGTGTAGTCTCGTTTTTTGCGTCTAGATAACACATGCAAATGACCTGAACTCACAACAATTGAAGCACAAGGTTGCCAAGTTAGCCAACATAGTTAATTTTGAATGTATGCCATTCAGAACAAACGTGCATTATGCAAATTATGTGCTTCGATCGCAAGCCGTGGCGGTGATCAATCCCCACATATATTTGTAATCTGTAAATTGTCTACACGGTGCGTGATCGCTAGATGCGGAACTCAATTGATTACCTTATGTTTAGAACTTCAGATATCCAATTCTGATTATATGAATAAAATTCAATGTCAGTCACCGTTATGAGCGTGAAAATTGAATGAGCAGAAACATTAGAACTATCGGTCTATTACGTTTTTAAATGGACCTCATCATGTGCGACCAGTTATCTGCGACAATGCCGGCAGAGATCCTATAAATTTCCTACTTTCAGTTTCTGTTTCCATGGAAATCGAGCGCTTTGCACAAAGTCTCGATCCGTTTAATCTTGTTGATAACATTTAACACTTGTACTTTATATCTGTTTTCTGGGACCGCCTCCATGAAGACAACTACTGTGAATATGTGATGTAGGTGTTTGATATATTGTGATGTGAACAGTTAAACAGACAACTACCATTGGTATCGGACTACAACAATAATATAGCTGTTACGGTGTACCCATGTCCAATTGTGTCAAATCTTTATTATCGTTATTAAATAATGTAGACAAGTATCTTCCATTCCATGGGGTTGGTGATACGTTGATTGAACTACATGTCTTTAAGTGTCTTACTGTCACTTCTTGTATAATGTTCGCAATGACACAGCTAGATAGAAATGCAATGCAACATATATATATCCCAAACCCTCCACGAGACTGAGAGTGACTTGCCTAAGTCATGATTTTCCTAAAAAAAAACACAAGTTCCAACTGATGTTTAAAGAGATTAACACTTTTATAGTATCTGGTGAATTTTGCCGAATTACACACTGGTAAACAATCTCAATCACTAGCTGATTCGATTCGAGATTCGATTTTATGTCGATATCAGGAAGGAGATCCCGATTCGCAGATCCCTAACAAATACCTAAGTACCCATAAAGCATTCACCCAGTCGATATCGATCGTCCACGCGAAAATAAAATTACTAAAACAACATACACATGCGGCGTGAATGACGATAGTAAATGTGAGGAAGTTACTGAACAGACGAACGAACCAGTTACCTGACGAAGCACTACTGAATACGACCTGATCGAATGACATTAGTTTACTGACGCCTAAAAAAGACTTCTGATGTTCAGTCATTGGGCTCTGCGCTGAGAGCATAATCGTCAAATCGTATAAGCTGTATACTGGTTATGTAATTGATTAAGCCGTATGTAAGATAAAATACCTAAATGCTTTGTTCGTTATAGAAGAGCAGTTCTTAACTCAATGGTTGCGTAATGGGTGTCATAAAGTGCATCCCGTCTACTAAAGGTACGGTTGGCCTTGGCGGTGGGTATCCTGTGGCGGTGGGTATCCCGCGGTGGGTATCCCGCCACAAACAGAAAGAACAACAAAATGTAGACAGACTTTGTCCGTATACAAATAAGAAATATCGCATAAACAGTATGTTATATTTTTGACCATTGTTATGTAAACAAAAGCATAAAAAGTTACTTTTCTGGTGTTTGTTTATATTATGATGGTAAACATACAGAGCGTTCTTTGTGGGTGAATTCCTGATATGCAACGAATAAAGAGCGTTTATGCCATTTGTGTGTGATTAGCCAGCAGCATTGTGCTGTCTTCTGTAACACAATCAGGCTCTTGCTTATGTAAAATATAGTAAATCTTTGCGATAAAATGCTGTTTACGCGATGTTCATGGTATATATGAACGAAACTGTATGCGTTTTAATGTTTTTCTGTTTACGGTGATTGGAACAAATATGAACATTTTCGACAACTAAGGCCTCACGTGCCTTTAACCGGGCTTCACGTCATAACATATTTGAATACAATAGATATTCATCAGTAATGTTAACATCTTACTACAGTCTAATAAGCCATAGTTAGCGGCCGTCATGTCATGGCGCCAATATTGTCAACGGCATAGCGTTATTACAGTTAGTTTAGCGGATTATAATTGTATAGAATGTTAGTGGTGATATGTTCGTATAATATTGTTATTAATGTTTTTGTTTTGTTTTAATTATGTTTTCATTCTGAGTATAACAAATAAAGTTTAAAACAAATATTTTAGTCATTAATTGTGAACCGACCAGAAAACGATGATTTAATTTGGCCAAAGTTTTTTTAATTTGGCCAAAAAATATTTGGCTAAAGTATTTTTCATTTGGCTAATAAATTTTTCATTTGGCTAAACTTTTGGCTAAAGTTTTTTTCGGTCCAGCGCGAACACTGGCGTCGCTGTAATTATCTTGGCAGTTATCACTTTCTTGCGAGTTCACCGGGATATAACAGCAACTAGTCACGTGTGCGCCGACCAACCGGAATGCTGGATTTAGTGATAATCACACTCAGTATGCAGGGGGTCACGTCAAACGGACAATGGCGTAAAATACTCAAAAACTAAATTCCTGTCCCTATTGATTTATATCTTCTGTGCAAAAAAATAAAATCCAATGGAATCCACGATTTTGAAGACCTTTAATATTTTAATTTATTACATGATCCTACTCTTATTCCATTCAATAAACCCATTCTATAAATTGTGATATTAAACGTTCGTGTAATAACAGGAAATAGTGCCAGGTGACCTTTGACTTCCGGTTTGTCGTCTGTTAACATTCCGTACGCTACGTCTCAAAATACTACGGATTCCAATACTTTTCCAACAAACTATCATGAATGAAGAGTTTGAAAAGTTATGTCATTAAATATACGCCATTAAATGGCCTATTTCTTTACGCGGTCAAACAAGGAATAGTTATACGTGAAACGTCATCGTATGCCTTATATAAGTCGATGTTAGTTTCGCGTCCCATTTGTTGATTTAAGTATGTTTTGTCGATGTTTTGGATCATGTAATAAATAGAATCTACAACTCGTCCCCAGTTTATAGCGGCAATTACAAAACTCGTCCAGTAAATTAGGTCTGGTCCTCGCCAAAGGCTCGGTCCAGACCTAATTTACTAGACTCGTTTTGTAAATTCCGCTATAAACTGGGGACTCGTTGTAGATCCTCTATATACATGACACTCATGTACGTGACTGGACGGTCGCCGTTGGTGGAGCGTAATATTTCCAACTGTCCCGGGTTCCTCCCCTTCAACCAGACCAAACTGCCAGGTTGCATAATTCCATTTGCACACCTTCTTGTGTTGGATATTTCCCATTGGTATCTAAACCTTTTGAACTGTTGAAAATGGCAATGCTAGTGGTCTAAAAACAACAAATTCCGCACTAATTACTGCATAGCAGGAGAATCAAACAAAGAGAACAATTTCAACATAATATATATCTTTAATTTTCCTCCATTACTGAAGATTATATATGAACAAATGGCAAATAAAGAACATGATACAAACGCTTATACATAAGCATATGAACAATCAAAAGTATATACAATACAAATATATATATATATATATATATATAGCTATATACATCTATATATATATATATATATATATATATATATATATATATATATATATATATATCATTATGCATGGAGTTGGGTCTGCGCGCCTACGTACACGTACCGTCACGTACTGTTCGGCATGACTACACGCGGTAGTAATGCATCCGAACGCCATTTCGTTGCCGTATGGTACGCACACATAGGGGCGCAGCCACAGCGGCATACATTGGTGTATGCCAAACGCACACACGTGCACCCGGACGCGCAGGATATACTGAAGCATTGGATTGTCATCCTACTGGCCAGCTGATCCCAACCGAATGGGACGCACGCACCAACACGCACAGGCACACGTGTACACGCAACTTACACGATTTATTTGTATACTTGAATGGTTTTATAAAGCAAGTGCGTTTTCAATATAATATAGTTCGTGTGAGAATTGGAGACATATTATAACCTGGATATCACGTGTCACGTATATAGTTAAAGTGAAGTATAGTGAGGTATATATATAATTATATGTGACATATTCATTTCGATGACAATATTATAGTGGGCAATATATGTATGAATAAAAAGAAGGTCAAATGTGCACTATATTAAGTAACACCTCAGAGAGACAGAGTCATTGTCATTAATTAAACAACTACACTAGCACTGCTGTTTGTTGCCATTATCAAATAAAAACCAAATTCTGTTCCCAAGCCTGAATTTGGTGTGTGACATTTGCAGAATAAGGTCCCCAGAGGGTGATTTTAGTGATGCTACCCCACACAGCAGGCTAGCATCACCAAAATACACCCTCTAGGGACCTCATTCTGCTTAGGCCTCATCTTAATTCTGGGAAGTATCTAGAGTATCAAATTGAAAATTTTTAGTTAAATTTTCCCTTCTGTTCAGTGTCAATATCCCCTAATTTGCAGAAGATAAAATGCATAATCGATGTGCTCAATGGGGGTACATCATCAACTTCAACTGGAGGACTTCAATCTGATCCTAGGTTACCATGGCAGTTGAGGCCTAATCAGAATGCGGTCCACAGAGGGTGAAATCGGTGATGCTAGCCCGCATTGCGGCATAGCTTCATTAAATTAACCTTTTGGTGGCCCCATTCTGCAAATGTCAGACACACTAAATTCAGACTTGGCTGTTCCAATATTATTTTCTTAACCATCACTTATCCAGGTGAAATCATACCCTGATTTTCAAAGAATGAGGGTTCTTGGGTTCAGATTTGATAAAATAGAGTCATTTTTTTAGGAAACTTTTGATGGAAATCAATTCACTTCCACTCTTAAATCTACCATTTGAAATTACTAGATGATTGTAGCTCATAGATGGGGTTTCACATTTGTTCAAATATGGGCAGAGATAAGAGAATTAACTCTCCCCCACCATCCCTACCTGTATCTATGCTGTTTGGTACTGGTATAATAATAATGATTTATAGGCTGCCTGGTGAGGCATTGTTTGAGGCCATGGGGTGGGTGGAGTTTTGACCCCCTACTTTGATCAAAGTTTCAACACTTGAAAATTTCATGCCTGATACAACATTAGTTGTAGATTAGATTTTCACACCAAAAATAAGTTAGAATTGTTCTCATAGTTTTATTTGATTTTCCAACCAGTATAAACCAACAGTTCATATGTTTCTAGTTCAGGTCGAACTGTTGGACCGAATTAGCCACAATATTTAACTTTACGGGGGGTGTCAGGTTGGGAATTTTCAAAAGTATGAGAGCTTGAAGTGCCGGTACCAGTTGTAAAGTTCAACCTAAGGGGGGTGTGCTAAAGGATTTTTGTGAACTTAGTACTGTGGTATGGTTGTCTTCTTTAAAAAGGGTAAGGGGTTTGTGATTTGTCAGTGGTGTGCAATTATAAATTTCAAGATGAAGAGCCCTGCTCATCTGAGAACTCCAACTATGTCCATGTTTAGAACTACTTGTCTTTAGTGATTTTGTCAAGTACTGACTGGTGTAGTCTTCAGAGTCCCAGTCTTCTCAGTCTTTACAGTCTGGTGAGCTACCCACAGTCATTGACTTGTATCATGTGAGCTGCAGGTCTCCATACCCTTAAATCCCACTGAGAAGCCCAAACGTTTGCAAATCTATAATGGTGTTAGTTTTGCAAATGTTGTTAACCTTAAACAAAATATAAAATTGAGCACGGAGTTCAATCAAAATTAAATTAAACAAATTTTATTTTTTAATTATTTAAAAACAAGATTTACTAGTTTTTATTTATTTTTTTTCTTTTCTATTTTTTTGTTGTTATTGTTATATTGAGCAAGGAATTCAATCTAATTTTTTTTAAAGAGTGAATATTTTTTCGAAAAGGGCAATAACTCAGTTAAAAATAGTCGGATCAAACCCATATTAAAAGTCGAGCTGTCTTTTGAGTTGAGAAATTCATATACAAAATTTGGTTCTGATCAGATAGAAAATGTTTCAGTTATCGCACCATGCGTAAAGTGTCTACGGGCAGAAGGACATACGAACAGAGGAGAGACAGACAGACGGCTCGACCGACGAACGACGGGTGGTAAATCCGGACGTTGACACTATGTTTACCATAATATGGTATGGGTAAACATAAAAACCAAAATATTCCCATCCCGCTGACCTGAGCCCAAAATCCCATTCAGGTGCCCAAATAATGTTTTTCCCACTGACCCAGAAATATGTGTTCATAGGCACGGTGCTGCATGTTTTTTTCATGGGTGCCGTGGGTGTTGGGACATCTCCATACCCTTAAATCCAACTGAGGACCACACACTTGTGCAAATCTTCTTATATGAATGCAGAACTTTCAAAACACACTAAAAGTACTGGATTGAAACACACATAATGGGTTGCAGGGACAAATTAAAGTTAAAAATACAAATTTGACTATTAAAAACCCCATAATAGTCCCCATCCTGAGGCCAAAATCCCTTCCAAGCCCAGATATGTTTTGTTCAGCACCTGCCTATATTATAAAATAAAATGTGGAATAATTTCTAGAATGAGTACACTCTGAGAAAACACTGACGCTGAAATATGATTTAAAGGCACGGTTCTGTATGATTTATCATTGGTGCTGTGGGTTTTGGGCCATCTACTTTCCCTTATATCCCACCGAGGAGCCCAAACTTTACAACTCATTTATATGGACCCAGACCAATCCAACACTCTTAAATTACTGGAGATCAACAACTATAATGTGTTACAGGGCCCATTAAAGTTGAAAAATACCAATTAAAAACACAAATAGTCCCCACCCTCTGAGCCCAAAATCCATTCCAGGTGCCCGGATATCTTTTGTTCAGTGTCTGCCTATATTCTAATGTCAACTGTGGTATTTTTGTCATAATGAATTAAATCTGAGAGAGCACTGACCACGAAATATGATTTTATAGGCACAGGTGCTGCATGGTTTTATCATGGGTGCAGTGTGTGTTGCGGCAGCTCCATACCATTAAATCACACAGAGGCGCCCAAACGTTGTGCACATCATTTGTATAGATGCTTACTTATCCAAAACACTAAAAGTGCTGGAAGTAGATACCTTCTATGGGTCACATGGCCAAATTCAATTGACTATTAAAAAACACAAATATTCACCTCCCCAATGAGCCCAAAATCCCTTTCAGATGCCCAAATAATTGTTTTTCATTACCTGCCTATATTCTAAAGTCAAGTGTGGTATTGTTTTCATAATGAGTACAGTCTGAGTGAACACTGACTCCAAAATATGATTTTAAAGGCAAGGTTCTGTATGATTTATCATGGATGCTGTGGGTTTCGGGCTGGCTGGCTGGCTGGCTGTTTGCCCTTAAATCCCACCGTGGAGCCCAAACTTTCACAAGTCTTTTGTGTTGATGCAGACATATTCAAAAACACTTAGAGTACTGGAGTTACAAACCTACACTGTGTTACAGGGCCCAATGCAAGTTAAAAATACCAATTTTACAATTAAAAAACACTATTATTCCCTCCCCTTGAGCCCAAAATGACTTCCAGGTGCCCAAGTAATTTTTGGTCATTGCCTGCCTATATTCTGAAGTCAAATGTGGTATTATTTTCATAATGAGAATAATCTGAGAGAACACTGACCGAAATATGATTTTATAGGCACGGGTGCTGCGTGATTTTATCATGGTATTCCAGGCACATTAGGCGTGAATGGAGAAAAGTAAGGGAATATATCCGGGAAAGCTGATTTGTTTTTATATTATTTAGGCCATAACATCGCGGATGCGTCACGAAAAGTCCCCTAAAATCGGAGTTGAGCTTTCGGAGTTAACCAATTTTTCCCATAAAAAAATAAAAACTTATCATAGGAATAATGGGATGATACAGGGGGGGGGGGGGGGGGGGGGGGGGGGTTCGGAAAAAAATTTCAGGCACGTATGGCATTTTTTCCCTTTCGATCATTTTTTGTACCCACCCACCCCCACCGCCAATTTTTTTTCCATTTTCGGCAGTTTTTTCCGACCATTTTTTGACACCCACCCCCCCCTTTTAACACTAAAACAGAGATTTGCGGGGAAAATTCACTGTAAACAGCTGTATATGAATTTCTGTGCATACTATTTATCATGGATGTTAACATGGACATGTAAATAGGAATGAGTCATTTTGAGGTCATTCGGCCAAAAAAACATGGCTGCCAGCGGCCATCTTGGATTTAAAAATTTGCAACAAAATACAACACGATAACTGCCTGCAGTCAGTTTACAGTTAGAATTACATTATTTCTCTCATTCAAAGTGGGTTTGAAGCCCAACTCATTGCCAAAACACTAAAAAACAAGCAGGAATTTTTTTTTTAGTTGCGGAAAAAATTGCTTGTTGGTGGCTTTTACCACCCACCCACCCCGGCATACGTGCCGGAATTATTTTACACACCCCCCCCCTGGATGATATAAAATTTTTTCAGCCGAAACATATACCAAATGTACTCAATATTGTTCAATACACAATTCTCGAACCAGAGATACAAATTCAACGGGGGGGGGGGGGGGGGATTTGAATGAATTTCGCAGATATGGATATAAAATAACATAATGACCCCAAAAAATGACGATTTTTTCAGACAAACTGTCCTTTTCGATGTCAAATTTCTCGGGCTATTCATTACGTAGGCGCAAGCAATTTGTTTTAAAAAATGCACAGACATCACTCCTGCAATAGAGTATACGGGATTAGCAACTATTCCTATGTTAAGTGGTCAATACTCGTAAAAACAACCCTGCCCCGTAAACTGGTTCTCGTCACATTTTGCTCTTCCGCTAGTCCAAGTGCTTGTTGTAGAAAACACACCAACTGTGAAAAGGGCGATAAAAGCATGAAACTTGGCACATATGTTCCTTATACGTTACTGCTCATTTTCCCATGTGGCGACATTTGCAACAGGCTCTTCTTGGCAACGGTTGCTAGGCAACTACCCGGCATCGGTTTAATGCATATGACTGATATTATGTGTTCTAACAAACTAAACTACGTCGTGTAGCATGTTTATGGTGAACATATTTGTTGTCAGTTTTGACCTGACTGACAAATTACCATATTTCTTACTTACTAGGGGTGACGGTTGCTAGGGACACACACACAATCTAAAAATGCACATATGACTGATATTATGGCAGCTTTAACAAACTAAACTACACCTAATAGCACTTTTATGTTGAAAACAATTAGAATAGTTGTTGTTAGTGTTGAGCTGGCTGGAAAAAAAACATATAATTCTTACTTATATGAGTGGTAACTGTTGCCAGGGTCATGCCCGAAATACAAAAATGCACATATGACTGATATTATGGCAGTATTAACGTTTTTATGGTGAAAACAATTATAAATGTTGTTAGTGTGAGCCTAACCAGAATATGGGTACAATTATCCGTTATGCTCCATCAGTTTAGTTATCGGGAATTCAAAGTGAGACTTGAAAAGTTGTTGCTTATATTTAATATGAGGCATGGCCATAATAGTTATATAAGCCATAGACCTATACAGCTAGTTATATAATGTAAGTCACGGACCTGCTCTACTATATATGAAGAACATAGCTAGGGTCAGCCACCAATATGTTAGCCATGGCCCTAGCCTACAATAGTTAGGTTAGGAACCCAGGCACGTATATAGTCATAGGACCCATGTCCATACATATATACTATGGACGTAGGATATGTATAGTCCATGAACCAGGCCGCTTCATATAACCATGCATGTATGGTATCTATGACCATTACACTGTTACATGGTGCAAATACCCAAGTGCCCACATATATACCATGTACTAAGATACCATAGACCAAGTCCGATGCACAATACATTAGTGCACCATGGATTCAGGAACCTATATATGGTATGAACATATGAGACAGTTTTATGACAGACCAACCTACATATAGATATTGGACCGATGCCACATATACGAAGGATGGGGGCCCTTATAAATAACCCATACACACATGGCACTGTAGGTTGGCCATGGACACATGCCCATACGTGTAGGCCATGGACCAAGGCCGATATATGTATGTCATATTGCATTGCACCCATGCAAAAGCAGGTGTCTGTCTATATGTATTACTAGCAGGGTTACCCGGCGTTGCCCAGGTTAATGTATGTTGTGGATATTTGTTGGGAATAGAGAATGCTCTTGCTTAATTGTCATTCTGTTTATCACGATTAATCCGTTCCACCAATAATGAAGTATTTATTTATTTACAACTGCGTATACATTAGACGTTATAATATGATACATGAACATCATAAACACATTAGTTCGATAAAATATTATAATTGGGTTTTTACATATTGAGATGTATCAATCAATCTAGTGGGTTGAACTAAGATCTCGAGGACACCTGGCTATCATATATCCATGAAGATACAGATGTTTCAAAGAAATATCCAGGTGCTCCTCTGTTCATGGTGCTATATATATTGGCTAAATATTCTTAGTTTAAACGAAATGTTGCTGCGCAAATATATCAGCTACATGTGCCAGGCACAGTGCGAGATTTTGAGTTGTTTATGTCAGTCGATGAATCTGTTCTAAAACCCTTGTCAGATGTCAGTATTGGTAGGATCCTGAAAAGTCTAGTGCTACTAACTGCATTTTGTTGTATATCAGAAGAAACTATATTTGACTGCACACTGTGACCACTATTTTTGAACAGGCCTTCCATATCTCTTGACAAATTGTAACTTTTTGTGGAAAGTGTATTGAATGGAACAGACTAAATTTTGTTATTATATATATGCAATCCTCTGACGGTTCTAGGTCTCTCAGTTTGCACGAATATATGTATCTCTTCAATAGAATGATAAATATACGTTTAATGCTTCTTCTAGTTATCTCTATTTGCTAGCTCATTGTGTGAATGCATTGATTGCCATTCCAATATAAATATGACTGTTAAGAAGATATAATTGTTCAAGTGACTTATGTGGGTCACCATATGTCGGGATTGTGAAATGTGAACGCCGAACTACTTAAAATGATATGGAGATGGCCTGGTGACTGTATATAACTTATATGTGGATATCGGCGAATATCAATGATAGTGCATATCCGCTCGCCATCCGTGACGCAAACGACACCAAATGTGATTTAATTCATGGTATATCATTAGAGAAAAACGTGTATGAATTTGGTGGAATTTGGTTTATTAAATCAATTGTTGATGCAACGCTGACTCGAACAACGCCATATCGCGAAGGTGATTATGTATTCGTTTGGAGGAAATCAGCGACAAAACAATTTCACCATATTGTTTTAATTTCCCCTCCCACCAACAGCGTCATTTTAGAAAATTTTAACCCGCACCATCATCTTCCTTGTAAAATGTTACCCCTCTTAGAACGCCTTGGTGCCATCTCGATTGTACCGCGTGAAGTTATATATAGAACGCACACAGACAGACAAAAAGACAGACAGACAGCACGATTTTATTTCCTGTATCATTTGAGAAGAACGTGTCTGAATTTGATGGTAATTGGTACTAAAAATATTTTGTATCAGTTTTGTTGACCCTCCCGTCCCTATTTCGGACTCAAGCTGCACACACTAAGTCTCATTAGAGATTAGAGATGCATATATATGAAATTGGTGAAAATTGGCGAGTATACAAATTCGTATCAAATTTAAGGTCCCCATATCTCTCACCCATAGGGCACCAATTTGGTGTATCTAAACCACACGATAAGATTCCTCGTATCACGGAGAAGAATATGTATCAATCTGGTGGAAATCGGCACTAAACATATAGATATAATATTTTGTGCCCCTCTCATCTCTATACACCACTGACTCGAATGGCCCCACTTGTGACTTCCTTAAACCACACGAGTACACTCCTCATATCATGGAGATGATTGTTTATAAGTTTGGTAATAATCGGCGACTAAACAATTTTTTTATCAAATTTGGTGCCAATCCCTCCCCTCTCCATCTCTCACCCAAACAGCACCACTATGGCGTCTTTAAATCACGATTAGATTCCTCGTATCATGGATAAGAACTTGTATCAATTTGGTGGAAATTGGAGCTAAAAAAATTGTGCATCAATTTTGGTGCCCCTGTCCCTTTCAATGCAACCCTGACTCGAATGAGGCCACATTTGATAGATAAAAGTCACACCATCAGACTCCTCATACTATGGGGATGATTTTGTATAAGTGTGGTGGCAATCGGCGACTTATTATCAAATTTAGTGCCCACCCCTCCCAATCTCTCATCCAAAAACAACAATTTGGCGTTGTTAAATCGCATAATTAGATTCCTTATATCATGAAGAAGAATATATATCAATTTGGTGGAAATCGGCGCTAAAATTAGTTTTATCAATTTTGGTGCCCCTCTCCCCTCCCGTTCATCCCTGACTCAAACGACGCCACTTTTGACATATTTAAACCACACCGTTGGATTCTTCATATCATGGGAATGATCATATGTAAGTTTCGTGGCAATCGGCGACAGAAAAAAAATCTGCCCCCCCCCCCTTCCGGGCACCCCTGACGCGAACGATGCGACTTTTGCCATATTTAAACCACGCCATTAGATTCCTCATATTACGGGGATTATTATATATAAGTTTGGTGGCAATCGACGACAATTTTTTTTTCTGCCCCTCCCCCTTTTCTGCCCCTGACAACAACGGCGTCACTTTAGAAAATTCTAACCCCGACCATTATCTTTCTCGTAAAAAGCTACTCCTAGTAGACCCCTTTGGCATCATTTAGATGGTCCCCTGTGAATTTCTATAGAACACAGACAGACAGACAGACAGACAGACAGACAGACATTCGCAAATATAGATATAGATATGGACCCACCCCTTATACGTGATATATCTACACCAAAGACCCAGGCAAGTTTAATTAGTGCTAATACACAGGTGACTATAATGATGTATGCGGTGATACAGGTGCCTATATATAGGACATGGACACAAGTCCCTAAATAAAAGCTACGGCACCGGCGTTATTAATCATTTCATAGATTCACAGATATGCTGGTAGGAAATGGACTGATCCACATATATAGGAGACACATGGACCCCATGCCTACGGGTAAGTCATGGACCAAAATGCATGTGCATGGATCCACGTCTCTATATGAATACCATATACGTACGTCCGTTTTCAGCCATTCGATCAACGCCCTATAGGATGGAGGTCCCTATCGATTGGCCGTGTGCACCACCATAGCTTGGCTATGGACCCAGGCTCATATAGGTAGGAAATTGAGACCGGCCACTATGGACAGCCCATGTATCCAGGCTGATTTAGTTATGACCTTATCCAACAGTTATGACCTTATTACCAGACATTTATATGTAAGACATGAACCCATCCCATGAATGTACATGTTACATGACTATCTAGGTTATAACCACAGCCACGCATACGCTATGGACCCATATGAACACCACATGTAGTGCAAATACATAGGTGTCTATAGTTATGAACGCATGACATGTACCCAGGTCTATACGGCAAATCAATAGAACGAACCCTAAATAGTATATCATCTGTCCAGGCCCCTTTCTATGACATGGACACAGTAGTTAAGATACGTCATTGGATTGGATGCTGTTCCTTAGTATCTTAATAATGAGTAAAGTCTGATATAAAACTGACTTTAAAATATGAGTTTATAGGCACGGGTGCGGCAAGGTTTTATCACGGGTGGTATGGGTTATTAGGCAGACTCCTTACCCTTATATCCCACTGGAGCCCAAAACTTTTGAAAATCTTTTATATAGATGCTGGCATATCCAAAAACACTAAACTTGCTGGAATGAAGCACCTATAATGGTTTACATGGCCCAATTCATGTTGAAAATACCAGTTTGGCTATTAAAAACACAAATATTGCCCTCCCCTGAGCCAAAAACCCTTCTATGTGCCCAAATAATTTTTGCTCATTGACTACCTATATTATAATGTCAAATGCGGAATAATTTTCAGAATGGTTATATAGTCTGACAAAACACTGACTTCAAAAAGTTATTTTATAGGCATGGATGCTGTACAGTTTTATCATGGGTGCTGCCACGGTGAATGTAGGCCCAGCTTAATATCATTAATTACCACTCGGGAGCCCAAGCATTTCTTTTATATAGATGCAGACCTATATAAAAAAAAACACTAATAGTGATGGAAGTAAAAACTATAATGGGTTACAGTGCCCAAATAACAAAAATAGACCCCCCCCCGAGTCCCAAATCCCTTCTATGTGCCCAAGTCACGAGTATAGATCCCACGTAAACCAGTTGTCAACATTATTATGTAAAATGACACAAAACCCGTGCCAACTGTGACTATATAGATGCTCTAAATGAAGACAAATTCGCCGTTTGTATTGTAATATATCAGCTAGTTGTTTGTATTGTTTTGCTTGCAACTGTACTCTCGATATGTGTGATAGTATTTGTAGTAAAATGTATTATTCACAAGGATGATCGTATTGCGGATGAACTGGCGGGTGTTTACATTGTGTGTTTATATTATGTGTTATGGTTGGGTGGTTGGGCTCTTGTCTGGAGCATTCGCTACTAGGGCGAATACGTGCCTCTTTCGTGGTATTTACAGTAATGCCCAAAGTAATCGACTCCTTAGCCAGAGCAGAATTATGGGTAACTTTTCAGGATTTAGTCGGAAATATGGCTTGTTGCCATTCATCGGAAAGCTCTCACCGATATCTTTCCGATGAATGGCAACTAGCCATATTTCCGACTAAATCCTGAAAAGTTACCTATAATTCTGCTGTGGTTGAGGAGTCGATTACTTACCGCATTACTGTATATACGCATTTTGACAATCAGATAAAACATTTTATTTTTATAGCGTCGTTACTCATATATAGTCACCAGGTATATACGCAATACCTTGTCATAGATATACAAGCTTGGAATAGGATTAAGTTGTTTACATATTTCTGGTTCAGTATTCACCAGCCCGTAAGTATTATATACTGCATGCGCAGGAACCTGTAATCTTGTCAAAATTCTTTGGGTGGAGTTTCGTTAACTTGATGCATTATATTTCATCAGCGGAAGGAAAACTCAAGATTATTCTCAAATGCAATACCAAGGGTTCCGCCCCGCATGGAAGTGTCTATTCGCCATCGGATGGCAAATAGCGATTCTACCGATATGCGCTATTTCCCATCCGATGATATTTTAAAGAATAGAAAACATGATATCATATCATCACAATACGCCCTTATATAATCACGATTCCTTCCCGCCTTACCGAAAACTGGGCCCAGTTGACCCTCGGTTGACCACCTCCAGATATCCTGGAGGATGGCAAATAAGAAATCGACCAATTTTGAAGGAAATTTCGTATAGTGTTTAGTGGCACAAGCTGTCACTATATGTCCACATAAGCACGATTCCTACCCGCCTTACCGAAAACTGGGGGATGTATGTATATACGTATATATATTTGGGCATATGTGTATATATGTGTAGGTATATATACATACAATCTAGCGCATATGACAATGCTATACATGCGTATATATAATTGTATTTACAAATGTACTATCTTCAGTCATGGGAGGAATAAACAATTCAATTGTCAATTGGAGTACTTTTGTTTGTTTGTTTGTTTAGTTAGGATTTTGCGTCGTTTTAGCCGTTAGTCCACATCACGACTGACAGAAACTGAATCACAATTAAGCGAAGCAAGACATTAGTGTGTATAGACGTAACCGTGAATTAGACTAAAATGAAATGAATATTTAAGAAATAAATACACGGTGTAGAGGTGTGTATGGTCAAGTTGTACCACAAAAAACTGATTGTAGGACGACGCGTAGCGGAGTCCTACAATCAGTTTTTTGTGGTACAACTTGACCATACACACCGATACACCGTGTATTTATTTCTTTTGTAATACGACTGAAAGTTTATGGTCACAATTCGACTGAATAGTCAACGAAATACTGCGCTTTTTCGGTCTCAGGTGAGAAAACATTTCGTGGTGTAATTCGTATTGGGCGTACTCGATTTCTTTGCATGGAGTACTCCGGTAATCTTGTCTTGTTATGAAATTCCCCCGTTGACTTTTCGAGACACCTCTTCTAGAAAATAATCGCTGTGATTGGCTAAAAAACGATGTGTTTTCAGCGGCGCCCGTGCCTTTCATTTAAATTGTACAGGAATACGATTGCGGTCATTTCTGTGTTGAACGTTGTTGGGACAACATGAATATGATCATCGACTATGGACCATTTTCCTTACACAAAGCGATCTAAATGATCTAGTTTACTAAACTAATCTTATCCCCCTTCTGTACTGGTGAACAAACGCTTTCATTTTCAACTTGATTCCGAAATATCGAATATGATCGAGATTCGAATCGACGAATGCAGCACAGCCCGGCCCCATGGATTTATTTTGTCATTTAATATACTTATTAAGTAACTTTCTTTGGTCGTAACATATATCAATATACCATAACATCATTTGGACCATATTCATTGGCAACCAAACTGGTTTCAAGCGACAAATCGCTAGAAAATTCGCAAGATTGTCAAGATGTGGCAAAATTCAAAGGGTTACGGGTGTGGGTGTACTCCGTTGATGCCCCGTTTGCGCGGAGTTAGAAAAGACGGGAAAAGTCGCGTGCGGCGATCTGAATAAACCGATTTTTTTCGTGGTACAATCGGAAAAAGTAGAATTGTACCACAAAACTGGAACGAGATAGCCATGGTAACTCGGGCCACTGGCCAATCAGAACATGGCTTTTAAGCATAGTTAGGCAGGGTCGTATTACAAATACAAATAAAAACACCCAAATCAGAACGAGAGTGCTCGATTGGGGTCAGAACCCATTCAGAAACTGACAATCGTGCAAACACATATAAAACAAAATATCAAAAGGACATCAATACTGCTTTGAGAACAGCCAAGATATAAAACCAACATAAAATTAATCAGCAAAAATAAATTAATTAATTTAACAAGGCTCCGGCATATCATAATATTTGAAGTATCAATAAAATAAGCATCCTGAATGATTGATAAGATATTTATAATATCCGCTGAATCTGGCGCGAATCCTAATCAATTCATCAAGCTGACAATCGGGTGGTCGACTCACTGAGTGATACCTCGCCCAAGAGCCAGCATCTCTCCACATGGAGCATGGAGAGTCAAAACGTTTGGCAGATTTTGGAGATTTTTCTTTTGGAACAATGGAATCAATTTCCTTATTTGGTTTCCGAGCAAACGTAAAAACTTCAGTAGCTCTATCCATTGCCTGTAAGACAGGTTCTGGAACAGGAGTAATATCATTCTCTTGAACTTGTGTTGCTAGTGATATACTGGCAAGTTTTGTTTGACTCTGTCTGAGTACCGGCATTAGTGTTCGGTCCGAATATTCGAATGTTCGAATATTCGCTCGTAAAAATAAATATTCGAATATTCGAATAATTTTTTGACTATTCGAATATTCGTGAATAATCTCCGGGTAATTGTTTCCTGGTTTGTTATTAGTCTGAGGATCTGTTAAAAGTATAGTCTATTTTCCACTGACCATATAAACGAATTAATATGACGTAACTGTAACGTTCTGATTTGCTTGGTGTCATGACGTCGAAATAATTGTATTGGCTAGGTGTAAACCAGACCGTGGTTGCATGTGGTCATAGGAAGCGGACCTATAAGGCATCGTTTTTGTTTTGTTTGCGCGTTGTCACTTGTGTATATAATATGGCGTCAAATTCGAAGAAATCAGATATATGGACTCACTTCACGTTGGATGCCAAAACTAAAAAGGCTACCGCAGGGCTGACCTCTACTGAAAACCGCAACCGGTTGAAGCCGCAGACTGTCCGAATGTTACACTTCTTGAACAAAAACCTTTAAGCCATGCATGGGACATTGACTACATGAACTTCATAAAAAGATAAACTCTTGCTATTAAGCAAAAAGACTTTTTCTCTCTCTCTCATTTTTGCGTATAGCATGTGCATGGATAAATATGCTATTTCATTAAATAATAAATTGGTTCCAAAATATGTTATCTATATAATTTTAAAATTTATCTAAATATTCGAATATACTATTCGAATATTCGCTCGTTATTCGAACCGAATATTCGAATACCGAAATCCGTCGAATACCGAACACTAACCGGCATTAACATACTTTTTTTCTAGAAACGGCAGCTGAGTATATGACTGGAAAAATTGATGGTCTGGCACCAACAATTTTCTTAGGATCTATATACGATAAAAGTTTCTCAGCCATATATCTGTGTATCTTGAATTCACAGTCTCATAATTATGGGACATGAACGATCCATTGCAGCTTGTGATCATGATCAGAAACAGAACAGCGTGCACAAATGGTTTCTTGACTTTTACAGTGTTCCTGGCCTGTCCATAGCCCTGGTATTTGAAACACCGTAATGGATTTAGAACATAGGTACTTATATCTACCTTCATGCACCCAAACTTCAATGTCGGATGTTCGCACCGATTGAAGGTCAGAAGATAACTATTCAGAGGAACTCTCAGTCCACCAACAGTCTTTGTATATGGACGGACTTCTGTAAATCCCTGTGGTGCCAACTCCGCCAATATTTCTGATTCCGAAGAATCGGTTGTATCGCCGATCTGCAACACAGCTCTGCTACTAGTCAGTGCCTTGTGAGGAGTAACCAACCCTGGTGTTTGTGCAATAGTTGTTACCTGCAGCAGAGCATAAGATTGAACTTTCTTTGAACATTCAATCAAGAGAGAGCCACTTATTGGCCCAGCGCTGATTGGTTTAACATATTAATTGCCCGGCAATGGTTTGTAGCGTTTTATCAATGAGAAAGATAGAAGGTCGTTTCACATTTGGGACAAAGCCAAGAATAAGTACTGAGGAAATACCACAGCATCATTGGAACTTGGTGAGTCATCATTCTTACGAGCAATACATTGTTTTTTGTTCTGAGTTGCCATACGAAAAGCAAAAAATCGACAACTAGCCGCCGTGGATTATGTGGGCATATAGCGATAGCTTGTGCCACTAAATACTCTAGCTATATGATATTTCCTTCAAATTGGCCGACTTCTTATTTTCCATCCCGCCAGGATATCTGGAGGTGGTCAACCGAGGGTCAACTGGGCCCAGTTTTCGGTAAGGCGGGTATGAATCGTGATTATGTGGGCATATAGCGACAGCTTGTGACAATAAATACTCTAGCTATACGATATTTCCTTCAAAATTGGTCGATTTCTTATTTGCCATTCCCCAAGATATCTGGAGGTGGTCAACCGAGGGTCAACTGGGCCTAATTATCAGGAAGGCGGTAGGAATCATCATTATAAGGGCGTATTGTGATGATATGATATTTTTTATTTTCTTTAAAATACCATCGGATGGCAAATAGCGCATATCGGATTATCGGTAGAATCGCTATTTGCCATCCGATTGTAAATAGCCGCTGCCGCTAATATGGTTACCCTTGCACCCTCTGGGACTTAACTTTACACCACTCATTTTGTTCCTTATTATGTCTTTCAACTTTAAAGTAATGTTAACAAGGAAAAAAAGTGGCCGTGTAGACTCCAGACAAGATGGCGTCCATCATGGCCGCCGTTTTTCAGACTAGGCCCTATGTCAGTTTGATGCAAATTATACGAGAAAATCTAGTAAAATGTTTACAAATTTATATATTGTCGTGAAGCTAAGACATAACGCCACTTTTTTAGCGCAATATCGAAACTCCCCATCCAAGATGGCCGCCAAAATGGCCACCGGAATTTGAAAATATGACGTGTTTTCACTAATATCTTCTAGATCAGTTTCTGCTGTTTGGAACTGGTTGAGAAATGTGACTTTATTTTGTGGTTTTTATATTAAGTGATCATTGGAGCAATGAAATATGGAATTATTGGGGTCCTAGCCCCTTCCGCTCCATCAAAAAGTCGATTCTACAGAATGTGGTATAAAATTTCACAAAATATTACAATTTTGTCTAGTCATATTTCAACAAGAAATGAACAGAATTTTGTAATATAAGTGAGGCATATCATAACCTATAAATATTCAAACTCATTGGAGACAAACATGTTACCGTACTTTGGCTCAAAATGGCTGCCAAAATGGCTGCCAAAATATGGAAAATGGTAGATATTGCCCCAGCGTGCCCTGCAATGGATTACAAGTTGTGGTTGATGTATAAAATTGGCTATTCTGCCTTCAATACATTGAATACTAACATGTCTGATGCACCATGGTTAATTGTTACTATTATCACCACTGACATTACCAGAAATATTGGATTTTTCTCTAACAAACTTGACATAATTATTGACAAAAATTAACTTTTTTAGGTTTGGACCATTTTTCCAAGTAAAATGTTACTATCTTTGGTATGAAAGATTTTTATTGTTTTGGACTATCTTATATGTGTCACACTATGGTGATTATAGATCAAATTGCTCAAGATGGCTTCCATAATGGCAACCAAATTTTGTAAAAAGTAGATTTTTTACATATAACCCGAACATTATTATCTGCGTTTTCCGAAAACATTGTGACACACTTGGTTATTATACGTCTTAGTTAATTAACTGACAACTACACGTTCTATTCTGGTTGTTCCAGTACCGTATGGGGCATGACAATTTTTGTTTTCAGTTGCATTACGGATTTTTGCCGAAAACCTCTTTTGTGATTCTGGCTATATTATTGAAAGGAAATGGGCAGAACATTGAGACGGAATTGAGATGTACCATAATCTGTGGCTATTCTGGCACGTTAGGACAAACATTGACCAACTGGATACAGGGTGGATGCCCAGATTTGTATCGTGTGTGGCTGTATTGTGATATGTGTGTATATATGTATACTAGAAGGTGACCCGACTTCGTCCGGGCTTTGACCTTGAATTGACCATTTTGAAGGTCAAGGTCAGGTGGGTTCACGATTTGACCCGTCCAAAACACTGCCCGGACAAAAGTACCCGACAAAAGTACCCGTCGAAATCCATCCGGTTTTACAAGATTTGACCTAGAATTGATCATTTGGAAGGTCAATGTCAGGTCGGGGTCACGATTTGACCCGTCCAAAACACTCAGTGGACAAAAGTAACCCTACGTATCAAATTTCGTGGAAATCCCATCACAATTCGTGATTTGACCTTGAATTGACCCGATTTCAAGATTAAGGTCACGTCGCACGGGCAAATGAATAGGCTTATGAGACTTCCGATACGAAAGTATCCCTAGACACTAATTTTCATCGAAATCCCGTGATATTCGGGCGTTTGACCTTGAAATGACCCAATTTCAAGGTCAAAGTCACGTCGCACGGGGAAATTAATAGGCCTATGCCACTCCCCAACCGAAGGTACCCCCACATACCAAGTTTCATCGAAATCCCGTGATATTCGGGCGTTTGACCTTGAAATGACCCGATTTCAAGGTCAAGGTCACGTCGCACGGGGAAATTAATAGGCCTATGCCACTCCCCAACCGAAGGTACCCCCACATACCAAGTTTCATCGAAATCCCGTGATATTCGGGCGTTTGACCTTGAAATAACCCGATTTCAAGGTCAAGGTGACGTCGCACGAACAAATTAATATGCCTATGCCACTTCACGGCCAAAAGTACCCCAACATTCCAAGTTTCATCGAAATCAGCTAGGCCGTTTCCGAGTTCATCGCGATCACACAGACACACAGACACACAGATCTTCCAAAATATATAATAGACTAGCCGATGAGCCCGACGTTGTCCGGGCTATTCAAAAACCAAATTTCAAGTCGATAGCTCCACCCGTTTCCGAGATATCGTCTGCGCATGCACTGCACGGGCGTCGCACGGGCTCGCCAATACGACAACGACGACCGCCTGGTCAAACTACACACACGTACCAAGTTTCGTCCCGATCGGTCGAGAATCGTAGATTTGTATAAATGACATACAAACAGAGGTCTTCAAAATATATATGAGACTAGCCGATGAGCCCGACGTTGTCCGGGCTATTCAAAAACCAAATTTCAAGTCGATAGCTCCACCCGTTTCAGATATCTGCTCTGCGCATGCGCGAAACTTGCGTCGCACGGGCTCGGCGACCCGATAAAAATCGTATCCGGGGCAAGATACATTCACATAGCAAATTTCAAGTCGATAGCTCCACCCGTTTCCGAGATCTCGTCTGCGCATGCGCTGCACGGGCGTCGCACGGGCTCGCCAATATGACAAGGACGACCGCCTGGTCAAACTACACACACGTACCAAGTTTCCCGATCGGTCGAGAATCGTAGATTTGTATAAATGATATACATACATACATACAGACAGACAGAGGTCTTCAAAATATATAAGAGACTAGCCGATGAGCCCGACGTTGTCCGGGCAATTCATCCGGGCTATTCAAAAACCAAATTTCAAGTCGATAGCTCTACCCGTTTCCGAGTTCTGGTCTGCGCATGCGCGAAGCTGGCGTCGCACGGGCTCAGCGACCCGATAAAATTCGTAATCCTGGGCAAGTTACATTCACATACCAAATTTCAAGTCGATAGCTCCACCCGTTTCCGAGATATCGTCTGCGCATGCGCGAAGCTGGCGTCGCATGGGCTCAGCGACCCGATAAAATTCGAATCCGGGGCAAGATACATTCACATAGCAACTTTCAAGTCGATAGCTCCACCCGTTTCCGAGATCTCGTCTGCCCATGCGCGAAGTTGGCGTCGCACGGACTCGGCGACCCGATAAAATTCGTATCCGGGGCAAGATACATTCACATAGCAAATTTCAAGTCGATAGCTCCACCCGTTTCCGAGATCTCGTCTGCCCATGTGCGAAGCTGGCGTCGCACGGACTCGGCGACCCGATAAAATTCGTATCCGGGGCAAGATACATTCACATAGCAAATTTCAAGTCGATAGCTCAACCCGTTTCCGAGATCTCGTCTGCTCAAGCGCGAAGCGGGCGCCGCACGGGCTCGCCAATACGACACGATCACCGCCTGGTCAAACTACACACACGTACCAAGTTTATTTACGATCGGTCGAGAATCGTAGATTTGTATCAATGACATACAGACAGACATACAGACAGACAGACAGACAGACAAACAGAGGTCTTCAAAATTTATATGAGACTAGCCGATGAGCCCGACGTTGTCCGGGCTATTCAAAAACCAAATTTCAAGTCGATAGCTCCACCCGTTTCCGAGATCTCGTCTGCGCATGCGCTGCATGGGCGTAGCACGGGCTCGCCAATACGACAAGGACGACCGCCTGATCAAACTACAGACACGTACCAAGTTTCGTCCCGATCGGTAGAGAATCGTAGATTTGTATAAATGACAGACAGACATACAGACAAACATACAGAGGTCTTTAAAATATATATGAGACTAGCCGATGAGCCCGACGTTGTCCGGGCTATTCAAAAACCAAATTTCAAGTCGATAGCTCCACCCGTTTCCGAGATCTGGTCTGCGCATGCGCGATTTCCGGGATCTGGTCTGCGCATGCGCGAAGCATGCGTCGCACGGGCTCGGCGACTCGATAAAATTCGTATCCGGGGCAAGATACATTCACAAAGCAAATTTCAAGTCGATAGCTCCACCCGTTTCCGAGATCTCGTCTGCGCATGCGCTGCACGGGCGTCGCACGGGCTCGCCAATACGACAACGACGACCGCCGCCTGGTCAAACTACACACACGTACCAAATGTCAAGTCGATAGCTCCACCCGTTTCCGAGATCTCGTCTGCGCATTCGCTGCACGTGCGTCGCACGGGCTCGCCAATACGACAACGACGACCGCCTGGTCAAACTACACACACGTACCAAGTTTCGTCCCGATCGGTCGAGAATCGTAGATTTGTATAAATGACATACAGACAAACATACAGACAGACAAACAGAGGTCTTCAAAATATATATGAGACTAGCCGATGAGCCCGACGTTGTTCGGGCTATTCAAAAAACAAATTTCAAGTCGATAGCTCCACCCGTTTCCGACATCTGGTCTACGCATGCGCGAAGCTGGCGTCGCACGGGCTCGGCGTTCCGATAAAATTCGTATCCGGGGCAAGATACATTCACATATCAAATTTCAAGTCGATAGCTCCACCCGTTTCCGAGATCTCGTCTGCGCATTCGCTGCACGGGCGTCGCACGGGCTCGCCAATACGACAACGACGACCGCCTGGTCGAACTACACACACGTACCACATTTCAAGTCGATAGCTCCACCCGTTTCCGAGATCTCGTCTGCGCATGCGCGAATCGGGCGCCGCACGGGCTCGCCAATACGACGACGTCGACCGCCTGGTCAAACTACACAAACGTACCAAGTTTCGTCCCGATCGGTCGAGAATCGTAGATTTGTATAAATGACATACAGACAGACAGACAGACAGACAGACAAACAGAGGTCTTCAAAATGTATATGAGATTAATATTATCCATCATGACCTGGGGTGTGGGATGGAAAAATCTCACCCGAGGGGCCAGATATTTGGGCCGGACACGAGGCTTGCCGAGTGTCCGGACCAAATATCTGCCCCGAGGGTGAGATTTTTCCATCCCACACCCCAGGTCATGATGGATCATTTTTCTCCCACCCCAAGAGCCTCTTTTCGATTTTTTGTTTTATACCAATCTTTGGCACACTCCAATAGCTTCGTAACGGTATATCTGGGGAGAAATCTGATGCGATATTCGTGATTAACTGGGATGATTTCGGTATATACCAAAGGTATATACTGTAAAAACAAAGCGCGTTACCCGTGCGCGCAGGGTTAATACGTTAGAGTGAAATCGACACATCGTTGCACCTGCATAAATTCCGAGAAACGCGCGTATTGATATGAAGTATATACAACTGGACTAATCGTGTTTGTCATCGGAAATGACCATATCTATACCATTAGAAAAGGAAACATGTGAATATATGACAGACAAATGTTAGTTAGACGCGTTCGACGATTTATTGCAACGATGACAACTGTTCGAATGTGGAATTATTTCGTTCGTCATCTGTGAAGCGGCTATTGTTTACCTGTTACGAAATGTGCCAGTGGTGCCAGTTTCGCTTGGGGTCTTCCGTTTTATGGAATATGTTCGCAAATTAGTCGTTTATATTTCATGTTATATATGCAACTCTGTGTCTGCAAGTGAGGTTGTGTTGAAGGTTTTTCGTGATTAACAGTTGAGGCTTCTCTCCATTTGTATTAGCGTCCACGAATTCGTCCGTATTTATTTACTTGAAACGTGAAGCGTACCTGGTTGGTCGCCATTGTTTTGATCTGCTTTAGTTCACACAAAACATGATGACGGATTGTTAAATTAGTTCCGGCTCTTAATTAAATAGGTAAAGCAGTCACGTGGGTGGTGTGAGATAGATGGTCACGTGTTATATGAGACAGGGAAATCTCACCCAGCTATCTCACACTGGCTGCCTGTGCTAAAGTGTGTAGGGGGTGGGAGAAATGTGCTGTCTGTATGATCATGTGTGGTGTGCGGATAAATAGGGAGTAATTTTATGGTTATGGGTAATGTTATAGGTCTACATGGAATGACTGTACGGTCATGATTGAAGTGTATATGCATACCTGGAGTAACCTGGATGGTCATTTGTGAGCGTGTGGGTAAAAAGGGAGTGCTCTTTTGGTAACGGGTGTATATATTTATATATGTCGTGGATGTATTATCATTGGTGGGTGTATAGGGACTCGGGAGTAGCTTCGTGATCATGGATGGCGTGTATGAGTATACAGTGAGTTGCTGAATTGTCATGTGTGAGGTGTATATGCAAGTAAGAAAGGTATGAGTGGTCGTATGTGCGGGTATTGTTATATCTGGAAGGGCTGAATGACCATTTGTTAGGTGTATATGTATACCTGGAGTGACTCTATGGTCATGGTTGGGCTGTATGTGTATATATCGAGTGGCTATATCATGACTATGGTGTGGCGAATAGGTATATATGTAGTGAATGTATGGTCAAAGATGAGGTGAATATGTATACAAGATCAGTGGCCATGATCCTGAGTGTGGTGAATATGTGTTATACAGGGAGTGACTATATGGCCATGTGTCACGTGCGGGAATATACCTGGTGTTCGTGCATGGCGACTCGTGGCGGTATGGTCATGTGTAGGTGTGTGTGTATGTATAAAGCGAGTGGTTATATGGCCATGGGTGAGGTGCATATGTATACACGGGGTGGCTCTACGGTCATGACTGGGATGTATTAGTTTATCTTGAGTGGCTATATGGCTATGGTATGACGAATAGGAAACAGGGAGTGACTTATGGCCAATGGTGAGGTGAATATGTATACAATAATTGACTATGATCATGTATGAATGTTTTGAATATGTATACAGGGGTGACGCTATGGTAATTGTTGTGGTGTCTATATATATCTTGAATGTCTATTTGGCCATGGGTGTTGTGAATAGATATACACGGGGTGACCGTGTGGACAATGGTGAGGTGAATGGTTTTACATGGATTGACTTATGATCATGAATGTGGTAAATATGTATACAGGGAGTGACTCTATGGCTATGGGTAATGTAGGGGTATACCCGGTGTGTCTGCATTGTGACTCATGGCTGTATGATCATTTGTGGTGTGTACGGGTATAACCAAGTATGTCTGTATGGTCATGTGTCAGGTGTACGTGTAGAGTGTGTGACTATATTGTCATTTGTGTGGTGTGTATGTATATATGGAATATTGGTGGCTATCGCTTTCCACGTTTAACGTTTCCTCTATTGTGCATACACACCATCAATGGAGAACTCTCTGGCATGACATATCTATTGGTTAGCATACCCTTGAGTTATTGTGGAAAGCGATAGCCACAAAAGGTACATATGTACAACCCACCATTACCACAGAGTCACTCAATATGTACAAAAACACCACAAAAATGACAATACCCGTGTTATACACGTACACCTGACCCATGACCATACAGCCATAATTGGTTATAACCGTACACACCACAAATGACCATACAGTCACCATGCGGGAACACCATGTGTACTCCTACACCTGACACATGACCATATAGTCACTCCCTGTATACATATTTCCCACTTTCAGGAATAAACAGTCACTCCTTCACCTCACCATTGACCATACAATCAATACCTGTATACCTATTCGCCACACCCATAGTCATATATCCACTCGATATATACATATGCAGCCCACCCATGACCATAGAGTCAATCCAGGTATACATATACATATCACCAATGGCCATTCAGCCATTCCAGATATACCAATACCCACACACACGACCACTCATACCTTCCATACTTGCAAACACACCTCACACTTGACAATTCAGCAACTCACTGTATACTCATACACGCCATCCATGAGCATACAGCTACTCCCTATACACCCATCAATGATAATACATCCACGACATATATGAATATACAACCCACCCGTTACCACAAGGGCACTCACTATATACCCACACGCTCGCAAATAACCATCCAGCTTACTCCAGGTATGCACTTACACTTCAATCATGACCGTACAGTCATTCCATGTACACCTATACACATTACCCATAACCATAAAATCACTCCCTATTTGTCCACACACCCCACCATGATCATACAGACAGCACATGTATACATATACGCCCAACTGTCACAATACAGCCACACACAGTACATAGGTGCATCCCACCCATGACCCTACAGTCACTCCATATATACATAAACAACACACATATGACCATGTAGCTACTCTCGTTATATCCATACACCGAGTCAATGCCCATACATCCACATCGGGTACATCCGTACTGGGTACACGCAACGATACACCACACAGTCCATGTTTACCGATTCACCTCACACATGACAGTTACAGCCACTTCTTGTATACCTATACATCTCACCATGGACACCCCACTCATAACCATATATTCACTCATTGTATACCTATTGACATCATTCATGACCATACAATAACTCCTTTTATACCTATTCATCTCACATATGATCAAACAGTAACTCCCGGGCTGCCATCTTGGCATCCATCCTGTATCCAGTTGATAAATGTTTAGCCACAGATTATGGTTCATTTCAGTTCCGTCTCAAAGTTCTGCCCATTTTCTTACAATAATATGGTCATAATCACAAAAGAGGTTCTCGGCAAAATTCCGTACTGCAACTTCAAAATGAATTTGTCATGACTATAACGAACTGGAACAACCAGAGTAGAACGTGTGGTTGTCAGTTAATTAACTAACACGTATAATAAACAAGTGGGTCACAATTTGCTACCTTTTTCGGAAAACGCAGAGAATAATGTTCGGGATATATGTAAAAATAATCAACTTTTTATCAAATTTGGTTGTCATTTTGGAAGCCATCTTGAGCAATTTGGTCTATAAACACCGTAGTGTGACACATATAAGATAGACCAAAGCAATAAACACATTTTCATACCAAGATAGTTATATTGTACTTGAAATAATGTCGAAACATGAAAAGTTAATTTTTGACAATATTTATGTCAAGTTTGTTGGAGAAAAATCCATATTTCTGGTAATGTCAGTGATGATAATAGTAACAAGTAACCATGGTGCATCAGACATGTTAGTATTCAATGTATAGAAGGTAGAATAGCCAATTTTATACATCAACCACAACTTGTAAGCGATTGCAGGACACACTGGTGCAATACCTACAATTTTCCATATTTGGCGGCCATTTTGGCAGCCATTTTGAGCCAAAGTAAAAATTTTGTTCCAATGAGTTTGAATATTCATAGGTAATGATATGCCTCACTTACATTACAAAATTCTGTTCATTTCTTGTTGAAATATGACTAGAATCCCAATTGTATTTTTTTGTGAAATTTTATACTGCATTCTGTAGAATAAAATGTTTGACGGAGCTGAAGGGTCTAGGACAACAATAATTCCATATTTTATTGCTCCAATGATCACTTAATATAAAAACCACAAAATAAAGTCACATTTCTCAATCAGTTCCAAACAGCAGAAACTGATCTAGAAGATATTAGTGAAAAAAAACGTCATATTTTCAAATTCCGGTGGCCATTTTGGCGGCCATATTGGATGGGGAGTTTAGATATTGCGCTATAAATGTGGCATTATGTCTTAGCTTCACGAAAATATAAATTTGTATACATTTTACTAGATTTTCTCGCATAATTTGCATCAAACTGACTTAGGGCCTAGTCTGGAGTCTACACGGCCACTTTTTTTCCCTGTTAACATTGCTTAAAAGTTGAAGGACATAATAAAGAACAAAATTAGTAGGGTAAAGTTAAGTCCCATTGGGGTGCAATTAGCACCCAGAATATACCATATTCAGTGTACGCGCTGTCGGTGGCCAATAAAAATACCATTTGGCCAAATTTATTAGCCAAACTTTTTTTTACCCCAAATGGAGACGGAAAGCTAATTCAAAAGCGCTCAATAGATCGACAGTTCCGTCGAAGTTAGGCGACGAAAGTATTTCATACTTCGGAAATATCGTACCATGAAAACCAAAATTGATTTTGTAACGGGAGCGTTGATCGAATGGTGACGATGACCAGACCTTGGTTGACGCGTGACAATAAGAAGTGATGTGCGCATGCGCCGGATTCGAGTTGGTTGGTATTTGAAATGCTCTCTCGTTTTCGAACTATATTTTGCTTATTTATACATGTCAATCGACAATGCTCGATGGAATTCATATATAATTGTAACATTAATACTAAAGTTCGATATTGTGAAGCTAAATGCAGCTTACTTGGAAACGATGGAAGACGGAAATGAAATTTCGACGAGACGGAAGGCTAGTCATGATTTAACAGCACCGCCAGCAAAGGAAGTCAGGATGCTGTCACCGGAGACGAACGATTCATCTTTGGTTGAGATCGCACATGTTATCAAATCTTCATATTCTATACTTAATGATGAACCCACAAATTCTGATGGTAGTAAACAGCAGTGAATCCACAATTCCCAAAACCCCATTGAATATGAACACTCACCGAAGTATAGTTTCGTTCCTCCCAAACAGTTCCGATGATAGGAATAACACGATAATAACAATGCTCCGAATTTATATTTTCTTGTCTGGTCTCTGTACTATTAGGGTCCCTAATAGTACAGAGGCTAGGCAAGAAAAATATAAATTCGCCGACATCGGAATGTATATAACTGAAACCATTTGTTTTCTATTAGGCAGTGTATTTGTGAACCATCCAATACCATTAGTCAACAGTTTAAGGTGTGTGGCTACTTGTTTTGGTCAAAAATATAGATTTGACGTCCACAAATCACTATTTTTTATAAAAAAGTTATTTATCCCAATTTTTTAACACTCAGAACATCCAAATATTTGTTATGCATAATACCATGGATATTCTACCTGAAAATGCATCCTAATAATTTCATAATTTAGTAGACAAATTATTTTTCACCCAAAAATTTCAATTATTTGGAAAAAACATAAGAAATTCAGATATTTTATCTAACTTGAAATTATATTTTCCTCCAAGAATTTGTTACTCTTACATAGAGTTTATACATAGGTAAAATGAGCTACGAGAAAAGCAATTTAAGTTAGTATTATTAATGAACATCAAAGTAGCATTAAATATTTAAGCGACACCTGCCTGGAAACGACGTTTAATGTTGTTACACAGTCACCAAGCACACATATTATTTCGCCTTGTATTACTGCTGAAATCAAAGAGCCATAAATTAATCCGTCGTCATTCACAATTCGGCTGATTAACCGGGTGCAGGACGTTTCGGCACCTGGACGTTTCGGCACTTGGTTTTCGAGACGTTTCGGCACCTGGGTTTTCGGCACTTGGTTGTTTCGGCCCAGACGTTTCGGCACTTATTTGATTTTATTTTCATATATAATATTGACTTTGATGTTGCATTTATATTCGCCGTTTGTTATAATTCGGTATAGCACATACTAAAGCGTGTTTACACTGCCAAGTAGATGCCAAACCATCCAACGTCGTCAGAAACATCAACCGCACGCGACAAGCACAACGACCAGATGACCCTGCCACATGTATTGAAGAGGTAATATATACAATCTTCACTACACTGAATAAACACTGTATAAACTCCAACTGCTCGCCAAGTCCAAAGCCTGGTACCTGGATGCAACATTCCGTGTCATCAACAAACCATGGTCTCAACTTCCGTCCATCCACTCATTGGTGTTCGTCATCATGGAAGGTAGAAAGAAAGCTGACTATTGTTCAGTGCTCCGAACAATAGACAAACGACTACCATCAACCAACAGACTCCAACGATTTGTCTTAGACTTCGAGGCTGGAATGTGGCAGGCCATTCGACAACGTTTTCCGGGGTACCCGATTCGTGGTTGTGCTTTCCACTGGTCACAAGCCGTGTTCAGGAAGGTTCAAGATGTCGGCCTTCAGGTGTGTAAAATAATATTACATTTAAATTAAATAAATTAAATTGACAATAATTCTGCAAAGAATACAAAAAAAAACAGAAGAAAAAACGCTCTTTATTTGTAAACATTTAAATTAAATAAAAAATACGATTATTTTTTTTATAAATAATATATATTAATTGACAATAATTCTCCAAAGAATACAAAAACCAGAAGAAAAAAATAAACGCTCTTTATTTCTACCATATCAGGAATAGTCTAACATGGAACGCTCTTTTCTGGTCCATGTCGTGCACATTGCTATTTGTTTGGGACCAAACACTGAAGTTGTTTTTTATCTTTCAGCCAGCATATAACCAGAAGGGAGATATTCATCACGTTCTGCCAGCCGAACATATAACTCCGACTTTCGACTATCTCATGTTACATGTTTTATCATATTTTATTGAGATAAAGAATAAAAACACAAATTTAGTCTTCACTCATAATTTCGTTGGTCTGAAAATTAGCAGGTGCCGAAAAGTCCAGGTGCCGAACGGCAACCCCAGGTGCCGAAACGTCAGGTGACGAAACGACTAGCATTCTATTAACATATTGTCTTATACTCGCTGGTCGAAATTAGCCATCGCCACCAATTCCCAGTAACAATTATGATAAAAACTATAGTCGGCAGCTCTGCATGTGATGTTGAGGATTATCACACCTGCCCCAACACCTACCCGAAACAATAGCCCCCGGGTGAACAGGACGACCCCGTCCATAATCCAAACGGACGATGAGAGGATAATTGTCAAAACAAATTAATAATTTCCTTTTGCGGTATCTACATTGAGATCATGTTACAATGTACTTACAACAGCCTCAATGAAAACATTTCAGAACATCGCTTTTTTCCGACTCACATTTTAACTACGGTCGATTAGTTGTTCGATGAAAGTTTGATTATGACAGAAAGATGGGATTACCGGTTTGTGAAAACTAAAGAAGATTACATATAACTATCGACATAAACTGCTGACTGCGCTACATGTAACTTGATAGATTTCTTGTTTTGGTTTCCCATTATATTGTCTGTAATTCGGCACACGTAACGAATAACCCACGTTCGATGTTTTATGACTAGAGAGTTCACATCCCATAAGTAAAAACTCACTTGCCAAAATTTTTTCCAAATGAAAATATTTTTTGCCATTGGCAAATATGGCAAGTGGCAGCGCGAACCCTGGTTTATGGACTCAAAATTTAGTCTTACGTATAATAGTTAAATATTAAAAATATACTACCCCTCCCCATAAAATTTAAAATCCCGAACATTTTCTATATTTTGGTATAATCCAACAACACATAAAAATATGTACAATAGGTCACTCCTGGAAGTCCGCTGATATTGATATCAGATTGTGGTTGGTTTATTGACCCACATGATATAACTTCAAAACAATTTAAAAATGTGATTGTTCGCTAAGCTATGCAAATTTGATACAAAATTGCTCGAAATTGAGATTCATAAATTTATATTTTCATTTTAAAATTTGAATTCCATAATCTCACACTGTTTTAAACAGTTCAAACATGTCTTTCATCCAAAGATGAGTCATTGTCACAATTGTCTACTATATTGTCCAGATTGTATGGGCTTAAACAATTCAGCTGACATTTACAGGCGAGTAAACAATTCATGTCGGATTTTCGACAGCTACATCTTGATGAAGAACACCTGGAACCTGAACATTTATATGTGGTGATTTCCTGAAATGTTTTTGGTAATGGCTCGCCATTCATGAGTGTCGGTGTCATGCCTCCTTCATCTTCTTTCCCGTCGTAACTGCACACGGTGTAATCAATCGGAAGATGTTTCGGGCCAACGCGGATGTTTTTGACAGAAAACGAAGGTGCGACGTGTTTTTTTGTCAATTTAATGCGTTGATTCTGGAGTGGACATGCTCTAGACGCACAGGAAGATAATGGAACGGTATATTTGCATTATTCCTCGATTGCCCAGTGTTGGGACCATTTCCACACACGTGTAAAGTATTAAGGGGTGTAGAAGGTGCACACTATATATTTTTGGGCTGTACAAAACAGGTACCCCCGACAGCAAAATCCGTCCAGGTGACGAAATGTACAGGTATTTCAATTAAATTGGCACCAGCCGGTCAATATGTTCACTTATTAATGTAGTGGAATGTCTTGGCAACTACCATTGCGAATTTCAGTTCATAATTTCCCGAAATGACCGATCGTAGGTATCAAATGTAAGGCATGGTGTAGAGAACATTGACAACGCGGATGTGTCGGGAGTGACATCACGGGTGCGACGTGCAGAGGAATTTGGGTTCAATTCTTGGATTCACGCTGTTGTCATTTTTAGACAATTTAATGCGCTCCGGGAGTAGCCACGCGTATTCAACCGTGCACCATGGTTCCTGTGACATTTGTACGCATTAAACGAGATCACTGAGTCTTATTTGTCGCGCACTGAGCGAAAAATAGTACGACTCCTGAGTTTATACCCTAACAAAGGGGAACTTAGAGGGCTGTACATGTATATGTGTCACATATTATGTTATGGACGGTTGGACTGATTAGACGACTATCTGTATACATGAGCGCGTAATATGCAATCTGAAGACCATTATTCATATGTAAATCATTGTAGCATCTTCGATGTTGCAATGCTTGTAAGAAATATACACATTCCATTACAAAGGGACACAAAATCACGTCTCCATATCCACATCACTGGAGTGACACCGTGTTCAATACAACTCGAGATAAATACACGTATGGCAACCCAACAATTTGACATACACGCAGCAATACAATGATTTTCGTATCACCAAACAACACACACTACCACGACATTCATACAAATAAACTGTAGAGTGAGGCACGCTTCACGAGTTCAGGCATGATACTATGTAATATTGAAATTTGTTCACGGAAAAATTTCAATATCTTACAACAAATAGTGTTCTTGCGCGTTGTTGTTAGTCAAACTTGTGCCTGCTCTGGCCACACTATGCCATAACGAGCGTTAACTATCGACTGAAATTGTGTGGTTATCTCATGCACGAGCCGTTGCATGATGCGAAACTATCCAGAGTAATATTACTTAATCGGGGTTTCTTTAGATTGCATATCACGCCGTTATGTATAAAGATAGTCGTCTATTCAGTCCAAACTTCCATAACATAATATGTAACTCATATACATGTACAGTCCTCTAGGTTCCCTGTTGTTATGGTATACACTCAGGAGTAGTACTATTTTTCGCTCAGTGCGCGAAAAATAAGACTCAGTGATCTCGTTTATTGCGTACAAATGTCACAGGAGCCATGTTGCACGGTTTAATACACGTGGCTACTTCCGGAGCGCAGTAAAGTGTCTAAAAATGACAACAGCGCGATTCCAGGAACTTAGCCCATATTCCTCTGCACGTCGCACCCGTGATGTCACTCCCGACACATCCGCGTTGTCAATGTTCTCTACCCCATGCCTTACATTTGATACTTACGATCGGTCATTTCGGGAAATTATGAACTGAAATTCGCAATGGTAGTTGCCAAGACATTCCCCTACATTAATAAGTGAACATATTGACCGACTGGTGCCAATTTAATTGAAATAACTATGTTTCGTCAACTGGACGGATTTTGCTGTCGGAGATACCTGTTTTGTACAGCCCAAAAATATATAGTGTGCACCTCCTAGACCCCCTAATACTTTACACTTGTGTGGAAATGGTCCCCACACTGGGCAATCGAGGAATGATGCAAATATACCTTTCCATTCTCTTCCTGTGTTGTCTAGAGCATGTCCTCTCAAGAATCAACGCATGAAAATTACAAAACAACACGTCGCACCTTCTTTGTCTGTCAAAAACATCCGCGTTGGCCCGAAACATCTTCCGATTGATTACACCGTGTGCAGTTACGACGGGAAAGAAGATGAAGGAGGCATGACACCGACACTCATGACTGGCGAGCCATTACCAAAAACATTTCAGGAAATCACCATGTGTAAAGTTCAGGTTCCAGGTGTTCTTCATCAAGATGTAGCTGTCGAGACATCTTCCGATTGATTACACCGTGTGAACTGGTAGTGGGTGGTTTCTTCGGAACAGACGTGAGGGCTGCATACCTAACAAATGTTTGATATCGATTGCGGAGCAGATGTTGATGCAAACAAATGCATTTGATGATTGAGAATACTGTTGCATGATAAACTTTTGTTTCCGATATGTTGATCAACTCCTTTATTGAGTAATTCACTAGTCAGGAACCGAAGAAGGCTTTTCTTATTTTCTGATGATCCAATGAACGTTACCCAGGAATGTGGCAGTGGAAGATCTCTTCTATCAACAAGTTTGTTGATGTATCTAGTTGACTGATTTCTCGTTTGGCATGTCCCAAATTTTGTGGAGGCTGCTGAATAATTTTCGAAGACAATATCGACTTGATTACATCCATTTGTCCTGAACTATTTCGTCATTATATTTGTGAAGACATCTGCAAGATCTCCAAATGTTTTAGTGTGGTTTGGTTACATATCTCCATTTCTCCTAAATCCGTTATTTCCAACCCTTCTCGTCTGATATATACCCCTCCATCACTTATTGGGGACGGGGCATGTCGCCAAAGAGGAGAATATTCCATATAAGCCCTCGGGCTTGTTGCTTGATCCTCGTGTTCATACAATAACTCTTCAATTTTGCACACATGTGTGTAATCTGTATATTATGTTATTTGTTTGGATTTGGAAATAAAAATATGTTTACACAAACTCACATAAATTTTTCCCCCAACTATATCAATAAACGGCTGTTACAGATGATTAGGGCCAAGATTCTTCCGCCAACCAGGTCTCGGCAAATCATGTTCGTCGAGTATATTTGAACACAAAAACTCGACTAATATTGCTTTTACTATTTTTGCAATGTTACAAGTTTCTAGTTGAGATTTGTCAATGATATAAAGCACCATCACGTGATTATATTTCAGGTGTTGCTGAGATGAATCACCCATCAACTTTCATCAATCCATTGGAATTATCAAAAGGATTTCAATATGATTTAATACAGAGTGAGTACAAGATCCAAGATGTCTATCACAATACACACCAAAGGGCACTTGCACATTGATGATAAATACATAAATTACATGTACATACACAATTATGATTTGAATGTACATTACATAAATATATAATAATGTGTAATATACATATAAAATTAACGGTATATCCGCAGCATTGTCGCTTCTAATTGTGGCTATATAATGTACTAGAAGGTGACCCGACTTCGTCCGGGCTTTGACCTTGAATTGACCATTTTGAATGTCAAGGCCAGGTGGGGTCCAACACCAACACCCGAAAAATGGTGGAAATCGGCCCAGCGGATACCGGGAAATCGGCCCAGCGGATACCGAGATACCCTATGCATCAAATTTCGTCCGTAAAAATCCGCCAGTTTAACCCGATTTGATTTCCACTCAGGTATATAAACGCGCCTCATATACACACGCTCATTAATGATCAAGTTTCAACGTAAAGATAAATTACCATCGGTGCCCGAGATATCGCCAAGACGTCTGAAAAAATCAAATGCATCGGCCGGTTAAGCGTTAACGTGATCTAACGTTATGACATCTAACGACGTCATAGAAGTTACGCATTGTTTTTATCCTGATGGGAGATAGTACCACTTATTCTTGATAATTGAGGCAGATAACTAAATGGGATACATACGCATTATATATCGTTGGAAAGAGGAAACACGAAAGATTCTCACAGTGTCATTATTATGACTGGCATTTTATTATTCGCGCTGTTTCGAATCGATTTGTAAGCACCGAACTCAAATGAAAGTCCCGTAACACAGCGTAAAAACAGATTTGACCTCGGCACGTGAAAAGTTGACCTCGCATGGACAAATTAATAGGCCTATGTTACTCGTGGCCCGAAAATACCCCCACATACCAAGTTTCATCGAAATTGGCTCAGCCGATTTTGAGTCCATCGATTACACACAGACAGACACACAGATCTTTCAAAATATATAATAGACTAGAAGGTGACCCGACTTCGTCCGGGCTTTGACCTTGAATTGTCTATTTTGAAGGCCAAGGTCAAGTGGGGTCACGATTTGACCCGTCCAAAACACAGTGCCCGAACAAAAGTTACCCGATTTGACCTTGAATTGACCATTTTGAAGGTCAAGGTCAGGTGGGGTCAAACACCAACACCCCAAAAATGGTGGAAATCGGCCCAGCGGATACCGGGAAATCGGCCCAGCGGATACCGAGATACCCTATGCATCAAATTTCGTCCGTAAAAATCCGCCAGTTTAACCCGATTTGATTTCCACTGAAGTATATAAACGCGCCTCATATACACACGCTCATTAATTATCAAGTTTCAACGTAAAGATAAATTACCATCGGTGCCCGAGATATCGCCAAGACGTCTGAAACTGTCAAATGCATCGGCCTGTTAAGAGTTAACGTGATCTAACTTTATGACCTCTAACGACGTCATAGAAGTTACGCATTGTTTTTACCCTGATAGAAGATCGTACCACTTCTTCTTAATAATTGAGGCAGATAACTAAAACGGATACATACATATTATATATCGTTGGAAAGAGGAAACACGAAAGATTCTCATAGTGTCATTATTATGACTGGCATGTTATTATTCGCGCTGTTTCGAATCGATTTGTAAGCACAGAACTGAAATATATTAGCGCAAAACGGCGTAAAAACAGATTTGACCTCGGCACGTGAAAAGTTGACCTCGCACGGACAAATTAATAGGCCTATGTTGCTCCTGGCCCGAAAATACCCCCACATACCAAGTTTCATCGAAATTGGCCGAGCCGTTTTTGAGTCCATCGATTACAAACAAACAAACAAACAGTTCTTCCAAAATATATAATAGATATCGCCATCCACATTTTCCGTACAATTCTTCGGCCACACTACATTTGATCATAAATACTGCAGAATGCATACAATTGTGCCTGTAAATACAATATTCTTTCTCCCGCCCTCTGTCGATAGCAATATTTACCTTATTCATCATCAAAGAAAGTGAAATAAAACACTCTTAGGGGAGTCTACGTGTACATACTTTCACATTAGCCTCACGCACATGTAACTTGTAACGTTACGTTACTATGGTATTACTGTGGATATACAGTTGACGGGGAAAGTTATGTGATTTACAGCGCCTACACGTTTTGAGATATTGACCCGACTGTGAAGCAGGACTATTAATCAATAATCCGTTCCTAGAAACAAGCTGTCCGTGGTGCGACCACCGCCATCATACTTAATTGCCTTAATTGAAAACAGTATTTCCGTGGAGAAACACAGCATGTCTGCATAGCGTTGATCACTCATTCGGTTATAAATTTAACTATACCTCTTTGCTAAAAGTTTCATAATGCCACGCGTTTGTCAAAAAAAAATTCTGAACTGTTTGACTGCGTACATGTAGGCGGATTGGTCACGTGAGTCATGTGACTGCCGTTGGCAATGACAACACACGTTACAAGTTACACGCACGTGTGGCTGAACCTAGCTAGTATCTATTTTCTCTCTTGTTTGTTGAGGTGAGAGGATTTGTCGTTTTAACATGGGTTAATGACATATTTATAGACCCGCTACGATTAATAATACCACATACGTCAATCGTTCTCAAAAACGCAAATGAGTGCAATTTTCGGAAGAAGCGTTGGTGTTGAAATGATCACTACGGATTCTATCATATATTTTTCAGAAAGACGACATGTTATATCCTATTCACGTCCACAATTATGCTGATCAGAGTCTGAAATGTTCCACATCAGCATGGTGACGACGCAGGCAAATCATCTCCAGAATATACCAGAACGATATTTGATATAACATATTTCAGTAATTTCTTGTATGAACTGAGCTTAGTATGGATGGTTAAAAGACAATACGAACACACTGTGAAGTCTGAAGCTGAATCCCGGGGATATGCGGATTAGTAATGACACCATCACCTCGAAATCGACACACGTCTGAATAAGTTGTTCATTTATTAACAATGGCGTCCTCGCCCCGAAGTCGGTGCAGTGATGACTCAGATGAGTTATCTCAAGAATATAACCGGATTCTGTTTCATGATCGTGTCAGTAGAGATGAGGCACGTCGATCGTCTGATCATTACAAGATGACACTAGTAGGGAGCATGGCGAGCGGTGCGGCTATTACAGGAAGCGACAAAGATCTTCTAATCGAACCTCGAAACATAATAATAGATGAATCCAAGTTGATATACCGACATGACATGCCGTGTTATGTCCGAATACCCACTGAGGGGTTAGCAGGGCTCGCACCTTGCGTCCTCGTGGGTGACGGGAAATACGTGCGGGCTGATCCCGTCAGAGACATGAGTGAAGAGATCTTTGGTGAAACTAATTTTATTGGATTCTCTGGATTCTCGAAGGTTGGTAATATACACATTATAAAAGGAAAATACGTCGACATTGTTCCACAGCTGAGAATCAGCGGAAAGCCACAGATAGTTCGCTCATTCGCTGCACGCGACCGGTCTTGGCCATCCGACGACACTATATCGCTGATAAGCACGCGGGATTTTCACCTTGCGGCACGACCTGCGCCCTTGTGCCCGGACCCTGAGCGCGATTTCTGTCTGTCATTTGCCAAGGCAGAAGTTGTGTTGTTGAGAACAATGTCCATTAGTCAGATACTGAGTATAAAGCTTTTGAAGTTTATCGGACGCGACATCGATTTTGGCCGGAGTGTGTTGACGTCTTACCATCTGAAGACGTCAGCTCTCTGGTATTTTGAGAAGACGGACGCTCGATTCTGGGAAAATGACTTGTCTGTAGTGGGTATTTTAAAGAGACTTGATCAGTATTTAAAAGAAAGATTCCTGCCTCATTATTTTGTTCCTGAAATGAACTTGTTGGTCGGTGTCACGGAATCTGATCTGATATATGTCCGCAGGCGGCTGTGGTCTTTCCTCGGGTTGTGTCTCATCACTGATGATATCGCGGGAATAACATCAAACGCACGGCTTGATCTCGCTGTTAATATAATCAATATTGCAAGCAGACAACTCTCTCAAACAAACCCGCATTATTTGTCTGATATCCGGAACTTCTTAGAAGCAACAGAGGTCATATGTGGAACCGGGGTTCTATCTCACAGAACCGGGGTTGTATCTCACAGTGTCATGAAACAACGACTATCCACATCTATAATGAGCATGTTCCCAATCCATGTAGTCAGACGCCAGTGTGTAGACAATATTAAATCATTTCTTACTTCATTTAATAATAATGTTAAAATTTGTGGTTATTCTGGACAACTGAACTATAACGATTTTGTCGAATTTGTGTCTACCATTGTCAATTCCACTGAGGAACCTTTAGAACAGTTCTTCGTGATCAGATCGACAGGTAAGAATAGAGAAGACGGTCGTGCTGTCATAAGAGGATTGCGAAAGCCGGAAAACGTAATGAATAAATGGTTAGCTTTCATCAATGATATAATTACCAAGTTACAAACATACGGGAACATCGTTGCTGACCACGTGTTACGTGGTACGTCACCAAAATCACGTGGTTACATCAGCGTAAGCAGCAATCGGTGCGAGGAAAATATCGACAGACTGTTGAATAAAATGATCACAGACTTGCTAACGTTTGCACTCGATCATATTGATTCGTTATGTTATCCTCTCGATAATGACACCTATTCAGTCAGGCCGGTGCCAGTCGGAGACTTTAGTGCCAACGTTCTCAGCTTACAAGAGGTCATCGAGAGACTGTTTCTCAGCGTCGAGTACGCGCTCGTTACGAGCGCTCGGATCAAGGTATCCCGTGAATCAGGTGATCAGACGGGAAGAATATTGCGAACGATGAACCCAGAGAGTTTGGAATGTCGATGTTTCTTAAGGTTCCAAACTTTCGACGAAATGCTAAAGCAATTCAGCAGTTTGTGTTCGGCGTCATGTTGCCATCATAGTTGGATGGAATTCATGGCCGACACATTCCGCCGCCAGCATTATTCATAAAAAGTCACGTCGTTCATTGAAGCTGAATGCGAAACATGATTACTCGTGGACTCCAATAAGAAACTAAATGCTTTCAATAGCGACAATGCTAACATTTATCTATGGTATTAAACAGAGATCCCATACCTTATTTGCAACAATCATAACCACTGATCCTTAAGACAACTTTATGACACAATCGGCCAAATTCTGGTATCTGGTCATGACCACTCTATTAATCACGGTGTTCCAAGTCGGGACTTCGGTCTCGCTAAATTTCCTGGGTCATGTACTATCAAATTTCCGCACTTGTACACAACTTCCGAATGCGCGGGTGGCTATTCAAGGGCCTGTGACTCCACTCTTGTGCGCGGTAGATATTATAGTACTCACACAAGCAGCCATTTATAAATCGTACGCGTATACAGGCTTATACTTGTCCAACGATAACTTACTTGTTCTTACGTACCAAGTTAGACATGGGCTCGGGGAGCTGTGGGCATCCACGAGCGTGTGTGTTCAAGTGATTTGCACGTGTCATATAATCCCGATTCCGACTTGTATCGTAATAAAATACCAGGAGTCGGCAGTTGTATGTCGTTGATCTAGTACTCAGCTGTGCCATGTTCCGAGTCGTACATAACTGTAAAAAAACACTTAAAGTGATGTGAAACACTCCGGTAGTGTGACCAAATACAAAGTGAGAATAATCTTGCTCAAATAGTTATGTTTTACAATTATTAATCAAATTTGACGACACACACTGTCATTCTTATCTATTAATTAGACGCAATGACTCTCGATTGCGAAATAATTTGTGTTAGTTTATCGTCGATATTTGCGTCCCGAATCGAGATATAAATATTTACAATTGAGCGTGGTTCAGACGATGTTTTCTATGGGGTGGTATGACCGATTTCGTTGCAAATGTCGGTAATGTTAGTAGAATCCTACATTCCCCAGGCTGGCCTGAGTACTAACTTATCCATTTCACGCACCCGAACAAGTCCATAATATGTCTTTAAGCACTCGGAAGTCATAATTCGTAAGTTCGTAGTATTAATTTGGCTTTTCATGCACTTGGGAATAGCGGCAAATTTCCTGCAAGTACAACTGCCCAGAGCTTTATAGTACAGGCCACAGATTGTCCACGTGTGTAACGAGGTCATGGAATAATGTGAAATCATCGACTCCAACAAACCAGACCACTAACGATCTACACGAAATTTGACATTCACTTTTTCGAAAACATCTCAAATTCAAACAATTAATTTGAAGGACAAACTAATTATCCCTTATAACCACCAATGTATGCCATATTACTATAGCAACAACTCTTTACCCTCACAATATGGGAGATATGTTATAATTATGAAAACAGTGGTTTAAAAAACAACTGTTTTTACATGTAGGTCGATAGACAGTTTGACAGGAAATATTTTTCAAAAAACACACTGTATTATCTAGACTATGAACCCAACTAGGGTATGCACTCAATCTACCGTCTGAAATCACGACAGTCTGCGAGAAAATAAATTAAACATTTTTCATTTAGTTTTTTGGCAGCCATTTGCAGAACTATTTTGTTTTAGGAAAAATCACGATAAACTTACATATAAAAGATGAATCAGTAATGAGTATTTATATCCGCCATTTTATTGACAAAAGTTGTTGAATAATATGTATGCTGTTTTATGCTGTTTTGGTCCTTTGCAAGATAAAAAAAATAGTCCTGCAAATGGATATAAAAAAATGAACTTTTTTTCTAATTTTGTGAAGGTAAACACGTGTTATTAGAATACTATAGCATACATTGGTTTTAAAGGATAATCATTTTCCTTTCAAATTTATTGTATGAAATTGAGATGTTTTAACTCCTAAATCATCTCTCTACTAAATGGATTCTCCCAGTCAGTTAAACATTGTACATTGGAATGGTCTATTATTGATTTGGAGGGATGTAACGGTAATATAAGCAGACGACAGATAAATAAAAGTACAGAAGGAGTCATATTTATTGAGGGAAATGTTTAGATTGATAACTACTCGTCAATGAAATAACGCTTTAGTATAGAAAGGGTTTAAGATACCCAATCCGGTTTAGATCCACTTAAGTAATATATTATATGTGCATCGATATAATGATGACATGGTACCAGGTGTTAGTAGGTTTTATGTTTGTGTTGCCATCTTGTAGATGTAGATGTTTATTTGTACAATAATTGAGAATCAATAACAACGCATTGATGATAAGAATTAATAGTAGTGTACAGGAGCAGCATAACATACTGGCCATCTTCCTGCTGCCCCTCAATAAATAATACAATAAGAACATATGATAGATAAGATAAGTTTATTGACAATTACACCCACACGGGGCCGATGTCACAACATTAATAACAATAAATATATATATGATACAATAAGTATACACAATTGTAATCAGAATTAAAATGAAAAAATTCATGTTTGTTGTTGAAAATCTGGTGTTTCAGACCTTTTGTGGAAAAAGAGACGGACCATGTTACAGATGATATTGCACGTTTCTGTTTTGTCATTTCGCAGTATGAAAATGAATTTTTGGGCATCAGTCATATTAATAAACTTGTGATTTACTTTATTTATTTCGTCAAAGAAACGGAGACGAATGCTTTTGTAAATAGGACATTTTAAAATAAAATGTTCCTCAGTTTCCGTTTCCAATCCACATTTTCTGCATATTCTCTTGTCTACAGGAATCTTCGGTTGTTTATGGCGCCCTTTTTCAATTTCTAGAGTATGATTGCTAATCCGCAATTTCCTGAAGATCTTTCTTACTTCGATATTTTTTACTATGTCCAAATATGGCTCCAATCGGTAATCACTTATTATTTCTCTATACACCCTCAATTTGTTCTTACCTGATGGTTTTTCATCGTTATATATATCTCTTCTGAAACACGACACATGGTCAACCTTGAAACTATCACAAATAGTGTGTTGAACTTTCTTCAAATACTGATCAGTTTTATCAATAATTTCCGTGAGTTTTGGAATGTCAAAGTTAAAGGACCACTTATTTGGGATTATGCGGTCATCGGACATTGTGGCTGATTTATGAACGAGGGAATGTTTGTCTGCAGTCGATATTTTTAACGCATATTTAGCAGCACGAGATAATGCTTCATAAACAACGGGGTATCTCCCAAGCTCAGCACGTACCGCGTGATTTGATGCTTTCCTGTTTACTCCAAGTGCTCGTTTGCAAAAATTGAGATGAGAAGATTCACATGGCGCAGTATCTATATTGTTGAGGTTGATATCAGAGGCCCATATTTCGCAACCATATAGTGTAATGGGTTTAATGAGTTTATCATACAGTTTGTTCCACAAATTAATTGAGAATATATCGTGTTGTTGTAGTGACCTAACAAGCGAATAGAGTGCCTTCATGCTCTTGTTGCTTACTTCATTTTGTGCTTTTCTCAATGACCCATCAGCACAGAATCTAATGCCTAAATATGTGTACTCATTAACAAGTGCAATGGGAAGATTGCCAATTTTGAACGAGGGAAATTTTTTTGTTTTTCTTTTTCGAAATACCATGCATTTACTTTTTTCAGTATTCATTGCAAGCTTGTTGTTATTTACATATACTTGTAAATTATTCAGGCAGTTTTGTAAGCCGTCCTGTGAGTCAGATAATAATATAAGGTCATCGGCAAAAAGTAGATGATTGATGGCCGTGTTACCAATATTCACAGGCGAGCATGACTGATCAAAAATGTCCGATATGTCATCTATAAAAATATTAAATAGTGTGGGAGACACAGTACATCCCTGCCTTACTCCAATATTTGATAATTGTTTAGGTCCCACCCCATCCCGTGTCCGCGTCATATAATAACTCGAATTGTACATTGACTTTAATGTGTGTAAGAGGTTACCAGTAATCCCAATGCGGTTAACTTTTTGGAAAAGTATTTCCCTATCTATGGAGTCAAATGCTTTACGGAAATCTATGAACGCTGCGTAGAGTGGTTTTGTTTGTTTTTGGTACGTAGCGATTAATGTTTTCAAAATGAAAGCACTATCTATTGTGCTCTTGTTTTTTCGAAAACCAAATTGGTTTTCACTTATCAGATTATTTTCTTCTAAGAATTTCATTATTCTCTTATTTATAATTTTGTTATATAATTTCCCCACTGAACTACTCAGAGCAATCGCTCGGTAATTATTGGGGTCACTCCTATCGCCTTTTTTGTAAATTGGTTTCAGTATTGATTCGCTCCATTTTTTTGGATAATGAGAAGACTTAAGTATAATATTGAATAGACGTGTGACATCTTCAATAATAATAGGAACTACTGTTTTAAGTAATTCATTTCTTATACCATCTATGCCGGGAGATTTTTTGTTCTTAATTTCTCGCAGAGCAGCGATAATTTCGCTTTGTGTTATTTTTTCATTATTAAGATTATTCGCAATCAATGGCTTATCTGTTCTCAAAGTATAAACTGTTGTATCAGTATTTTCACGACAATATAGTCCGTTGAAAAACTCGACAGCAGAGTCGGGGTTGAGGCTATCATAGTCAGATTGCTTGGTCGCTCTTATATTTTTAATAATGTTCCAATATTCACTCGGGTCACAAGTTTCCAGAGAAGTTAATTGATGATGTCGTATATAGTTTCAGGTTTGCTGGTTGGTGTTAATGTTAAATATACTATATTGATATTGTAATCGAAAATGGTATAAATTGTGAGTAGATATCTTATATAATTTTTGGCTTGATGGACAAGTTAGAAAAACTAAATCGGAATAATATTGTGAGGTCGCGAGGGGGACGTGTGACCAACCCGACTTATAAGGGTACGTTCATACACTGGCGTGTTTGCACGATATGGTTTGCGGGTATTTCATCGTACAAAACGATATGGTGCCAGGATATGAACGAAAACAAGCATATACAATGCACCTGATCCATACCTAACTACACGCGAAGTAAAATGTATATAGTTCCACCTGTAGCGATGCTAACGGAATTTGCCTGTAAAACACATGCAATTATCTCGCAAGAATCAATGATACAGGTATTTGAAGGCAAATGCCAGTAGTACTGTTACAATTGGTTTATATACAGATATGGTACTTCTCATGTCGTTTGCTTTGGCAGGGATGCTTGTTATATCCATGTTTCCGTTCATATCTGGCACCATGTGGTTTTCTATGAAGAAATGCCTGCAAAACATACCGTGCAAACTTGCCAGCGTATGAACGTACCCTAATTCGAGATTCAAACCATACACTATAGGTGCATTATATGTTTTTGTTCAACCTCTTAATGTTTTATATCATCATATCGTATAAGCACAGGAAGCTAACTGTCAGCTTTCACATTCATCGTGATACATGTCCTATCAACTAATACTAAACTAAACTATTAAATATGCACTGTCGGATTTGACAACAAATTAGTCAAAATTCCCTTAGCATTTTTTTTAGTTCACTCTATAGATGCAAAAGAAAATATAAAAATACTTGCAATCACCACCATTCGGAAGTATCTCGAAAACCGATGACAAATCATTTGGTTTAGCTATATATAGCAGATATCGCACAGTGGCATGCTATATATACGTCTCCGAAACATGCCGAGCATTGATCGTTGAACATGTCTGGGACTATACAACACACAAGGCGCCTATTTTTTTTAGAAGCAAATGTAAGTTTTGAGACAGTGCACTTTTCCCCCGAAAAAGGTGACAACAAACCTTATAACCTGCTAACACCTGGTACCATGTCATTATATCGATGCACATATAATATATTACTTAAGTGGTTCTAAATCGGATTGGGCATCCTTAACCCTTTCGATACTAAATAATTATTTCATTGACGAGTAGTTATCAATCTAAACATTTCCCTCAATAAATATGACTCCTTCTGTACATTTATTTTCCTATGCTATTTTTTGAAGCAAGTGTAAGTTTTGAGACAGTGCAACTTACATTTGCTTCTAAAATAGGCGCCCTGTGTGTTGTATAGTCCCAGATGTGTTCTTAGGGCAATGATCGGTATGTTTCGGAGACGTATATATATAACATGTTACTGTGTCATATCTGCTGTATATAGCCTACACACAATAGAGACCTTAAAATGTGCATATAGTGTCTTAAGTGCGAATTCGGAATACAGCGGCCATTTGAGCTTCCTTTTGTTGGGTCGTTCGGTGGCCTTGTAGTATTGATGTAGGACTCTTAAGTCCCAAGTCCCGAAACAATGTGCGCTGTCTTAAAACTTACATTTGCCTTTGGTTTGCGTTGAAAACGAGAACAACGGACGATTAAATGAAAACGCTCTTTATTATCTACTACTTTTGCTGGGAAACGAAAATATGGATGCTCTCTATCACAGACGACAACTTTCAATTTGGCTGGCTTTTACAAAGCGTGTTAAAACTCCCTCCCGTTTTGAAAGTCGGCATGACCTTAAGAACTGCCAGTCGGATCTTTCAAGTTTTATATCGTTATATGAGCACAACAAGCGAAGGGTCAGATTTTTACATTCGACGTGATACATGTACATGTACAACGAAGCCCGAACTAACATGATTTCTCAAATTAATAACCTGAACATATCTATTACTTCCGTGAAGGACCTTCTTTATGGCATGACCTGTCACCGGAACGACTTAAACACACACCTGTTTGAAATAGTCCAGGCTTATATTTCCGCTTCCAATGACTGAATATACAAATCGTACTTTTCCCAATAGCAGCAACAGGGACCACAGCGACGTATGCAACATTATTATTATTATTATTACTGAATATTCTGAATAATAATTTTCAACATATTCAATACAATGTTACCCATTTCAGATAACTTGTGTTCCAATCCCCTGTGCATTTCATTCAATATGTCTATATATATGCTAATGTTATACTATGTTGTAATAATCGGATCACAATAAATATGTCCAATCATGTACATGTCCAATAGACCGAAATTAAACACTTAAAGATGCACGGTCCTATTTAACACAAAATTAGTAAAAAAAAATCTCCCAAGCTTACCGGGCAAAAGGAAATTGCAAAAATACTTGCCACTCAAACATTAAAGTTCCCCATCCGATTTGACAGCAATCACCATCATTTATATGGCTCATGCATCGCAAAAAAATCCACAACATCATCGACAGTGTTACGCTGAAAATGAGTGCAATAAATCACAATTGAGAACGCTCTTTATTAGCTGCCGCTTTTGGAAAACGAACCGACTGACGCTCTTTATCAGAGACGATCATTGGATTTTTAGCTCGCCCGGCAAAATTAAAAGAGTGTTTTAATTTCCTCTTTTTAAATTTGATATCTGACTATCAACACCTCGTATTAACCCTTCGATGACTGAAGCTATATACCTGACATTTTGCGAAAACTCCATACCAATGCACTCTCATGTATAATATGCTAGTCTTCCATGGAGAGCCCCGCATATGCAAGAGAATATATTGGTCTAACAATATCTATACCTTGACATTGTAAGCCAGTGCGAGCTGTTCATATATAACATAATACATTGGCCTAACAACATATACATTGACCTTGTAAGTCAGTGCATTCTCTTATATATGCTAGGCTCCCTATGCGAGACTCGTATATATAAGATAATGCACTGGCACGTGATATGTAATGCAGTACCAGCGTGACTCCCGCCATGTGTACAATCTAATTATTTTCCGGTATCGAACACGTACCGGTGTATGGTATTTTGTGTGGTATCAATTGAACTCGAATGCGGACTTTTTAAGTAAAGTAAGTGATTCTATATAAGTCAGAATGTTTACTTACGATCAACATCAACTTCTAGATCCGTGTCGTAATCGCCATCCTCAGATGCATCGCCGTTGCTAGGACAACGAGTTTCTTCATTCTCCTCGTCGGTATTTTCGACTTCACTTTTTCTTACGAAACCTGGCTTCTCCTGTTTTTCTTTTATCGTTATATATCCTTCACAAACTTGATGGAAGCCCTTTTTAATCTGGCATTCGAACGGAATGACGATGCCTTCCACAGACCTAACATTGGATGCTGTGTATCTGCTGGGGGCTCCGGTTTAGGGGGGTCAAGTTTCGGGTAGTTGCCCGTATCCATTTACAAAATCCTCAACGTATAGATATGGTTAATATGGAGACTTCATTTTGAAAATAACGTGATGTATTTAATGAATTTACACAATAAACGATTTGATAACTGGTTTAACTGTTTGGGATACGAAAGCAGATGAATGTAGTAATATCATCATTCAGCTCCTTTTCTCAAGCGAAGAAATTATATCAGAATCAATCAGAATGAATACCATGAGCACAGATTCACACATAGAAATACGGTTAATATCCTGCTCCAACAAACCAATTACAGATGCCATGTATAAAGTAACGTCTTGTCTCAAAAAAGAAATGAAACACGATAAATCCGCTTGGGTTCGTTGATTCCAAGCTAATCGCAGCGCAGTCAATAAAGAAGGCAACGAATTCATTCCGATCTATACCGAATATATATATGGTCACAAGAAAACCATAATCAGAAATGGTAACGCCCTCAAGATTATATTATTACGCATAAATATAAATTATTAAAAAAAATGTTAAATATATTGGTTACATGAATGCACCCAAGGTCGCCTCGTCGCTATATGGCCACGAAAACTAGCCTCGCCTCAGAATTCCGTTAAAACAACTAATCCTTCAAATTATTACAAAAAACTACGGCTTATTACTGCAGGTTTCTAATTCCCCACACCAGAAGTCTCTAAATGCGGAGTCATTGTGTTCCCGCCATAAAATCTTCAACAGTGGTCCAGCCATTGTTGATATCCAAACATTTAAAGCAATTAATGCGGTCATAATGGTTACACACTGCAACTATCAATCCAGCGAATTTGATATGGTTGATAGAACAACCACTATTATCATGATCGTGTCGTTATTTGTTTAAAATACGTATCAATTGACATATACGCACCAGTTCCCTCATTAAAATCAACATATTTCGACCATTTTAGGGGATCTCCGCGAATTCCGGGAACTCCGCAAATAAACCTCCGCAAACAGGGACCTACTGCGAATTGTCACAATAGGCTATCTCTCAGTTGGTTGAATACCATTTCCCTTTTCACTAAAGTAAATTAACAAGTACATATCGAATGACGATACATATATATCTGTAAACAAGCATTGCAAATAATGCTATTGGGACGAAAAGTCACAAGACTTGTTCCGTATTATGATAATGATCATCATCATCATGATATGATTGATAAAACAAACCAATATTATGATAATCGTGTCGTTATCTGTTAAAAATATGTATCAATTGACATATACGCACCCGTTCCCACATTAAAATCAACATATTGACTTTTTATCTCGAAATTTCGACTTTCAAAAATGTTGACTTTATTTGTTTTCTACCATGTCCCGAATACGCTTCCGTACCTTTCGCATAATGAATGACATATATTTATTACGAATAGGGTATTACGTCACTAGAATTTGTGTTCTTTCTATTCGTTGTCGTTTTTCCATATTCGTTGTTACGATTACGGTTTGTGATTTTCAACAAAACTTATAAATACGTCATGTGGTAATAAGTTCGCGATCGTTTCTCAGCTCCTCAAAGTTGAAGATTATTCTGAGATTATATCCTTAAATTTTGATCGCCATGTGGCCTTAAAGGTTCTCAATCCGATCAGACGGTCCCCATATCATCAAGATACAACAACAACAACATTTCTTCAAAATACGCTTTAGTTATCAGAATCGATTTATTGCAACAAAATAATCCTAACCACTGTCAACTATGGTATCAAATTGCCGAAAATCTGTTATTTATCAACATGCTGACCATATTATCACTTAAGTATCTCGGAATTTTGGCGTATTACCACTTGCTATTAGAGTTATCCATCTTCATCCGCAATTTTGTCAGAGAACGTCCGTTTGACCATGTGTTTCTGGGGCATATATAATTGCACATCTGGAGAAATAGCAAACTTCAAAAATCGATATATGATCACTTTGAGCTTTGATTGGTGGGTTCCTCTACTCGAATCAATGTTTTTACCCCCCCCCCAGCCCGAGGCCAAAGAAATAGTAATTTAGGAGCGTTAATTCGGATAATGCATCTTTAATGTTTACCTATTAGTGGTAATCAAATCTTTAGTCATCGTGAAACGCGAGCATCTTGCCAAAACAAAGCTCTAAGCTATGACATGATAACAACATAGTTACTGCGAGTGGCAAGCATGATTGTCTAAAACACTGACTCGATTTGAGCTATTTTCCATGAATTGGCATCGTCGTCCCTTTTTATTGGACTTTGATTTGTGCAGAACGTTCAGCGTATATCAGACATTTTAGAGTGTGGAAACGTTGTTAGTAAGATCCCTTTATTACTTAAACATTCAATAGAAAAAGAGTCAGTTCAGAGACGCGACATCAAACTTGGTGTATTCTGTTATATATGCGAGGCTCCGTACGGGGGACTAGCATATATAAGAGAATGCTTGGCACAGGGTTTTCGCAAAATTACATGAAGCTCCAGTCATGGAAGGGTTAACGGCCTATTTTGACCCCACATGAACGTGATATAAGCAAGTGTTAGTTGGAGATGCATAATCCGATTATTTGAATTCGGGGATAGAATATTTGATTCGAGCCGAAGAACCCACCTATCAAAGCTCAGAATTGTTGGATATCGATTTTCGAAATCTACTATTTTTCACCATCGAGACTTATTAGTGGCCGACGGCCTCGGAACAAATTGGGGAGGAAGGTGGATAACTCTAAAATCAAGCAGCATTTCTAAAAATGGTGTGTTGGAATCTGATTATATGGGGACCATCGAATCGGATTGAGTACCTTTAAAAGACAACTCCATCATAGTCACTATATTTCCACTGGAATTCAACTGGACCCTTCTGTAATTGTTTACAATTGTCATTATACATAATGCTCAAAATAATTACGTGCTTCCCACATGGCGTCTAGACAATCCGTTAAAATATAGTTAAAGGTTCGCGTATGTCGATGGGGTCTAGGCAGTCCGTTAAAATATAGTTAAAGGTTCGAGTATGTCGATGGCGTCTAGACAATCCGTTAAAATATAATTAAAGGTTCGCGTATGTCGATGGGGTCTAGACAATCCGTTAAAATATAATTAAAGGTTCGCGCATGTCGATGGGGTCTAGACAATCCGTTAAAATATAATTAAAGGTTCGCGCATGTCGATGGGGTGTAGTATAATAACTATTACATATTTCACAAATATAAATAAGACAGGCCGGCATGTTCACCGAAGTAAAATGTGAATGGTTCATGGCCTCATACGACACACATGCGTCACGTGGTGCAGGTCAATAAACAAACGATATCACCCTTGCACTTTTCAATTGGCTAAAATCACGTTTCACTTCACTACTGTGCACGTGGTTGTTATATATTCGGGTCATGCACACTCGCACGACTGATTATGTGAAATTGGGATAATCCCCAGGTTATTCAACCCTATGAAGGATTTTCCGAAACAAGTGTACATGTTAGGATATAAATGTCGTTTTTCTACTCACCGACCGTATTTGACAACACGGTAAGCGACATCTCCCCATTCACGTAGGCACCATTTTATTGCATAAAACAGTTCCCATTTATAATTACGAGTTCCAATTCAGACCCCATACATTCTAACAAAACAGCTCCAAATTTTGTTCCCCTGGTTCTCATAAGAACCAACTTGCAAGATATAACCAAACAGTTTGGTTCCACATTGTTTTGGTTCCATCTGGAACCAAAATTCTACGTTTGGTTCTCCAAAGAACCCACCGAATTCAAGGTTTGTGGGAAAACGGCTTAGCTTAAATGTCCTGGTCTCCACAAGCACTCATCCCTGTTTCCTAGTAGGCATTTAATGAAACAAATGGGGAACCCAAATGAACTATTTGGTTCCATGTTCTGGTTCTATCCGTGGAACCAGATAGAGAAACAAAGCAGGTCACATTGGTTATCCCCTCGGGATAGAACATTTAAACAAGTTTGGTTCATGCATATGGAACCAGAATGTCTGTAGCGTATTTAATTTGGTTCTTACTTTGGTTATTCGATGAACCAAAACATGTTTTTCATTGTTCTTCATTCTTTATTTTGGTTCTTCATGAAGTACCAAAACATGCATGTTTGATTCATCGTTTAGTTCTTTATTTTGGTTCTTCGCGAAGACCCAAAATATGTGTGTTTGGACCTTCGTTTGGTTCTCCTACTGGGACAAACATAGAAACCAGTTTTTGGTTCCCCGGGGAACCACATTTTCTCAGTGTGTACGCCGCATCCAGTCTGTGGTGGATATTGGGCACCGTATATATACCATAGCAGGCAGAAACGTCACTAAATCAAGCAGTCACATGACTTTATTTGAGACCGGGAGAATACATGCATGTCGCTTTTTTTTTATCGCAACTAAATGGGATTTCCCCGTCAAATATATAACGAATTTAAAAATAACAATGGATTTATTTATTGCAAAGTCACATATAACATAACATAACATTTGTTGATAAAATAAACCCACGCAATTGTCATTAAAATCATTTTAACAAAAGTCAAGGCAGCTTCATGGTAAAATATATGTTTTACAATAGAACATGCATTGGTAAATTAACATTATATATTCTTAAAGATGGTCTATCTCTTCCGGGCCACAATTACAACAACAACAACATAATGTTTATAAAACCCGAGTTCAAGATTATACAAATAGCCATTTTGTGAATAAAAATTAAAATAGACATAAAACTCTGGTGTATATTATTTGTCTATAAAGTCGTAATACAGTGGTTTATTTCGATCGTGATTCGCGGTAAATCTCTCGCCGAATGAGCAATGCTCCGTGATTGAGGTTGCTAACTAGATAGAGTTATCCTTCTTGTTACGCTCCGAACTTTTGCACACGGATTTCTTTTCTAAAAATATCCCATAAAACTGTCCCATGACTGAATGTTATATGAAATTCTAAATAAAATTGATATTAATTGATAGAAACTTTTCCGGATAGATGTCCTCGATTCATTTCTATTATATCATTCCATAGAATATATATACAATTTGCCGGGAGGACATGGACCATCTTTAATAGAGCGCCGATTCACTTGTTTGTGGAAAACCGCCGAACCTTGTTACAGATCAGGTTACGAATGTTCGGGTTTTCAGCCTTCACGAGAAATAGGAATTTTATTTGTATTTTTATATTTTTTTTAATTATTTTTTGTTTTTTATTGTTTGGTGCATGCAGTGAAAACTTTTTGCCGAAAATATTTTTGCTTTACACGTCTTAATATAAACTGTTCCTCCGTTTCAATTTCATTTGCTTCACATTTTTGCAACTGGCGTTTCTCATCATGTATTTGGACTGCGTGTGTCGTCCAACCTATATATGCTGCTTATGATTGTTCACTGTAAGACATAGCCGTACGGACCAAGGGACTGAGAGGACTGTAGCCCCCAAACGTTTTGAAAGTTCAAAATTTTGTAATTTTCTGGCAAAATTGTAATTTACAGGGGTAAATTGTGGCAAATTACAGTATTTTTCCCATTTGTACCCGAATTATACATATTTAAGGTTAACTTGAATCCATTTTGTTACATTTATGTATATATACAAGGTATATTCTAGAAACACTGTGTTGCAACCATGAGTATATCATGTAACAATACTCGGGCAAAAAGCTCAGCCCCCCTAAAATTCCGGACGCCCGCATGGCTATGCTCTAAGATTACTTAAACACGAATTCGTATTTCGTATCAAAATTCCTGCTTTGCGGTTTCAAAATAAGACAATGTCGCAATTTCGCAAATGATTATATAGTGATTGATTGATTGATTTAAAGTCAATCCAGTACACCCTGCCCGGCCATATTTCGGGATAAAAAAAAATCGGAAATCACGTTAATCATTTTTCATTTCATATGTACATATATATTATTAAAGGTACTCAATCCGATCAGACGGTCCCCATACCATCAAGATACAACAACAACAACATTTCTTCAAAATATGCGTTAGCTATCAGAATCGATTTATTGCATCAAAATAATGCTAACCAGCTGACATTTACAGGCGAGTAAACAATTCATGTCGGATTTTCGACAGCTACATCTTGATGAAGAACACCTGGAACCTGAACATTTATATGTGGTGATTTCCTGAAATGTTTTTGGTAATGGCTCGCCATTCATGAGTGTCGGTGTCATGCCTCCTTCATCTTCTTTCCCGTCGTAACTGCACACGGTGTAATCAATCGGAAGATGTTTCGGGCCAACGCGGATGTTTTTGACAGAAAACGAAGGTGCGACGTGTTTTTTTGTCAATTTAATGCGTTGATTCTGGAGTGGACATGCTCTAGACGCACAGGAAGATAATGGAACGGTATATTTGCATTATTCCTCGATTGCCCAGTGTTGGGACCATTTCCACACACGTGTAAAGTATTAAGGGGTGTAGAAGGTGCACACTATATATTTTTGGGCTGTACAAAACAGGTACCCCCCGACAGCAAAATCCGTCCAGGTGACGAAATGTACAGGTATTTCAATTAAATTGGCACCAGCCGGTCAATATGTTCACTTATTAATGTAGTGGAATGTCTTGGCAACTACCATTGCGAATTTCAGTTCATAATTTCCCGAAATGACCGATCGTAGGTATCAAATGTAAGGCATGGTGTAGAGAACATTGACAACGCGGATGTGTCGGGAGTGACATCACGGGTGCGACGTGCAGAGGAATTTGGGTTCAATTCTTGGATTCACGCTGTTGTCATTTTTAGACAATTTAATGCGCTCCGGGAGTAGCCACGCGTATTCAACCGTGCACCATGGTTCCTGTGACATTTGTACGCATTAAACGAGATCACTGAGTCTTATTTGTCGCGCACTGAGCGAAAAATAGTACGACTCCTGAGTTTATACCCTAACAAAGGGGAACTTAGAGGGCTGTACATGTATATGTGTCACATATTATGTTATGGACGGTTGGACTGAATAGACGACTATCTGTATACATGAGCGCGTAATATGCAATCTGAAGACCATTATTCATATGTAAATCATTGTAGCATCTTCGATGTTGCAATGCTTGTAAGAAATATACACATTCCATTACAAAGGGACACAAAATCACGTCTCCATATCCACATCACTGGAGTGACACCGTGTTCAATACAACTCGAGATAAATACACGTATGGCAACCCAACAATTTGACATACACGCAGCAATACAATGATTTTCGTATCACCAAACAACACACACTACCACGACATTCATACAAATAAACTGTAGAGTGAGGCACGCTTCACGAGTTCAGGCATGATACTATGTAATATTGAAATTTGTTCACGGAAAAATTTCAATATCTTACAACAAATAGTGTTCTTGCGCGTTGTTGTTAGTCAAACTTGTGCCTGCTCTGGCCACACTATGCCATAACGAGCGTTAACTATCGACTGAAATTGTGTGGTTATCTCATGCACGAGCCGTTGCATGATGCGAAACTATCCAGAGTAATATTACTTAATCGGGGTTTCTTTAGATTGCATATCACGCCGTTATGTATAAAGATAGTCGTCTATTCAGTCCAAACTTCCATAACATAATATGTAACTCATATACATGTACAGTCCTCTAGGTTCCCTGTTGTTATGGTATACACTCAGGAGTAGTACTATTTTTCGCTCAGTGCGCGAAAAATAAGACTCAGTGATCTCGTTTATTGCGTACAAATGTCACAGGAGCCATGTTGCACGGTTTAATACACGTGGCTACTTCCGGAGCGCAGTAAAGTGTCTAAAAATGACAACAGCGCGATTCCAGGAACTTAGCCCATATTCCTCTGCACGTCGCACCCGTGATGTCACTCCCGACACATCCGCGTTGTCAATGTTCTCTACCCCATGCCTTACATTTGATACTTACGATCGGTCATTTCGGGAAATTATGAACTGAAATTCGCAATGGTAGTTGCCAAGACATTCCCCTACATTAATAAGTGAACATATTGACCGACTGGTGCCAATTTAATTGAAATAACTATGTTTCGTCAACTGGACGGATTTTGCTGTCGGAGATACCTGTTTTGTACAGCCCAAAAATATATAGTGTGCACCTCCTAGACCCCCTAATACTTTACACTTGTGTGGAAATGGTCCCCACACTGGGCAATCGAGGAATGATGCAAATATACCTTTCCATTCTCTTCCTGTGTTGTCTAGAGCATGTCCTCTCAAGAATCAACGCATGAAAATTACAAAACAACACGTCGCACCTTCTTTGTCTGTCAAAAACATCCGCGTTGGCCCGAAACATCTTCCGATTGATTACACCGTGTGCAGTTACGACGGGAAAGAAGATGAAGGAGGCATGACACCGACACTCATGACTGGCGAGCCATTACCAAAAACATTTCAGGAAATCACCATGTGTAAAGTTCAGGTTCCAGGTGTTCTTCATCAAGATGTAGCTGTCGAGACATCTTCCGATTGATTACACCGTGTGAACTGGTAGTGGGTGGTTTCTTCGGAACAGACGTGAGGGCTGCATACCAAACAAATGTTTGATATCGATTGCGGAGCAGATGTTGATGCAAACAAATGCATTTGATGATTGAGAATACTGTTGCATGATAAACTTTTGTTTCCGATATGTTGATCAACTCCTTTATTGAGTAATTCACTAGTCAGGAACCGAAGAAGGCTTTTCTTATTTTCTGATGATCCAATGAACGTTACCCAGGAATGTGGCAGTGGAAGATCTCTTCTATCAACAAGTTTGTTGATGTATCTAGTTGACTGATTTCTCGTTTGGCATGTCCCAAATTTTGTGGAGGCTGCTGAATAATTTTCGAAGACAATATCGACTTGATTACATCCATTTGTCCTGAACTATTTCGTCATTATATTTGTGAAGACATCTGCAAGATCTCCAAATGTTTTAGTGTGGTTTGGTTACATATCTCCATTTCTCCTAAATCCGTTATTTCCAACCCTTCTCGTCTGATATATACCCCTCCATCACTTATTGGGGACGGGGCATGTCGCCAAAGAGGAGAATATTCCATATAAGCCCTCGGGCTTGTTGCTTGATCCTCGTGTTCATACAATAACTCTTCAATTTTGCACACATGTGTGTAATCTGTATATTATGTTATTTGTTTGGATTTGGAAATAAAAATATGTTTACACAAACTCACATAAATTTTTCCCCCAACTATATCAATAAACGGCTGTTACAGATGATTAGGGCCAAGATTCTTCCGCCAACCAGGTCTCGGCAAATCATGTTCGTCGAGTATATTTGAACACAAAAACTCGACTAATATTGCTTTTACTATTTTTGCAATGTTACAAGTTTCTAGTTGAGATTTGTCAATGATATAAAGCACCATCACGTGATTATATTTCAGGTGTTGCTGAGATGAATCACCCATCAACTTTCATCAATCCATTGGAATTATCAAAAGGATTTCAATATGATTTAATACAGAGTGAGTACAAGATCCAAGATGTCTATCACAATACACACCAAAGGGCACTTGCACATTGATGATAAATACATAAATTACATGTACATACACAATTATGATTTGAATGTACATTACATAAATATATAATAATGTGTAATATACATATAAAATTAACGGTATATCCGCAGCATTGTCGCTTCTAATTGTGGCTATATAATGTACTAGAAGGTGACCCGACTTCGTCCGGGCTTTGACCTTGAATTGACCATTTTGAATGTCAAGGCCAGGTGGGGTCCAACACCAACACCCGAAAAATGGTGGAAATCGGCCCAGCGGATACCGGGAAATCGGCCCAGCGGATACCGAGATACCCTATGCATCAAATTTCGTCCGTAAAAATCCGCCAGTTTAACCCGATTTGATTTCCACTCAGGTATATAAACGCGCCTCATATACACACGCTCATTAATGATCAAGTTTCAACGTAAAGATAAATTACCATCGGTGCCCGAGATATCGCCAAGACGTCTGAAAAAATCAAATGCATCGGCCGGTTAAGCGTTAACGTGATCTAACGTTATGACATCTAACGACGTCATAGAAGTTACGCATTGTTTTTATCCTGATGGGAGATAGTACCACTTATTCTTGATAATTGAGGCAGATAACTAAATGGGATACATACGCATTATATATCGTTGGAAAGAGGAAACACGAAAGATTCTCACAGTGTCATTATTATGACTGGCATTTTATTATTCGCGCTGTTTCGAATCGATTTGTAAGCACCGAACTCAAATGAAAGTCCCGTAACACAGCGTAAAAACAGATTTGACCTCGGCACGTGAAAAGTTGACCTCGCACGGACAAATTAATAGGCCTATGTTACTCGTGGCCCGAAAATACCCCCACATACCAAGTTTCATCGAAATTGGCTCAGCCGATTTTGAGTCCATCGATTACACACAGACAGACACACAGATCTTTCAAAATATATAATAGACTAGAAGGTGACCCGACTTCGTCCGGGCTTTGACCTTGAATTGTCTATTTTGAAGGCCAAGGTCAAGTGGGGTCACGATTTGACCCGTCCAAAACACAGTGCCCGAACAAAAGTTACCCGATTTGACCTTGAATTGACCATTTTGAAGGTCAAGGTCAGGTGGGGTCAAACACCAACACCCCAAAAATGGTGGAAATCGGCCCAGCGGATACCGGGAAATCGGCCCAGCGGATACCGAGATACCCTATGCATCAAATTTCGTCCGTAAAAATCCGCCAGTTTAACCCGATTTGATTTCCACTGAAGTATATAAACGCGCCTCATATACACACGCTCATTAATTATCAAGTTTCAACGTAAAGATAAATTACCATCGGTGCCCGAGATATCGCCAAGACGTCTGAAACTGTCAAATGCATCGGCCTGTTAAGAGTTAACGTGATCTAACTTTATGACCTCTAACGACGTCATAGAAGTTACGCATTGTTTTTACCCTGATAGAAGATCGTACCACTTCTTCTTAATAATTGAGGCAGATAACTAAAACGGATACATACATATTATATATCGTTGGAAAGAGGAAACACGAAAGATTCTCATAGTGTCATTATTATGACTGGCATGTTATTATTCGCGCTGTTTCGAATCGATTTGTAAGCACCGAACTGAAATATATTAGCGCAAAACGGCGTAAAAACAGATTTGACCTCGGCACGTGAAAAGTTGACCTCGCACGGACAAATTAATAGGCCTATGTTGCTCCTGGCCCGAAAATACCCCCACATACCAAGTTTCATCGAAATTGGCCGAGCCGTTTTTGAGTCCATCGATTACAAACAAACAAACAAACAGTTCTTCCAAAATATATAATAGATATCGCCATCCACATTTTCCGTACAATTCTTCGGCCACACTACATTTGATCATAAATACTGCAGAATGCATACAATTGTGCCTGTAAATACAATATTCTTTCTCCCGCCCTCTGTCGATAGCAATATTTACCTTATTCATCATCAAAGAAAGTGAAATAAAACACTCTTAGGGGAGTCTACGTGTACATACTTTCACATTAGCCTCACGCACATGTAACTTGTAACGTTACGTTACTATGGTATTACTGTGGATATACAGTTGACGGGGAAAGTTATGTGATTTACAGCGCCTACACGTTTTGAGATATTGACCCGACTGTGAAGCAGGACTATTAATCAATAATCCGTTCCTAGAAACAAGCTGTCCGTGGTGCGACCACCGCCATCATACTTAATTGCCTTAATTGAAAACAGTATTTCCGTGGAGAAACACAGCATGTCTGCATAGCGTTGATCACTCATTCGGTTATAAATTTAACTATACCTCTTTGCTAAAAGTTTCATAATGCCACGCGTTTGTCAAAAAAAAATTCTGAACTGTTTGACTGCGTACATGTAGGCGGATTGGTCACGTGAGTCATGTGACTGCCGTTGGCAATGACAACACACGTTACAAGTTACACGCACGTGTGGCTGAACCTAGCTAGTATCTATTTTCTCTCTTGTTTGTTGAGGTGAGAGGATTTGTCGTTTTAACATGGGTTAATGACATATTTATAGACCCGCTACGATTAATAATACCACATACGTCAATCGTTCTCAAAAACGCAAATGAGTGCAATTTTCGGAAGAAGCGTTGGTGTTGAAATGATCACTACGGATTCTATCATATATTTTTCAGAAAGACGACATGTTATAACCTATTCACGTCCACAATTATGCTGATCAGAGTCTGAAATGTTCCACATCAGCATGGTGACGACGCAGGCAAATCATCTCCAGAATATACCAGAACGATATTTGATATAACATATTTCAGTAATTTCTTGTATGAACTGAGCTTAGTATGGATGGTTAAAAGACAATACGAACACACTGTGAAGTCTGAAGCTGAATCCCGGGGATATGCGGATTAGTAATGACACCATCACCTCGAAATCGACACACGTCTGAATAAGTTGTTCATTTATTAACAATGGCGTCCTCGCCCCGAAGTCGGTGCAGTGATGACTCAGATGAGTTATCTCAAGAATATAACCGGATTCTGTTTCATGATCGTGTCAGTAGAGATGAGGCACGTCGATCGTCTGATCATTACAAGATGACACTAGTAGGGAGCATGGCGAGCGGTGCGGCTATTACAGGAAGCGACAAAGATCTTCTAATCGAACCTCGAAACATAATAATAGATGAATCCAAGTTGATATACCGACATGACATGCCGTGTTATGTCCGAATACCCACTGAGGGGTTAGCAGGGCTCGCACCTTGCGTCCTCGTGGGTGACGGGAAATACGTGCGGGCTGATCCCGTCAGAGACATGAGTGAAGAGATCTTTGGTGAAACTAATTTTATTGGATTCTCTGGATTCTCGAAGGTTGGTAATATACACATTATAAAAGGAAAATACGTCGACATTGTTCCACAGCTGAGAATCAGCGGAAAGCCACAGATAGTTCGCTCATTCGCTGCACGCGACCGGTCTTGGCCATCCGACGACACTATATCGCTGATAAGCACGCGGGATTTTCACCTTGCGGCACGACCTGCGCCCTTGTGCCCGGACCCTGAGCGCGATTTCTGTCTGTCATTTGCCAAGGCAGAAGTTGTGTTGTTGAGAACAATGTCCATTAGTCAGATACTGAGTATAAAGCTTTTGAAGTTTATCGGACGCGACATCGATTTTGGCCGGAGTGTGTTGACGTCTTACCATCTGAAGACGTCAGCTCTCTGGTATTTTGAGAAGACGGACGCTCGATTCTGGGAAAATGACTTGTCTGTAGTGGGTATTTTAAAGAGACTTGATCAGTATTTAAAAGAAAGATTCCTGCCTCATTATTTTGTTCCTGAAATGAACTTGTTGGTCGGTGTCACGGAATCTGATCTGATATATGTCCGCAGGCGGCTGTGGTCTTTCCTCGGGTTGTGTCTCATCACTGATGATATCGCGGGAATAACATCAAACGCACGGCTTGATCTCGCTGTTAATATAATCAATATTGCAAGCAGACAACTCTCTCAAACAAACCCGCATTATTTGTCTGATATCCGGAACTTCTTAGAAGCAACAGAGGTCATATGTGGAACCGGGGTTCTATCTCACAGAACCGGGGTTGTATCTCACAGTGTCATGAAACAACGACTATCCACATCTATAATGAGCATGTTCCCAATCCATGTAGTCAGACGCCAGTGTGTAGACAATATTAAATCATTTCTTACTTCATTTAATAATAATGTTAAAATTTGTGGTTATTCTGGACAACTGAACTATAACGATTTTGTCGAATTTGTGTCTACCATTGTCAATTCCACTGAGGAACCTTTAGAACAGTTCTTCGTGATCAGATCGACAGGTAAGAATAGAGAAGACGGTCGTGCTGTCATAAGAGGATTGCGAAAGCCGGAAAACGTAATGAATAAATGGTTAGCTTTCATCAATGATATAATTACCAAGTTACAAACATACGGGAACATCGTTGCTGACCACGTGTTACGTGGTACGTCACCAAAATCACGTGGTTACATCAGCGTAAGCAGCAATCGGTGCGAGGAAAATATCGACAGACTGTTGAATAAAATGATCACAGACTTGCTAACGTTTGCACTCGATCATATTGATTCGTTATGTTATCCTCTCGATAATGACACCTATTCAGTCAGGCCGGTGCCAGTCGGAGACTTTAGTGCCAACGTTCTCAGCTTACAAGAGGTCATCGAGAGACTGTTTCTCAGCGTCGAGTACGCGCTCGTTACGAGCGCTCGGATCAAGGTATCCCGTGAATCAGGTGATCAGACGGGAAGAATATTGCGAACGATGAACCCAGAGAGTTTGGAATGTCGATGTTTCTTAAGGTTCCAAACTTTCGACGAAATGCTAAAGCAATTCAGCAGTTTGTGTTCGGCGTCATGTTGCCATCATAGTTGGATGGAATTCATGGCCGACACATTCCGCCGCCAGCATTATTCATAAAAAGTCACGTCGTTCATTGAAGCTGAATGCGAAACATGATTACTCGTGGACTCCAATAAGAAACTAAATGCTTTCAATAGCGACAATGCTAACATTTATCTATGGTATTAAACAGAGATCCCATACCTTATTTGCAACAATCATAACCACTGATCCTTAAGACAACTTTATGACACAATCGGCCAAATTCTGGTATCTGGTCATGACCACTCTATTAATCACGGTGTTCCAAGTCGGGACTTCGGTCTCGCTAAATTTCCTGGGTCATGTACTATCAAATTTCCGCACTTGTACACAACTTCCGAATGCGCGGGTGGCTATTCAAGGGCCTGTGACTCCACTCTTGTGCGCGGTAGATATTATAGTACTCACACAAGCAGCCATTTATAAATCGTACGCGTATACAGGCTTATACTTGTCCAACGATAACTTACTTGTTCTTACGTACCAAGTTAGACATGGGCTCGGGGAGCTGTGTGCATCCACGAGCGTGTGTGTTCAAGTGATTTGCACGTGTCATATAATCCCGATTCCGACTTGTATCGTAATAAAATACCAGGAGTCGGCAGTTGTATGTCGTTGATCTAGTACTCAGCTGTGCCATGTTCCGAGTCGTACATAACTGTAAAAAAACACTTAAAGTGATGTGAAACACTCCGGTAGTGTGACCAAATACAAAGTGAGAATAATCTTGCTCAAATAGTTATGTTTTACAATTATTAATCAAATTTGACGACACACACTGTCATTCTTATCTATTAATTAGACGCAATGACTCTCGATTGCGAAATAATTTGTGTTAGTTTATCGTCGATATTTGCGTCCCGAATCGAGATATAAATATTTACAATTGAGCGTGGTTCAGACGATGTTTTCTATGGGGTGGTATGACCGATTTCGTTGCAAATGTCGGTAATGTTAGTAGAATCCTACATTCCCCAGGCTGGCCTGAGTACTAACTTATCCATTTCACGCACCCGAACAAGTCCATAATATGTCTTTAAGCACTCGGAAGTCATAATTCGTAAGTTCGTAGTATTAATTTGGCTTTTCATGCACTTGGGAATAGCGGCAAATTTCCTGCAAGTACAACTGCCCAGAGCTTTATAGTACAGGCCACAGATTGTCCACGTGTGTAACGAGGTCATGGAATAATGTGAAATCATCGACTCCAACAAACCAGACCACTAACGATCTACACGAAATTTGACATTCACTTTTTCGAAAACATCTCAAATTCAAACAATTAATTTGAAGGACAAACTAATTATCCCTTATAACCACCAATGTATGCCATATTACTATAGCAACAACTCTTTACCCTCACAATATGGGAGATATGTTATAATTATGAAAACAGTGGTTTAAAAAACAACTGTTTTTACATGTAGGTCGATAGACAGTTTGACAGGAAATATTTTTCAAAAAACACACTGTATTATCTAGACTATGAACCCAACTAGGGTATGCACTCAATCTACCGTCTGAAATCACGACAGTCTGCGAGAAAATAAATTAAACATTTTTCATTTAGTTTTTTGGCAGCCATTTGCAGAACTATTTTGTTTTAGGAAAAATCACGATAAACTTACATATAAAAGATGAATCAGTAATGAGTATTTATATCCGCCATTTTATTGACAAAAGTTGTTGAATAATATGTATGCTGTTTTATGCTGTTTTGGTCCTTTGCAAGATAAAAAAAATAGTCCTGCAAATGGATATAAAAAAATGAACTTTTTTTCTAATTTTGTGAAGGTAAACACGTGTTATTAGAATACTATAGCATACATTGGTTTTAAAGGATAATCATTTTCCTTTCAAATTTATTGTATGAAATTGAGATGTTTTAACTCCTAAATCATCTCTCTACTAAATGGATTCTCCCAGTCAGTTAAACATTGTACATTGGAATGGTCTATTATTGATTTGGAGGGATGTAACGGTAATATAAGCAGACGACAGATAAATAAAAGTACAGAAGGAGTCATATTTATTGAGGGAAATGTTTAGATTGATAACTACTCGTCAATGAAATAACGCTTTAGTATAGAAAGGGTTTAAGATACCCAATCCGGTTTAGATCCACTTAAGTAATATATTATATGTGCATCGATATAATGATGACATGGTACCAGGTGTTAGTAGGTTTTATGTTTGTGTTGCCATCTTGTAGATGTAGATGTTTATTTGTACAATAATTGAGAATCAATAACAACGCATTGATGATAAGAATTAATAGTAGTGTACAGGAGCAGCATAACATACTGGCCATCTTCCTGCTGCCCCTCAATAAATAATACAATAAGAACATATGATAGATAAGATAAGTTTATTGACAATTACACCCACACGGGGCCGATGTCACAACATTAATAACAATAAATATATATATGATACAATAAGTATACACAATTGTAATCAGAATTAAAATGAAAAAATTCATGTTTGTTGTTGAAAATCTGGTGTTTCAGACCTTTTGTGGAAAAAGAGACGGACCATGTTACAGATGATATTGCACGTTTCTGTTTTGTCATTTCGCAGTATGAAAATGAATTTTTGGGCATCAGTCATATTAATAAACTTGTGATTTACTTTATTTATTTCGTCAAAGAAACGGAGACGAATGCTTTTGTAAATAGGACATTTTAAAATAAAATGTTCCTCAGTTTCCGTTTCCAATCCACATTTTCTGCATATTCTCTTGTCTACAGGAATCTTCGGTTGTTTATGGCGCCCTTTTTCAATTTCTAGAGTATGATTGCTAATCCGCAATTTCCTGAAGATCTTTCTTACTTCGATATTTTTTACTATGTCCAAATATGGCTCCAATCGGTAATCACTTATTATTTCTCTATACACCCTCAATTTGTTCTTACCTGATGGTTTTTCATCGTTATATATATCTCTTCTGAAACACGACACATGGTCAACCTTGAAACTATCACAAATAGTGTGTTGAACTTTCTTCAAATACTGATCAGTTTTATCAATAATTTCCGTGAGTTTTGGAATGTCAAAGTTAAAGGACCACTTATTTGGGATTATGCGGTCATCGGACATTGTGGCTGATTTATGAACGAGGGAATGTTTGTCTGCAGTCGATATTTTTAACGCATATTTAGCAGCACGAGATAATGCTTCATAAACAACGGGGTATCTCCCAAGCTCAGCACGTACCGCGTGATTTGATGCTTTCCTGTTTACTCCAAGTGCTCGTTTGCAAAAATTGAGATGAGAAGATTCACATGGCGCAGTATCTATATTGTTGAGGTTGATATCAGAGGCCAATATTTCGCAACCATATAGTGTAATGGGTTTAATGAGTTTGTCATACAGTTTGTTCCACAAATTAATTGAGAATATATCGTGTTGTTGTAGTGACCTAACAAGCGAATAGAGTGCCTTCATGCTCTTGTTGCTTACTTCATTTTGTGCTTTTCTCAATGACCCATTAGCACAGAATATAATGCCTAAATATGTGTACTCATTAACAAGTGCAATGGGAAGATTGCCAATTTTGAACGAGGGAAATTTTTTTGTTTTTCTTTTTCGAAATACCATGCATTTACTTTTTTCAGTATTCATTGCAAGCTTGTTGTTATTTACATATACTTGTAAATTATTCAGGCAGTTTTGTAAGCCGTCCTGTGAGTCAGATAATAATATAAGGTCATCGGAAAAAAGAAGATGATTGATGGCCGTGTTACCAATATTCACAGGCGAGCATGACTGATCAAAAATGTCCGATATGTCATCTATAAAAATATTAAATAGTGTGGGAGACACAGTACATCCCTGCCTTACTCCAATATTTGATAATTGTTTAGGTCCCACCCCATCCCGTGTCCGCGTCATATAATAACTCGAATTGTACATTGACTTTAATGTGTGTAAGAGGTTACCAGTAATCCCAATGCGGTTAACTTTTTGGAAAAGTATTTCCCTATCTATGGAGTCAAATGCTTTACGGAAATCTATGAACGCTGCGTAGAGTGGTTTTGTTTGTTTTTGGTACGTAGCGATTAATGTTTTCAAAATGAAAGCACTATCTATTGTGCTCTTGTTTTTTCGAAAACCAAATTGGTTTTCACTTATCAGATTATTTTCTTCTAAGAATTTCATTATTCTCTTATTTATAATTTTGTTATATAATTTCCCCACTGAACTACTCAGAGCAATCGCTCGGTAATTATTGGGGTCACTCCTATCGCCTTTTTTGTAAATTGGTTTCAGTATTGATTCGCTCCATTTTTTTGGATAATGAGAAGACTTAAGTATAATATTGAATAGACGTGTGACATCTTCAATAATAATAGGAACTACTGTTTTAAGTAATTCATTTCTTATACCATCTATGCCGGGAGATTTTTTGTTCTTAATTTCTCGCAGAGCAGCGATAATTTCGCTTTGTGTTATTTTTTCATTATTAAGATTATTCGCAATCAATGGCTTATCTGTTCTCAAAGTATAAACTGTTGTATCAGTATTTTCACGACAATATAGTCCGTTGAAAAACTCGACAGCAGAGTCGGGGTTGAGGCTATCATAGTCAGATTGCTTGGTCGCTCTTATATTTTTAATAATGTTCCAATATTCACTCGGGTCACAAGTTTCCAGAGAAGTTAATTGATGATGTCGTATATAGTTTCAGGTTTGCTGGTTGGTGTTAATGTTAAATATACTATATTGATATTGTAATCGAAAATGGTATAAATTGTGAGTAGATATCTTATATAATTTTTGGCTTGATGGACAAGTTAGAAAAACTAAATCGGAATAATATTGTGAGGTCGCGAGGGGGACGTGTGACCAACCCGACTTATAAGGGTACGTTCATACACTGGCGTGTTTGCACGATATGGTTTGCGGGTATTTCATCGTACAAAACGATATGGTGCCAGGATATGAACGAAAACAAGCATATACAATGCACCTGATCCATACCTAACTACACGCGAAGTAAAATGTATATAGTTCCACCTGTAGCGATGCTAACGGAATTTGCCTGTAAAACACATGCAATTATCTCGCAAGAATCAATGATACAGGTATTTGAAGGCAAATGCCAGTAGTACTGTTACAATTGGTTTATATACAGATATGGTACTTCTCATGTCGTTTGCTTTGGCAGGGATGCTTGTTATATCCATGTTTCCGTTCATATCTGGCACCATGTGGTTTTCTATGAAGAAATGCCTGCAAAACATACCGTGCAAACTTGCCAGCGTATGAACGTACCCTAATTCGAGATTCAAACCATACACTATAGGTGCATTATATGTTTTTGTTCAACCTCTTAATGTTTTATATCATCATATCGTATAAGCACAGGAAGCTAACTGTCAGCTTTCACATTCATCGTGATACATGTCCTATCAACTAATACTAAACTAAACTATTAAATATGCACTGTCGGATTTGACAACAAATTGGTCAAAATTCCCTTAGCATTTTTTTTAGTTCACTCTATAGATGCAAAAGAAAATATAAAAATACTTGCAATCACCACCATTCGGAAGTATCTCGAAAACCGATGACAAATCATTTGGTTTAGCTATATATAGCAGATATCGCACAGTGGCATGCTATATATACGTCTCCGAAACATGCCGAGCATTGATCGTTGAACATGTCTGGGACTATACAACACACAAGGCGCCTATTTTTTTTAGAAGCAAATGTAAGTTTTGAGACAGTGCACTTTTCCCCCGAAAAAGGTGACAACAAACCTTATAACCTGCTAACACCTGGTACCATGTCATTATATCGATGCACATATAATATATTACTTAAGTGGTTCTAAATCGGATTGGGCATCCTTAACCCTTTCGATACTAAATAATTATTTCATTGACGAGTAGTTATCAATCTAAACATTTCCCTCAATAAATATGACTCCTTCTGTACATTTATTTTCCTATGCTATTTTTTGAAGCAAGTGTAAGTTTTGAGACAGTGCAACTTACATTTGCTTCTAAAATAGGCGCCCTGTGTGTTGTATAGTCCCAGATGTGTTCAAAGGGCAATGATCGGTATGTTTCGGAGACGTATATATATAACATGTTACTGTGTCATATCTGCTGTATATAGCCTACACACAATAGAGACCTTAAAATGTGCATATAGTGTCTTAAGTGCGAATTCGGAATACAGCGGCCATTTGAGCTTCCTTTTGTTGGGTCGTTCGGTGGCCTTGTAGTATTGATGTAGGACTCTTAAGTACCAAGTCCCGAAACAATGTGCGCTGTCTTAAAACTTACATTTGCCTTTGGTTTGCGTTGAAAACGAGAACAACGGACGATTAAATGAAAACGCTCTTTATTATCTACTACTTTTGCTGGGAAACGAAAATATGGATGCTCTCTATCACAGACGACAACTTTCAATTTGGCTGGCTTTTACAAAGCGTGTTAAAACTCCCTCCCGTTTTGAAAGTCGGCATGACCTTAAGAACTGCCAGTCGGATCTTTCAAGTTTTATATCGTTATATGAGCACAACAAGCGAAGGGTCAGATTTTTACATTCGACGTGATACACGTACATGTACAACGAAGCCCGAACTAACATGATTTCTCAAATTAATAACCTGAACATATCTATTACTTCCGTGAAGGACCTTCTTTATGGCATGACCTGTCACCGGAACGACTTAAACACACACCTGTTTGAAATAGTCCAGGCTTATATTTCCGCTTCCAATGACTGAATATACAAATCGTACTTTTCCCAATAGCAGCAACAGGGACCACAGCGACGTATGCAACATTATTATTATTATTATTACTGAATATTCTGAATAATAATTTTCAACATATTCAATACAATGTTACCCATTTCAGATAACTTGTGTTCCAATCCCCTGTGCATTTCATTCAATATGTCTATATATATGCTAATGTTATACTATGTTGTAATAATCGGATCACAATAAATATGTCCAATCATGTACATGTCCAATAGACCGAAATTAAACACTTAAAGATGCACGGTCCTATTTAACACAAAATTAGTAAAAAAAAATCTCCCAAGCTTACCGGGCAAAAGGAAATTGCAAAAATACTTGCCACTCAAACATTAAAGTTCCCCATCCGATTTGACAGCAATCACCATCATTTATATGGCTCATGCATCGCAAAAAAATCCACAACATCATCGACAGTGTTACGCTGAAAATGAGTGCAATAAATCACAATTGAGAACGCTCTTTATTAGCTGCCGCTTTTGGAAAACGAACCGACTGACGCTCTTTATCAGAGACGATCATTGGATTTTTAGCTCGCCCGGCAAAATTAAAAGAGTGTTTTAATTTCCTCTTTTTAAATTTGATATCTGACTATCAACACCTCGTATTAACCCTTCGATGACTGAAGCTATATACCTGACATTTTGCGAAAACTCCATACCAATGCACTCTCATGTATAATATGCTAGTCTTCCATGGAGAGCCCCGCATATGCAAGAGAATATATTGGTCTAACAATATCTATACCTTGACATTGTAAGCCAGTGCGAGCTGTTCATATATAACATAATACATTGGCCTAACAACATATACATTGACCTTGTAAGTCAGTGCATTCTCTTATATATGCTAGGCTCCCTATGCGAGACTCGTATATATAAGATAATGCACTGGCACGTGATATGTAATGCAGTACCAGCGTGACTCCCGCCATGTGTACAATCTAATTATTTTCCGGTATCGAACACGTACCGGTGTATGGTATTTTGTGTGGTATCAATTGAACTCGAATGCGAACTTTTTAAGTAAAGTAAGTGATTCTATATAAGTCAGAATGTTTACTTACGATCAACATCAACTTCTAGATCCGTGTCGTAATCGCCATCCTCAGATGCATCGCCGTTGCTAGGACAACGAGTTTCTTCATTCTCCTCGTCGGTATTTTCGACTTCACTTTTTCTTACGAAACCTGGCTTCTCCTGTTTTTCTTTTATCGTTATATATCCTTCACAAACTTGATGGAAGCCCTTTTTAATCTGGCATTCGAACGGAATGACGATGCCTTCCACAGACCTAACATTGGATGCTGTGTATCTGCTGGGGGCTCCGGTTTAGGGGGGTCAAGTTTCGGGTAGTTGCCCGTATCCATTTACAAAATCCTCAACGTATAGATATGGTTAATATGGAGACTTCATTTTGAAAATAACGTGATGTATTTAATGAATTTACACAATAAACGATTTGATAACTGGTTTAACTGTTTGGGATACGAAAGCAGATGAATGTAGTAATATCATCATTCAGCTCCTTTTCTCAAGCGAAGAAATTATATCAGAATCAATCAGAATGAATACCATGAGCACAGATTCACACATAGAAATACGGTTAATATCCTGCTCCAACAAACCAATTACAGATGCCATGTATAAAGTAACGTCTTGTCTCAAAAAAGAAATGAAACACGATAAATCCGCTTGGGTTCGTTGATTCCAAGCTAATCGCAGCGCAGTCAATAAAGAAGGCAACGAATTCATTCCGATCTATACCGAATATATATATGGTCACAAGAAAACCATAATCAGAAATGGTAACGCCCTCAAGATTATATTATTACGCATAAATATAAATTATTAAAAAAAATGTTAAATATATTGGTTACATGAATGCACCCAAGGTCGCCTCGTCGCTATATGGCCACGAAAACTAGCCTCGCCTCAGAATTCCGTTAAAACAACTAATCCTTCAAATTATTACAAAAAACTACGGCTTATTACTGCAGGTTTCTAATTCCCCACACCAGAAGTCTCTAAATGCGGAGTCATTGTGTTCCCGCCATAAAATCTTCAACAGTGGTCCAGCCATTGTTGATATCCAAACATTTAAAGCAATTAATGCGGTCATAATGGTTACACACTGCAACTATCAATCCAGCGAATTTGATATGGTTGATAGAACAACCACTATTATCATGATCGTGTCGTTATTTGTTTAAAATACGTATCAATTGACATATACGCACCAGTTCCCTCATTAAAATCAACATATTTCGACCATTTTAGGGGATCTCCGCGAATTCCGGGAACTCCGCAAATAAACCTCCGCAAACAGGGACCTACTGCGAATTGTCACAATAGGCTATCTCTCAGTTGGTTGAATACCATTTCCCTTTTCACTAAAGTAAATTAACAAGTACATATCGAATGACGATACATATATATCTGTAAACAAGCATTGCAAATAATGCTATTGGGACGAAAAGTCACAAGACTTGTTCCGTATTATGATAATGATCATCATCATCATGATATGATTGATAAAACAAACCAATATTATGATAATCGTGTCGTTATCTGTTAAAAATATGTATCAATTGACATATACGCACCCGTTCCCACATTAAAATCAACATATTGACTTTTTATCTCGAAATTTCGACTTTCAAAAATGTTGACTTTATTTGTTTTCTACCATGTCCCGAATACGCTTCCGTACCTTTCGCATAATGAATGACATATATTTATTACGAATAGGGTATTACGTCACTAGAATTTGTGTTCTTTCTATTCGTTGTCGTTTTTCCATATTCGTTGTTACGATTACGGTTTGTGATTTTCAACAAAACTTATAAATACGTCATGTGGTAATAAGTTCGCGATCGTTTCTCAGCTCCTCAAAGTTGAAGATTATTCTGAGATTATATCCTTAAATTTTGATCGCCATGTGGCCTTAAAGGTTCTCAATCCGATCAGACGGTCCCCATATCATCAAGATACAACAACAACAACATTTCTTCAAAATACGCTTTAGTTATCAGAATCGATTTATTGCAACAAAATAATCCTAACCACTGTCAACTATGGTATCAAATTGCCGAAAATCTGTTATTTATCAACATGCTGACCATATTATCACTTAAGTATCTCGGAATTTTGGCGTATTACCACTTGATATTAGAGTTATCCATCTTCATCCGCAATTTTGTCAGAGAACGTCCGTTTGACCATGTGTTTCTGGGGCATATATAATTGCACATCTGGAGAAATAGCAAACTTCAAAAATCGATATATGATCACTTTGAGCTTTGATTGGTGGGTTCCTCTACTCGAATCAATGTTTTTACCCCCCCCCCCCCAGCCCGAGGCCAAAGAAATAGTAATTTAGGAGCGTTAATTCGGATAATGCATCTTTAATGTTTACCTATTAGTGGTAATCAAATCTTTAGTCATCGTGAAACGCGAGCATCTTGCCAAAACAAAGCTCTAAGCTATGACATGATAACAACATAGTTACTGCGAGTGGCAAGCATGATTGTCTAAAACACTGACTCGATTTGAGCTATTTTCCATGAATTGGCATCGTCGTCCCTTTTTATTGGACTTTGATTTGTGCAGAACGTTCAGCGTATATCAGACATTTTAGAGTGTGGAAACGTTGTTAGTAAGATCCCTTTATTACTTAAACATTCAATAGAAAAAGAGTCAGTTCAGAGACGCGACATCAAACTTGGTGTATTCTGTTATATATGCGAGGCTCCGTACGGGGGACTAGCATATATAAGAGAATGCTTGGCACAGGGTTTTCGCAAAATTACATGAAGCTCCAGTCATGGAAGGGTTAACGGCCTATTTTGACCCCACATGAACGTGATATAAGCAAGTGTTAGTTGGAGATGCATAATCCGATTATTTGAATTCGGGGATAGAATATTTGATTCGAGCCGAAGAACCCACCTATCAAAGCTCAGAATTGTTGGATATCGATTTTCGAAATCTACTATTTTTCACCATCGAGACTTATTAGTGGCCGACGGCCTCGGAACAAGTTGGGGAGGAAGGTGGATAACTCTAAAATCAAGCAGCATTTCTAAAAATGGTGTGTTGGAATCTGATTATATGGGGACCATCGAATCGGATTGAGTACCTTTAAAAGACAACTCCATCATAGTCACTATATTTCCACTGGAATTCAACTGGACCCTTCTGTAATTGTTTACAATTGTCATTATACATAATGCTCAAAATAATTACGTGCTTCCCACATGGCGTCTAGGTAATCCGTTAAAATATAGTTAAAGGTTCGCGTATGTCGATGGGGTCTAGACAATCCGTTAAAATATAGTTAAAGGTTCGAGTATGTCGATGGCGTCTAGACAATCCGTTAAAATATAATTAAAGGTTCGCGTATGTCGATGGGGTCTAGACAATCCGTTAAAATATAATTAAAGGTTCGCGCATGTCGATGGGGTCTAGACAATCCGTTAAAATATAATTAAAGGTTCGCGCATGTCGATGGGGTGTAGTATAATAACTATTACATATTTCACAAATATAAATAAGACAGGCCGGCATGTTCACCGAAGTAAAATGTGAATGGTTCATGGCCTCATACGACACACATGCGTCACGTGGTGCAGGTCAATAAACAAACGATATCACCCTTGCACTTTTCAATTGGCTAAAATCACGTTTCACTTCACTACTGTGCACGTGGTTGTTATATATTCGGGTCATGCACACTCGCACGACTGATTATGTGAAATTGGGATAATCCCCAGGTTATTCAACCCTATGAAGGATTTTCCGAAACAAGTGTACATGTTAGGATATAAATGTCGTTTTTCTACTCACCGACCGTATTTGACAACACGGTAAGCGACATCTCCCCATTCACGTAGGCACCATTTTATTGCATAAAACAGTTCCCATTTATAATTACGAGTTCCAATTCAGACCCCATACATTCTAACAAAACAGCTCCAAATTTTGTTCCCCTGGTTCTCATAAGAACCAACTTGCAAGATATAACCAAACAGTTTGGTTCCACATTGTTTTGGTTCCATCTGGAACCAATATTCTACGTTTGGTTCTCCAAAGAACCCACCGAATTCAAGGTTTGTGGGAAAACGGCTTAGCTTAAATGTCCTGGTCTCCACAAGCACTCATCCCTGTTTCCTAGTAGGCATTTAATGAAACAAATGGGGAACCCAAATGAACTATTTGGTTCCATGTTCTGGTTCTATCCGTGGAACCAGATAGAGAAACAAAGCAGGTCACATTGGTTCTCCCCTCGGGATAGAACATTTAAACAAGTTTGGTTCATGCATATGGAACCAGAATGTCTGTAGCGTATTTAATTTGGTTCTTACTTTGGTTATTCGATGAACCAAAACATGTTTTTCATTGTTCTTCATTCTTTATTTTGGTTCTTCATGAAGTACCAAAACATGCATGTTTGATTCATCGTTTAGTTCTTTATTTTGGTTCTTCGCGAAGACCCAAAATATGTGTGTTTGGACCTTCGTTTGGTTCTCCTACTGGGACAAACATAGAAACCAGTTTTTGGTTCCCCGGGGAACCACATTTTCTCAGTGTGTACGCCGCATCCAGTCTGTGGTGGATATTGGGCACCGTATATATACCATAGCAGGCAGAAACGTCACTAAATCAAGCAGTCACATGACTTTATTTGAGACCGGGAGAATACATGCATGTCGCTTTTTTTTTTATCGCAACTAAATGGGATTTCCCCGTCAAATATATAACGAATTTAAAAATAACAATGGATTTATTTATTGCAAAGTCACATATAACATAACATAACATTTGTTGATAAAATAAACCCACGCAATTGTCATTAAAATCATTTTAACAAAAGTCAAGGCAGCTTCATGGTAAAATATATGTTTTACAATAGAACATGCATTGGTAAATTAACATTATATATTCTTAAAGATGGTCTATCTCTTCCGGGCCACAATTACAACAACAACAACATAATGTTTATAAAACCCGAGTTCAAGATTATACAAATAGCCATTTTGTGAATAAAAATTAAAATAGACATAAAACTCTGGTGTATATTATTTGTCTATAAAGTCGTAATACAGTGGTTTATTTCGATCGTGATTCGCGGTAAATCTCTCGCCGAATGAGCAATGCTCCGTGATTGAGGTTGCTAACTAGATAGAGTTATCCTTCTTGTTACGCTCCGAACTTTTGCACACGGATTTCTTTTCTAAAAATATCCCATAAAACTGTCCCATGACTGAATGTTATATGAAATTCTAAATAAAATTGATATTAATTGATAGAAACTTTTCCGGATAGATGTCCTCGATTCATTTCTATTATATCATTCCATAGAATATATATACAATTTGCCGGGAGGACATGGACCATCTTTAATAGAGCGCCGATTCACTTGTTTGTGGAAAACCGCCGAACCTTGTTACAGATCAGGTTACGAATGTTCGGGTTTTCAGCCTTCACGAGAAATAGGAATTTTATTTGTATTTTTATATTTTTTTAAATTATTTTTTGTTTTTTATTGTTTGGTGCATGCAGTGAAAACTTTTTGCCGAAAATATTTTTGCTTTACACGTCTTAATATAAACTGTTCCTCCGTTTCAATTTCATTTGCTTCACATTTTTGCAACTGGCGTTTCTCATCATGTATTTGGACTGCGTGTGTCGTCCAACCTATATATGCTGCTTATGATTGTTCACTGTAAGACATAGCCGTACGGACCAAGGGACTGAGAGGACTGTAGCCCCCAAACGTTTTGAAAGTTCAAAATTCTTGTAATTTTCTGGCAAAATTGTAATTTACAGGGGTAAATTGTGGCAAATTACAGTATTTTTCCCATTTGTACCCGAATTATACATATTTAAGTTTAACTTGAATCCATTTTGTTACATTTATGTATATATACAAGGTATATTCTAGAAACACTGTGTTGCAACCATGAGTATATCATGTAACAATACTCGGGCAAAAAGCTCAGCCCCCCTAAAATTCCGGACGCCCGCATGGCTATGCTCTAAGATTACTTAAACACGAATTCGTATTTCGTATCAAAATTCCTGCTTTGCGGTTTCAAAATAAGACAATGTCGCAATTTCGCAAATGATTATATAGTGATTGATTGATTGATTTAAAGTCAATCCAGTACACCCTGCCCGGCCATATTTCGGGATAAAAAAAAATCGGAAATCACGTTAATCATTTTTCATTTCATATGTACATATATATTATTAAAGGTACTCAATCCGATCAGACGGTCCCCATACCATCAAGATACAACAACAACAACATTTCTTCAAAATATGCGTTAGCTATCAGAATCGATTTATTGCATCAAAATAATGCTAACCACTGTCATCTATGGTATAAAATTTCCTAAAATATGGCCGTATTATCACTTGATTTTAGAGTTATCCACCTTCATCCGCAATTTTGTCCGAGATCTTCCATTTGACCATGTGTTTCTGGGCCACATATTATTACACATCTCGAGAAATAACAAACTTCAAAGATCGATATCTGCATGATCACTCTGAGCTTTGATGGGTGGGTTCCTCGACTCGAATCAAATATATTTTACCCCGAAGCAAAAGAAATAGTAATTTAGGAGCGTCTGATATGATTGAGTACCATTAAATTGTGGCAAATTACAGTATTTTTCACTTTCATTTCACATGTGCATATATATTATCTCTCATCTCTCAGTTTACAATCATTTAAACTCATTAAATTGTTATGTCTTGTTATGCAAAATATGACTATTATGTTTCTCATGTGCATTACAAATTAATTTCAATTCAATTCATATACATGCATGAATACATACTTTAACAATTGAGTCGGATAATACAATATATGAGATAAACTTAACATAAACAAATATTTACATGAGATTTACATGTGTTCAACCGTAACAATAATTGCAAACTTCTTATTTTCGATCCCATAGAATAAGGGCGCGTACACATGCCGGGCAAGAAAATATCAGGTATGCCCCATGTGACTTACTTGACCAATGAAATAAATAATACCGGAAAATATCCGACGAAGGCAGCGCGCTGATATTTTATCGCCAGTTGGTGATATGTGTTCACCTTGATTGGTGGCCATCGATATCCGTTAACTAATCTCGCAGGGATATGATCGTAACAGTTCAAGCACTCGAGTTATGATCCATCAATGGTATCGTCTGTTTCAACATACTACGTATTTCCATTTTATATTGGTTGTCAGAACCGCTGATGTATTATATATACATGTATATATGTGTGTGGGGAGGCTTTATAATTTTGGTACCTCACATCCTTGATTTAGTTGTTTTACTTTAATTTGGACTGTATGCATAGAGGGGATGCATAGATGAACCAAACCAAAATTTTGACCAAAAGTAGGAAGATGTGCAACTAGTTACACTGGTTGGAATATCAAGTAATGAGAACATACATCAGAGCTCACCGCGTCCCTGAACACGCATCACTTGCTCGTAATTCAGCCATATATGGGATGCTAAAATCCACGGGGGCTCACCTGTTCCACGTATTATCGTTAATTGATGAATTATGTTGTGGCTCGTTGATGATTTGGTTCATGAAGGTGGCATTTTAAATTTTCCATAACACTTTATAACTCTATGAATAGTCGAATTGGACTATAGGTTGTTAGTCTGCGGTAATTCACTTCAACAAACACGACTAACATGCACTAGTCACATTGAGCTCAATCATCGCGATCTAAACCGCCACGTTCTCACGGGTATAATCTTTGCTGCAATAAAATATCAGTGTAAATATGTGTCTGATATGTTCTTGCATACATTTTCTTGCCGCTTCATGTGAACGCGCCTTAAGAACCATCTTAAAGGCACACCTTAAGAATAAACATAGTCTTTTCTGGAGGATTATATGTTTAATGGATCAGAGATCATGGAATTTCTCTCTTGTGTTGTTCTTCCAGAAGTATTTGGAGATATAGAGTTTTCTAATTTCCACCAACTGACAACAGATAATTAATGAATTACTAAATTGCTAAATTATATCTGTCTCCTACATATTCGACACATTGTTAGAAATATGTAATTTTATTGTCATTATCATTAAATATTTAGATATTTATTCCATCTTCCACCTTCTGTATGTAACGATTTGTGTTCTGAGCTTCAAAAGGTGGCAAATTATTCAAATACTTCCTGTAACCGTAATCATTTTGTATATAACTATATTGATTCATTAACATGAGTTCTCTTGTTTATTGAAGTATAACTATATTCATTCATTAACATGAGTTATCTTGTTTATTAAAGTACATTGTGGTCGTTTGGTGAGCTTATCATCTAAACATTTCCTATGGGATAACTTCGCGCCAATGAGTATTTAGTATAGAAAGGTTGTACAAATAAATTCCTGGTCATTTAAATTCACTGACTCGATCGTTAGTTCAAATACTTTTGATATATGAACGGACCAGGAGCTTAGATGCATCGTGAACAATTTAAACATCGACTTGTTATCTTGCGAACGTAGAGATATTCTTTTGTACGAATGAACACTTATTTGTCCAAATAAGTATCGTTTTGGTCATCTCAACGAGTGTCTTCGGAATTAAGAAGGGTGGCGTACATCTTGTTTTGAAGCAATCAACTCTATTCGCGAGCGCCAAGCGCGAGTGAGTTGAGTTAATAACTCCCAACCAAGACGCATGCTACCATTCTTAATTCTGAAGACACGAGTGAGACGATATGTCCAATTTAGACAATGTATAAATCAAGTGATGACAGGACGATCGGTTAAATTTGTTGCACGGGATGAATATGAACTCGCTTCTGTTTTCGTTCTGTCGAATCGGAAACTCATATACGGTCTATAGCAAAACGCCAAATTTTGCCATTGTGGTTTGAACGAATATACGAAGACCCATCTGTATCAGAATTGCGATGAAGGTCGCGGTGGACAAAGTTATATTTTAAACGCATTTACAGGAACGTGTCTAGAATTCCTTCTTTGGGGTGTAATACTTGTAACTTCTAACTGCGCTCTCTTTGGACCAGAATAAATTCCCAACTTGGGGAAATGCTATATTTGCACCCGCTATCGATCAACTGTTGGAAATTTCAACTGGGCACGATCCTAAGATTAGGAATTTTCATCTAAATACTGATTTATGAAACCCTTTGCAACACATTTTCGATGCGACATCTCTTACTGATGGTGAGTTATGCCTGAAATTTCCAAATGTTGAATTTTGTTTTCCCAAAGTTGGGGGGGGGGGGGGGGTGGTCAGACACCCCGACTCACTGTAACCGCGTCCGTGCACATATATGATTAATTTCGTCAATGTTCGTTCGCAGTATATATAAGTTGCGTGGGGGAATCACTTACTGCATGTTCGACTCAACGCAAAACATTTTGCAACTAAAATATGGTTTGTATTAATTTATGCGTTGGAAAACTAAGTAACGTTGGCGAAATTACTCTATATACAGCATTTCCATCGAGATTAGTTTAAATTTTTTTCCACCAATCCCCCTCCCCCACCCCATTTCCCCAGAAGGATGTCAATTGCAACAATTTCGTGTAGTGGTAAAGAGTTAAGTTGTTAAGAGTATTGCGCTTGCTTGTATTATTAAGCAATAATAATAAATCCAGCGTTACTCTACTTCTGGAAACAATGATTGAGCACAAATAAAATATTCTATCATGTTCACGTACATCGACGTTTATTTTCGAGCAGTTGTATCGCGTGTTATTTATTGTGTTCACGGCAAAACAACAAATTTCCACTCACACGAGCCGTATCTAGGGGCGTGGTTTTGTTGTCAATAAAGGACTATATTTTCTCCAGAAAAAAACGTTCGAAAACGTCTTATTTATCTAGATTTATCGGAATTGATCATCTGTATAAATGTAATTTCTCCTTGTATATTATAAAATTGTGTTTCAAGTCGGTTAATGGACTCGCGTCTAGACATTCATCAACTAAATGGTCACGGCCTGCGGCCTCGATCATTTAGTTCACCAATGTCCAGTAGCTCGTCCATTAACCCTGACTTAAGAGCCACATACAGAACAAAAGAACATAGGGTATGTATCGTCTAATGGTGGCTATTGTTCAGCTCTGGGCAATCGGATACAAAAAGCAGATGCGACAACTGTCAAATAATTGCACAGCGATCGTGCATTCGGCACAGGCGGTACTCGGTCGCTGAGCGGCCTGGCGCGTTTTGTATCCGAATCAATGTTCACACTGGGTCGAAAAATATTTTGGCCAAATTAAATCCTTATTCTCTGGTCTCACAATTAATGCATATTTTTGTTTTACTTAACATCTAACATTCTACATAATTATGTTCATACCTTCAAATGCCGTGTTTAGACTTTTTTAATCCCACCATTGTTACTTGACAATATACCACTACCCGCCATCCATCTACCATTCAGCCTTATGACATACAAATGATCATTAGTGTTAATCCTCATTACTATTTCAGTGTAATTGGCCGCTCATTGTTTGATAGTGCACTGCCATTATCGCCTTTTGTAACCATTAAGCTGTATCGCCAAATCAATTAGCAGATTTATTCTTAATCCCGTTACAAAATCAATTTGGGTTTTTAATTAGATTTCCGATTTTGGGAGTTAACAAAACTATATATTATTTTTGCCATTTTCGAAAACAAAAAATGGCCTATGACAGTGTGAACCATGACCCGAATGCTTCTCACTCGGCAATCTTCCCTTATGCAATCTACTCCTTCCACAGTCTGCATCTTCCTTCACTTTTCGTGAATCTCTCATATGCGTAACCGACGCAACCTGGGACCCGCACGCATTCGGCAACGCAGTCTTCGAATAGCATAGCTTTATCTATCTTGAGCTGGTTGTAAAATCCGTCCGGTTTTCTGATGCCTTTGATTTTGTTGAATGTCCTCTCCTTCACGTCTAAAATTGAGAAATAATATGACTAATACCTTATATGGGAGTAATTGTACTGGGGTCCAGAATGCCAAACGTGTCACGTCAAACGCGAAGAGGACATATTTACTGGTTCGCCTCAACAACTGCTAAAAATATCAGATGTGTGTAGACTCTCATATCACCATCTGAGAAATATAAGCATGGTGCGAAACGTGACATGTAGACGACAAAACAACTGGTACATGAATTCAAGTTTGTAACCAGCCAAATCGATTATTGTAATTCCCTGCTCCTTGGTTGCAACAGGTCTTTGTTGCTCAAGCCCAAATTGTGCGATTAGGCTTGTCAAAAAACCCCAAAAAATTGCCCAGATTACTCATATACTGGATAAACTGTATTGGCTTCCGGTCGAGGAAAGAGTTCATTTGAAAACAATTTTAATCGTTTACAAGTGTTTAAATGGCTTATGTTTTATATAAAGTTTTCTGCTTCAAGATGCAAGTTTTCAAACCTTTTGTTGCTATTCTTTCCCCGATTAAGTTCCCCGAAAGATGAGTGAAATACAGCGGCATCCATTGGTATAACCATTGAAATGCTATTTTAAGCAATCAATACAAAATTATTTAAGAGGAAAGATGAATTAATTTTACACAATACACTTTCTTTCTTGTTTCTAATTATACAAACAAAAAATTTAAAAAATGGACAAAAATGTCCCACAATAGCATTTCCGGAAAAGAGACTAGACTAAGAGATTGGGGCCATAACTTAATTTTCTTCACCAACATACTTGGAAAATCCTTCACAATTTGTTTCGCCATATATCCAAAGGGTAATGAGAATAGCAGAGCATACGGAAAACAACGTAATGAGTTGCATGACCTCAAATATGTCATATTATCATGCGAGTTCTGTGTCAGAGGCAAATTTGGTCCAGACAATGGAACACACATGTGGTTAGAGAATATTTTGTTCTTCTTAAACGTAGAATCATAAATTTTTATCATGTTTTGTGTATAATCTAGTGAGGAAATTACTAAAACACTGAAAAGGCCCTTCATTTTGCATATCTTTGTTTTAAATAATTGACGAAAAAACGGAATTTAGATCATTCTCAGAAATTGAGGCTTTAAAATCGGGTAAACTCCCGCTTTTGAAGGCACAAAACTCGAAAAATATACTTAACCGAATTTGGGAATTGTTTACTTTTCTGAAATCAGGAAAGTGAGGTCGACAAAATAGATGTCAAATTGGACTTCTGTACTACTTTTTGTATACATCCATAAAAATCAATAAATTAATGATTTGACAAAATTTTCCCAAATTTATTTCACTTTTGTTTATTTTTGTTGATTTTTAGTATGTTGTTTATGGATGGTTTATGGTAAAACCATAAATGCACTGGACTAATAGAGAAATAGAGCCACGAGAGGGGGAACTCACCCATTGGGTTTCCCATGACTTCTCCGAAAGCGAAGTATGCATTATTGAGTTCCTTTGAGCTCACAGTGATGTTGTTAGGTAGAGAGCTCTGAACTGAAACGATATGAGTGGATATTTGAGTGCAAGAACCACTCAAGCGAATTTGTTGTTTCGGTCATATGGCAAATTTGCAATGTTGGCCGCGTAAACATACATTTATTTCCTAGTTAATCAACATAAATATTCAAACCATAATAATACACATACAACTTGTGGACACATTAATTTTAGAAAGAACCAACGTGCTTTTCGTGAAACACATAACGAAAATTGAATTGCATTTTCTCTCACACAAAGTGTGTTTTGTGGATAATATCACATTCTTACTATCATTAGTATATTCTTGAGGACATGTTGATAATCTGGTAACTGTTATTGCTAAATTATAACATACAACGAATGCCGTGCGTGCCTTTAACCCTTTGCCGGTGCGCTAACTTCCACGGGGACGAAATGGAATGTTATGTTTGGGTGCTTGGCTCAAATCATGCACTGACTTGTATAAATATATATTCTATGGGGTTCATAAACACAGAGAAGTTGACCTTATAAATAAAGGGTATCCACAGATACGTTGTGGCAGTATTCACTGCAGTTTCAAATTTCATGCAAGGGGGTCATGTCAAACGGACAATGGCGTAAAATATTCAAAAACAATCCAATCCAATCCACGATTTTAAAGAACTTTAATATTTTATTATATTTGCGAATGTCTGTCTGTCTTTCTGTCTGTCTGTCTGTCTGTGTTCTATATAAATTCACAGGGGACCACCTAGTCTGAGTTTAGTGTGCCTGTCATTTGCAGAATGAAGTCCATAGTGAGTGAATATAGTGATGCTGTCCCTCACAGCGGGCTAACATCACTCAATTAACCATCTGGGGACCTTATTCTGCATGGCCTCATTTGCTAAGGGAGACATACAGATTCAGATTGAAGTTCCAAAATGTGAATATTGTGATGTACACCCATTGGGAACCTCGATTATGCAACGCATCGTCTGCCAATTTGGGGATATAGAGAAACTAAACTAAAAAGAAATAGAATCTATGTGAAGAAGTTTCTATAGAAATTTGACAATAAAGAAACGCTCCAGAGAAGATGAGGCCTAACAGAATGAGGTCCCCAGAGGGTGAATTTAGTGGTGCTAGCCACTAAAGTGGTGATATCGTCACTAAATTCACCCTCTGTGGGAACCTCATTCTGCAAATGTCAGGCACACAAAACTCAGACTTGTTGACAAATGGAAAATATGACAGATCGAGTCAATCATATAATCGACAATGTGTGTCGTGAACGCAAGCGAATGTACCCACCCCCTGGTCAAGTGGTTCTGCTAATGTGCTATATATGATGTTAGGGCAAACTGATGACGTTAACAAAAAGTACCCTTATATTTTTTTAATTTGTCTTTTTCGGGGTGTTCCAGTAATTTGAACATTTCCAGGAAAAGCCGTTATCCGTATCAAACATTCACAAACATTTATTGCGAAATATTTTTAATACTGGTTGTAATAGTTGTTGAAAATCGATTATAATCAAGATGGTTATTCATGTCGTTTTAGAAACACCAGCGCAGTCATTATTACTTTTAAAAAAAGAAATATCTTCTTGACTGTTTCATACACACACTTGTTTTTTTTCTTCAAATCGCTCGGATTAGCCAAACACCACGAAAATAACAACTTTAGTTAAAAATAACGTTACTTTTTCGTAACGGCATCATAGCAATTCAGCAGGACCACCAGCATCATAGCAGGACCACTTGACCCGGGGTGGTACATTGAGCGTTCAATCGCTATCAAATACACTACTAGGTTAAGGGGGGGGGGTCAATTGACCAATTTTGAATGGGGATTTCCATGCTAATCTCCGGAGCAGTTGTCCAGGAATCAAAGCAGGCATATCATTGAACAGTCATAATATTTAACTGGCCGGTGTGATAGGTAAATCATATCATTTTGCAATAAATATATCTTTGATCATTTTTTTCTGGAATTACATCACATGACCTACATTTGAGAAATCAATATAATATTTCAAAAAATAAATATACCTACATTATAACGGAAAAAGTCGAATCGGACCGGCCAGATAAAAATACCCGTTGTTTCCAATACCACACCAAGTCACAGTCATAAGCATGTGCAACTCTCTAACTGTTGCTCCGCAGATTTGCATGAAAATCCCCATTTAAAATTGATCACTTGACCCACCCCCTTCAAAAATAAACACAGTTGATGAACTCTGGTGAATACGAGCGAAGAAAAACAATGAAAATGAATTGACTTTGTTTTTGTGTTCATATATGAATAATTCTTGGATAATGTTGATGTGGTTTTTATGTAAGTATTACCATAATCATTTGTAATAATTTTATCCATAAACGTTGGTCTACTAAGTTCGATGAAATCTGGAAGATGTACATTATGAAAGGTCAAAGCAACGAAAAATGGTTTTCAAAATATATTTTCAAATAATACATTTTAATTTCAATTGACATCGGCGATGTTTGTAGATAAATAACTGTAACAGTAATGTTTACACAACAATGGTTTCAACACGCGATATGCTCCTTGTTGGTGAGTTATCAATAATTAAAGGTACTCAGTCCGATCAGACGCTCCGAAATTACTATTCTTTGGCTTCGGGGGTAAAAGATATTTGATTCGAGTCGAAGAACCCACACATCAAAGCTCAGAGTGAACAGATATCGATTTTTGAAGTTTGTTATTTCTCGAGATGTGTAATAATATGTGGCCCAGAAACACGTGGTCAAACGGAGGGTCTCGGACAAAATTGCGGATGAAGGTGGATAACTCTAAAATCAAGTGGTAATACGGTCAAATTTCGTGATACTTTAGTGATAATACGGCCATATTTTGTTGAACAAATTCGATTCTGATAACTAAAGCGTATTTGAAGCAATGTTGTTGTTGTATGTTGATGGTATGGAAACCGTCTGATCGGATTGAGTACCTTTAACATAAGACCAAACTTTATCCATTTCTCCATGTTCTACTAGTTGTGATGGTTTTCCAGTAGTATTTTTTCCATCAGTAAAAACCGTTATCCGTCTAGTGAGATATCGATATCTAACTCGTATCCACCCGCGCTAAAACATAATAGTGATTCGGTACTAGAGTCGGTAACATCGCTTCGCCACATTGAACTAATATGTTGACACAATTGTAATATGTGATCAATTAATTATTTTGTTTTATCATACTGTGATGTTAGCACCTTTTGCCCTCAACCAATATGGAACTACTTTTATATGCACACGCTCATTGCCATGGCTGTGCTTGGGTATACAAAATTGCATTCATCACACGGAGCAAATAATAAACAGAACCTGTACACTTTTTGGTTGGATATGGTAATTATCTCATTCGTGCTGACAATAACATGAATTCTCACTCAGCTCAAATTATTTTTTTTGTCATCACTCGTGAGATAATTCCCATATCCAACCAAAAAGTGTGGCTATCGTCTATATATCAACAGTTGTGTTAATTTTAACTTTGACAACGCCGGGTGACACTGATAGGTATGCTAATGAAATCAATGTACTTATGTACTATGCTTATATCAAATAAAATATTTACCTTCACAAAAAGTTTCTATATCTTTCCAGCATTGTCTCATGGTCCATTGCACCCCATCAGTTTCGTCATAAGACTGATAGACACATTCTTTCGTTTGGTTTATTGTTTCGTATCCATAATCTGGTTGTCCTGGCGACCATGGTTGGTAATTCCCCAACAAACTGCCGTCTATCCATTCAAATTCATCTGGAGGGTTCGTCTTGTTGGTTGTATTCAAATGAGTCAGGCCAATCCAGAATTGTGGATTTTCCACCCTTGTGTAGATGCAATAGATGAAGAACATATCACCCGCTCCCAGAATGAGAATGCAATGTCATTTTTGTTTTTGGTATCATGGAATTCAGATGAGAGGAAATGATCTACTGAGACTTGTAGATGCCACTAAAATGTGTCAGCCATGCTCGAGTATAATGCTCTTTGTTTATTCTGGACTACAGAATCACACAAAATGTGTGAAAACTGGCGGTTCGGTGTTGCAAATAATAATGTCATTTGAATATTATGGGTATCAGCGTTGCACTGAAGCTGGAGCTATCACAATGGACGATCCCTGTACCGAGGTAATCAAAATGTTAGCTGTGTGGGCTATTTCTTTCTCCATTATTTATGTCGTTTACCAATTTGAGTGTGAACACACACATATTTTGGATCCTATGCTATCACCCGGTCCTCTACTATCACCCGGACCGGTTACCGGGGATGATGCAGGCTTGTCCACTAACACAGGGATCAATCAACTGGAAATAGGTTAGAGTATTTAAACTATCTGGTCTGCTGGGGATTTATATCTATGGGCGTATGACGTAAAACTCAACTCAGCCCACAGATTTAGCAGTTCTTGCGAAATGTAATGGCTGCTCACTTTTTGTCCAGCACACAACAGTAAAATTATCTTAACAACCTTGAAGCAGTGTTGCTCTCAATTACATAGATATTCGAGCCTTTTACTAGTTAAGATCAATATACTTTTATGGCAATTATTTATTCCCAATCAATTTATATACTTGTTGGGAACGGCTCTTTTATTTGTATTGTTATATAATATGCACGATGTGGCCTACAGACAGCATAGATTCCTTAAGGTAGTGCGATAGCAAGCTTAACAATTATGTAGTGTTATATATAGGTCCATCAAAACTTTCCACATCCGGACATATGCTATGATTGGAAACCCCTTAACGGGGAGAGCGTTTGGTTTGAATTGTATTCGACATGTGTAGTGTTTGACAAGGAGTCAAAACAAGTTGGTGTATAATTGCCATCCGTTGGTGGGAATCCTAGAAAAAAAAGTCTCCGGTTTGAAGTTTTGCGATCTGTATTTCTTGTACGTACCAAAGTGTGTTGTAACTTAATAATATACAGCATTTATATATCGCTTCGTCACTGGTGTAGCTCGGAGCGCTTGTGACATAATTTTGCAGGTTATATACAAATATTAGAAGATATTAGTCACGCACAATTAAATATATTGATACGGTGCATGGCGTAATGTCTGCGGACACACGTACCACAGTAGCGATGGCATAGCATTTGTGACATTTTATTATGGTAGAGCTTGGTGACAATTGGTCGTCATAATCACTATGCCATAGATAGCCATGTCGCCCGCTGCATATACGCACAATGAGTCTACTAGCGTCGCGGTCGATCTCTCAATGATCTATCTATCTGAATGTCTGGTCGCTGTTGATCTTGACTCAACACGAAGTGTTAAATTTTGCATGCTAACACACAAGTCCACTTGATAACTTAATGAATAACCCTTTTCTGTTAACTGCCTTAATGCGCATGAAATTAATGTAAGTAGATAAAAATGCTTGAGATCATATCAATAAAACCTGCTTGGTATGTGAGTGAATGAGGGAATGCCACGGTCAAACACAATTCTGAACGATCTATCTTGCGATCGTAGAAAATACAATGTAGCAAAGCGTAATGAGTAGAGATCAACCTTGGTGAAACGCAATGGGTTAATTGGTCCAGTCGACTCATTGTTCGGAAACTCAGCGGACAACATGGCTTGCTATGGCATAGTATTTAGGACGACCGATTGTCACCAAACTCCACCATAATAAATTTCTCACCTACTATGCCACAATTGGTAATATCCCGTAGAGAAAATTATCCCAGTTTCAAGTTAGGTAACCCTAAACATAACAAATACTCAGCCGTATGCTGTGGCGCTCTATTCTTCCCGGAGTTCGCTTGGCGGTAATTGTAAGATCGGTTTACGATTGCATATTACATGTTTTGTCTATATCTGTCACATTTTTTGATTTTTTTTCTGCTCTTCCCTCGATGAGATCCCCGGAAACAGTCGAACGGTGCGGCGGCCTTAAATCTCCACTGGCTAAGATCCCAGATGTACAGGAGGGATAACTCTAAATTCACGCAACACAACTTTGACCTAACTAATTTAACCATATATATGATCATCTTATCAATTAAAACTAGATTTTAAATATTTATTTTAACTTGTATAAATGTTAAAAAAGGAAGGATATCCTGAACAGAACATAAAAGAACACAACGTTAGAATAACATTGCGTTAGTCTCTGGGGAAAATCATTGAGAATTTACTTACGAACACCACGACATACTAAAACTATTTTAGAGTAGTGTTCATAAAAACTGTGTGAGGTATTTAAGTTTGATGGTGTGGTGCAACTGCCGTTTATATAGAGTCCCACCTTTACAAAGTTAGTTTTTTCGTGACATATTTTTTTTAATTAAAAGTGTATTCTTTTAGTAATTTCATATACCCGGTACATTTTAATTTGAACAAAAATTAAATACTAGCCTACAACTTATAGTTAGACTAGACTCCTGGTTCAACTCAAGCATTCACTGACCCTGAAATGGCCCTTTTCACATTTATTATTTAGTTGTGCTTAAGCCCAAATAATTTAAATCATTTGCGCTTGAGTATAAATCATTTGCGCTTAAGCGCAACTTTGCGCTTAAGCGCAACTTTGCGCTTAAGCGCAAATATGTCTATCAATTTATTGCGCTTAAGCACATTAATCATTTGCGCTTAAGTGCAAATACCTAACACTCCCTTACTTCCCTCTGATTGTGAATGATTGAGTCCATCTCATAGTATATTATTATGGGCCCATAGTAATAGCCACATACAGACTCGAAGTTGAAGAAAAAACATATTTCCATATGCATATCAGCATCGATATATCTCTGTTCCTGGTGTCCCAAGAATTGGTGCCTCCCACCCAGAGCTCTAGTATATTTTATGAAAGGGACATCTCCTGCACAGATTCTCTACATACCATTTCCATGGCCATAAAAAGGGAATTAGGGGTTACCAGGGGCTTACTTCCCTCATATGGTGTACTTATTGACTTGAAATAGGGGGGGAAAACCCTATTTTCATATTATCAACATCCCTGTCCCCAAGAATTTATGTCTCCATCCCATAGATCTAGTATATTTTATAAATGAGACATATCCTGCACAGATCTATACCATTTCCATGGTCATAAAAGGGATCTAGGGGTTACTGGGGGATTGCTTCCTCATATGGTGGCCTATATAGACTTGAGTGATGTGTTTAGGCCTGTGCCAATTAAAATTAATTCAGGGGGGGGGGGTCAATGAATATTGATTTTTATTTGCGATTAAGCGCAAATGATTTGACCTTAAGCGTAAATGATTTTTGTTTAAGCGCAAATGATTAACGATTAAGCATAAATATTTATGCTTAAGCATAAATATTTGCGCAAGCAAAAATGATAGAAGTTATTTGCACTTAAGCGCAAATATTTGTGCTTAAGCGTAAATAAATAATAAATATGGAAAGGGCCTCCCATAACTATCACCGCCTTTCGTTCAGTTGGGTACCCAGCTTTTATAACAAATTTCAGTTGGGTACCCAGCTTTTATAAAATTTACATTTGGGTATCGGTACCCAAATTTATGAAAGTAACCCGCAGGACCTACTAAGTATGTCCTGTGCCTACAATTCTTCTCTCCGCTATTGTCAATCTACAGGAGCCTGGAATTTGGTAAAAAAAAAAACTCTTTTATTGGCGGAACCAGCACCCGGGACTGCAGGTTCCGCCAATAAAAGAGTGTTTTTGACCAAATTCCAGGCTCCTGTGGTCAAGCGTATCGTGGTGAATATATATCATACATAAACAAGTATTCACAAATTTAAAGGTACTCAATCCGATCAGAGGGTCCCCATCTCAACAGATTCCAACAACAACAATCCGATCCGAGGGTCCTATATTAATATTTCTTTGGCTTTTAGTGTAAAAAATATTTGATTCGAGTCGAGGAACCCATCAAACAAAGCTCAGAGTTATTATATATTGATTTTTGAAATTTGTTATTTTCTCGAGATGAGTACTAATAATTGCCTTCAACTTCGTAATATGCTCGAGATGTGTACACCAAAACACTATTCAAACAGACAAGGATGGATAACTCGAAAATCAAGTGGTAATAATAACGCAATTTTGACTGTGTTCTGGGCCAGTAAGTATTCCCGATAATGAAAAATAATAGATTTCTAAAATCGATATCTAAAAAATCTGAGCTTTGATGGGTGGCTTCCTCGACTCGAATCAAATATTTTTGACCCCCGAAGCCATTGAACTAGTAATTGAGAGGAGTTTTATCGGATTGAGTACCTTTAACAGGTTAATTTAAAAAACTGATGGCAATCACTAATTAAATACATTCTGTGTGAGATTTCATAAAGCTGGGTACCCAAATGTAAATATTTAAAAAAGCTGGCTAGTGGGGTACCCAAGTTTGGTCACCCAAAAGATCCATATGAAGTTTGGTGACGTTCGGATGTGTTCTGTATAGGGACCAGAGTTAGTCGCCATATGAACGGCAGTTACGCCACAGCGGTCACACCATCAAACTCGAATACCTCACATAGTTTTTATGAACCCTTCTCCAAAATAGTTTTGGTATATCGTGGTGTAAATTCTCACTGATTCCCCCCCCCCCCCCCACCGAGACTGACGCAGCGTTATTCTAAAGTTGTCACGGTTCTTTTCTGTTCAATTCAGAATATCCCTCCTTTTTCACATTGATACAAATTAAAATAAATACTTAAAACCTAGTTTTTATTGGTAAGATTATCATATATACTGTTAAATTATTTAGGTAAAAGTTGTGCTGCGTTGTTATGTTTAGAGTTACCTGACTTGGAAGTGGGATAATTTTCTCTACGGGATAATTACCAACTGCGCCATCACTACTGTGGTACCTGTGTCCGCGGGCAATACTGTCATTATATACGGCTATCTGTGTGATGCATGGTAAATCTTGAAGAGGTGTCATTATATACGGCTATCTGTGTGATGCATGGTAAATCTCGAAGAGGTGTCATTATATACCACTCTCTGTGTGATACATGGTAAATCTTGAAGAGGTGTTATTATATACGGCTATATGTGTGATGCATGGTAAATCATGAAGAGGTGTCATTATATACCCCTCTCTGTGTGATGCATGGTAAATCACGAAGAGGTGTCATTATATACGGCTATCTGTGTGATGGATGGTAAATATTGAAGAGATGCGTTTTCAGTCGTTGTTTGAATGTGTCAAGAGAATGCGAACGACGATCGATTGTCGAAAGGAATGGAGTTCCAAACAGTTGGAGTGGCATGTGTTAACATACGATGTTCAATTGTCTTATACATACATGTGGGAACAACCATAAGCTATTTTTCCTTGGAACGTATGTTATCACGCCCTGATGGAGCAGAGGAATGGACGTAACGATATCAGAACGTTGCTAACCTGTTAACCTATACGTATTGTTCGTTTAACTTAGCCATTGTGACTAAGGTCAATTTTTATTGTAATTTTAAACAAATGATCTGCCACCACATCTCCAAATATTACAATGCATGACCATGTCACAGATAGACAAACAAATGATCTGCCACCACATCTCCAAATATTACAATGCATCCTCTTGACATCTTCAGACAACGACTGAAAACGCAGTTCTTCAAGATTTACCATGCATCACACAGATAGCCGTATATAATGACACCTCTTCAAGATTTACCATGCATCACAAAGATAGCCGTATATAATGACACCTCTTCAAGATTTACCATGCATCACACAGATAGCCGTATATAATGACACCTCTTCAAGATTTACCATGCATCACACAGATAGCCGTATATAATGACAGCTCTTCAAGATTTACCATGCATCACACAGATAGCCGTATATAATGACACCTCTTCAAGATTTACCATGCATCACACATATAGCCGTATATAATGACACCTCTTCAAGATTTACCATTCATCACACATATAGCCGTATATAATGACACCTCTTCAAGATGTACCATGCATCACACAGATAGCCGTATATAATGACATTGCATCACTCTCCATATCCAAAACAAAAGCTACCTGCATATTTAATTTAAAGCCAAGTGGCGGTGTGCGTTCCATAATATTTATTTTTTCCCGGTATCGAAATAGGTCGATACATACCTAACTATATATTTCTACGAGCATTGTATGTTCCAGAAGGACGCACCAATTGCAGTTATAACAAATACAAATTCGAACACAATGTACGGTCGACGAATATGTTCTGAAATCGTCCGCGTAGGGATGACCTGAGATACCTATTACCAAAATATTATGTATACATTATATAATTTTGGGTTCCAGCGTGCCATATCCGTTTAAAGATATGTAAAATTCGTATATACAGAACACAATTTTGGGTGATTGTCTTTTGAATAAACATTTTATGAAAATGCTCGTTGACACCAGTAGGATTCTCGTGAGAAGAATTGGTTATATATGTGCATTCCAATATATGATTCCAAAACTATGGTTGGACATGACACAAAGTTTCTCCGTTGCTTTTTCGAAAATACCACGATTTTTTTAATTCTGACTAAATTTTAAGATATTTTTCGTTGAAATTTGCTGTTTCCTTACACACCGATGTACATATAAATGCATGACAGCATACCTGTATTTATACGCATCCAGGATAAACTTACTTGACGACGTCCGTTGCGAAGGTTCTGATGGCATTGGCCGCTTCTGCCGTTGGCACATAAGGCAGCGTCCGACCAAGATGCTGACAATATCCTTCAGCCTGACCCTTCTTCGCATTTAAGAACAGTGCCAAGTATCTCTGGTTCTCTGATGCAGGGTCCACAGCTAAATATTATAAGTTACGGGACGCTTATTGGTCGGATATGGTGTCATGTGAGGCGAAGTGAGATCAACGTATTTATTATGTCAGTGGACAAACTCCAGCATATCCCATTAATTGATCGTCGCTGTAATTTATTTTAATTTGGTAAGTTAAATGTGTCGTCTATGGCCATTAACTTATGTAACGTCACATCAGTGACGCGCCATGGGCGTTGAACGTCAACGCCTTGAGTCGATGGCTAATCACCAGAAGTGGGACAACTTTTTTGAGTTTGATAATTATTTTATGAGTCTTTAGAATTCGTCAAATATATCGCATGCAGGTTTTGGTACATGGTACTATGCTTTTAAATTCGCAGAAAATATTTCCGACATAAAACCCCTATCTTGGCACCAAAATACACCAAAAATATCCCCGAGGCGACAGAATTTCTGAAAAAACAAGATGGTGGATAAGCACCTAATATTGATTTCATATGGGGTCACTGACCTAATGTGGGTTCATATACCGTCACTATGTATCGACGCTGATTGCTAATCGCAAGAGCTGACATAATAAAAGATATTATTATGTCAGCTCTTTGCGATTAGCCAATCAGCGTCGATAAATAGTGACGACATATGAACCCATATTAGGTCAGTGACCCTCATTTGAAATCAATATTAGATGCGTATCCACCATCTTGTTTTTTTTAAACTCTTGTCGCCTCGCAAGCTGCAAGGCAGAGTTCAGTTCCCTACGCTGCGCAGGACTTACCGTAGCATGAGCGTAGATGGCGCTGTGTGCAGCTTGGTCGCCTCGGGGATATTTTTGGTGTATTTTGGCGCCAAGAAATGTGATATCTGTCGGAAATCATTTTCTGCGAATTTAAAGACATAGTACCATGTACCAAAACCTGCATGCGATGTATTTGATGAATTCTAAAGACTTATAACTTAACTATCAAACTCAACAAGTTGTCCTACTTCTGATGATTAGCCATTGATTCAATGCGTTGACGTTCAACGCCCATGGCGCGTCACTGTGACGTTATATAAGTTAATGGCCATATATACATGTAGACAACACATTTAACATACCACAGGATGTGCCGATGGATTCAAATTTGAAATCTAAGATGGCTGGTGGCGGCCATGTTTTTTAACTCCCATTTAGATGTCACCTCGAAAATCCATATGAAGTTTGGTGACGATCGGATGGCAGATGTGACCTGTATGGTGGACTGAAGGATTTAGTAATACAAAGAGTAAAATCAAAGATGGCCTTTGGCAGCAATATTTTTAACGCGTTTCTGAGAAAAAAAAGGAGGTCCCATCCAGAATTCATGCCGAGGATCCATATGATGTTTGGTGATGATCGGATGAGGAATAATCTGTAGAGTGTGCTAAAGGATTTAGTGATGCAAGAGTAATATCCAAGATGGCTGGCGTCGGCCATGTTTTTCGTCGATAATCGTTCAAATTTGCTAGCTCCCAGCTAGAGGTAATCCTAAATATGACTGTAAAGTTTTAAAACGGGCTGCAGGTGTTCTGATGGATTCACATTTGAAATCCAAGATGGCTGCTGGTGGCCATGTGTTTAACGAATTTCGAGAAAAAGGAGGCTTCCATCTAGAGGTCACCCTGAAGATCCATATGAAGTTTGGTACCGATCAGATGAGAGATGTGACCTGTAGGGTGTGTTAAAAGAAATTGTTGATGGACAGACGGACGACGAATGGACTACTGGCGCAACCCATGGCAATACCTCAAACTAAGTTGAGCTAAAACGTCATTGACTGCATTGTTATTAACCAAATATTTAAGGTTGTTTCAATGGAAACTAGTTTCCCCTGGGCCCTCATATTTAAGTTTTAGTCCGATTTCCTCCACTATTGCTCCCCAATATCGACAGTAATAATATGCAAAGTTGCACAGTTTCATACTTCAGTCCAGTCTGTGAAGATTTCGCAAACTATTCGGATGATGGGATCGTCGGGCTCGCATTCAATAACAGGTTCGAAGAAGAGAAGCATGCACACCTGAAACCTCCAATTGTTAATATCAATTAATAGGCTTCATAGAAATTCTGACCTATAACAGTGCCTACTTTTGAATAAGTTGATATTTTGAAGAAATATAATACGTAGAGTATGTAGTTATTTCTTGCGTAAGCCCCTTTCAGTGCCAGCCTATCACCTGTTGACAAAATACTGATGTTGTTGCACTTAGGTAATCGGGTGGATCCATAGCAACGGTTGTCAAGGAATTTTAAGCTAGCTAAAAGTTCATGACAATATAAACATTCTGCCTAATATGCCAGGAGGATATATCATGTATGGGGAAAGACCGAGAATCAACATCCAAACAAATTTGTATCACGTACAATGTCATGACAGTGTTTATTATGTTGCTTAATTTATTATCATTCAACAGGATATTAATATTAGCATTTGTACAAAATTAGGCTATTAATTGAACTCTTTATATGAGCGCTAACCCACGTTCCCCGGCCTATAGACAAGTTGTTGGTATGCTCAAAAATGCAACATATAAATCAGAATCACCGAGTACTATTTTGTCTAGCCCAATTTTAATTTTTAAATATAAAATTTACACAAATTCCACCACAAATGACGATACACACATTACATAAAAGGATTTTTTGCTCAAATGGCGGCCATTTTGAATCTATCCATATACAGAAGGTATATGGTCTTATGCATATCCAATCCAAATAGATGCATAGCAAACAGTATCCCATGAGGTTACTATGCATTAGCAATCCATAATGGCTAGTGTTTGGCAAACACACAGGAGTTTTCAACAAAATGGTTGCCATAGCAACGGTGTACATTTTCGAACTTTGGATCATATCCAAAATGACTTATAATCATGTGATGTTCATGTGTCAACAATAAAGACTAATAATATGACGTAAAGTATTAAAACAGCATTGCTTGACAATGACTTTGACCTTTCGCATTGACCTTGACCCTTGACATAAGTACTGGTGGTCCGTTATGGATAATATATACGATTGTAATGCAGACGGGGAACCACAGTACATGTGTCGATAACATCCTGTTGATCTCTCCGAGACAAAAATCCATACATGAAATGACCACCATCCACAATCTTTGAAATACATTTTCAATGGATAAACCCACACACACGGATTGAAATAATTGGATGGGACATGCCATGACATGATATTAATTATTTGATACAATAAGTGCACTAAGACATAGACGTATGTTTTGCTTAAATCGGAGCAGCAATACATTTTCATTAAATGATTTGTTCTGGACGATGAGAGATGAGCAACATTGAGTTTCACATCTCACCATCAAGAGCAGACTAACAACAAATATAACTGCTATTACATTCCATGCATGTAGGTTAAAAGTTTACATTTCTTAGAGTATAAATAATAATTGCAAAACACAATCAAACCACCAAATACATGTAGGGTGTGTTCTAAGAATCACTCCATTCTCCATCTATATTACATTGTCTTTCACTCTCTATTACCTCTCTCCCTCCACTTTTACGGGTGTGCGCACATGCGTGTGGGCGGGCCTAACTCTCTATAACTTATGGATTTTCACAATTTATGGTATGCGGGTTTACGACCGTGTGCGAAAGCTACACACACATACTATGGCCCAGAGTAAGGCTCATTTTCAAACGTCGACCGATTTGATGCATAGTTGATAAATGGATTTTGTACCTCAGTTATGGCTTTTAAGTGTACTTTAGCAATCCTATATAGGGCGATAACTGCGAATCTTTTCAACTGAACTGATCCCTGTTCCACAACAATATCTCGAACTAAATCACAACTTTGATAATCTTTCTGTCAAATTCACTATGTTAGACCAAAAACACTCAACGAAAGTCATCTGTGTTGCTCAACCGTTGTTATATATATATTATTATTGACGTAGGTGCGTTCTATTACCATAGTGTTGACGATAGCATTTTGAATTTACCCACATATAAAATATATATGTTCTAACAAGTATATGGTCCAATCAAAATAGGTGCACAGTGAACAGTTTTCCATGAGGTTTCTGTGCATTAGCAATACATAATGGCTAGAGTATGGCAAAAACAGGCGTTGTCCCCAACGGTGTACATGTTCAAGCTTCGGATCGTATCCGAAATATAATCATGTGATATACATGTGTGCCAACTTTGATGCTTTTACCATAGAATTGACAATTTTGTCCTCTAACCGCCCCGCTGATGGTGTGGTCATTGTTTATTGAGAAGAGCAATTTCTCATTTTATGTGTGGGCATTGCCCGGTCACATGTTTCGTAAAATCTGTCACATTAGTACCGGTAATAATCATCCTATGGATATGATATATGACTCAAAATAAAGGCCATGATTTCCAGAATGTAAACAGAATATAAATATGATGCAACAAATTGAGACAGGTTCCTCATAAAGACAAATAATAGGACATGAAGTGATAAAAACAGTAATTTTTTACAATGACCTTGACCTTTCGCGTTGACCTTGACCCTTGAGATCAGTACTGTCGGTTCGTCTTGGAGATGATATACATGTAAATATTATTATATAACTATATCCACCAATAAGTCGACCGTTATCACTAAAATACTTCACATATGGTCATTTTCTAAAATTCTCATAAATCACATACTGTTGCTATGGTAACGCCATTTTTGAGGCAACTGAATGACAAGAAGCTTGTCAACATTGGTTTACAATGTCTCCAGTATATGGGCTTTACGAACAAATATGTTGCCCAAAATCCCCAATTTTTTTTACAAAACACATTTTTTTTTTACAAATGACAGGCTACTATATTATAGGACATCATTATTCAAAATTCAACTCAGTCTCGATTAAAATGCCCATATAGAATATTAAAATTATGACCAACCGGCCATCCAAATAACAAATAGTATGTGTAAAATGTAAATACGTCATCATCTGTTCGTGTTGCACCTAGGCTGACCTAGCACTCATGTGGCAACAGGAAGACGGTCCGCTGGGATATGGCTGAGAATAAAACAATACTTACCTTTGATCTCAGATGTCTTAAAGAGCGCTAATATATTATATTGCCAATAAAGAGCGTTTAATTCCAGGAGATATGTGGGAAAGTTGGTGAGTTTTAAATAACAGTCTAACAACTCTATCCTGATTCTATTTGCGACCTATATAAACACGACGCGACATATGACTAATACTCTTCCTATCATACAATGGTTTACCACCAATTTCCCACACATCTTCTAGACTGATATTAAACGCTTATTCCATGTCATTCCCCTGCTCAGGTGACATATCTCTACCAATTTTTCTACACAAGCAACGATCTTTATTGCTCATATGTTCGCCTTTGTTTCGGCTCATGTCAACGGTACTTATCTCTTGACACTCTATGGATAAACTTATTCCGTATTTCAATTTGCACGTACCAGATGCAACAAAATTAGGTATATAAATAATTATTTAATTAAATTATTTATCAGTGCCCTTTTAAGATACCTGGTGTCAACGAAATATATCTAATAAGATTCCCCGGGTCAAATTACCCACATATACACATTTTTAGCTCCGTTTGTCCAGTCGTTTCTGTAGAAACAATCAGTAGATAGAAGCTAATTGCAACATCCTTTCAAGTTTGACACTGCGGTTCACATGAGGGAAGATTAACGATTCAGATCCACAATGGAATAGTCAATCGCATGAATCGGCATAACTTCAGTTACGGGCGGACATCACACAAAATCTTTCTCGATTTTGTTCAGTGGATTATCGGGCATCGATAATGACCGAGAAAAGCTACACCGGTGTAATCCTTTAAGTCATCTGAGGTCGAAGGCGCCTATTCCATGACATTACCCTGGACATGTGACAAATGTGTACCAAATATATATTCTAGGCTGCTAGGAACTCTCTTGTCTGCTCATATATGTCCCTTTAAATCGTCTTTAATGACGAGTGACAATCACGACATGCATGAAAATATCGTCACCGCTGATGACGATATACAGAAATCCGACATACGGTATTTTATTATTAAGGGGTTTGGGATTGAACCCGGGAAGATTTGGAAGGGGCGGAACCCATTAACTACAACACGCGTAGATATTTATTAAAAATACATGTATGAGTGAACATAAACATGAAATGATGAGTCTGGATGAAAATGATCTAACTATATATTATTTTTCTATTTTTTTCCGTTGAGGTTCTTCTTTTGTTGTTGATGTTGTTGTTGTTGTTGTTGGTGGTGGTGGTGGTGGTGGTGGTGGTGGTGGTGATGGTGACCTCTCTCTAGCCGCCTCGTATCTGGTTCTGTCTTCTTGGCATGCAGCTTTAAACTCGTGTGCCTTTCTGACTATGTCTGCCTTCTCGGCCTCAGAGTAGGAGCAGGTGCTGCTGTTGTTGTTGGTGCTGCTGGTCTCGGTGGAGGTAGAAGACTCCGGGCAGGTGTATTCCGGAGTCCTCAGGTTGAATGGTGAATCAATCTCCATCCCGGCCTCAGCAGCAGCTGGCTGGATCTCGTCGGTCAGCATTCCAGTGGGGGGAGAAGTGGTCTGGGCGTCTCTCATACCTCTCCCGAGCTGGACTACCGATAGCATCTTCGGTGGTGCACAGGCGACCATCAGTCTTCGCGGCCGAGTTGGAGGATTCAGCCGGCCGATCCACAGCTGCCCTCTTCTTAAACTCCACTCAGCTTTCCGAGCTGTGTCCCTGCGTCGACGTGGAGGGGCCTATTCATCCTCGTCCCTGCTCCAGTGGTAACATTCCTGCCGACGGTCTTGAGCACCTAGTGGAGTCCAGCTGCTGAAGTCCTGTACTCCAAGGATAGAGTCACGAAGCCCCCCTTAGCCTGGTGAAGATTCCAGCTAAGGGTCTCCACACTCCACAACGCATAGTCAACCCAAGGTCGCTAACAAAGACGAGGGGATACGGTGTGCGGAGTTTGTCCGGCATTTAGCTTTGGTGCGGACGCCGCTGAAACCACTTTCGTCTTATATCGTCTTGTACGTATTACCTCAGTAAAAATATCGCCTTGATAACCTTTGCCAAGCGCGTTATATGATGTTTTCTGGTACCGATTGGCCTGTAAATTTGGGTCTCGTATTCTAAAATGTGCCACATGCAGGACATTGTAAAAATTTGGGCGCAATCGGACATGAGGGTGATATATACAAACGCGATGAAATCGTGACAGATAAACACACAGACACACACACACCTACCTGTTTTATCGTCACAGATAAACACACAGACACACACACACACCTGTTTTAGGCGCCAATCGAAGACCCATGACGGAACACAACCAAATGAGGACTTTAGTTTTACCAATAGATAGCGAGAAAAGAAATGACTCTTGATATTCTCTATGTGTCTACTAACCTGTTTAAGGGTATACATTTCCTGCAATATTGCATATTTAGAACGTGACTTTTGTCCAGCAAATGGGAACCTCGTGTGTAACGATTGAGGACTCGATTTACACACCTCTGATTCGTGAATGCACACTGTCAATATAGACACAACAACGTCTTCCGATGACCAACTGATGCAGGCTACCAAATGGAGACTACCCCGGGATTATCACACTATGGAGCTCATTAGGGCAAGGGGTATTGTTTTACAAATGTATGGATTGTGTGTATTATTTTCGGTGTGAGTCCTGACGAAGAAGTATTTTTCTCTAAATTACTATACTGTACATCGCGTATTTTTCCTGCTTATGTCATCAACGTGTACGTTTTTTTATGACTGGTACCAAACATATTCTGTTATAAGATTTGATCAAACGCCACTGGTTGTCACTAATATGAATAGTGGAGCAACCACACATGCTGTATCCCGAATTTGATTTTCATCACCAACGCATGTCCTGTCATAAAAGAATTAATGCTGCACCAGCACAACTGCCGTCATGAAATGGTTAATGCTGCAACAGTGAAGCTCCCGTCATGAAAGGGTTAATGCTGCACCAACGCACCTCCCGTCATGAAATAATTAATGCTGCACCAGCGCATCTCCCGTCATGAAAGGATTAATGCTGCACCAGTGCAGCTCCCGTCATGAAAGGGTTAATGATGCACCAACGCAGCTCCCGTCATGAAAGGGTTAATACTGCACCAATGCAGCTCCCATCATAAAAATGTTAATGCGGCACCAACACAGCTCCCCATCATGAATGGGTTAATGATGCACCAGCACAGAACCCATCATAAAATAATTAATGCTGCACCAACGCAGCTTCCGTCACGAAAGAATTAATGCTGCCTCAACGCAGCTCCTGTCATGAAAGACTTAATGCTGCACCAGCACAGCTCCCGTCATGAAAGGGTTAATGCTGCACCAACGCAAATCCCATCATAAAAGAATCAATGCTGCACCAGCACAGTTCCCATCACAAACGAATTAATGCTGCACCAGCTCAGTTCATTTCATGAAAGGGTTAATGCTGCACCAACGAGCTCCCGCCATGAAAGGGTTAATGCTGCTTCACAAACGCAGCTCCCATCATAAACGAATTAACGCTGCACCTGCACAGCCCCGTCATGAAAGAATTAATGCTGCCCCAACGCAGCTCCCGTCATGAAATAATTAATGTTGCACCAGCACAGCTCCCATCATAAAAAGGTTAATGCTGCAACAACACAGCTGACGAAAGGTTTGATGCCCCAGATTTGTTACACCCCAGGAACGTTCAAATAAATCGATTTCTTGAGTTCCGCATTCCTGGCGTTTAGGGGCCAGAGACCCACACAAAACCCCAAAAATGAATTATATTTGCACTTTTGAGTACAAAGCTAATTTTTGTATTAATTGTGATCCAGCAATTACTGATCAACAATACACAATTTTTTAAACGAAATTTCCTGGCGTTTTCATTTCAGAAAGGGGGTTTTGAAAGTATCCCCAAAACCCCAAAAAATGACTTCTATTTGCACTTTCGAGTACATAAGTTGATTTTCATATTAATAGTGCTCTAGTCGTCACTGATTAATAATACACAATTTCTGAAACAAAATTACTTGGCGTTTTCATTTCTGAGTGGGTTTTATTAAAGTGTCCCCAAAAAACTAGAAAATCAATTTCCTCAATAGTTATCCTGCTATCGCTAGTCATAATAACCTCGTTTAAGAAACGAAATTCCGTGCGTTTTCATTTAAGAAGCACAGGTCACCTGCAACAATTGACCCTACCCCAATAATACTTAATTATATAGGAGTAAGTATTATTGGGGAGGGTAATTTTTGTGCTGGGGATATGTGTTAAGGAGATGGTGGGTTCGAATTAAGTACCAAACGAAAACCCGAAAAATTGTTTTATTTGCACTGCCGTACGCACAGATAATATTTTTTCTTAATACTATCTCCACTATCATCATTGTTCACAGACCAAATGGTAAAAAGAAAACTTGGTCAGAGTCAATGGTGTGGTAAAACCTAGCATTTCATATGATCATATAAGCGATAAAACAATGCAGTATTCCTTTTAATTAAACGTGACTTTGTTAGGTATTTATTAAGCTGTACAATCATGTATTATGCGAAGCCTGTATTCTATGAACACTTTCAGGTGGGACATTCCCATTTATGATTCGATTTATTTGAAAGTATGTTGTTGCTATATAACAGGATACCTAAACACCGGACTCACCCCATCGGATAAATGACGTGTCCCTATCATGGGCATAATCCTGCACAATGGGGAAAGACAAGTTTGTGCGAATCAATGTCAAGTATGACCGCGTTGGGAATTTCTTCGAATGCTGCAGAACTATATAGACATTTGAAGCGATGACGATGACAGATTTATGTCAAGCATAAACAAGGGCAGAATTGATTGTTGATGTCAGACAGAACCCGGCTAAACAATATTCGCATTGAAGTAGTGTCATTCAACTATCGGCGTCAACTCAAGAGTTATTCATGAGTTGATATCCAACGTCATGGGTGTTTTCAAAAGTGGGCGAGCAACTCTCCGTGGACCAGTTTTCTAATTGATTTTACAGAAAAACTTTCGTCGTCAATACTTTCCGAGAACTACTTTCTGGAGAAGCCCTTTAGCTAAGATATGTATTATTCTTGGTCAGAATCAATGGTGAAGTAACATCTTGCATTTCATAGTTTTATACAACCGATAAAACAATGGAAAATCTATAATATGCAATATTTTTGTCATTTTTTCGGGCAGTATCGGGGAAACAACATTTTCAAAATCCGCTTTGGGGGGAATTTTAAGGAGTTCTTTGAAAAAAACTCCTATTTACGTGCATAGCTTTACTGTTTGATATTTCGTTCTGGTGGACTTATTAATAAATTATTATTGTTGTCATTACAAAATCCAAAATAGCGGACAAAATGGTGTGCGGAAGTGGTAAAATTGTGCAAATTTCGCTACATTTTACCAGATAATTTCCATTTTTTGTTAAAAAAAAATGTACCATGCTAAATCGATATCTGATAGTAATGAGCCATATCGTGAGGATTTGGCCCTTCAGTGTCCATCAAATTAAAATAGATTTAAAATACAATTTCGAAGACAAATCAATTATTATTGTCATGCCCAGAAGGGAATTGAACTCACCCGTGTACTGAATACTGAATACCAATACGATGGCAGATATGAACAATTAATGCCCATTTTAGCAGAAACGATGGCATCAATATCGAAAATAGGGACAAACTGGCGACGGGCGGCAGTAAAGTTGGGCAAGTTCGACTGAAGGTCACCAGACTGTTTCCATGGTATCAAAAATAAAAACATATTATTTTCATTAATTTATATTGTAACTAAATCTTCTCATATAATTTATAGCCAATAGTGCTATATGCCATGAAATGAGTGTCAAAAGCCACCAAACTTGTATCCAAACATATCCAATGAGTTTCCAAAACCACTTAACGAGTGTCATCTAAGAAGCTTAAGTCTCAAACCACCATCTTAATTAATATAGTATACCAAACCAACACAGTCCATAGAACGGGCACCACCAATTGCCAACCGGTGTCGCGAACCACCCAATACGCATCCCAATCGACCCAAATAGTGTCGCAAACCATCCAAATGGTGCCCAAACACACCGTAATGAGTAATCCAAACCATCCAACGATTGACACCATATATCATCCAGAGAATGTCCCAAATCATACACGCGGTGTTCTAAACCTCACAACGAGCATCTCATATCATCAATTGAGAACCCCAACCATCCCATGTGTGTTCAATAAAACCAATCAATGAGTGTTCATTCCCATCCAATGGCCGTCCCATGCAACATTAGTCGCATTCCTTATGTCATTTTGCATTTTTTGTTTGTTAAAAACGATCTGAAAACGGATTATGTATGCTTAGTAGGTGTGTTTTCGGGATTGACTTGTTTCCATTCTTGAATTTTGGCGGGTCGGCCTAAATCGGCGTCAACATCATTTAGAGAGCGTTTCTTATTTACAGAAAACGGTATATGGTGCCATCTGGCGTATGGTGATCGGTGCGATTTGAAACTTCTCCAAACTACCAGATATGACCATTACATGTATGTTTGACAATTTTGATGTGATCGGTTCATTCTTGTTGGCTACAGTTGTGATCAAAATTTAACACTGAGCCCTATGGGGATTCTAGTACTTTGGATAGATTGCGCCATTTCGGGTATGGTGGTATGCGCGAACTGATATTCATAAAAAATTCTAAGTATGAAACACAGACGTAGTTTTGAAAGGAATGGATGTGATCAGATGATTCTTGCTGGCTACAGTTGCGATCAAAATTTAACACTTAACCCTATGGAGAATTTCGTGTTATGCTCAAACGTTGATTGTAATATCACTTATTGGCAATCGTGCGCAAATATATGAAGATTAATACTCGTGTTTGACCCACTCTAACTATCCGTGATTTACTAGTTACAACATACGATATAGTTATGCCTCAAGATACAGTAATTGGCAAAAGTAAGAGTCGAATGGTTTTGTATTTTCAATAATATGCAGCATGTTCAATCAAATGAAAATATTCACAACAAGACTGTTCACGATGTGATTACATATTATATCATTGTTTTATTTGATACTTGTCTGTATTGTTGTCCACTGACTAGTTTTAAAACCACATCGTTGATCATAACGGGATGTAGTGTCACAAATACACAGGTATAGATGGTAGTTATTCGCTGTCATTAACTCAATCGTTGTCATAGGATTCTATCCCACATGCATTGAGAGAAGTTGTGTTTTCGCAGGATTTGTGCTACTGATAAACGGACATTTCGTTGCTGCTGAGATCATTAATATAGCGATATAGGCTTGCTTTCACGCTTCCCACGCCAGTTACATTTGACCAACTTCAGTGCAGTAACTGAAACCCAACATTCACCATCAATATTCTGACCACAGTTAATCTCCACGCTTCGTGTATAGCTGTGAAAAGCAAGTAAATTCGAATTTCCACTCGAGTGGAGCTTAATGAGTAAAATAGGTATCAACCATAGATGCATGTTCCTGCATTCCGAGTAGGTGCTTAGTAACCGCTACTAATGAGCTATCGGGCCCGGTGGCAAAGTCTCCCGATCTTATCATGATCAGTGGCCTATGCAGAACATGCATGGCTGCAGATATAGTTTTAGACATGAATGTGCCCAACTTTGAACAAAGCCAGCACCATGTGATTAGGCACTGACTAAATTAAGGCAATACCAATAAATGATTAGTACACAATTGTGGTATTTGATTAGCAACCGCTGCTAACCTTAAATAAGACATCTGATTCACTTTGACGACCAGGTATATCTCAAATTTCACATTTGGGTATTAACTGTATCGGAAACGCAAACGTTGAATTACGACCCTATAAGCTATAATTGCAATTTCCAGTGAATTCCCGGTAATTTCCTAAACTACGTTTCTCGATCTTATAATGATCAATGGCCCATGGTGCAGAAACATGTACAGTTTCATATCTGTGTCACCATTTGAACATAACCAATACCATCTGACTATAGCCACTATCTCATTTACGGGAAAATACCATGGCCGGTTCAAAGCCAAGTATATTATTGGGGGAGAACGAATCATTTAGCCTAAGTTGATGGTTTGTCACAACAGATGGAGTCATGATACATTATGGAGGATGATGGAAGGGTCCCTTAACTATGTTATTCAACATAGCATTGTCCCCACGCTGTGTCACTTGTATCTTACTGTGTTGTACTATATGTAAGACCAAGCACATAATGCACATATACCGGTATATCTTCTTATAAATACATTATCTCTTAGAAAGTGTTCAGAGATGTCTTGCCTATTTATACTGACAATTTTTTTTATTCTTGTGGCAAAATATTTGAGGGAGAGATTTGTTATGTTGACAAAGATGTTAATTTACATGTAGTATGTGGACGGAGAAAGTGTTTTCTTTATACTCTAATGAACATAATTTAAACTCCCAATTTGGATAAACCCGACCAGGAATTATAGAACAACCATCTATATAAGCCCAGCAATATTTAGCAATAATGATAACATTGTTTAACATTTTTAAACAATACCACCCTATCCACATCTATTTGGCTAAATATATCATTGGCATATAGATGAGTTGTTGTAGTTGTTAAGTTGATGCTGGTCGGGTTTCTCCAAATTTATTACTAAAACAGAATGTCCCATAAGCTACGGTGGCTGGTTTAGGATATGATAATTTGTTTTTTATTTCCCATAATACTAATTCGTGGCCACGAAATAACTAATTTGGTGGCCACAAAATACTAATTCGGGGCCAATAAATAACTAATTCGTGGTCACGAAATCCTAATTCGGGGCCACGAAATAACTGATTAACCTTTGCATATATATCCAGATACCTTTGGTATGGTTACACTGACTTGACGATGTTTTAGAGACAATGAGTACGATCGCAGAGTAGCTACTATAAACCCCTTATGGCGTGGGACCCGGGCTCTATGGGGGTATTGACGTCATATATAAACTATCCCAGAGAGAACGGGGAAACACGGGTCAGGTGGCTCCAAGACAAACTGACTATTCATTAGTTTTTACCACAGGGGATCGAATGGGAATGCCATTTCTCTCGGCATATTGGCCTATTTAAGTCAAATAAGGGGGTGTGTAGGGTGGGCCCAAAACAAGCTTATAAATATTCACCCCTTTCAACCATACCTGAACCAAAATGGTCGCTGCTCAGAAGGGGTCAAATGGGGTACACATTAATTCTCGGTCACTTGACCGATATAGATCAAATAAAGAGTGTTGTACCGTGGTTCACAAAGAAACCTAAACGTTCACACTCTCAGCGCAGATCAGAGGGGTCCATATATGGTACCATGCAACCCCCCCCCCCCATTTTAGGTCGAATACAGTGTATTGTATGGTGACCCCTGAGACAAACTAAATGTTCACCCGCTTTCACCATCCCCGATCCAAAATGGTCACCCCAGATGGGTTCAAATATGACACCTATACAATTTCTCGACCCCTTAACCGTTTGACGTGGTATAATTGGTGATGTATTGTGTCCCCCCCCCCCCCAATATATACTGAATGTCGTGGGTGCCCATGTAACCCACACCAGGACGACGGCAGCTTTGGATCGGGTTGGTGAAAGGGGTGATTCCTTAATTTGTTTTACGGGCCACACTGCAACACGCTTTATCTCAAATCGCCGTGGCTCATGCCAAGACGATGGACAACTGCAACCAGATCATCTCTATCCGCTTCCATTACAACAGTGACTGACGATCGTATATCACAATTAGTTATTTAGTTGCCACGAATTATTTCTTTCCTGACCACTAATTAGTTATTTCATGGCCACGAATTAGTTATTTCGTGGCCACGAATTAGTTATTTCATGGCCACGCGATAAAAAAATATTCACATGACCTAAAAGATTTGACTGACACTAACATAAATATGACTCCGTATTATGCGGTACTTCGTCCTGGCAATAAACATTAATTTTGTCAATTGATGGAAAAAATACCATCAATCAATTTTACAACGGCATCCTGAAACTTTATAGTCTTTGCATTTGTATAATAGTGACGCACGTGATTGTGATGTATATGATTGCTGTAAACCACATTTTTTCAACTTCTGTATCTGACTATATTGCATGTTAATTTTGTAAAATCACATGTAGTTACGATAGATTACATGTAAGAGCCATGCATATATGATAGCCAATAAGTTCCACCACTGTGAACATTTGAGTAAATTGTCAAACGTTAGTTTTGATCGCATCAGTGGTACTGTACCAGCAGAGACTTATCTGACGACACCATTCTCAAAAATACATTTCAGAGTCATACTTGACATATGTGCACAATTTCAACTTGCACAATTCATGAAAAGGCTAATCGTGTTAGTTAATATCTGTATAATCGGGAAACGCTCTTTAACTTTTTAAAACCGTCCAAACAATTTGTTTTCACTAAAATCGCAGACTGGAACAAGTAGACTATGAAAGTAGACCGCCATATTTGATACTTTTGTTAATTTCAACACGCAAAGTCCACCAGAAGGTTAGTTATGAGGATTGATATTTGTATAATAAGCAAACGACGCTCTTTAAATTCTTAAAACAGTCCAAAAATATTTTTTTCCAATAACATTTCAACTGCACACAGGTAAGCTCTGAAAGAAAACACGTATTGATAAATAAACCGTTCGCATGTCGTCTTTGACAATCCGAAATGGCGCGACCGTTGTTTTCGACCAAATGAAACTGACTTGTGAAATCAGCGAGGGTGGGGGTAGGGGTAGCTTTTCTGCGATATCTTTACCAAAAATCGATGTATCGAAGTTTTGTTTGAGGCATATGACCAAGATATCCTTGTAGATTGTTCATGTTCGTCCATATGTGCTATAGCTCATTTTAAGAATATACAATACCTTAATATTTGGGAAAGAAACTTGAAAATGCAGTCATAAATGCAATTCGTCTGATGATTTTTGATAAAATTCCACATTAAGATATGTAATTAAGTAATTGCAGGGCCACCAAACTCGGTCACGTGGTTACTATTTTTAGTGTACAAATGGCCGACGGATTTATCACCTCAAAGTAAGTACTGAGTTCTGTATAGCTTTGTTGTTCAATTACCCGCTAGTAAACCCACTGGAATGAAGGCGGAGTAAAAAAATAAAAAGGAAGGATTAGATAAATTTCCATCAGATGTTTCGAGTTCTTTGTGATGCCTTCCCAACTAGTTTAACTTGCCTATTGTCGACGTATAGCAAATTGCGATCGCGCTCAATCAATTTCACTTTAATCGTTAATATAGTCGCTAAACGGAGATAATCTATTGATTTGTATTGTGTACGAGAAACAAAATTTCTCTGGAATATTTTTAATATGCACTTGTTGGCAAATTATTAACAATTGATTGTCTTAAACCTATTTATATAAAATAGGTAACGCTCGTACTGCGGGTAACGCTCACGTCACACACACGGATATTCACATTTTCACACCAGTTTCTATATACATCGATCCATTTTATCCAGCGGAAATAATGAGTTGACTATTATCTTACATGAGAATTTTTTTTATATTTCCACATGTTATATTGTCGCAATTTCCAGAATATGGCAGAGTCATCACTACCAAATGTCGTATCTATATAAGCTTGCAGCGCTTTATATACATCTGGAATGAGCGCCATCAATTTTGAAATTGCCAGATTTTCTTCCTGATCCTGATCTGTGATTGCACCGATAGTTTGACTTTCTGCCATTCTTTATAGTATAATATAATTATGTCGTACTTTTAGATCGATAGTTAGAATATTTTCTTCAAGTTTCGATTGTGAAGTGAACTGTTCCATCTATCGGAAAACGCGAGGGATAATGGGGGTAACTACAACTAGAGTGGTACAAATTGAATATTATAGTTTGTGAATTTTGATCTGGGATGTGTAATTGGAAAACAAAAACTTTGACAAAAACATCTCCTCTTGACGAAAAAAGACCAATAATCAGTGCCCCGAAAAACATTTATCGGTCCCGATTGTGTTCCATAACACGTTTTTTTCTTGACACAATTAGGTTTGGATTGCATTATAATGCAACGGGTTTCCCACAGCGCTAATAATGACATGTTCCACAAATTATTGTTTTATGTAGAGGGGAATTCGTTCCTTTTGTTTATATTGTAAATAAATAAGCTCCATGAATTCTCCGTTACTATTTCCCAGTTCCTAGTTCCCAGTTCTCAAAATATAATAATAATCGTTACCTAATCGCCTATTAATGCATAACCACAGCAGCCACGGGGCTATCCTTGTGTATTCTTTATGTTCCACCTCTATAGTAGTCCAACTAGAAATCACAAACCTAGTCACATACGCTCGTCCAGCTGTTCAACAATTGGGCGAAAGTCGTGCGTGGTGTAAAAATAGGACATTTTTTGATGCTAAATTCTTTATGTATTCATAACACAACAGCGACGGGACTATCCTTATGGATTCTTCTTGTGACACGACTAGTCCATCTAGAAAACACAAACTGGTTCACATATGTCTGTCCAGCTGTTCAAAAATTGGGTGTAAGTGGTGCGTGGGGTAAATATAATGAAAAAAGGTCATATTTCGTTGCTAAATCGCCAGCGTAGGCATAACCATATAGCAGCCACGGGGCTATCCTTGTGGATTCTTCTTGTGTCACCACTAGTCCACTAGACATCGCAAAACAAGTCACATGCGCCCGTCCAGCTGTTCACAAATTGGGCGTCATGCGTGGGGTCAAAATAATGAAAAAAGGGTCATTTTTCTCAAATACGTACATTATCGACCTATAATTTTAATCAGGTAAATATAGTGATTATTTGATTCTGAAATAAGCTGATAATGGAGTCATAGTCGTCATTTCGTGTTATGGCGCGAACCACAGTGAAAACACATGTTAATGAGCGTACACCTGAAACGTAGTGGATTGGCTTATTTTTATCATTGTCCGCACATGATCTGCTTAGACTCCACTCTATATGAGTCGATAATGTGACTTATATGGTCTCTTTTTCAGCACATTATCGACTCAAAAGGAGGCAATTATAAGCAGATTATTTACCTAAAATATAGCTCCTTATAAGCTAATAATGTGCTGGTTTTCAGGAGAACAGGCTGGATTAAGCAACGAAAAATTACCTTTTTTTATTTTCACCCCACTCACTACTTACGTACTACTTTTGAACAGCTGGACGGGCGTATATGACCTAGTTTATGATTTATAAATGGAAGAGTGGCGGCATAAGAAAAATCCAAATGAATAGCCCCGTGGCTGCTGTGGTTATGCATACATAGGGAATTTAGCAACGAAAAATGACATATTATTACCCCACGCACGACTTTATGGGAGGCCCTTTTCACATTTATTATTTATTTACGCTTAAGCAAATATTTGCGCTTTAGCGTAAATCATTTGCGCTTAAGCGTAAATAGATCATATTTGCGCTTAAGTGCAAATCATTTGCACTTAAGCGCAAATCATTTGCGCTTAAGCGCAAATAAAAATTAATATTCATTGATTCCCCCTGAATTAATTTGAAATGGCACAGGCCTAAACATATCACTAAAGTCTATATAGGCCCACCATATGAGGGAAGCAATCCCCCAGTAACTCCTAGATCCCTTTTATGACATGGAAATGGTATATATCTGTGCATAATATGTCTCATTTATAAAATATACTCTGTTGTGGAGACACAAATTCTTGGGGACAGGGATGCTGATAATATGAAAATAGGGTTTTCCCCCCTATTTCAAGTCAATAAGTACACCATATGAAGGAAGCAAGCCCCCAGTAACCCCTAATTCCCTTTTTTATGGCCATGGAAATGGTATATATCTGTGCAGGAGATATCCCTTTAATAAAATATACTAGAGCTCTGGGAGTGAGACACCAATTCCTGGGACACCAGGGACAGAGATGCTGATATGCATATGGAAATGTGTTTTTCTTCAACTTTGAGTCTGTATGGGGCTATTACTATGGGCCCATCATAATTTACTATGAGATGGACTCAATCATTCACAATCAGAGGGAAGTAAGGGAGTGTTAGGTATTTGCGCTTAAGCGCAAATGATTTTCGCTTAAGCGAAAATGATTTACGCTTAAGCACAAATGATTTGCGCTTAAGCGCAAATAAATAATAAATGTTGAAAGGCCCTCCCATACGACTTAGGGTCAATTTTTGAACAGTTGGACATGCGTATCTGACATGGTTTGTGATTTCTAGATGGACTAGTGGCGGCAGAAGAATAATCCACAATGATAGCCATGTGGCTGCTGTGGTTATGCATATATATATATAGGGGATTTAGCAACGACAAATTGCATATTTTACCCTACGCACAACTTACTCCCAATGTTTGAACAACTGGACAGGTTTATAATGTGACCTAGGTTGTGATTTCTAGATGGACTAGTGGCGGTACAGAACGAATCCACAAGGAAAGCCCAGTGGCTGCTACGGTTATGCCTATATACGCAGGTCCCTCGATGTCGCTTTAACACTTTTCACATGCTACAAGTATGTCACGCCCCTCAAATAAGATATTTTTCCTTTGAATATCATATACGTTAAAATAGAAAAAAGTTTCCCAAATAGAATTTGTCACTTTAATCCTTGATGCACAAATGAATTTACACATATGTATGATCAGTATTATACAAAGCGATTCATGCCATAAGCTTCCTAAGACGGCGCGTTATTAAATAAAATTGCCTCATGAATGCCATGTGCCGCTTTAAGTTACCTACTAGTAAGAAGGAATGATGAAAAATCAAATTGTATTTATTACTGGAATCATACACGTGACCTGTATGTTAAATGACCCTTCAAATTAGTTTAATACATGGGCTACAACTGTGTGAGTTCCTTTAAATATCATATGCCCTTAAATATTGCTTGACCTGTCCCTCTATGTCCCTTTAATGTCTTTCACAAGCTAAAAGTATGTCACGCCCCTCAAATACCATATTTTCACCTAAAATAATGAATATCAGATACGTTAAAATAGAAAAAAAATTCACGAATGGAATGTGTCACTTTAATTTTTGAGGCAATATTGAATCAACACATATTTATTATCGGCATAACACATATGTGTTATTGGAATCTTGAAAAGTGCTCCGAGCTAGACGCGTCTTAAGACGGCGTAATAATGTTATAAAAAATCGTCTCATGAATGTCGTGTGCTGCTTTAACCCTGGCTGTAGGAGCAAATGATAAAAAAAACATGCATGAATTCAAAACTGGAATCATACACAGAATACATGTACCATTCCAGACGTCTAAGTTTTCTGCGTTAAGATTGAAAAAAGTTATAAGAATGGCATGCGTCGCTTTAATGCTAGATGAAAAAAATATACATGTATTTAATGCTGGAATCATACACAGAGAACCATTCCAGACATTTAAGATTTTGCGCATAAATAGAAAAAGGTTTTGTGAATGCCATGCGTCGCTTTAATTCTGGACAGTCGATTGAATCATCTTATACAGTAATACCTTAATTAATCGACTCCATAGCCACAGCAGAGTTGTGGGTGGCTTCTCGGGTTTTGGTTGGTGTATGGCTTGTTGTCATTCATCTGAAAGCTCTCGCTGAGAGCTTCCCTATGAATGGCAGTGGGCCATGTTGTCCGACTGGTTCCTGAGGGGTTGCTCGTGCTAGATGGAAAGAATATACATGTATGTAATGCTGGAATCATGCATAGAGAACCATTCCAGACATTTAAGATTTTGCGCATAAATAGAAAAAAGTTCTATGAATGCCATGCATGGTTTTAATTCTGGATGAGTGAATGAATCATCATATACAGTAATGCCCTAATTAATCGACTCCATAGCCACGACAGAGTTGTGGGTGGCTCGAATGAATCATCATATACAGTAATGCCCTAATTAATCGATTACATAGCAACTGCAGAGTTGTGGGTAGCTTCTCGGGATTTGGTTGGGGGTATGGCTTGTTGCCATTCATCTGAAAGCTCTCCCTGAGAGCTTCCCGATGGGTGGCGGCGGGCCATGTTTCCGACTGGGTCCTGAGGGGTTGCTCGTGGTTCTGTTGTGGCTGCAAGGTCTATTGCAATGGTCGATTTGGTACAGCTAGGTCCTTAACACTTTACACATATCTAATTATTATTATTTTATTTATTTATTTTGTTTTTTTTATATATATATACATATATATATGTATATATAGCTATATATATATATATATATATTTTTTTTTTTTTTTTTTTTTTTTTTTTAATTAATTTTAATTAATTATTTTATTACCTTTGAAAAAGATGATGCTTTATCTGACTAACTTAAACCTATACATAACTATGATATTCAATGCTCTATTATAATTTATATATAGGTTCTTTGTTTATATGTGCACTAGATATCTAGAATTTTCCATATTGTCCCACCACCATACACTCATGAATCGTGATGAATGGCATACACTGCCTTATTACATTTATATATCTACATGTACATAGTACAAATGAATATAAATAATACCCACAATATGAAATGTGCCACTTTAATTGTGAATGTATGAATGAATTGACACATACGTACTATAACTAATGTACTAGTATGTACAAATTATTTGACGCACCAAATTTTTTTGGTATTTACTGGTGTTTAGATTATAGATAAAATGTCTCATGATGACATGCATGTAGGCCACTTTAAATACCCTTAGATAGGCGTTAACCAGCACATACATCCCATGATGTGTCATTAAAGTTTATGTATGACATGTGTCACTGTTTTGGAACAACACTCAAAGCATTATGTCAGACTTAGAACCCTGCTTTAATATAGAAAAAATGCCATGTGCCACCTTACCCCTTACTACATACATATAGGCCTACACATACATGTATTACATGTACTGTATACCTCTTTGTATTTACTGGAATCATTATATCAGTCAGTATTATTATCTTTCCACATTATTTGTTGTATTTTTGTATATACTATATAGATAACCACAAATAAGGTATTATAATATGTCTAAAGGACAAAACAGAAGATATGCATTCATGTGCATGTACAAAGGTATATAAACATACACAACTTCTAATTGGCTATATTGGTGTATATAGTAATTATTAATACTAACTTCACATTATGGTAGCCTACATGTTGTACATTGCTTTTGATCCTAATGGACATGACTGAAGCGTACGCTTTCAGCTAATGATGTTTGCCAGTCAACTCATTATTGGGCCAATGCGTTAATCACCTGCATGGATGTATACTGCAGCTACCGGTACCACGTTTTTAGTAGACCCAGTTGAGTCACATACATGATATACACATGTATGAGACTCAGATCTCGTCAGTAGTGGCCGGATCTGATGCTCATACCTTTTCTAATTACAGGCGACAAAGGACTCCTGGTCGCAGATTCTGCTTGGTTCTCTTATTATGGTGACAATAAAGACAAGATTCCACCAAAAGTTCCGAAATCCGCGCCTTCATGAGCTAAAATAAAGACTTTTGTCATTTGTGCAAAAGAAATTGTTGTCTGTCTGTTTACGGAAGCGATATTTGACCACATGTTTGTCATGCGCAGTTAAATGTTTCATGATGGTCAATAAAACGTGTACTCCACCCCGAAGACGACTGTTGGAAATGTGTACTTGGAAGATATTATGGAAAAACTAAATTCTTTTGCTAAATGTTATGCTACTATGCCAATTTATTACATAATAAAAATATTACCGAAAAATTATCAACATATACTTTTTAATAGAATTGTTGCTTCGAAAATATACTATTTAAAACGTGTACTCCAAGCCAGAATGAGAAAAAGTGTAGCCGAGTTAGATCATGCTTTATTACCCACTTCTACAAAATGTTGTATTATACTTTCAACAAATTGTAGAAATATATTGGTGATATGAAGTAATTATTTTATTCAGTGAAACATAATCAGTTCTCACATTTGTCATGCATGGTGTCAAAAATGACATAATCACATCGTCGCGCATTGATAGCTGCGCGAACTGTGTTTGTATTCTAACACCCATAAGGTTTGCTTTCGTGTGCCTATTGCGTATATATATACAATAACAACATTTGTTCAAAATAAGCTTTAGTTATCAGAATCGATTTACTGCAACAGACTAATGCTATAAACCAGTCAACTGTATGGTAACAAAAAGTCTCAAAACTTGTTAGGCCTATTTATGAACAATAAAATGGCGATATATTATCACTAAAGTGTCACTAAATAGGTTATTATAATTAGCGTTTGTTTCGCTAATATGAAAACATGTTACACCTAAAAATATTTGCTTTTGGAAAAGAGCATTCCGTGTGAGTCTATTCCTGATATGGTATAAATAAATAGCGTTTGTTTCACTACTGTGCGAACAACGGACGACCAGATGATGGTGCAAGTTTGTAGCTGTTAGTGCAGGGGGAAAACCAGGACAAAGAAAACTATAACAAAACGGCTACCATGAAGTCTGCTTATCCCAATCCCAGATACAGGACGAGAGTAGGTACCGTAATTAAACTGAACAAATAGACACTGAATGAAAAAAAAAACCCCGATATTGGCCAAATGTATGAGTCGGATCCGGAGTAGGGCAGTAGGCCTACACTTTTTAATGCTATTTCGATGTACACTTTATTATAATAGGAGAATGATTGTTTTGTTCAACTTTTAATGAAGTTAACAATGGTATAAGTATATATACCGTATAGTGATGCAATTATACCATATATCTTCCGAGTACCGGTACCGGTATACACACAATTTCCCCGAGTCGGCGTCAGGGCCGGAGTATGTCATTTTTTGACACCATGACAAATGTGAGAACTGATTATGTTTCACTGAATAAAATAATTACTTCATATCACCAATATATTTCTACAACTTGTTGAAAGTATAATACAACATTTTGTAGAAGTGGGTAATAAAGCATGATCTAACTCGGCTACACTTTTTCTCATTCTGGCTTGGAGTACACTTTTTAAATAGTATATTTTCGAAGCAACAATTCTATTAAAAAGTATATGTTGATAATTTTTCGGTAATATTTTTATTACATATGTAATAAATTGGCATAGTAGCATAACATTTAGCAAAAGAATTTAGTTTTTCCATAATATCTTCCAAGTACACATTTCCAACAGTCGTCTTCGGGGAGGAGTACACGTTTTATTGACCATCATGAAACATTTAACTGCGCATGACAAACATGTGGTCAAATATCGCTTCCGTAAACAGACAGACAACAATTTCTTTTGCACAAATGACAAAAGTCTTTATTTTAGCTCATGAAGGCGCGGATTTCGGAACTTTTGGTGGAATCTTGTCTTTATTGTCACCATAATAAGAGAACCAAGCAGAATCTGCGACCAGGAGTCCTTTGTCGCCTGTAATTAGAAAAGGTATGAGCATCAGATCCGGCCACTACTGACCCAATCTGAAGCTCTAAAGAGTGTAAATCTTTAGAGCTTCCCTGGAGCTACGTTTTTAGTCGAATCCATTCTTATAGCATTGAAGGCATCATGAACTGTCTTGAACAACAAGTGCCTCACTTTCCTCGATCCGAATGAATGAATGAATGTAAACTCAGAATAACTTATATAACAAATGAGAATAGAAATGAACTCAAATTTGATGTCTTCCTTGCACACGACTCACGAGAGACCGCAGCGAATTCATCAATGCGAGGTCGTCGATCTGACCTGCGAGTCTGTGACGTTTATTGTTATTGAAATAATAATGTCATGTTGTGGTACAGTCAGGTCCGAAACATTCTGAGCACAATTGTGTGCACTCCATTTAGACGAATTAATCAATGGATTTAGACTTCTCGTTTTGAAGACAAATTAGACTTTTTCAAAGATAATCAGAAGTTGGCATATCATACACTCATGTATGCATTTTCGTGCTGTATTAATAATACGTTCTTGTTTATGTATTTTCAATATATTGGCTTACCCTCATGCATTTAGCCATAAAGGCCTATTATTTATGGAGTTATCTCTTTCTATCATGCCGTAAGTCCTCGTTGCGAGTCAAGATAGACTGCACGTCATGTCACAAATATGAATTTTTTGGCAATACTCACATGAAAAAAAAAAGAAAAAAAAATTAATAATAACACGTGGAACTTTAATTAACCGTCGACTGAATCGTATTCGAGGACTTACTTGACACATATATACCCGCCGAAGACAACACATCATTAAAATAATATGTACTTCATATTACGGTTAGCTCTTGTAACAATGCACGGACTATACCTATTCATACTTGCATTTTTAATTCATTCTGAAGTGGAGGGCATATATCTCATTCATTCTATTATATGTAATACCCATGGCTACACATAACGTAAATCTGAGTGAGGTTCGAGATTCTGATGAATACAACTTTACAATGAAATGGAACGAAACGGAACGGGAAAATGAAGATTATATTAATTCTGCTATTAATACATGCAATGAATGTGCATACATTTCACCATCACATGCTATAGATCAACCAAATAAAAAATCAAAATTTTCAATATTCAGCCTCAACTGCCGAAGCATTAACGCGAATTTCGATTCATTATGTAATCTCCTGTGTGACTTAAAGTCGAATAATAATTCATTCGACGTTATAGCTTTAACGGAAACATTCAAAATACGACAAGCATCACACTTTCAAATACCGGGATATCACCCTATGGAATTCAAGTGTAGAGATGATGACGATGATGGTAGAGGTGGTGTATGCCTTTACATAAAAGAATCAATCCACTATAAAAATCGACCCGACCTTAGTGAATTTATTCCACACGTGATAGAAACAATTTTCGTGGAAATTAACGCAGGAAAAAATGACTCTCGGATAATCGGCTGCGTTTACAGACCAAATACCGCACCAAAGGCCAACATTGATCAATTTTTGAAAAAATTCGACGATATTCTAGAAAAAATTAATAACCACAAATCATATATATCAGGAGACTTTAATATTGACCTTCTCAATTTCAAATCGCATACAAAAACGAATGATTTCATAAATAACATTTTCACAAGAGGATTCGTGCCAAGGATAACTAAACCCACTCGAATGACTGATCATTCAGCAACTCTTATCGATAATATATATACCAATAATCTGCTAGGCGAATGTAAATCTGGTATAATCACATGCGACGTTTCCGATCACTTCGGCATATTTTATTCAGAATCTAACCAAAAGAGACAAAACAGCCCCAATAATAATAAAACTATCACTAATCAAAGAAGTTTTAGTCCTGATAACATAATTAGATTCAAAAATCTTTTAAAATCTTGCACCTTTGACTCCGTTACATCTTGTAGAAGTGTCGACCAAGCATATGAAATCTTCTTAGATAACTATATGAATGCATATGAACTAGCTTTCCCCATCAAAAGTCGACATATACCCAAAAAATTCATAAAACGCGAACCTTGGATTACATCTGGATTGATTAAGTCAAGTATTGTTAAGAATCAGCTATATTTACGCAAATTGAATAAACCCACGGAAACGAACGTAAATAAATATTTGAGTTATCGTACCTTATATAATAAACTAATCAGAAGGAGTAAAAATATATACTACATAAATATTTTAGAAGTAAATAAAAATAACTTAAAGAAAACATGGGAAATACTTAAGGGTGCATTGAAGATAAATGGAAACACAAATAATAACCCCAAGACCTTTACCGAAAACGGAATAGAACTTGAAAATTCCAAACTCATATCGGAAAAGTTCAATGACTATTTCTCAAAAATTGGGCGGGAAACTAGCCAACTCAATGAACATGAAAATGACTCTCATTTTACAGAATTTCTCCATAACCGCAAACCAGACGACATCAATTTCAAAATAATTCCGACCTCTATACAGGAGATCATCCTCACATGTTTCTCTATGACTGGGAAAGTATCAAGGGATTTCAATGGTATATCAACTAAACTTATCAAGGAAACAATTGAGGAGATATCCCCAGCATTATTGCATATTTTTAACTTGTCCTTCGAGCATGGAATAGTCCCTAACAAAATGAAAATTTCTAAAGTAGTCCCAATCCCTAAAAATACTACCACTCATGAAATTTCCAACTACAGACCTATCAGCATTCTTCCAGCTATCTCTAAACTCCTCGAAAAAATAATGCATAAACGATTACTAGACTTTTTAAATGAACAAACCATACTCTATAAACACCAATACGGCTTCCGCCCTCATCATTCAACTTTCCATCCTGTATTACACCTCCTCGATCAAGTTGTCTCAAATAATGACAAAATGACAAGAGATTCCACTTTAGCTCTATTTCTCGACCCTTCAAAAGCATTTGACACGATAAATCACGATATTTTACTTCATAAACTAGATCACTATGGTATACGAGGCACAGCATACTCATGGTTTCAGAGTTATCTGCAAAATAGAAGGCAATATGTTGAACTCAATGGTACCAAATCTAATTTAACGGAAGTGACGTGTGGAGTGCCCCAGGGATCAATTCTGGGACCGATAATTTTCTTAATTTACGTTAACGATATGTCAAATGCGACAACCATGGATATCTTATCATACGCGGACGATACGACTCTAGTAACTGGTGGAAAAAATGGCATCCTTGTAGAAAGTTATGTGAATAATGAGTTACGCAACATATTTGCTTGGTGCTGTAGCAATAAGTTAGTGATCAATACTAAAAAAAGCAACTATATGCTAATACACCCAGAGAACAATGATGACAAATGGAACTTTATAAAAGTTTACTTAAATAAAACGGAACTGAAAAAGATAGGAAATCTTGAGCACGAATCCTCCACAAAATTCTTAGGAATCCATATTGACGAAAACCTGACTTTCAAAAAACATGTGTCCTATGTTTGTTCTAAAATGGTGAATGCCATGTACCACATCAATAAAGTTAAACACTTCTTTCCTGGTAGCGCACTTAAAACATTATACTATGCTCTCATACAAAGCCATCTTGTCTACGGTGTTCAAATATGGGGACACGTCCCTGCGGTCAAAAAAAATTTCATGCTTCAAAAACGCGCGATACGAGTCTTATGTAATAAAAAATATAGAAGCCACACAGAACCTCTCTTTAAAAAAGAAAATATACTCAAAATATACGACATCCACAAAGTCCAAGCGGCTGTTTTCATGCATGATTGGTATTATATGCGCTTAATAGAATCATTCACCGACATGTTTACCAAACGCAAAACCGGACCAGACACCCGGCAAAAGCACCCACTATATTTAAAAAAACCAAGAACATCTTGGTCCCAACAACTACCATTCCATTCTTATCCAACTACATGGAACAACTTGGATAACGAATTTACATCATACCAAACCAGACACACATTCAAACGCCGTTTACATGCCGATTGCATTAAAAAATATGCTGTAACAATTAAATGCAACAATCAAAGATGTCCCGACTGTGTGGTAGCTCGTCAATAGTGTGACCTCCCGTATATCGCAATCTACAACCTCACTCGGCACATTCCTACTCGACTTCCAAAGAACATCCCACTGACAAGGAAGAGACAAACCATCGAGTAACCAATAATCGATTTATCTATACGTATACCCTCCATGTATATAATCCATTTAAATGCAACTATTATGTAATACATAATTGTATAGCCGTGCATTGTACAATAAATCTTGACCGCCTATGTTAACATTTATTAATCTTTAAGGGGGTGGCAGTAAGACAGTCTAGCCTGACTGTGCCACCCCCTCGAATATACAATACACTATTTGTCCAATGTATTATGTATTAATATGTGTATATCGAAATAAAATATCCTATCCTATCCTATCCTACGCAGGCGATTTAGCAACGAAAAATAACTTTATTTTCATAATTTTGACCCCACGTAGGACTGACTCCAATTTTTGAACAGCTTGACAGGCGTATGTGAACCAATTTGTGATTTCTAGATGGACTAGTGGTGGCACAAGAAGAATCCATAAGGATAGCCCCATGGCTGTTGTGGTTATGAATAGGCCTACATAAGGAATTTAGCAACAAAAAATGTCATATTTTTACCCCACGCACGACTTTCGCACAATTTTGAACAGCTGGACAGGCGTATGTGACTTGATTTGTGATTTATAGATGGACTAGTGGTGGCACAAGAAGAATACAAAGGGTGGCCCAGTAGCTGCTGTGGTTATTCACACATAGGCGATTTAGTAACGATTATTATTATATTTTGAGAACTGGGTACTGTATGGGAAATAGTAACGGAATTCATGGAGCTAAAGAATATAGATCGTAAAAATACATCCTGTTTCATATGTACATGTAGGATTATCCTTGCAATATTGTCCGATAGTAGAATTGTTCATTGCCCGTTGGCGTTCTCGGCTGTTCCATAATGCATACAGCTATTTGATATTACTGTGTGGGCGTTATCATGCCTCGTATGTTGTGTGAGCGTTACCATATTGCATTTGAAGGCGCAGAGAGTGTATATGTGCGCAGAATTGCAAGATATATTTTGAAAACCATGCAGGAATATGTTTCTCATTTTTTGTGTATGATACGGATGGATAAATGCTCTGAATAAAACTCTGATGCTTCTTACTGGTGAAATAGAGATAAATGTGTTGGCGCTATCAATAAAAGCCACCAGCGCGAAAATGGTGAAAAGTAAGAGATTGAAATTTGTGCGAGGCATCAGCTTCATACGGGACTATATTTCTAAAAGCGGTTTTGTTCAACGGACAAAAGAAATATGTAGTTCTTCTTTCGCTAATATGGCACAACAAGAATATTTGTTGTTTTCGAGAAATACGCCTCGGAAGCGAGAATTAGCGATTTGTTATGAGTGTTTCGTTACCCATCACGTGACCGAGTTTAGTGGCTCTGAATTTGTGGCAAGATCTCCCCATGTTTTTCGATTTCCAAGAACAAAGAAAGCCACTTACCGAACTTACTATGCGTAATAGCATGTTTTATTATCAGGTGGACGGGGAAAAATAAAGGGGTACAGAAACAAAAGCCCCACACAAACCTGTTTCCATTAAAATATCAAGCTGGAAACAGGTAGATTCTGAAAATAGACACACTGGTGGTATAGAACTGTTCTCATATCGCTTTTAACATTCCGAAAACGCGCGACCATTTTTTTGCGCATTTTGATTTTTTGATTTGTTAAAAGCGATCTGAAAACTGATTTTGTATGCTTAGTAGGTGTGTTTTCAGGATTGACTTGTTTCCATTCTTGAATTTTGGCGGGTCGGCCTAAATCGGGGTCAACATACTTTAGAGAGCGTTTCGTATTTACAGAAAACGATAGATGGTGCCATCTGGCGTATGGTGATCGGTGCGATTTGACACTTCTCCAAACTACTAGATATGACCATTACATGTATATTTGAAACTTTTGATGTGATCGGTTAATTCTTGTTGGCTACAGTTGTGATCAAAATTTAACACTGAGTCCTATGGAGATTTTAGTACTTTGGATAAATGGCGCAACGTTGCGAATGATGATATGCGCGTACTGAAAGATACGCGTACCTAAAAAATACTAAGTATGAAACACAGACTTAGTTTAAAAAAGAATGGATTCTTGCTGGCTACAGTTGCGATCAAAATTTAACACTTAACACTATGGAGAATTTCGTGTTATGCTCAAATGTTGATTGTAATATCACTTATAAACAACATTATGGCATGGGGCCCGGGCTCTATGGGGGTAGGAACGTCCGATATAAACTAGCCCAGAGGGAATGGGGAAACACGGGTCAGGTGGCTCAAAGACATATTCAGTATTTTTTTACCACAAGGGATCAAATGGGAATGACATTTCTCTCGGCATAATGTGCAATTTATGTCAAATAAGGGGTTTAGTAGGGTGTGCCCAAAACAAACTTATAAATATCACCCCTTTCAACCATACCCGATCCAAAATGGTCGCCGCTCAGAAGGGGTCAAAGGGGTACACATTATTTCTCGGTCACTTGAACGAAATATATCAAATGAAGGGTGTTGTACTGTGGCTCGCAAAGCAAGCTAATTTTTCACACATTCAACCCATGCACTCTATCGAAAATGATAACTGATCAGAGGGGTCCATATATGGTACAGTGTGTTGTAGGGTGACCCCTGAGACAAACTAAATATTCACCCGCTTTCACCATCCCCGATTCAAAATGGCCACCCCAGATGGGTTCAAATAAGGCACCTATACAATTTCTCGGCCCCTTATCCATTTGATGTGGTATAAATTGGTGCTGTAGGGTGGCCCCAAGATATACTGAATGTCGTGGGTGCCTATTTAACCCACCCCCACAGGACGGCGGCAACTTTGGATCGGGTTGGTGAAAGGGATGATTACTTAATTTGTTTTACGTGCCACCCTGCAACACCTTTTATCTCAAATCGCCGTGGCTCATGCCAAGATGGTGGACAACTACAACCAGATCATCTCCACTTCCATTACAACAATGGGACTGACGATCGTATATTACAATTAGTTATTTAAATTTCGTGGCCACGAATTAGTATTTCGTGGTCCGAAATAAAAAAAATATTCCCATATCCTAAAAGTTTTGACTGACACTTACATAAATATGACTCGCAGATTCGTTTGCACACAACTCCGTATTATGCGGCACTTCGTCCTGGCAATAAATATTAATTTTGTCAATTGATGAAAAAACACCATCAATCAATTTTACAACGATATCCTGAAACTTTAGTCTTGATACACATTACATTTGTAGAATAGTGGATATCATCACCGAAGCACGTGATTGTGGTGTATATGATTGATGTGAACCACATTTTTTTTTTATCAACTACTGTATCTGGTGGCCTGACTATATTGCATGTTAATTTTGTAAAATCACATGTAGTTACGATAGATTACATGTAAGAGCCATGCATATATGATAGCCATTAAGTTCCACCACTCTGAACATTTGAGTAAATTGTCAAACTATATATATGGTTCAAAGTTAAATTTTGATCGCAACTGTAGTATTGTACCCACAGAGACTAATCTGACGATACCAATATTCTCACAAATACATTTCAGAGTCATACTTGATATATGCGCATAATTTGAACTCGCACAATTGATGATAAGGCTAATCGTGTTAGTTATATTTTTTATAACCAGGAAACGCTCTCTATAGGGTCCAACGTTATTTTTGTTCGCAACTGTAGTACTGCACCCGCGGAGACTTATCTGACAACACCATTCTCAAAAATACATTTCATAGTCATACTTGACATATGTGCATAATTTATACTCGCACAATTCATGAAAAGGCTAATCGTGTCAGGGGGGGTCGGACAAAAACGACCCCTTTAACAGTTGAAAACATGGGGTGGTCTGGTTTTGGTCGAGGAAACAATTGCAATGAAAAAAAAAGCCATTCTCATCTTTTCTCATAGGTTATCATGGTTTTTTAACTTATTATACACAGATGATGTTCACTGATTGGATCATTAAAAGGCTCCAGATTCAATCTCAGAGCATCTAATTAAAAAAAAATTTCGAGGGGAGGCCCCCTGACCCCTCCCTTCGGCATCTCCTGCTGGGATACTACTCGCCTCCACAGTTTGTAGATCTACTCGCCATTCGCCTAGAATGATTTTCAGGGGAACTCCTCATTGCTCACCAGTGATTTCACCACATGGAGAGGACTGGGACTGTGTTTATTTATATAGGAGATATATAGCGCAGTAGCAGTGTTATATTTATTGCCTCCGAAACATGCCGAGCCGAGCTGGCCCTTAGAACATGCTTAGGACTATACAACACACCAGGTGCATCTCTTTATAAGCAAATTTAATTTTTGAGTCAGTGCAATTTTTGTTAGACTGGGTGGGATTTGAACCCCGGCCCATGACGGCGAGCATGCATAGCGACTCAAAGTCTACTATATATATATACTATAGAGACCTTAAAATGTGCATATACATGTAGTTTCCTAAGTGCGATGTCGGTATACAGCGGCCATTTGAGCTTCCTTTTTTGAGGTTGCTTCATTGGTCGTGTGTAGAGTCCGAAGCGCCATCGCCATATTGGCCACAAGCCGCCGCCTGCCATATTATCTCCAACGCCAGCCACATGAAAACATCTCCGCCACCGAAATTGTAAAATGGCTGAGCCATGGCATGGACTAGCTTATATGTTAATGACAACTGTACTGCGAATCACAAATAACTAAACTGCATTGCCAAATATTGGCATTCTCGTATGGACACGGCATGGTTGTTACACTTTCAGAACACCCGGGGCCTCTCATTGTGGAATGGACTATTCCAATGCATGCTTCCATATAACGGAGTGGGAGCATTCATTCAGCATTGAAAGCGTTTAAAGTATAAATCGTTTACTTCGACACGACTCAGTCTCAGACAGCGCTGACATTTGTCAATATATGCATGCACATAACCCGTCTACAGAAGAGAATAGAAAATAGTTTGAAATATTATATATCAATACTAATGGATTCAGCATCAAATGATGAATACATATATCGCAAGATGCCAGTGATGATATAGCCGTCTGAAGTTCCAATGTAACTTATACCGATTATATAGATGGGAAACTACATATAATTAGCAATCCCTGCCAGTCCTTTACTGACTCCTTCGTGTATTTTGCCATAATAGAAAAGCCCAACACCAAAAGACTTCTATGGGTTCACAACAAACGCCAAAAACAAGCGGGTGTCTCTAACCGGGGATTAGGATAATTTCTTAAACGAAATACGCTGAATGATTGTCTCAGATGGCTGAGCCGCCATATTTCGTCAGTCACGAACGTCGCGCATTAGCCGGCTTAGCTAGAAAACGAGCCACGAAAATTTATTGAGCCAGCCGTGAAAACTAGTTGTCGTGGCTTCGGATCTAGCCGTGTGGCATTGATGTCGGACTTTGAGTCGCAAGGCGCGCTCGCCATCATGGGCCAGGGTTCGAATCCCACCCAATCAAGTAGATGTGCAATCCAAAACAAATTGCACTGTCTCAAAAATCAAATTTGTGTTTATTTACTCAAATTGATGGTGTTTTTACCTTACGCATGCACATATTTTAACCTATTGCTAAAAAGGGACACAACTCTCCTTTTGCATCAGATACCGACACCTCGACCGATCGGGACGAAACTTGGTACGTGAGTGTAGTTTGACCAGGTGGTCGTATTGGCGAGCCCGTGCGACGCCCGTGCAGCGCATGCGCAGACGAGATATCGGAAACGGTGGAGCTATCGACTTGAAATTTGGTATGTGAATGTATCTTGCCCCGGATACGAATTTTATCGGGTCGCCGAGCCCGTGCGAAGCCAGATACGCGCATGCGCAGACCAGATCTCGGAAACGGGTGGAGCTATCGACTTGAAATTGGTTTTTGAGTAGCCCGGTCCTGTACGGGGTTACATTGAAAAACTAAAATTAATGGATCGACCAAAGCCATGGGACGAATGCCGCCAGTGGCGGGCTAACCTGCTAGTCTATCTATTATATATTTTGAAAGATCTGTGTGTGTATGTGTTTGTTTGTTTGTGTGTGTGTGTGTGTGTGTGTTTGAAATCGATGGACTCGAAAACGACTAAGCCAATTTCGATGAAATTTGGTATTTGGATGTGTTTTCGGCCGGAGACGAACATAGGCATATTTATTTGTTCGTGCGAGGTCAACTTTTCACGTGCGGAGGTCAAATCTATTTTTACGCCGTTTTTGCGCTAATATATTTCAGTTCGGTGCTCACAAATCGATTCGATATAGCGCGAATAATAAATTGCCAGTCATATAATTTGCACGGTTAGAATCTGTGTGGCTTCATCTTTCCAACGATATATAATATGTATGTATCCGTTTTAGTTATCTGCCTCAATTATTAGGTACAAGTGGTACGATGCTTTTATCGGGATAAAATCAATGCGTAAATTCTATGACGTCGTCAGAGGTCATAAAGTTAGATTACGTTAACTCTCACCCTGCCGATGCATTTGACTGTGTCGCGTTAACTCATCACCGGCCGAGGTATCCGCAAATGACATTGGGCTATATATCTCGGAAACGGGTGTAGCTATCGACTTGAAATTTGGTATGTGAATGTATCTTGCCCCGGATACGAATTTTATCGGGTCGCCGAGCACGTGCGACGCCAGCTTCGCGCATGCGCAGACGAGATCTCGGAAACGGGTTGAGATATTGACTTTAAATTTGGTATGTGAATGTATCTTGCCCCGGATACGAATTTTATCGGGTCGCCGAGCACGTGCGACACCAGCTTCGCGCATGCGCAGACCAGATCTAGGAAACGGGTGGAGCAATCGACTTGAAATTTGGTTTTTTAATAGCCCGGACGAAGTCGGGTCACCTTCTAGTACTATATATTTTGAGACTTCGTATATGTGTGTGTGTGTGTGGGTACTTCATAGAATCCAAAACGCGTGTACAGATTGAGCTCAAACTTCCTATGTAAGTGTCAAATCCAACCGACACGAACGTGGTCGCGGTTTAGAGAAGCTCAGAGCACCCGTTCTCCAATCTCAAATCACCGCATAGGCACGGCGGGGGTTAATCAAGTGATTATTTAATGAGCGTTTGTTTTTGACGCATCTCTATAAAGAGCGTCTTATTCCCATTCAACGTTATTCGCATCTGCAGAGTTATACGGGAACGCAAACGTTATCGCTCGAAATTTATTCCCTGCGAGCACGGATGGCGCGCTCTGTTTTTACAGTATATACCTTTTGGTATATACCGAAATCATCCCAGATAATCACGAATATAGCATCAGATTTCTCCCCAGATATACCGTTATAAAGCTACTGGAATCTGCCAATCTACGGGAAATTCCAGGGAATGCCGATTGAGCTCAAACTTGCTACCTACGGGAAGTGTCATATATATGAGTGTGTCCTTTATAGACTCTAACCGATTGAGCTCAAACTTGCTAAATAAGAAAATAGTACCAAGCCGTAAATATCAACAACAACGATATTGCTACATACGGGGAGCAACGTTATTAGCATCTGCAGAATTATGCAGAAGAGAGAAAGTGCTTTCCTATTTTTAGAACGCAACACATGTTTACGTCGCGTTGGTGATTGAGGTTCACAACGGGGTTAATTGACTGTCCGCTCTTTGCGACGATGAGGTTCACGGCGGGGACTATTGACCAACACTCACAATTTCGTCTTTTGCATCAGATACCGACACCTCGACCGATCGGGACGAAACTTGGTACGTGAGTGTAGTTTGACCAGGTGGTCGTATTGGCGAGCCCGTGCGACGCCAGTGCAGCGCATGCGCAGACGAGATATCGGAAACGGGTGGAGCTATCGACTTGAAATTTGGTATGTGAATGTATCTTGCCCCGGATACGAATTTTATAGGGTCGCCGAGCCCGTGCGACGCCAGATACGCGCATGCGCAGACCAGATCTCGGAAACGGGTGGAGCTATCGACTTGAAATTTGGTTTTTGAGTAGCCCGGTCCTGTACGGGGTTACATTGAAAAACTAAAATTAATGGATCGACCAAAGCCATGGGACGAATGCCGCCAGTGGCGGGCTAACCTGCTAGTCTATCTCATATATATTTTGAAGACCTCTGTTTGTTTGTTTGTCTGTCTGTCTGTCTGTCATTAATACAAATCTACGATTCTCGACCGATCGGGACGAAACTTGGTACGTGAGTGTAGTTTGACCAGGCGGTGAACGTTGTCGTATTAGCGAGCCCGTGCGGCGCCCGCTTCGCGCATGCGCAGACGAGATCTCGGAAACGGGTGGAGCTATCGACTTAAAATTTGGTATGTGAATGTATCTTGCCCCGGATACGAATTTTATCGGGTCACCGAGCCCGTGCGACGTCAGCTTCGCGCATGCGCAGACGATATCTCGGAAACGGGTGGAGCTATCGACTTGAAATTTGGTATGTGAATGTATCTTGCCCCGGATAAGAATTTTATCGGGTCACCGAGCCCGTGCGACGTCAGCTTCGCGCATGCGCAGACGAGATCTCGGAAACGGGTGGAGCTATCGACTTGAAATTTGGTATGTGAATGTATCTTGCCCCGGATAAGAATTTTATCGGGTCGCCGAGCCCGTGCGACGCCAGCTTCGCGCATGCGCAGACCAGATCTCGGAAACGGGTGGAGCTATCGACTTGAAATTTGCTATGTCAATGTATCTTGCCCCGGATACAAATTTCGTCGGTTTTTGAATAGCCTGGACAACGTCGGGCTCATCGGCTAGTCTCATATATATTTTGAAGACCTCTGTATGTCTGTCTGTATGTCTGTCATTTATACAAATCTACGATTCTCGACCGATCGGGACGAAACTTGGTACGTGTGTGTAGTTTGACCAGGCGGTCGACGTTGTCGTATTGGCGAGCCCGGGCGGCGCCCGCTTCGTGCATGCGCAGACGAGATCTCGGAAATGGGTGGAGCTATCGACTTGAAATTTGCTATGTGAATGTATCTTGCCCCGGATACGAATTTTATCTGGTCGCCGAGTCCGTGCGACGCCAGCTTCGCGCATGCGCAGACGAGATCTCGGAAACGGGTGGAGCTATCGACTTGAAATTTGGTATGTGAATGTATCTTGCCCCGGATACGAATTTTATCGGGTCGCCGAGCCCGTGCGACGCCAGCTTCGCGCATGCGCAGACGAGATCTCGGAAACGGGTGGAGATATCGACTTGAAATTTTGTATGTGAATGTATCTTGCCCCGGATACGAATTTTATCGGGTCGCCGAGCACATGCGACGCCAGCTTCGCGCATGCGCAGACCAGATATCGGAAACGGGTGGAGCTATCGACTTGAAATTTGGTTTTTGAATAGCCCGGACAACGTCGGGCTCATCGGCTAGTACTATATATTTTGAGACTTCGTATATGTGTGTGTGTGTGTGTGTGTGTGGGTACTTCATAGAATCCAAAACGCGTGTAAAGATTGAGCTCAAACTTCCTATGTAAGTGTCAAATCCCACCGACACGAACGTGGTCGCGGTTTAGAGAAGCTCAGAGCACCCGTTCTCCAATCTCAAATCACCGCATAGGCACGGCGGGGGTTAATCAAGTGATTATTTAATGAGCGTTTGTTTTTGACGCATCTCTATAAAGAGCGTCTTATTCCCATTCAACGTTATTCGCATCTGCAGAGTTATACGGGAACGCAAACGTTATCGCTCGAAATTTATTCCCTGCGAGCACGGATGGCGCGCTCTGTTTTTACAGTATATACCTTCGGTATATACCGAAATCATCCCAGATAATCACGAATATAGCATCAGATTTCTCCCCAGATATACCGTTATAAAGCTACTGGAATCTGCCAATCTACGGGAAATTCCAGGGAATGCCGATTGAGCTCAAACTTGGTACCTACGGGAAGTGTCATATATATGAGTGTGTCCTTTATAGACTCTAACCGATTGAGCTCAAACTTGCTAAATAAGAAAATAGCCCCCAAGCCGTAAATATCAACAACAACGATATTGCTACCTAAGGGGAGCATCGTTATTAGCATCTGCAGAATTATGCAGAGAGAAAGTGCTTTCCTATTTTTTAGAACGCAACACATGTTTACGTCGCGTTGGTGATTGAGGTTCACAACGGGGTTAATTGACTGTCCGCTCTTTGCGACGATGAGGTTCACGGCGGGGACTATTGACCAACACTCACAATTTCGTCTTTTGCATCAGATACCGACACCTCGACCGATCGGGACGAAACTTGGTACGTGAGTGTAGTTTGACCAGGTGGTCGTATTGGCGAGCCCGTGCGACGCCCGTGCAGCGCATGCGCAGACGAGATATCGGAAACGGGTGGAGCTATCGACTTGAAATTTGGTATGTGAATGTATCTTGCCCCGGATACGAATTTTATCGGGTCGCCGAGCCCGTGCGACGCCAGATACGCACATGCGCAGACCAGATCTCGGAAACGGGTGGAGCTATCGACTTGAAATTTGGTTTTTGAGTAGCCCGGTCCTGTACGGGGTTACATTGAAAAACTAAAATTAATGGATCGACCAAAGCCATGGGACGAATGCCGCCAGTGGCGGGCTAACCTGCTAGTCTATCTATACTATATATTTTGAGACTTCGTATATGTGTGTGTGTGTGTGTGTGTGGGTACTTCATAGAATCCAAAACGCGTGTAAAGATTGAGCTCAAACTTCCTATGTAAGTGTCAAATCACACCGACACGAACTTGGTCGCGGTTTAGAGAAGCTCAGAGCACCCGTTCTCCAATCTCAAATCACCGCATAGGCACGGCGGGGGTTAATCAAGTGATTATTTAATGAGCGTTTGTTTTTGACGCATCTCTATAAAGAGCGTCTTATTCCCATTCAACGTTATTCGCATCTGCAGAGTTATACGGGAACGCAAACGTTATCGCTCGAAATTTATTCCCTGCGAGCACGGATGGCGCGCTCTGTTTTTACAGTATATACCTTTGGTATATACCGAAATCATCCCAGATAATCACGAATATAGCGTCAGATTTCTCCCCAGATATACCGTTATAAAGCTACTGGAATCTGCCAATCTACGGGAAATTCCAGGGAATGCCGATTGAGCTCAAACTTGCTACCTACGGGAAGTGTCATATATATGAGTGTGTCCTTTATAGACTCTAACCGATTGAGCTCTAACTTGCTAAATAAGAAAATAGCCCCCAAGCCGTAAATATCAACAACAACGATATTGCTACCTACGGGGAGCACCGTTATTAGCATCTGCAGAATTATGCAGAGAGAAAGTGCTTTCCTATTTTTAGAACGCAACACATGTTTACGTCGCGTTGGTGATTGAGGTTCACAACGGGGTTAATTGACTGTCCGCTCTTTGCGACGATGAGGTTCACGGCGGGGACTATTGACCAACACTCACAATTTCGTCTTTTGCATCAGATACCGACACTTCGACCGATTGGGACGAAACTTGGTACGTGAGTGTAGTTTGACCAGGTGGTCGTATTGGCGAGCCCGTGCGACGCCCGTGCAGCGCATGCGCAGACGAGATATCGGAAACGGTGGAGCTATCGACTTGAAATTTGGTATGTGAATGTATCTTGCCCCGGATACGAATTTTATCGGGTCGCCGAGCCCGTGCGACGCCAGATACGCGCATGCGCAGACCAGATCTCGGAAACGGGTGGAGCTATCGACTTGAAATTGGTTTTTGAGTAGCCCGGTCCTGTACGGGGTTACATTGAAAAACTAAAATTAATGGATCGACCAAAGCCATGGGACGAATGCCGCCAGTGGCGGGCTAACCTGCTAGTCTATACTATATATTTTGAGACTTCGTATATGTGTGTGTGTGTGTGTGTGTGTGGGTACTTCATAGAATCCAAAACGCGTGTACAGATTGAGCTCAAACTTCCTATGTAAGTGTCAAATCCTACCGACACGAACGTGGTCGCGGTTTAGAGAAGCTCAGAGCACCCGTTCTCCAATCTCAAATCATCGCATAGGCACGGCGGGGGTTAATCAAGTGATTATTTAATGAGCGTTTGTTTTTGACGCATCTCTATAAAGAGCGTCTTATTCCCATTCAACGTTATTCGCATCTGCAGAGTTATACGGGAACGCAAACGTTATCGCTCGAAATTTATTCCCTGCGAGCACGGATGGCGCGCTCTGTTTTTACAGTATATACCTTTGGTATATACCGAAATCATCCCAGATAATCACGAATATAGCATCAGATTTCTCCCCAGATATACCGTTATAAAGCTACTGGAATCTGCCAATCTACGGGAAATTCCAGGGAATGCCGATTGAGCTCAAACTTGCTACCTACGGGAAGTGTCATATATATGAGTGTGTCCTTTATAGACTCTAACCGATTGAGCTCAAACTTGCTAAATAAGAAAATAGCCCCAAGCCGTAAATATCAACAACAACGATATTGCTACATACGGGGAGCAACGTTATTAGCATCTGCAGAATTATGCAGAAGAGAGAAAGTGCTTTCCTATTTTTAGAACGCAACACATGTTTACGTCGCGTTGGTGATTGAGGTTCACAACGGGGTTAATTGACTGTCCGCTCTTTGCGACGATGAGGTTCACGGCGGGGACTATTGACCAACACTCACAATTTCGTCTTTTGCATCAGATACCGACACCTCGACCGATCGGGACGAAACTTGGTACGTGAGTGTAGTTTGACCAGGTGGTCGTATTGGCGAGCCCGTGCGACGCCCATGCAGCGCATGCGCAGACGAGATATCGGAAACGGGTGGAGCTATCGACTTGAAATTTGGTATGTGAATGTATCTTGCCCCGGATACGACTTTTATCGGGTCGCCGAGCCCGTGCGACGCCAGATACGCGCATGCGCAGACCAGATCTCGGAAACGGGTGCAGCTATCGACTTGAAATTTGGTTTTTGAGTAGCCCGGTCCTGTACGGGGTTACATTGAAAAACTAAAATTAATGGATCGACCAAAGCCATGGGACGAATGCCGCCAGTGGCGGGCTAACCTGCTAGTCTATACTATATATTTTGAGACTTCGTATATGTGTGTGTGTGTGTGTGTGTGGGTACTTCATAGAATCCAAAACGCGTGTAAAGATTGAGCTCAAACTTCCTATGTAAGTGTCAAATCCAACCGACACGAACGTGGTCGCGGTTTAGAGAAGCTCAGAGCACCCGTTCTCCAATCTCAAATCACCGCATAGGCACGGCGGGGGTTAATCAAGTGATTATTTAATGAGCGTTTGTTTTTGACGCATCTCTATAAAGAGCGTCTTATTCCCATTCAACGTTATTCGCATCTGCAGAGTTATACGGGAACGCAAACGTTATCGCTCGAAATTTATTCCCTGCGAGCACGGATGGCGCGCTCTGTTTTTACAGTATTCGGTATATACCGAAATCATCCCAGATAATCACGAATATAGCATCAGATTTCTCCCCAGATATACCGTTATAAAGCTACTGGAATCTGCCAATCTACGGGAAATTCCAGGGAATGCCGATTGAGCTCAAACTTGCTACCTACGGGAAGTGTCATATATATGAGTGTGTCCTTTATAGACTCTAACCGATTGAGCTCAAACTTGCTAAATAAGAAAATAGCCCCCAAGCCGTAAATATCAACAACAACGATATTGCTACCTACGGGGAGCAACGTTATTAGCATCTGCAGAATTATGCAGAGAGAAAGTGCTTTCCTATTTTTAGAACGCAACACATGTTTACGTCGCGTTGGTGATTGATGTTCACAACGGGGTTAATTGACTGTCCGCTCTTTGCGACGATGAGGTTCACGGCGGGGACTATTGACCAACACTCACAATTTCGTCTTTTGCATCAGATACCGACACCTCGACCGATCGGGACGAAACTTGGTACGTGAGTGTAGTTTGACCAGGTGGTCGTATTGGCGAGCCCGTGCGACACCCGTGCAGCGCATGCGCAGACGAGATATCGGAAACGGGTGGAGCTATCGACTTGAAATTTGGTATGTGAATGTATCTTGCCCCGGATACGAATTTTATCGGGTCGCCGAGCCCGTGCGACGCCAGATACGCGCATGCGCAGACCAGATCTCGGAAACGGGTGGAGCTATCGACTTGAAATTTGGTTTTTGAGTAGCCCGGTCCTGTACGGGGTTACATTGAAAAACTAAAATTAATGGATCGACCAAAGCCATGGGACGAATGCCGCCAGTGGCGGGCTAACCTGCTAGTCTATACTATATATTTTGAGACTTCGTATATGTGTGTGTGTGTGTGTGGGGGTACTTCATAGAATCCAAAACGCGTGTAAAGATTGAGCTCAAACTTCCTATGTAAGTGCCAAATCCCACCGACACGAACGTGGTCGCGGTTTAGAGAAGCTCAGAGCACCCGTTCTCCAATCTCAAATCACCGCATAGGCACGGCGGGGGTTAATCAAGTGATTATTTAATGAGCGTTTGTTTTTTGACGCATCTCTATAAAGAGCGTCTTATTCCCATTCAACGTTATTCGCATCTGCCGAGTTATACGGGAACGCAAACGTTATCGCTCGAAATTTATTCCCTGCGAGCACGGATGGCGCGCTCTGTTTTTACAGTATATACCTTTGGTATATACCGAAATCATCCCAGATAATCACGAATATAGCATCAGATTTCTCCCCAGATATACCGTTATAAAGCTACTGGAATCTGCCAATCTACGGGAAATTCCAGGGAATGCCGATTGAGCTCAAACTTGCTACCTACGGGAAGTGTCATATATATGAGTGTGTCCTTTATAGACTCTAACCGATTGAGCTCAAACTTGCTAAATAAGAAAATAGCCCCCAAGCCGTAAATATCAACAACAACGATATTGCTACCTACGGGGAGCAACGTTATTAGCATCTGCAGAATTATGCAGAGAGAAAGTGCTTTCATATTTTTAGAACGCAACACATGTTTACGTCGCGTTGGTGATTGAGGTTCTCGACGGGGTTAATTGACTGTCCGCTCTTTGCGACGATGAGGTTCACGGCGGGGACTATTGACCAACACTCACAATTTCGTCTTTTGCATCAGATACCGACACCTCGACCGATCGGGACGAAACTTGGTACGTGAGTGTAGTTTGACCAGGTGGTCGTATTGGCGAGCCCGTGCGACGCCCGTGCAGCGCATGCGCAGACGAGATATCGGAAACGGGTGGAGCTATCGACTTGAAATTTGGTATGTGAATGTATCTTGCCCCGGATACGAATTTTATCGGGTCGCCGAGCCCGTGCGACGCCAGATACGCGCATGCGCAGACCAGATCTCGGAAACGGGTGGAGCTATCGACTTGAAATTTGGTTTTTGAGTAGCCCGGTCCTGTACGGGGTTACATTGAAAAACTAAAATTAATGGATCGACCAAAGCCATGGGACGAATGCCGCCAGTGGCGGGCTAACCTGCTAGTATTTTATATTTTGGAAGATCTTTGTGTCTGTCTGTGTTTACATATGGGCATATATTGGTTACTGTGTGGGTACAATGTGCACTTGTTGGGTATTTTCCGCCTTGTTGGGTATTTCCCTCTTGTTTGGTATACCCAATAGCCCTGACAAGTTATTCTTTGTCCAAACATATTTTTTGACTTTCATTTGAATGTACTCAACAGGTGGTTTGAAATCCAAACCAGAACCCAACAAAAAATATTGGATGACCCACTATGTGCCTATTTGTGAGATTTTGTCATACCCAACAACGGATTTTGTTCATACCCAACAAGGGAACCCAATAAGATTTTGGACAACGGACCCAATTTGTGCCCAAATGAGAACCCATGATGACTTCAACTTATTTGAATTTACTCAACAATGTCTGCATTCTTTAGCCAATAAATATCTGAACAGATCTATGCAGCCAACAATATATTAATTGTGCCCAACCAGAACCCAACAAAACATATTGGATGACCCACTATGTGAGATCACATTTTTCATACCCACCAAGGGAACCCAATAAGATTTTGGACAACTGACCCAATTTGGGCCCAAATGTAGGTCCGTCCGTCTGTAATCGATGGACTCGAAAACGGCCCAGCCGATTTCGATGAAACTTGGTATGTGGGGGTATTTTCGGGCCAGGAGTAACATAGGCATATTAATTTTCAGATCCAAGGTCAACTTTTCACGTGCCGATGTCAAATCTGTATTTACGCTGTGTTACGGGACTTTCATTTGAGTTCGGTGCTTACAAATCGATTCGAAACAGCGCGAATAATAAAATGCCAGTCATAATAATGACGCTGTGAGATTCTTTCGTGTTTCCTCTTTCCAACGATATATAATGCGTATGTATCCGTTTTAGTTATCTGCCTCAATTATCAAGAAGAAGTGGTACTATCTTCCATCAGGATAAAACAATGCGTAATTTCTATGACGTCGTTAGAGGTCATAACGTTAGATCACGTTAACGCTTAACCGGCCGATGCATTTGACTGTTTCAGACGTCTTGGCGATATATCGGGCACCGATGGTAATTTATCTTTACGTTGAAACTTGATAATTAATGAGCGTGTGTATACGAGGCGCGTTTATATACTTGAGTGGAAATCAAATCGGGTTAAACTGGCGGATTTTTACGGACGAAATTTGATGCATATATAGGGTATCTCGGTATCCGCTGGGCCGATTTCCCGGTATCCGCTGGGCCAATTTCCACCATTTTTGGGGTGTTGGTGTTGGACTCCACCTGACCTTGACCTTCAAAATGGTCAATTCAAGGTCAAAGCCCGGACGAAGTCGGGTCACCTTCTGGTATATATATATTCTCAAAATATATAATAGATTGCTAACGTAAATATGTATTGAGAAATAACGTCATACGTAATAACATTAAAGCTTATGGAAACCCACGAAAACAAAAACAAAATCACATTTATTGTTTTTATGTTTTAAAGGATCACACGGGTGTAGTTTTTCTCAATCATTATAGATGTCCGCTAATCTAATGAGCACGTTGCCGAAAAGCTTTTAGTGATAGGCCGTCTGTAACCGTCATTATGCCGATTCATCTGATTGAATATTCCATCATGCATTATGCAGTCTGGTTCGTTAATGTTCCCGCATGTGACGTCACATGCGGGTTTATGTATTGGCTTTTATCTACCGTTGGTAATCTATAACTGATTGTGTTTATAGAGAAACGGCTGGACCCTCGGAGCTGAAATTGTTTTATATATGGGTAATTTGACTCGGTGAATCGTATTAGATAAGTCCCGTTGACATCAGATGCCTTAAAGGGCTAATAATTAATTTAATGGAATAATTAATTATATACCCAAAATTGTTGCAATCTGGTCGGTGAAATTTGAAACACGGATATAAATTTACTCTTAGAGCTTAATGACATAGATGCCGTTGACCTCAGACGAATTAAAGGGGCAAATATCGGCGTTCCTTGTGTGTGAAAATTGGTACACATGGGTCATCTGACCAGACGAATGTCACGGGATAGGCACAAATTCTCGTGTCCAACGAATAATAACTGCGTATAAAGCATTATTTATTTACCTCGGGTGACTTAAAGGGTTGAATAATAAATTATATGATAAGTAAAGAGCGTTTATAATCAGTCCAGAATATATGTGGGAAATTTATGGTAAAAATATTGTATGACAGGATTAGCTAGAGGTTGCATGTATGTCGCGTCGTGTTTATACAGGTCATAAATTGAATCAGGGTAGATATGTTAGTCACGTGACGCATCTGTACCAATTTTCCTACACAATGCATGCACTGCATGGATGCTATTTATTGCTCATATCTGTCCCCGTTAAGTCGTCTGCGCTCAATGACATCTATTTCATTACACTCCACGGGGTCAATTTATCCCCGTGTATCAATTTTCACCAATCAGATTGCAACAATGTTGGGTATATAATTAATTATTTCATTTAATTATTTATTAGTGCCCTTTAAGGCATATGATTTTTATCAACGAAACATATCTAATAAGATTCCCGAATCAAATTACCAATATGTACAAATGTTCAGCAGGACAAAAAGTGAAGATGACGCTTTATTGACAGACAGTCGCGTAATGTTGTCAATTAATATGATGGGTATTTACTGAGTGGAAGATAGTAATCATATACACATATGGCATTGTGCGTTTTTAGTACAACTTTCTTGGATTGATGCCAAAGATGTTGTTGTGTTCAGTTGTATAGTATTTTTTAGAAATTTGGATGTGATCGATTTCATGTTATGCCAACCGCAACCACGAAACCGGAGCTATAAAATAAAAACGTCATCATACACGATAAAGCAACCCTGTGCCTGAATTAACATTGGCTGTTATGTCACGGTTTTAGGACAGGTGCGTGTAATAAACATAGAACGACCCATGTGTTAATCTGTTTGCCAATACGACACTTGTGCCATCGCGGAAGGATATATATCCGCGCTAGCACTCGTGCCATATCAACAAACAAATTAACCCACTTGTGTCGTTCTGTGTATTTATTACATGCTTGTTCCTAGAATTGCAGTGTTATTGCTGTTCCATATTTACAAATTCGGTTGGAACATGGCGTAAATGACGTTCGCATCAACCACGAAAACCGAACTATAAAATAAAGCATCATCACACATGCCAAAAAAAAGCCCTGTGTGTGCCCGAATAAACCTTATAAGTCTGTTTTTACGGATTCTAGGTCGGGTGGTGTGTAATAGCAATAGAACGACACGTGTGTCAATGTGTGTGTCAATACGGCACGTGTGCCATCGCGGAAGGAAATATAGAACTTTGGGCTACTTGTGCGATAGTACTTGTACAATATCAACGAACCAATCAGCACACTGGTGTCGTTATATGCATATATAGAATGTACATGCCATGGAATTTGTTTTCACTGTTTTAACTTTCCATGAAATGAACGCTCTTTATTCATACAATATCAGGAATAGATTCTATAAACGCTCTTCAATTTGATATAAAGTTCTGCATTATTTTTTCACTCCAGGAGATATACGGTCCGCGATTAACTTGGAATGGCAGAACAAGGCGACTTTTGTGAGGCCACAGTCTACACCACTCATCCGGGTGGCGACCGTTCAAATTAGGATAGTGGTGACGAGGAGAGCGGAGGATAGTGGTGATGAGGCGAGCGGAGGATAGTGGTGATGAGGAGAGCGGAGGATAGTGGTGATGAGAGCGGAGGATAGTGGTGACGAGGAGAGCGGAGGATATTAGTGATTAGTGATATGCTGATGGGGATGATGGTGTATAAAGTGTAGTTAAATCATGTTATATATCTACTTATCATGTTATCTTTGTGTCTGAGTAATAAACCATTACATTACAAAAAAGACTGGTTGACAATATATCTAAGTCACAGTTGTACACTGAATAAGACAATTAGTCAATATGACTAACTTAGCTTAGTCAAACGTTTGTCCACATGATGACTATCTTAGTTTAGTCAAAATTACTAAGGTAGAAAATTAGTCACAACGACTAAGAAACGGTAATTCAAAACGACTAATTGGGCCATTAGATTCAGTAATTTTGAATATCTTTTCTTAGTCACTGGGAAAATGTAATTTGTGGAAATTTTATGCACACAATTCTTATACTCAGCCAGATGCTATATTATCAAGAATCAAACACCGAATTGGAAGCAGAACAACTATCATTCAAATTCACTTCCCTAAAACACTGATTCCAACACTGGTCAGTTGAGAAGTATATCAACATATTGTGGTGTAGGTCTGTTTAACTGGATGATTTTTCCTGGATGGATGGATTGGACGGGATGATGTCTATGAAATCAACTGCTATCTGGATATATTACTGCCTCCTGGTTGTAACTTAAATTGCGGCGTAGCACACAGGTGCTCTAGAGTTCAGCACCTTTTGCATAACTTTGTTATTCTGTATTTATTTTACATCACTGAATAATATAGTATAACACTTTTCAGATTGCATGCGTATATTTTATACGAGGGTCAAGTTGGATTAACACATTACAGAGATTTATCGTTGACATATGTCATTCCACACTCGGGTCCCCTGTAATAAATACTTTCACTTGTACTCAATAATGTCCATTTTAAGAACGTAATAGACCGATTGTTCTAAGGTTTCTGTTCATTCCACTCCACTATTTGTCGCGCATAACGGCGGCTGACATTGAATTTTATTCATATAAGCTGAAATGGAAATCCGAAGTTCTAAACATACGGTAATCAATTGAGTTCCGCATCTAGCGATCACGCACCGTGTAGACAATTTATATAGTGTCGATACAGATTACAAATATATGCGGCGATTGATCACCGTCACGGGTTGCGATCGAAGCACATAATTTGCATAATGCACGTCTATTCTGAACGGCATACATTCATAATTACCTACGTTGGCTAACTTGGCAACATTGTGCTTCACTTTTTGTGATTTCAGGTCATTTGTCATGTGTTATCTAGACGCAACAAACGAGACTACAACAAAGTAACACCGATTCGAAAATATCCGAATCAGCGGACCGATTCGATGTCGATCTCGAATCGGGTGCCCGATATCGACATCGAATCGAATCTCGAATATTCGCAGGTCCCTACACTAATCACCTTTAATAGCAAATTATAAGGATTATTATTACAAGCCAATACATTCATTTCAGTTCATAAATAAATAAGTTGAATGAATAAATAAACACGTTAATTGAATAATTAATTTTTATTTATTTTCATTAATTTTTCATATTAACTTATCCCTATATATACCAAATGGATATATACGGGAAGGATATCGTTGAACTATCACGCACTCTTAACAAATAAATTATTATGACAAATAGTATTTAATTAATTAATATATACTTATACATAAATAAATAGGTTGAACGAATTACTATAAACGCGTTATATATTCAACTAATTATTTTTTTAATTTGCGATATCGCTCTAAATAAAAAAAAAATATTGTATAAAACAAATTGTATAATACACTTACCACAAGATGAAGACAAAATCTGCACCCACAAAATTCCAATGCCAATACAACTGCTGGCGCTCAACATTATCGTTTCCTTTGATTTACAACATAAAAGTCTGACTGTTTGTAACACGCCTGTTGACTTTGTGCGCGTTCGTGCTAGTGTATAAATATATACTTTGGATCCTATAGGTTTCCATACTACAATTTCATTGGTTCCAAGGTCTCATTCAAGCATTTGGTTACATTACAGCCTCGACAAATGACATTGCTTAAGCACTACACACTGTGTCAGATTCCGTATACTGAAACAATAGAAAGCTTGGCGCGAAATTTTATTTTATGGAAATCTAACGGGCGACCATGAAAGCATGCACGCGTTGTTCCAGTATACTGCATGATTGTATAGATTTTCTTTCACTTAAACATTATCTAAGATTGAATTTGCGGCTTAGTTATCATGCAGGTAGCATTGTTTATTCAAAGCAAACTTTTATGTTTCGATCTGTTATTGTATCGCTGTTGGTGTCAGGGACAGAAAAATCTGGCGGGACAACACAATCGGTGACCTTTTTTGTTTGGTAGCGGATTTCCACAAAACTTATACATAATTATATCCTTGATATGAGGCGTCTAATGGTGTTGTTTAAAATGCTAAAAGTGGCGCTGTTCGAATCAGGGTTGGGGAGGGGAGGGAAGCGAATTAGTACCGTTTGAATCAGAGATGGACCCTAAATTTGATAAGAATGTGTTTCGTCGCTGATACCCACCAAACTTATATATAATCATCTCCATGATATGAGGAGTCTAATGGTGTGGTTTAAAGACTCCAAATCGGTGTATAGTTTGGATCAGAGATCAATTTGATAAGAATGTGTTTAGTCGCTGATACCCACCAAACTTATATATAATCATCTCCATGATATGAGGAGTCTAACGGTGTGGTTTAAAGACTCCAAATCGGTGTATAGTTTGGATCAGAGATCAAGTTGATAATAATGTATTTAGTCGCCGATATCCACCAAACATATACTTAATCCGTATGCATGATATGATATGCATGGCTAATGGCGTGGTTTAAATAATTATGCCAAAAGTGGCGCGGTATGAGTCAGGTTGGAGTGGAGCACCAAAATTGATACAAATATTTTTAGCGCCGATTTCTACCATCTTGATTCATATTTTGTCTCCAAGATACGAAGAATCTAATCGTGTTAAAGACGCCAAATTGGTTCAGTTTGGTTCAGAGATGGGAGAGGAGCCCTAACCTATATAAGAATATATTTAACTCGCCGATATCCACTAAACTTATATAAAGTCATCCGAGGAATCTAATCGTGTGGCTCAAAGACGCCATGCTCATTGGTACCGTTTGGGTCAGGGATGGGGAGGCGAAAGACACTAACATTTATAAGAATGTTTTAGGCTCCGATTTCCAAAAGTTATATATAGTCATTTCCATGAAACGTGGAATCTAATTATGTGGTTTAAAGAAACCATGCAAAGTGGTCCTATTCGAGTCGGTGATGGAGAGGGGATCGAGTGGCACTAAAATTGCATGAACAGAATTGTTTCGCCGTTTTCACCAAACTCATATATGTAATATAATGGTATGGGCTTCAAGCAAGTTCAAGGCGGCGTCGTATTGGGCAGATATTGGGGACAGGAGAGCACCATAATGCCGAGATAAAACATTATACCGCCAACTATTTTGCCAAAAATAGATATCAATATATAGGCACCCCATGAATCTGATGGTGTGGTTCCACGTTGACAGAGCGGCGTCAGGGCCAGGTACCTAAACGTCACATTTTACTATTAATTTCAAAAGCCGTTTGTTTCTATAGTATCCAAAGATATCAGCAGTCAATATGTTGCATTAAGGGGCAAGGGGACACAAATTGATAAAAGCACATTGTCGCTGATTTCCATCAAACATGTAGTTATCTCAATTACACATGAAATGCATATATAGTACACTGAAAATCTTGTTCACTAAAATGTCTACTCAACACTTTTGTTTTGAGAGGACTGTATTCAGCGGTTTAGTAACAAGTACTCGACAAATACAAATCACAATATCTGTTTCGGATTTAATCAACACGTTGATTAAAAGTTCTGGGAACAATAACTCAAACTAAAACACTGTAAATCTATAATGGTAGTAATTTCGATATGTCTAATCTTATATATCATACTAGCCGATGAGCCCGACGTTGTCCGGGCTATTCAAAAACCAAATTACAAGTCGATAGCTCCACCCGTTTCCGAGATCTGGTCTGCGCATGCGCGAAGCTGGCGTCGCACGGGCTCGGCGACCCGAGATAGCTCCACCCGTTTCCGAGATCTGGTCTGCGCATGCGCGAGGCGACCCGATAAAATTCGTATCCGCGGAAAGATACATTCACATACGAAATTTCAAGTCGATAGCTCCACCCGTTTCCGAGATCTCGTCTGCGCATGCGCGAAGCTGGCGTCGCACGGGCTCGGCGACTCGATAAAATTCGTATCCGGGGCAAGATACATTCACATACCAAATTTCAAGTCGATAGCTCCACCCGTTTCCGAGATCTCGTCTGCGCATGCGCGAAGCTGGCGTCGCACGGGCTCGGCGACCCGATAAAATTCGCATCCGGGGCAAGATACATTCACATAGCAAATTTCAAGTCGATAGCTCCACCCGTTTCCGAGATCTCGTCTGCGCATGCGCGAAGAGGGCGCCGCACGGGCTCGCCAATACGACAACGTCCACCACCTGGTCAAACTACACACACGTACCAAGTTTCGTCCCGATCGGTCGAGAATCGAAGATTTGTATCAATGACAGACAAACAAACATACATACATACAGACAGACAAACAGAGGTCTTCAAAATATATATGAGATTTACTCGTGTTCTGGTCACTCGATGAGATGGACGTGCCGAGCGCTTCGAGCTAATCCTTTGAGTGACCGTCGATGTTCTTGTCGGTCTTGGCTGACTATGGATTTATTTCCGAGCCAAGTCTGCCACGTGTTGAGCGTGGTTCTACATGCCAGGTCACCCCAGTATATTACCCTCTACTGGCTGTGACTTGGGAGGACCGACCGGTACTCACCGGTCCGATGCCGCATGGAACACAGGGGAGAAGAGGAAGAGAAATACCCCATCTAGACGCTGCAGGGGCACTGAAAGGAGGACCAAGTGGAGGCAGGGGAAAACAGAGAGACGCCCAGTTCCCCCACTTGGCATCTGTTCAAGACCACCTGACAGTCGTCGTAGATATCACGACCAGCGAGAGCATGGACGCCGTTGACACCCCGGGTGTTCCTGCCGCCGACTTCGCGGTATAGAGATGGACATGCTACCACCAAGGACACCGGGAATTCCATCAAATTGCGGTGTCCTCCATCTCCACCAGCGACCACAACAACAAAACCACCACCACCAGCATTTCAACGTCGACTTCAGAGCCAGCGGAAGCAGGGACGCTGATGTGACCCCGGGTGTCCCTGCCGCCGACTTCGCGGTAGAGATGGACACGCTACCACCCGTGTCAGGGGTTTGTGTGTGGTCGGGGCACAATATATCTTCATTCTTTGTTAATTAACCCGTGGTATGCCGGGCAAGGCATAGTATAATTGTGTCTCTCTATATATATATCGGGTACGCATAATACACCCTGGAAATGGGAAAAAGACATTTTCTCGTGAAACGATGTCAAATATAAACAAGGCGACGAATTTTATTACTGGCGTCAGAGCCACGTTGAAATACCCGTATAGCTTTTAACAGCAAGCCAGATATATTCTTGAGTAGACAGTAATGTCAAGTGTTGACGCATTTGATGTTTTAAAATGTGCCCGAGCCACTTTCTGTGACCAATTGTATCGATTTTGCGCATAAACTGTCGTTTCGAACACTTTCTGAGTACTGTGTCGACATTTTCGTGCGACGGTGCGAGTGATTCGTGTTTCAATCCGAGGAAAGCCATCCCATTATAAGCTGTTGGCACTTCCAGTTCACGATAACATTTTGCTGGCCATCGATCTTGTTAATTTATTTAGAAATGCCTTCCCAAATGTTCATGGTGTGATTCAATGTAATATCCCGGGTGTCCTATGAATCAACTATATAGCTACTCCCTGCATTGTGTCATATTTATTTATAGTCATCTCCATGATATGTGCATTAGTATTATGTGGTTTAAAGACACCTATACGTCAATGCATGTCAAGGATGGGATTTAGGGAGGGGTGCAAAAATAATAAAAACTTTTTTGTCGTCGATTTACACCAAACTGACATATATATATATATGCTTAATTCAGTGAGCGTGAACAAATTATCATTTCTTATCGAAATGGCCATGTATCGATCGGAATGACATATTGAGATGTCCCTCAACTCAGATCAAGCTCGAAAATGTGTCCCGATTTTCGCTTATATCGGGGTCAGAACTCGTGCCAACCTCGTCTAGCCCAGATTGCAATGATCTTATCCACGACCTAACCACCTCGCCTACGGGGACATAAACGGAAGCCATTTCATCGAGAGTTGGGAAGCGAGACAGTCTGAACATGGGCTCGAATATTGACACAGAGCTGATCTACCATTATATTGGACCATTACAATGCCCTTCCTCCGAAATTGTATCTGTCACTTATCGAGTTTCAAAGGATAGGTTAATTTATTTACAATAGGCACATAAATTATACAATGGCAGTAATACATAACAAAGTAATGATGTATATTGGTGGGGTAACCTAGCCCCGGTGTGCTGTCTTCCTGCTACCCCCACAAACAAGTATCACTATAAATAATTTATTAGATGGCATACATCTCATATCCACGCACACGGACATACTATAATCATATATAACACTATCTATAGAGCCTAGTATGTATGGCATATATCATAAACATGTATTGGTGTGGTTGTGAGCCAATCCTGACGAGATATACGATCGGAAATGTATTATCTCTTAATATGGGAACGTTTTGTTCTGTCAAGCTTTAATAAAACATATGAATTGTTTCGGTTCCAGTTCCATGGATATATTAAGAAAATAATATTCACTATATAGCGAATATATCACTGAAACCCAGAACTCAAACTCAAATCAAGAGTTCTTCGGTCTCCAATTTAAATTTTGTTCCGTCGATGCCTTCTAATCCATTGAGCACGTTGCCGAAAGTTTTGTGTGATAGACCGCCTCAAACTGAAGTTATGGTGATTCATGCGATTGAATATTCCATTATGGATTATGTAGTCTGACAGTTAATCCGCCCTCGTGTGACGTTACACGACGGACTACTAGCGACACGCAATGTCAACTTTGAAAGGCTGTCGCAATTGGCTTTTATTTACCGACTGGACGCTCGGAGGAGCTGAATATTTTTACATATGGGTAATTTGACCCGGGAAATCTTAGGTTCCGTTGACATTATATGCCATAAAAGGGCACTAATATTTAAATTAAATAATGAATTATATACCCAAAATTGTTGCAATCTGGTCGGTGAAAATTGAAACATGGGAATAAATTGACCCTTAGATTATCATGAGATAGACGCTGTTGACCTCAGATGATTCAAATGTGAGCAATAAAGGGCGTTACTTGTGTATGAAAATTGGTACAGATTAGTCACCTGGCGAGAGGAATGGCACGAGATTGGAGCATCTTCTCGTGTTCCACCTATGAATAATGGCTGAGAATAAAACAATACTTACCTTTGAGCTCAGATGTCTTAAATGGCGCTAATAGATAATATGGTCAATAAAGATCGTTTTCTATAATTCCAGAAGATATGTGGGAAAGCTGGTGAGTTTTAAATAACAGTCTAACAACAGTAGTATAGTCTACCTATTCTAGTATACCGTTTGACTTGACTTTGCTCAGCGCCTGATCCTGAGCTAACAGGGGTTACAGGTCACGACGCGTGGGTGTATATCGGTCAAGGTTATCACCAGAATAGAGCGTTATCGTGGCGGGTATCTCTAGGTCAAGGACAAACAAAATATTCCGCAAGAAATCGGCGAAGGTTATCACGAGAATAGGGCGTCATCACGGGTGTGTATGTCTAAGTTATATATAACAATTCGGCGAAGGTTATCACCATAATAGCGCATAAACCACGCGCGTACGTCTAGGTCCCGGGCAAACAATTCGGCGAAGGTTATCACCAGAATAGCGCGTCATCACGGGTGTATATATCTAGGTCACGGGTAAACAATATATTCCGCAACAAATCGGCGAAGGTTATCACGACATTAGCGCGTGATCGGGGGGCGTGTACGTCTAGATTAGAGGCAAAAAAAAAAAAAAATCGGCGGGGCACGGAGCCAATGTTTTCATGGGGTATGGTATAACTGAACGATGACTGCGGTAGGTTTGTACTACAACACCTGGTAAATAATTGTTAATTAGTAGGCACATAGAGACAGTATAAAACGCGAGGTATCCGTTAATTGGCTGACGTTTCTATTTTGAGTAAAAACAATTTCGTTGAGAGTGTGTGTGTGTATCGGTTTGTGGGAGTTAATGGGGTAGTATAGGACTATAAAAATGTTCGGCTCGTGAGAACAAATGCTGTAACCGGCTGAAGCCGTATCGCTGACGCCCGTTTCGTTTGGTTTGACGCCAATAAAGAGGGCAGATATATACGAAATGCTTAGTATATAAACGTCGGATGGTTATTGTTACACAATAACGTGAATATATTTCCAGCTATATATGTTATACTTTATAGTTATTTAGTTTTATTTGATAAAAGTTGGGTCACAATTGTTTTAAATCAGGAAGTATTCTATTAAGGATAAACACAAAACCAGGTATGCATATTTATATTTATTGAATTGTCCTTACTTCCATAATTCTTGTTCAATCATAGTTTTTAGAATATATGCTTGAAACCACTGTTACAATCTTATTTGGGGTGGGGGTACTAACTTATAGAGAACTTATTATAGAGAACTGACCTCTTTCACCCACAAAGCTAACTCCATTAATAAGTTTCTATCAGCTTGGGTTAATGTGGCCACACCAACATTTAAATCCCAACACTCCAGCTCACTCTGAAGAGTTAGGATATACTGTATCTGGGAAATAATAAATCTCCGATATTTCCAATTCTGATTCGGTCGCTGACTCTGGATATCATCCAGTTCAGTTTCGACTGTTTAGCAAAATCAATCGGTTGTAGAGCGATTTCACGTTCAGTGTTGAGTACAATATTATTTTTACTCAACTCGTTGCCAGAAATGGAGGTCGGTAATGGGAACCAACATTGCTAAAACTGTCACCGACTTCACCAAACTTATCTATAGTCATCTCCATGATGCGACGTATTAATATAATGCTATATAGTTTAAATCCTCAAGTGACACCGCCCGTGTCAGGGGTTTTGGTCTGGTCGGGGCACAATATATCTTCATTCCTTGTTAATTTACCCGGGGTATGCCGGGCAAGGCATAGTATAATTGTGTATCTTTATATATCTGGTACGCATAATACACCCTGGAAATGGGGAAAAAGACATTTTCTCGTGAAACGATGTCAAATATAAACAAGGCTATGAATTTTATTGCTGGTATCAGAGCCACGTTGAAATACCCGTATAGCTTTTAACAGCAAGCCAGATATATTCTTGAGTTGCCAGTAAATGTCAACTGTTGACGCATTGGCTGTTTTCAAATGTGCCCGTGCCACTCTCTGTGGCCAATTGTATCGATTTTACGCATAAACTGTCGTTTCGAACACTTTCTGAGTACTGTGTCGACATTTCCGTGCGAGTGATGCGTGTTTCAATCCGAGGAAAGCCATTCCATTACAATAAAACCATAGTCAGAAATGGTAACGCGCTCAAGATAATATATTATATACACATGATTGTAATTATAGAATATAAAATATATTGGTTTCGCGAATGACCAACTCAGAATTCCGTTAAAATAACATTAACAACCAGCACCTAATTTACGAACCGGCGGCCCACTAGGTCATCTCCGACCAGAACCCCCAGTGGGCTGGAGAACGAAAAAAGTCTATAAAAGTTTAAATCTTATTCATTTCTTATATTTGTAATTGACAAGCTTATCACAAACCAAAAATCAACATTATTGACATAACGTTAATTAACGACAATAAACGTAATTGAAATTCCCAACTACACCTTTTACCGGACCGGCCTCCTGCTCGCAGTTCGACTTTTAATCTTCCCAAAATTTCCCATTCTATAAATAAAACACCCATGTTAATGTCAGCGTCCACAGCTACCTAGAATCTCTAGGACAGTATACACGCGGTGCGCGTAATAAGCTGTCCGTTCTTCCAGTTCACGATAACGTTTTGCTGGCCATCGATCTTGTTAATTTATTTAGAAATGCCTTCCCAAATGTTCATGGTGTGATTCAATGTAATATCCCGGGTGTCCTATGAATCAACTATAGCTACTCCCTGCATTGTGTCAAATTTATTTATAGTCATCTCCATGATATGTGCATTAGTATGATGTGGTTTAAAGACACCTATACGTCAATGCATGTCAAGGATGGGATTTAGGGAGGGGTGCAAAAATAATAATAAAAAATTGTCGTCGATTTACACCAAACTGACATATATATATATATATATGCTTAATTCAGTGAGCGTGAACAAATTATCATTTCTTATCGAAATGGCCATGTATCGATCGGAATGACATATTGAGATGTCCCTCAACTCAGATCAAGCTCGAAAATGTGTCCCGATTTTCGCTTATATCGGGGTCAGAACTCGTGCCAACCTCGTCTAGCCCAGATTGCAATGATATTATCCACGAACTAACCACCTCGTCTACGGGGACATAAACGGAAGCCATTTCACCGATAGTTGGGAAGCGAGACAGTCTGAACATGGGTTCGAATATTGACACATAATGGATCTACCATTATATTGGACCATTACATTGCCCTTCCTCCGAAATTGTATCTGTCACTTATCGAGTTTCAAAGGATAGGTTAATTTATTTACAATAGGCACATAAATTATACAATGGCAGTAATACATAACAAAGTAATGATGTATATTGGTGGGGTAACCTAGCCCCGGTGGTCTGTCTTCCTGCTACCCCCACAAACATGTATCACTATAAATAATTTATTAGATGGCATACATGTCATATCCACGCACACGGACAGACTATCTATTATATATTTTGAAAGATCTGTGTGCATGTGTATGTGTTTGTTTGTGTGTGTGTGTGTGTGTGTGTGTGTGTGTGTGTTTGAAATCGATGGACTCGAAAACGACTAAGCCAATTTCGATGAAATTTGGTATTTGGATGTGTTTTCGGCCGAAGACGAACATAGGCATATTTATTTGTCCGTGCGAGGTCAACTTTTCACGTGCGGAGGTCAAATCTATTTTTACGCCGTTTTTGCGCTAATATATTTCAGTTCGGTGCTCACAAATCGATTCGATATAGCGCGAATAATAAATTGCCAGTCATATAATTTGCACGGTTAGAATCTGTGTGGCTTCATCTTTCCAACGATATATAATATGTATGTATCCGTTTTAGTTATCTGCCTCAATTATTAGGTACAAGTGGTACGATGCTTTTATCAGGATAAAATCAATGCGTAATTTCTATGACGTCGTCAGAGGTCATAAAGTTAGATTACGTTAACTCTCACCCTGCCGATGCATTTGACTGTGTCGCGTTAACTCATCACCGGCCGAGGTATCCGCAAATGACATTGGGCTATATATCTCGGAAACGGGTGTAGCTATCGACTTGAAATTTGGTATGTGAATGTATCTTGCCCCGGATACGAATTTTATCGGGTCGCCGAGCACGTGCGACGCCAGCTTCGCGCATGCGCAGACGAGATCTAGGAAACGGTTTGAGATATTGACTTTAAATTTGGTATGTGAATGTATCTTGCCCCGGATACGAATTTTATCGGGTCGCCGAGCACGTGCGACACCAGCTTCGCGCATGCGCAGACCAGATCTAGGAAACGGGTGGAGCAATCGACTTGAAATTTGTTTTTTTAATAGCCCGGACGAAGTCGGGTCACCTTCTAGTAATCATATATAACACTATCTATAGAGCCTAGTATGTATGGCATATATCATAAACATGTATTGGTGTGGTTGTGAGCCAATCCTGACGAGATATACGATCGAAAATGTATTATCTCTCAATATGGGAACGTTTTGTACTGTTAAGCTTGAATAAAACATATGAATTGTTTCGGTTCCAGTTCCATGGATATATTAAGAAAATAATATTCACTATATAGCGAATATATCACTGAAACCCAGAACTCAAACTCAAATCAAGAGTTCTTCGGTCTCCAATTTAAATTTTGTTCCGTCGATGCCTTCTAATCCATTGAGCACGTTGCCGAAAGCTTTGTGTGATAGACCGCATCAAACTGAAGTTATGGTGATTCATGCGATTGAATATTCCATTATGGATTATGTAGTCTGACAGTTAATCCGCCCTCGTGTGACGTTACACGACGGACTACTAGCGACACGCAATGTCAACTTTGAAAGGCTGTCGCAATTGGCTTTTATTTACCGATTGTTTAAACAGAAACGACTGGACGCTCGGAGGAGCTGAACATTTTTACATATGGGTAATTTGACCCGGGAAATCTTAGGTCCCGTTGAAATTATATGCCATAAAAGGGCACTAATAATTAAATTAAATAATGAATTATATACCCAAAATTGTTGCAATCTGGTCGGTGAAAATTGAAACACGGGAATAAATTGACCCTTAGAGTATCATGAGATAGGCGCTGTTGACCTCAGATGATTCAAAGGGGCAATGTGAGCAATAAAGAGCGTTATTGTGTAGGAAAATTGGTACAGATGAGTCACCTGGCGAGAGGAATGGCACGAGATTGGAGCATCTTCTCGTGTTCCACCTATGAATAATGGCTGAGAATAAAACAATACTTACCTTTGATCTCAGATGTCTTAAAGGGGGCTAATATATAATATGGTCAATAAAGAGCGTTTATTATAATTCCAGAAGATATGTGGGAAAGCTGGTGAGTTTTAAATAACAGTCTAACAACTCTATCCTTATTCTATTTACGACCTATATAAACACGACGCGACATACATGCGACATATGACTAATACTCTTCCTATCATACAATGGTTTTACCACCAATTTCTAGACTGACAATAAACGCTTATCCCATGCCATTCCCCTGGTCAGGTGACATATATGTACCAATAATCCTACACAAGGAGCGATATTTATTGCTCATATGTTCGCCTTTAATTCGGCTCATGTCAACGGCATTTATCTCTTGACACTCTACTGGTCAACTTATCCCGTATTTAAATTTGCACGGACCAGATTGCAACAATTTTAGGTATATAAATAATTAATTAATTAAATTATTTATTAGTGCCCTTTTAAGACACCTGGTGTCAACGAAACATATCTAATAAGATTCCCCGGGTCAAATTACCCACATATACACATTTTTAGCTCCGTTTGTCCAGTCGTTTCTGTATAAACAATCAGTAGATAAAAGCCAATTGCAAAAGCCTTTCAAGTTTGACACTGCGGGTCACCAGTAGTCCCCCATGTGACGTCACATGAGTGAAGATTAACGATTCAGATCCACAATGGAATATTCAATCACATGAATCGGCATAACAGTTACGGGCAGAAGTCACAAAAAATCTTTTCTGGAATTTGCTCAGTGGATTATCGGGCATCGATATTGACCGAGAAAAGCTACACCGGTGTAATCCTTTAAGTCATCTGAGGTCGAAGGCGCCTATTCCATGACATTACCGCGGACATGTGATAAATGTGTACCAAATATATATTATAGGCTGATAAGGAGCTCTCTTTTCTGCTCATATATGCCCCTTTAAGTCGTCTGAGGTCAACAATGACGAGTGACAATCACGACATGCATGAAAATATCGTCACCGCTGATGGCGATATACAGAAATCCGACAAACGGTGTGCGGAGTTTGTCCGGCATTTGGCATTGGTGCGGACGCCGCTAAACCCAATTTCGTCTTATATCGTCTTGTACGTATTATATCAGTAAAATTATCGCCTTGATAACCATTGGCAAGTGCGTTATATCTCATGTTTTCTGGTACCGATTGGCCTGTAAATTTGCGCGTCGTATTCTAAAATGTGCCTCATGCAGGACATTGTAAACATTTGGGCGCAATCGGACATGAGGGTTATATATTTTTAAACGCGATAAAATCGTGACAGATAAACACACACAGACACACCCTATGCTGAGACCGATGTACTGTACTGACCATAAGTGCATATGGATGTCATTTCAATGGCAAAATAATATGTACTAGCCGGCTATTTTGAAAGTCCTGTGAAAATGTTACAAGTGCATCCAAACTCATTCAGTGATGCATGTTCACTTGATAATTAATTATTCTTTATCGACGTCCATATGATACTTCCAATCAATGAAAAACTAGTTGAATATATATGTTTTGGCGGCCATTTTGAAAAATCCAAGATGGCCACCAGGAGGCGTCGTGAACAATGGAAACATGGGTTTTAAAAAAATATATAGATTTCTTAATCCCCATGAAAAATCTTTGAATCAACACACAAGGAACAATACTATAGCTGAAGGGGTCACTCTCACCAAAAAAAGTGCTGACGGGTACACAGGTTTTTGAAAATGTGCTGAAGGCTACACATGTTTTGAAATGTCATTCTAAATGACGTTTAGTTTTCGTATCTGTCATGATTTATGTTCGAGAATAATTGTTTACGTTCCAATGAACATTAAAATTAATGAAAACAAACTGCTAATGCGCTCCATACTTTCGCAAACACAGATTTAGTAACGGTGCTAGTGTCGATCACAAACCATGTGTACCCTTCGGCACATTTTCAAACCCTGTGAACCCTTCAGCAGTTTTTTGGTGAGAGTGACCCCATCAGCCATACTATAATGGTCACTCTTGACATTTTTGGGGCAGTATTTTGATATCATTAGGTAGCATTATACTGCTACAGGGATATCACTAGGATATCATATAATGTCTAGCTTTCGTGAATCAGTTGAACATTAACCGATTTACAGACCCCGACATCAGCAATCCATCTTTTTTATTAAGACTCTCTGAAGTCCCATCCTTTCTGAAAGCTTACTCAGCCCCAATAATATAATGAGAAAACTGTGCGGTATCCCCACCATTATAACTACTAAAATATACTGAATCCGAAACTGTGCGGTATCCCACCATTATAACTACTAAAATATACTGAATCCGAAACTGTGCGGTATCCCACCATTATATAACTACTAAAATATACTGAATCCGAAACTGTGCGGTATCCCCACCATTATAACTACTAAAATATACTGAATCCGAAACTGAAAGAGTATTCAAAATCCGTTGCGAAATATCCGCGTTATGGTCCCTTAATATGCTTTATAACATTTTGCTCAATATTACGATACAATCAGACACTCCAAATTTCGCAACCGCTGAAAAGCCTTTGGGCGTCCTGGGGAGGGGTGGTTATTAGCCCTAAAATGCATCGCTACCGAATCGAACTGAACGCTTGGATTGGGGGGGGGTCAACGGTGGGTCAGTTGGTTAGGAACATGATGCATTAGACTGTTATAAACTTATACAGCACTACCACTTTGGTTCCAACCTTATGACATAAAACCATGCAATATATATGACCCGCCATATCAAATCCAGTCGGAAGTCGGGATTGTTTTACCCTGTGCCAATGCATTATCTTATATATGCGAGTCGACCATAGGTCGCCTCGCATATATAAGAGAATGCATTGGCCTAACAATTTTTTACAATTTTAATAATTTGTTCTTGTATTCTTTAACAATTTTATAATTTCACACATACAGAGCCCCAGACAAACATGAGCAGACGACACTATTCTATATGCTTCTATATATGTGTGGGGCTCCCTGCAGGGTAATGGATGTTTTTTTTTATGTCCTTATTTGTAAGAAACATTTATTTAAAAAACATGATAAAAAATTGTTAGGCCAATGCATTCTCTTATATATGCGAGGCGACCTATGGTCGACTCGCATATATAAGAGAATGCATTGGCACAGGGTAAAAAAAATCCCGACGGGTCACAATTATCTGATGCCGAAATACAAGTTCAAGTCAAACAGCAGATCACGAAGTACCAATTTACCTTGACATTTAAGAAGAACACACCTTTACATAGAGTACACCTATTGCATACCATGCATGGAAGTATATCTGATTTCATGGAATCAGACCTCTAGTTTATTATTTGTATTATTTATCTCGTTTATTGAATCTATTTATAAAATATTGCGTAACGTAAATATGTATTGAGAAATAACGTCATACGTAATAACATTAAATCTGATGGAAACCCACGAAAACAAAAACAAAATCACATTTATTGTTTTAATGTTTAAAAGGATCACACCGGTGTAGTTTTTCTCAATCATTATCGATGTCCGCTAATCCAATGAGCACGTTGCCGAAAAGATTTTATTGATAGGCCGTCGGTAACCGAAGTTATGCCGATTCATCTGATTGAATATTCCATCATGCATTATGCAGTTCTGGATCGTTAATGTTCCCGCATGTGACGTCACATGCGGGTTTAGGTATTGGCTTTTATCTACGGTGGTAATCTATAACTGATTGATTATACAGAAACGACTGGACCCTCGGAGCTGAAATTGTTTTTAGATATGGGTAATTTGACTCGGTGAATCTTATTAGATAAGTTCCGTTGACATCAGATGTCTTAAAAGGCTAATAATTAATTTAATTGAATAATTAATTATATACCTAAAATTGTTGCAATCTGGTCGGTGATAATTGAAACACGGACATAAATTGACCCGTAGAGTGTAAAGAGATAGATGCCGTTGACCTCAGACGAATTAAAGGGGCAAATATGGGCGTTCCTTGTGCGTGAAAAATGGTACATATGTGTCACCTGACCAGACGAATGTCATGGGATAGGCACAACTTCTTGTGTCCAACGAATAATGGCTGCGAATAAAGCATTATTTACTTACCTTTGACCTCGGGTGACTTAAAGGGGTCAATACTAAATTATATGATGAATAACGAGCGTTTATAATCAGTCCAGAATATATGTGGGATAATTGATGGTAAAAATATTGTATGACAGGAATAGTATTAGCCAGAGGTTGCATGTATGTCGCGTCGTGTTTATAAGGTCATAAATTGAATCAGGGTAGAGGTGTTAGTCAGGTGACGCATCTGTACCAATTTTCCTACACAATAATGCTCTTTATTGCCCATATCTGCCCCCTTTAACGGCATCTATTTCATTATACTCCACGGGGTCAATTTATCCCCGTGTATCAATTTCACCGATCAGATTGCAACAATGTTGAGTATATAATTAATTATTTTATTAATTATTTATTAGTGCCCTTTAAGACATATGCTATCTACGGAATCTATCTAATAAGATTCCCCGAATCAAATTACCCATATGTACAAATTTTCAGCAGGACAAAAAGTGAAGATGACGCTTGATTGACATTCGCGTAATTTTGTCAATTAATAGGGTGAGTATTTACTGAGTGGAAGATAGTAATCATATACACATATGGCATTGTACGCTTTTTGTACAATTTTCTTGGATTGATGCCAAATATGTTGTTGTGTTCAGTTGCATAGTATTTTATAGATATTTGGATATGATCGATTTCATTTTATGCCAACCGCAACCACGGGGAAGGCAGGCGTTTTGCGTGTTGATTCACCGTGTAACAAGGACGAGCCACACGTGCATGTGGTAATTTAGTTCAGCTGTTTAAGTGGTTGTTCTATCCTACATGTATCTCAATATATAGGGATTCGAGTTTTGTATTTGTAAAGGGATACTATTTTATACATGTTCCGACGTTTATATAGAACCTGGCACTATGTTTGTCCTGGTCCTGCTCAAATGGTGAAGGTTCTAGTGTTGAAACTTGGAAGATTGGAAACGTTCATCGATTCCAAATTCTAATTAGAATGTTAGAAGAATATGGATCTGATCCAGGAAGGTAAATTATTTGTAAGGGTCCTGCTCAAAACAACAAGTTTCATTGTGGAGAGTGTGAGCGTATAAACAATAAGCGTGGGCTTCTGGAAATGTTCCTCTTGGTTTACCAATATGATTAAATGTTAGCCCGAAATTACCATTGCTTTTCTTTGTTATCATATGAAATCGTAGTAAGCCAGATTTGAATCGGATCAAACCAGCCCAATAAATTTTGGCCTGTGTCAATGGTACAACTGTATACCGAGAACAATCAGCAACAAGAAATAAGGATGCATGCATCAGATCGTCCATGAATTATTTAAAAAAGAATTACTTTTAAAATCTGATACAATGTATCTATTAAATAACGTGTTCTACGGTATATACTATACATGTTATCTATATATCTCTCTCTTTTAAAAGAGGTAATGTGCAGTTATTTTTTTATACCTGTTCTTGGTAACCACTTAATGAGTATTTTAAATGAAGTTTGTTACGTGAAATGTATTAAAAATTGCAACGATATTTTGTGTATGGGCGGAAATTTTGTAGTGGCGTATTTACGATGAGAAGAAGCAAATAGTTAATATTATTACTGACCTTTAGTAAAGTAAATAGGTTTATAAAAATGTGAATTAAAACAAACCCAATACCATGTGCGTGTGTTCACGGTGGGTCACAGGTAGGGAAGCAGTGTCAGGGGGTTGGGTTGTAAGTACTTGTATTGTATGGGACACTATCGGGTCTAATTGAAAATTTCATGCGCATGTTTTCACGTGTGGTGATCACATATAGGGAGGCGGCGACGAGCGATATGGTGCACGTATACTGTTTTTCTAATATTGATTGTGACACTGCCGGGTCTGTTTGACAATTTCATGTGCATATTCTCACGACTGGTTAGATGTAAACGACATGGGATTGACGTGTACGCACTTATATTGCATGGGACCATGTCGGTTTGAACATTTAATGTGTATGTTTTCACATGTCACAATATGTCCCGTGTAGAGACGTGGCGACATGCGGTTAGGATGTGCGTACTTATATTGCATGGGACACTGTCTGGTCTATTTGATTATTTGAATTTCTAATACACATGTATTAACTTTATAACATTTCCCCAATGTATGTGACTGTTTTCTTGTAAAATAATTCATGGGCGATCTGATGCATGCATTTTCTTTTCTTGTATCTCACTACTGTGCTTGTAGCATACTCACTGTGTTTATCCGAAACCGGAAATTATGCAGGAATTTTACCAATTTTGTCCTCTTCATTGTATACCACTGTTAGAATGTTATCAATTTCATTTATAATGCGTAATAATTTTTACAAAGTCTCTCGATGATTACGTTCGCTGTACAATGGACTTACCGACGTTGAGTTGAACGGTTCAACGCACACGGAGTACTGTTCAATGATAGTGCGTTCCTGCACGGGGAAATATTAATAATGAGAGCTAAAACGCCTCTTATTTATGCCTAGTGTCCTTTTTAAAAGACGGTTGTCATTCCTGCATTGATTAATGATAGGCAGCGGGAAATTCCACTATGGATCATTCCAAAATGTATAATTATAGAATGTCCTTGAAAGTTCCGCATGCTACTCAATTCTAAATGTTTTTATCATGGAAAATGAACTAACAAGGGACATAAGTTCACATAATAAATATATTTAAAGGCACGGGAGGCCTTAGTTGTCGAAAATATTCATATTTGTTTCAATCACCGTAAACAGAAAAACATTAAAACGCATACAGTTTTGTTCATATATACAATGACCATCGCGTAAACAGCATGCTATCATAAAGACCTACTATATTTAACCCAAGCAAGAGCCTGGTTGTGTTACAGAAGGCAGCACAGTGTTACTGGCTAATCACACACATGATATAAACGCTCTTTATTCGTTCCATATCAGGAGTTCAGCAACAAAGAACGCTCTTTATGTTTACCATCATAATATAAACACACACCAGGAAAGTAACGTTTTATGCTTTTGTTTACAAAACAATGGTCAAACATATGACAATACCATACTGTTTATGCGATATTTCTTATTTGTATACGGACAAAGTCTACATTTTAATATTCTTTCTGTTTGTGGCGGTTTTTGACCGGTGGTGAAATATTTTCACAGCACACCCACGGACAAGGCCTCTCGTACCTTTAACCCCGTGGTATCACTTATTTCAATATGATCGCAATAATGTTTTTAAATGAATATGTGATAAATTTATGGCAAATTGTGGATATCTCTAGCGAAAATATCGCCTTGATTCAGCGTACTTTATAAAGGACGCTAGGCATGGCTGGGGCCCTGAATATTTCCATTCCCAATCCTTTATAAAGGACACTAGGCGTATGCGTGGTTTGGTGGTCAAGATATGTCGAACAATGCTTGACATACACATCTTTATTACACACTTAATCCCAGAAATTACAGTGTTCCTGTTGTTCCATATTTACACATCCGTATGGAACATACGTTTCATACGCATCCCGTTCACGTCAGATGACGTAAATGACGCTCCTCTCAACCACGAAACAGGAACTATAAAATAAAAACGTCATCATACACGACAAAGCAAGCCCTGTAGGACTGTTTGTGCCTGAATAAACATTGGCTGTTGTGTCACGGTTTTAGGACGTGTACGTGTAATACACATAGAACCCAAGCCCTTGTGTTAAAGGGTTTGTCGATACGGCACTTGCGCCATCGCGGAAAGATTGATATCCTTCCGCGCTAGCAGTCGTGCCATATCAACAAACCCATTAACACACTTGTTTCGTTATGTCTATATATATAATGTATATGCCATGGAATTTGTATTTCACTGTTTTAAAATTCCATAAATGTGAAATGAACGCTCTTTATTAATACAATATCAGGAATAGATTATACAAACGCTTATCAATTTGACATAGAGTTCTGCATATTTTTTTCACTCCAGGAGATATACGGCCCGCGATGTGCATGGAATGACAGAACAAGGCGGCTTTTGTGAGGCCACAGTCTACATCACTCACCCGGATGGCGACCGTTCAGATGAGGATAGTGGTGATGAGGAGAGCGGAGGATATTAGTGATTGGTGATATGCTGATTGGGCTGATATATGATGATGTATAAAGTGTAGTTAAATCATGTTATATATCTACGTATCATGATACACGTATTGTGTCTGAGTAATAAACCATTACATTACAAAAAGACTGGTTGACAATCTATCTAAGTCACAATTGTACACTGAAGAAAAAAATTAGTCAATATGACTAACTTAGCTTAGTCAAACGTTTGTCCACATGATAACTAACTTAGTTTAGTCAAAATGACTAAGGTAGAACATTAGTTACAATCACTATAGTGATGTTAGTCACAACGATTAAGAAACGGTAGGTCAAAAAGACTAATTGGGCCATTAGATTCAGTCATTTTGACTATCTTTTCTTAGTCACTGGGAAGTGAAAATGTAATTTGTGGAAATTTTATGCACACAATTCTGATACTCAACCAGATGCTATATTATCCAGAATCAAACACCGAATTGGAAGCAAAGCAGCCATCATTCAATTCCCTAAAACACTGATTCCAACACTGGTCAGTTGAGAAGTATATATCAACATATTGTGGTGTATTAAGTCTGTTTAACTGGATGGTTTTTCCTGGATGGATGTATTTTACGGGATAATGTCTATGAAATCTACTGCTATCTGGATATATTACTGCCTCCTGGATGTAACTTAAATGGCGGCGTAGCACAAAGGTGCGCTATAGTTCAGCATCTTTCACATAACTTTGTTATTCTGTATTTATTTTACATCACTGAATAATAAAGTATAACACTTTTCAGATTACATGCGATATTTTATACGAGGGTCAAGTTGGATTAACACATTACAGAGATTTATCTTGACATATTTCATTCCACACCCCGGGCCCCCTGTAATAAATACTTTCACTTATACTCAATGATGTCCATTTTAGGAACGTAATAGACCGATTGTTCTAAGGTTTCTGTCCATTCCACTCTACTTTTTGTCGCGCATAACGGCGGCTGACATTGAATTTGATTCATATAAGCTGAAATGGAAATCAGAAGTTCTAAACACACGGTAATCAATTGAGTTCCGTATCTAGCGATCACGCACCGTGTAGACAATTTATATAGTGTCGATACAGATTACAAATATATGCGGCGATTGATCACCGTCACGGGTTGCGATCGAAGAACTTAATGTGCATAATGGACGTATATTCTGAACGGCATACATTCATAATTACCTACGTTGGCTAACTTGGCAACATTGTGCTTCACTTTTTGTGATTTCAGGTAATTTGTCATGCGTTATCTAGACGCAAAAAAACGAGACTACAACAAAGTAACACCGATTCGAAAATATCCGAAGCGCGTGCCCGATATCGACATCGAATCGAATCTCGAATATTCGCAGGTCCCTACATTAATCACCTTTAATAGTAAATTATAAGGATTATTATTACAAGCCAATTAATACATTCATTTCAGTTCATAAATAAATAAGTTGAATGAATAAATAAACACGTTAATTGAATAATTTATTTTTATTTATTTTCATTAATTTTTCATACTCATGTATATATTAACTTATCCCTATATATACCAAATGGATATATACGGGAAGGATATCGTTGAACTATCACGCACTGTTAACAAATAAATTATTATGACAAATAGTATTTAATTAATTAATATATACTTATACATAAATAAATAGGTTGAACGAATTACAAAAACGCGTTATATATTCAACTAATTGTTTTTTTAATTTGCGATATCGCTCTAAATAAAAAAATATTATTGCATAAAACAAATTGTATATTACACTTACCACAAGATGAAGACAAAATCTGCACCCACAAAATTCCAATGCCAATACAACTGCTGGCGCTCAACATTATCGTTTCCTTTTGTTTACAACAGAAAAGTCTGACTGTTTGTAACACGCCTGTTGACTTTGTGCGCGTTCGTGTGGTAAATATATACTATGGATCCTATAGGTTTCCATACTACAATTTCATTGGTTCCAAGGTCTCATTCAAGCATTTGGTTACATTACAGCCTCGACAAATGACATTGCTTGAGCACTACACACTGTGTCAGATTCCGTATACTGAAACAATAGAAAGATTGGCGCGAAATTTTATTTTATGGAAATCTAACGGGCGACGATGAAAGCATGCACGCGTTGTTCCAGTATACTGCATGATTGTATAGATTTTCTTTCACTTAAACATTATCTCAGATTGAATTTGCGGCTTAGTTATCATGCAGGTATAGCATTGTTTATTCAAAGCAAACTTTTATGTTTCGATCTGTTATTGCATCGCTGTTGGTGTCAGGGACAGAAAAATGTGGCGGGACAACACAATCGATGACATTTTTTTTTTGGTAGTGGATTTCCACAAAACTTATACATAATTATATCCTTGATATGAGGCGTCTAATGGTGTTGTTTAAAATGCTAAAAGTGGCGCTGTTCGAATCAGGGTTGGGGAGGAGCCCTAACATATATAAGAATATATTTAACTCGCCGATATCCACTAAACTTATATAAAGTCATCCGAGGAATCTAATCGTGTGGCTCAAAGACGCCATGCGCATTGGTACCGTTTGTGTCAGGGATGGGGAGGCGAAAGACACTAACATTTATAAGAATGTTTTAAGCTCCGATTTCCAAAAGTTATATATAGTCATTTCCATGAAACGTGGAATCTAATTATGTGGTTTAAAGAAACCATGCAAAGCGGTCCTATTCGAGTCGGTGATGGAGAGGGGATCAAGTGGCACTAAAATTGCATGAACAGAATTGTTTCGCCGTTTTTACTAAACTTATATATGTAACATAATGGTATGGGCTTCAAGCAAGTTCAAGGCGGCGTCGTATTGGGCAGAGATTGGGGACAGGAGAGCACCATAATGGCGAGATAAAATATTTTACCGCCAACTATTATGCCAAAACTAGATATAAATATATAGGCACCCCATGAGTCTGATGGTGTGGTTCAACGTTGACAGAGCGGCGTCAGGGCCAGCTACCTAAACGTCACATTTTACTATTAATTTTAAAAGCCGTTTGTTTCTATAGTATCCAAAGATATCAGCAATCAATATGTTGCATTAAGGGGCGAAGTGGACACAAATTGATAAAAGCACATTGTCGCTGATTTCCATCAAATATGTAGTTATCTCAATTACACATGAAATGCATATATAGTACACTGAAAATCTTGTTCACTAAAATGTCTACTCAACACTTTGAGTGATACATGTAATTTGTTTTGAGAGGACTGTATTCCGCGGTTTAGTAACAAGTACTCGACAAATACAAATCAGAATTAGGCCCGTTCCAAACGACGGATTTTTGTCGACTCGAATCTAATACCAGCCCCACAATTGTATTAAATGCGTCAAAAATGCGACGTTTGAAACAATTAGATCCGTGTCAGACGCATCACAGACGAATCTCCGTCCAATTCAGACGAATCTTCGTCGGTGATGCGTCTGAAATCCGTCTTGGTTTCAAACGACGGATTTTTGACGACTCGAATCTAATACATGTGACGAGAAGAGCCGAAAGTTGCCGAAGAACGAATGCAAATGATATGATAATGATATGATAATGGTATAATAATGAGGGGGCTCCCCTTATCTGAGGAAATACCCACATGACGTCATTTGTCGCACGCTCTCTTTGTCATAAAGAAAGATATATCTATAAGCATTGCTTAGGTAACATTGTGCAAATTGTAATTATTTTGGTAGTTTGATTCCTCAACGAACATGGCATGTCACTGACTCACATCTTATAATGGATATAGTATCAATGTTTCAGAATAATCCATATATACTGGTATAAGGGGTAGGGGTTGTGGCAACTGATTTATAATAATTCATATAGACCGATATTCCTTATTGTAAGGAATAGGGGTGGTAGTCTCTGATGTATAATAATTAATATTTACCGGTATTACTACTTATTATAAGGGGCAGAGGTGGTACTACTGATTTATAATCATTCATATATACCGATATTAATTATTATGAGGGGTAAAGGGGTGGTAACCTCTTATTTATAATAATTCATATATTCAGGTATTACTTGTTATAAGGGGCAGAGTGGTAGCCTATGATTTATAATAATTTATATATACCGGTATTACTTATTATAAGGGGTAGGGGTGGTAGCCTATGATTTATAATAATTCATAGATACCGGTATTCCTTATTATAAAGGATATATAGGTGGTAGCCTATGATTTATAATATATAATTAATATATTCCGGTATTCCTCATTATGAGGGGTAGGGGTGGTACCACTGATCTTATTTATAATAATTCATATATACCGGCATTACTTATTATGAGGGGTATAGGGTGGTAACCTCTTATTTATAATAATTCATATATTCCGGTATTCCTTACTATAAGGGTAGGGGTGGTAGTCTCTGATTTATAATAATTCTTGTATACCTGTATTTACATGCATGGTATACACATATATGGCAATTGGTTGCACGATCTAACATTTATTTGTAGCGCCTATTATATTATATTATATAACTATATGTACTATATACGTCCTCATATACATATGCACATATATTCGCGCTGCAATCGCGCATATATTTATACATAATTTATACTGTATTTTAGTATATATATGTATAACATACCGGTATATATAGGCCTCTATATCTACGCGTGACCATTTTGTGAAGGTAACATGGAGTGCACCTTTAAATAAATCGACCGATGTATTAGATTCGACGCGACAAAGATGCGTCCGTCTGAAACAAAATTGACCGCAGACGCATCACCGACGGATTTAATACAATTAGATTCGAGTCGACAAAAATCCGTCGTTTGGAACGGGCCTCAGACGCATCACAGACGAATCTCCGTCCAATTCAGACGAATCTTCGTCGGTGATGCGTCTGAAATCCGTCTTTGTTTCAAACGACGGATTTTTGACGACTCGAATCTAATACATGTGACGAGAAGAGCCGAAAGTTGCCGAAGTAACGAATGCAAATGATATGATAATGATATGATAATGTTATAATAATGAGGGGGGTCCCCTTTTCTGCGGAAATACCCACATGACGTCATTTGTCGCACGCTCTCTTTGTTATAAAGAAAGATATATCTATAAGAATTGCTTAGGTAACATTGTGAAAATTTTAATTATTATGGCAGTTTGATTTCTCAACGAACATGGCATGTCATTGACTCACATCTTATAATGGATATATTATCAATGATTTATAATAATTCATATATACCGGTATAAGGGATATGGGTTGTAGCAACTGATTTATAATAATTCATATAGACCGATATTCCTTATTGTAAGGGATAGGGGTGGTTGTCTCTGATGTATAATAATTAATATATACCGGTATTACTTATTATAAGGGGTAGGGGTGGTACCACTGGTTAATAATAATTCATATATACCGGCATTACTTGTTATGAGGGGTATATGGGTGGTAACCTCTTATTTATAATAATTCATATATTCCGGTATTACTTATTATAAGGGGCAGAGTGGTAGCCTATGATTTATAATAATTTATATATACCGGTATTACTTATTATGAGGGGTAGGGATAGTAGCCTATGATTTATAATATTCATAGATAACGGTATTCCTTATTATAAAGAATATAGGGTGGTAGCCTATGATTTATAATAATTAATATATTCCGGTATTCCTTATTATAAGGGGCAGAGTGGTAGCCTCAGATTTATAATAATTCATATAAACCGGTATTACTTATTATGAGGGGTATGGATAGTAGCCTATGAATTATAATAATTCATATATACCGGTATTCCTTATTATAAAGGATATAGGGTGGTAGCATATGATTTATAATAATTAATATATTCCGGTAATCCTTATTATAAGTGGTAGGGGGTGGTAGTCTCTAATTTATAATAATTCTTGTATACCGGTATTTACATACATGGTATACACATATATAGATGGCAATTGGTTGCACGATATAACATTTATTTGTAGCGCCTATTATAGTATATTATATACCTGTATGTACTATATACATCCTCATATACATGAACACATATATTCGCGCTGCAGTCGCGCATATATATATACATAATTTATACTGTATTTTAGTATATATATGTATAACATATACCGGTATATATAGGCCTCTATATCTATGCGTGACAAATTTTTGACGGTAACCGGCAATCCACCTTTAAATAAATCGACCGATGTATTAGATTCGACGCGACAAAGCTGCGTCCGTCTGTAACAAAATCGACCGCAGACGCATCACCGACGGATTTAATACAATTAGATTCGAGTCGACAAAAATCCGTCGTTTGGAACGGGCCTTACTGTTTCGGATTTAATCAACACGTTGATTAAAAGTTCTGGGAACAATAACTCAAACTAAAACATAGTCCAAGTCTTCTCGTACTAAAACCGGCTAAGATATTGGGATGGAGGTGCCGGTCTTTAGTCCGAGTTCCAGGCCCATGGTCTCCTTTGACACGAGTTAATCGTTAGTGACCCGCTCAAATAAAACCACAATTATATGAAATAAAATATCACAATTGCTACAATAAACGGATAGTTTCCGCAGAAGACATGCTATTTGATCTGAAACCCACATCGGTTGTGAATTGAAAGCGGTAATTTAATGTGAAAAGAAACTTTTGCCGCAGTGTTTACATATTTTTTAAAGTATGCGAACTCAGTTGACCTTGCGAACTGCGTTCGGCATTTTCCGGTGAAAATATTCCGTAGATTTTCAATCAACCACGCACGATGAATTCTCCATTGTAATCGTAATTATACGTGACAATAAATAAATTATTACATAGATTAAATACATATTGAAGATATAAATGTAATACATTAAATAAATGACGGGAATTATAACCATCTCACAGTTTAAAACAGTGTAAACACAATGACCATTAGAATATCATGGGGGCCGCCATTTTGTTTGTATCGAAATTCGTCTCGGCCAAAACAAACACCGGACAATGCCGAAGTTCTTCGGAACCTGAGTTCGGCTTTCAGTTAAGTAAACAAACAGAAAAAACAGCGATGTTGGTGACAATCAACCGGAATATTCTATGCGTAATTTAACATGAAAGTTAGATTATTATACACCATTATGACCATGATATGTCTCTCTTTCCGATGTATATAGCATCATGTATTGATTCATTAGGTAAATCGAGTAAAATACACCACAGATTCCCGCCACAGATCGTGGGCGTAACTCGTGTGATAGGATTGGTATGCAAGCGGGCTGGGACTAAAAACAGCAAATCGCCATCCCAATATCTTAGCTGGTTTTAGTACAAGAAGACTGGGACTAACTAAAACACTGTAAATCTATAATGGTAGTAATTTCGATATGTTTAATCTTATATATCATATTTACTCGTGTTCTGGTCACTCTAGGGGATGGACGTGTCGAGCGCTTCGAGCTAATCCTTTGAGTGACCGTCGATTTTCTTGTCGGTCTTGGCTGACTATGGATTTATTTCCGAGCCAAGTCTGCCACGTGTTGAGCGTGGTTCTACAGTGCCAGGTCACCCCAGTATATTACCCTCTACTGGCTGTGACTTGGGAGGACCGACCGGTACCCACCGGTCCGATGCCGCATGGAACACAGGGGAGAAGAGGAAGAGAAATACCCCATCTAGACGCTGCAGGGGCACTGAAAGGAGAACCAAGTGGAGGCAGGGGAAAACAGAGAGACGCCCAGTTCCCCAACTTGGCCTCTGTTCAAGACCACCTGACAGTCGTCGTAGATATCACGACCAGCGAGAGCATGGACGCCGTTGACACCCCGGGTGATCCTGCCGCCGACTTCGCGGTATAGAGATGGACATGCTACCACCAAGGACACCGGGAATTCCATCAAATTCCGGTGTCCTCCATCTCCACAGCGACAGCAACAACAAAACCACCACCAGCAGCATTTCAACGTCGACTTCAGAGCCAGCGGAAGCAGGGACGCTGATGTGACCCCGGATGTCCCTGCCGCCGACTTCGCGGTAGAGATGGGCACGCTACCACCCGTGTCAGGGGTTTGTGTGTGGTCGGGGCACAATATATCTTCATTCTTTGTTAATTAACCCGTGGTATGCCGGGCAAGGCATAGTATAATTGTGTCTCTATATATATATATCGGGTACGCATAATACACCTTGGAAATCGGAAAAAGACATTTTCTCGTGAAACGATGTCAAATATAAACAAGGCGACGAATTTTATTACTGGTGTCAGAGCCACGTTGAAATACCCGTATAGCTTTTAAAAGCAAGCCAGATATATTCTTGAGTTGACAGTAATGTCAAGTGTTGACGCATTTGATGTTTTAAAATGTGCCCGAGCCACTTTCTGTGGCCAATTGTATCGATTTTGCGCATAAACTGTCGTTTCGAACACTTTCTGAGTACTGTGTCGACATTTTCGTGCGACGGTGCGAGTGATTCGAGTTTCAATCCGAGGAAAGCCATCCCATTATAAGCTGTCGGCACTTCCAGTTCACGATAACATTTTGCTGGCCATCGATCTTGTTAATTTATTTAGAAATGCCTTCCCAAATGTTCATGGTGTGATTCAATGTAATATCCCGGGTGTCCTATGAATCAACTATATAGCTACTCCCTGCATTGTGTCAAATTTATTTATAGTCATCTCCATGATATGTGCATTATTATGATGTGGTTTAAAGACACCTATACGTCAATGCATGTCAAGGATGGGATTTAGAGAGGGGTGCAAAAATAATAAAAACTTTTTTGTCGTCGATTTACACCAAACTGACATATATATATGCTTAATTCAGTGAGCGTGAACAAATTATAATTTCTTATCGAAATGGCCATGTATCGATCGGAATGACATATTGAGATGTCCCTCAACTCAGATCAAGCTCGAAAATGTGTCCCGATTTTCGCTTATATCGGGGTCAGAACTCGTGCCAACCTCGTCTAGCCCAGATTGCAATGATCTTATCCACGACCTAACCACCTCGCCTACGGGGACATAAACGGAAGCCATTTCATCGAGAGTTGGGAAGCGAGACAGTCTGAACATGGGCTCGAATATTGACACAGAGCTGATCTACCATTATATTGGACCATTACAATGCCATTCCTCCGAAATTGTATCTGTCACTTATCGAGTTTCAAAGGATAGGTTAATTTATTTACAATAGGCACATAAATTATACAATGGCAGTAATACATAACAAATTAATGATGTATATTGGTGGGGTAACCTAGCCCCGGTGGGCTGTCTTCCTGCTACCCCCACAAACAAGTATCACTATAAATAATTTATTAGATGGCATACATGTCATATCCATGCACACGGACATACTATAATAATATATAACACTATCTATAGAGCCTAGTATGTATGGCATATATCATAAACATGTATTGGTGTGGTTGTGAGCCAATCCTGACGAGATATACGATCGGAAATGTATTATCTCTTAATATGGGAACGTTTTGTTCTGTCAAGCTTTAATAAAACATATGAATTGTTTCGGTTCCAGTTCCATGGATATATTAAGAAAATAATATTCACTATATAGCGAATATATCACTGAAACCCAGAACTCAAACTCAAATCAAGAGTTCTTCGGTCTCCAATTTAAATTTTGTTCCGTCGATGCCTTCTAATCCATTGAGCACGTTGCCGAAAGTTTTGTGTGATAGACCGCCTCAAACTGAAGTTATGGTGATTCATGCGATTGAATATTCCATTATGGATTATGTAGTCTGAACGTTAATCCGCCCTCGTGTGACGTTACACGACGGACTACTAGCGACACGCAATGTCAACTTTGAAAGGCTGTCGCAATTGGCTTTTATTTACCGACTGGACGCTCGGAGGAGCTGAATATTTTTACATATGGGTAATTTGACCCGGGAAATCTTAGGTTCCGTTGACATTATATGCCATAAAAGGGCACTAATATTTAAATTAAATAATGAATTATATACCCAAAATTGTTGCAATCTGGTCGGTGAAAATTGAAACATGGGAATAAATTGACCCTTAGATTATCATGAGATAGACGCTGTTGACCTCAGATGATTCAAATGTGAGCAATAAAGGGCGTTACTTGTGTATGAAAATTGGTACAGATTAGTCACCTGGCGAGAGGAATGGCACGATATTGGAGCATCTTCTCGTGTTCCACCTATGAATAATGGCTGAGAATAAAACAATACTTACCTTTGAGCTCAGATGTCTTAAATGGCGCTAATAGATAATATGGTCAATAAAGATCGTTTTCTATAATTCCAGAAGATATGTGGGAAAGCTGGTGAGTTTTAAATAACAGTCTAACAACAGTAGTATAGTCTACCTATTCTAGTATACCGTTTGACTTGACTTTGCTCAGCGCCTGATCCTGAGCTAACAGGGGTTACAGGTCACGACGCGTGGGTGTATATCGGTCAAGGTTATCACCAGAATAGAGCGTTATCGTGGCGGGTATCTCTAGGTCAAGGACAAACAAAATATTCCGCAAGAAATCGGCGAAGGTTATCACGAGAATAGCGCGTCATCACGGGTGTGTATGTCTAAGTTATATATAACAATTCGGCGAAGGTTATCACCATAATAGCGCATAAACCACGCGCGTACGTCTAGGTCCCGGGCAAACAATTCGGCGAAGGTTATCACCAGAATAGCGCGTCATCACGGGTGTATATATCTAGGTCACGGGTAAACAATATATTCCGCAACAAATCGGCGAAGGTTATCACGACATTAGCGCGTGATCGGGGGGCGTGTACGTCTAGGTTAGAGGCAAAAAAAAAAAAAAATCGGCGGGGCACGGAGCCAATGTTTTCATGGGGTATGGTATAACTGAACGATGACTGCGGTAGGTTTGTACTACAACACCTGGTAAATAATTGTTAATTAGTAGGCACATAGAGACAGTATAAAACGCGAGGTATCCGTTAATTGGCTGACGTTTCTATTTTGAGTAAAAACAATTTCGTTGAGAGTGTGTGTGTGTATCGGTTTGTGGGAGTTAATGGGGTAGTATAGGACTATAAAAATGTTCGGCTCGTGAGAACAAATGCTGTAACCGGCTGAAGCCGTATCGCTGACGCCCGTTTCGTTTGGTTTGACGCCAATAAAGAGGGCAGATATATACGAAATGCTTAGTATATAAACGTCGGATGGTTATTGTTACACAATAACGTGAATATATTTCCAGCTATATATGTTATACTTTATAGTTATTTAGTTTTATTTGATAAAAGTTGGGTCACAATTGTTTTAAATCAGGAAGTATTCTATTAAGGATAAACACAAAACCAGGTATGCATATTTATATTTATTGAATTGTCCTTACTTCCATAATTCTTGTTCAATCATAGTTTTTAGAATATATGCTTGAAACCACTGTTACAATCTTATTTGGGGTGGGGGGTACTAACTTATAGAGAACTTATTATAGAGAACTGACCTCTTTCACCCACAAAGCTAACTCCATTAATAAGTTTCTATCAGCTTGGGTTAATGTGGCCACACCAACATTTAAATCCCAACACTCCAGCTCACTCTGAAGAGTTAGGATATACTGTATCTGGGAAATAATAAATCTCCGATATTTCCAATTCTGATTCGGTCGCTGACTCTGGATATCATCCAGTTCAGTTTCGACTGTTTAGCAAAATCAATCGGTTGTAGAGCGATTTCACGTTCAGTGTTGAGTACAATATTATTTTTACTCAACTCGTTGCCAGAAATGGAGGTCGGTAATGGGAACCAACATTGCTAAAACTGTCACCGACTTCACCAAACTTATCTATAGTCATCTCCATGATGCGACGTATTAATATAATGCTATATAGTTTAAATCCTCAAGTGACACCGCCCGTGTCAGGGGTTTTGGTCTGGTCGGGGCACAATATATCTTCATTCCTTGTTAATTTACCCGGGGTATGCCGGGCAAGGCATAGTATAATTGTGTATCTTTATATATCTGGTACGCATAATACACCCTGGAAATGGGGAAAAAGACATTTTCTCGTGAAACGATGTCAAATATAAACAAGGCTATGAATTTTATTGCTGGTATCAGAGCCACGTTGAAATACCCGTATAGCTTTTAACAGCAAGCCAGATATATTCTTGAGTTGCCAGTAAATGTCAACTGTTGACGCATTGGCTGTTTTCAAATGTGCCCGTGCCACTCTCTGTGGCCAATTGTATCGATTTTACGCATAAACTGTCGTTTCGAACACTTTCTGAGTACTGTGTCGACATTTCCGTGCGAGTGATGCGTGTTTCAATCCGAGGAAAGCCATTCCATTACAATAAAACCATAGTCAGAAATGGTAACGCGCTCAAGATAATATATTATATACACATGATTGTAATTATAGAATATAAAATATATTGGTTTCGCGAATGACCAACTCAGAATTCCGTTAAAATAACATTAACAACCAGCACCTAATTTACGAACCGGCGGCCCACTAGGTCATCTCCGACCAGAACCCCCAGTGGGCTGGAGAACGAAAAAAGTCTATAAAAGTTTAAATCTTATTCATTTCTTATATTTGTAATTGACAAGCTTATCACAAACCAAAAATCAACATTATTGACATAACGTTAATTAACGACAATAAACGTAATTGAAATTCCCAACTACACCTTTTACCGGACCGGCCTCCTGCTCGCAGTTCGACTTTTAATCTTCCCAAAATTTCCCATTCTATAAATAAAACACCCATGTTAATGTCAGCGTCCACAGCTACCTAGAATCTCTAGGACAGTATACACGCGGTGCGCGTAATAAGCTGTCCGTTCTTCCAGTTCACGATAACGTTTTGCTGGCCATCGATCTTGTTAATTTATTTAGAAATGCCTTCCCAAATGTTCATGGTGTGATTCAATGTAATATCCCGGGTGTCCTATGAATCAACTATAGCTACTCCCTGCATTGTGTCAAATTTATTTATAGTCATCTCCATGATATGTGCATTAGTATGATGTGGTTTAAAGACACCTATACGTCAATGCATGTCAAGGATGGGATTTAGGGAGGGGTGCAAAAATAATAATAAAAAATTGTCGTCGATTTACACCAAACTGACATATATATATATATATATGCTTAATTCAGTGAGCGTGAACAAATTATCATTTCTTATCGAAATGGCCATGTATCGATCGGAATGACATATTGAGATGTCCCTCAACTCAGATCAAGCTCGAAAATGTGTCCCGATTTTCGCTTATATCGGGGTCAGAACTCGTGCCAACCTCGTCTAGCCCAGATTGCAATGATATTATCCACGAACTAACCACCTCGCCTACGGGGACATAAACGGAAGCCATTTCACCGATAGTTGGGAAGCGAGACAGTCTGAACATGGGTTCGAATATTGACACATAATGGATCTACCATTATATTGGACCATTACATTGCCCTTCCTCCGAAATTGTATCTGTCACTTATCGAGTTTCAAAGGATAGGTTAATTTATTTACAATAGGCACATAAATTATACAATGGCAGTAATACATAACAAAGTAATGATGTATATTGGTGGGGTAACCTAGCCCCGGTGTCTGTCTTCCTGCTACCCCCACAAACATGTATCACTATAAATAATTTATTAGATGGCATACATGTCATATCCACGCACACGGACAGACTATAATCATATATAACACTATCTATAGAGCCTAGTATGTATGGCATATATCATAAACATGTATTGGTGTGGTTGTGAGCCAATCCTGACGAGATATACGATCGAAAATGTATTATCTCTCAATATGGGAACGTTTTGTACTGTTAAGCTTGAATAAAACATGTGAATTGTTTCGGTTCCAGTTCCATGGATATATTAAGAAAATAATATTCACTATATAGCGAATATATCACTGAAACCCAGAACTCAAACTCAAATCAAGAGTTCTTCGGTCTCCAATTTAAATTTTGTTCCGTCGATGCCTTCTAATCCATTGAGCACGTTGCCGAAAGCTTTGTGTGATAGACCGCATCAAACTGAAGTTATGGTGATTCATGCGATTGAATATTCCATTATGGATTATGTAGTCTGACAGTTAATCCGCCCTCGTGTGACGTCACACGACGGACTACTAGCGACACGCAATGTCAACTTTGAAAGGCTGTCGCAATTGGCTTTTATTTACCGATTGTTTAAACAGAAACGACTGGACGCTCGGAGGAGCTGAACATTTTTACATATGGGTAATTTGACCCGGGAAATCTTAGGTCCCGTTGAAATTATATGCCATAAAAGGGCACTAATAATTAAATTAAATAATGAATTATATACCCAAAATTGTTGCAATCTGGTCGGTGAAAATTGAAACACGGGAATAAATTGACCCTTAGAGTATCATGAGATAGGCGCTGTTGACCTCAGATGATTCAAAGGGGCAATGTGAGCAATAAAGAGCGTTATTGTGTAGGAAAATTGGTACAGATGAGTCACCTGGCGAGAGGAATGGCACGAGATTGGAGCATCTTCTCGTGTTCCACCTATGAATAATGGCTGAGAATAAAACAATACTTACCTTTGATCTCAGATGTCTTAAAGGGGGCTAATATATAATATGGTCAATAAAGAGCGTTTATTATAATTCCAGAAGATATGTGGGAAAGCTGGTGAGTTTTAAATAACAGTCTAACAACTCTATCCTTATTCTATTTACGACCTATATAAACACGACGCGACATACATGCGACATATGACTAATACTCTTCCTATCATACAATGGTTTTACCACCAATTTCTAGACTGACAATAAACGCTTATCCCATGCCATTCCCCTGGTCAGGTGACATATATGTACCAATAATCCTACACAAGGAGCGATATTTATTGCTCATATGTTCGCCTTTAATTCGGCTCATGTCAACGGCATTTATCTCTTGACACTCTACTGGTCAACTTATCCCGTATTTAAATTTGCACGGACCAGATTGCAACAATTTTAGGTATATAAATAATTAATTAATTAAATTATTTATTAGTGCCCTTTTAAGACACCTGGTGTCAACGAAACATATCTAATAAGATTCCCCGGGTCAAATTACCCACATATACACATTTTTAGCTCCGTTTGTCCAGTCGTTTCTGTATAAACAATCAGTAGATAAAAGCCAATTGCAAAAGCCTTTCAAGTTTGACACTGCGGGTCACCAGTAGTCCCCCATGTGACGTCACATGAGTGAAGATTAACGATTCAGATCCACAATGGAATATTCAATCACATGAATCGGCATAACAGTTACGGGCAGAAGTCACAAAAAATCTTTTCTGGAATTTGCTCAGTGGATTATCGGGCATCGATATTGACCGAGAAAAGCTACACCGGTGTAATCCTTTAAGTCATCTGAGGTCGAAGGCGCCTATTCCATGACATTACCGCGGACATGTGATAAATGTGTACCAAATATATATTATAGGCTGATAAGGAGCTCTCTTTTCTGCTCATATATGCCCCTTTAAGTCGTCTGAGGTCAACAATGACGAGTGACAATCACGACATGCATGAAAATATCGTCACCGCTGATGGCGATATACAGAAATCCGACAAACGGTGTGCGGAGTTTGTCCGGCATTTGGCATTGGTGCGGACGCCGCTAAACCCAATTTCGTCTTATATCGTCTTGTACGTATTATATCAGTAAAATTATCGCCTTGATAACCATTGGCAAGTGCGTTATATCTCATGTTTTCTGGTACCGATTGGCCTGTAAATTTGCGCGTCGTATTCTAAAATGTGCCTCATGCAGGACATTGTAAACATTTGGGCGCAATCGGACATGAGGGTTATATATTTTTAAACGCGATAAAATCGTGACAGATAAACACACACAGACACACCCTATGCTGAGACCGATGTACTGTACTGACCATAAGTGCATATGGATGTCATTTCAATGGCAAAATAATATGTACTAGCCGGCTATTTTGAAAGTCCTGTGAAAATGTTACAAGTGCATCCAAACTCATTCAGTGATGCATGTTCACTTGATAATTAATTATTCTTTATCGACGTCCATATGATACTTCCAATCAATGAAAAACTAGTTGAATATATATGTTTTGGCGGCCATTTTGAAAAATCCAAGATGGCCACCAGGAGGCGTCGTGAACAATGGAAACATGGGTTTTAAAAAAATATATAGATTTCTTAATCCCCATGAAAAATCTTTGAATCAACACACAAGGAACAATACTATAGCTGAAGGGGTCACTCTCACCAAAAAAAGTGCTGACGGGTACACAGGTTTTTGAAAATGTGCTGAAGGCTACACATGTTTTGAAATGTCATTCTAAATGACGTTTAGTTTTCGTATCTGTCATGATTTATGTTCGAGAATAATTGTTTACGTTCCAATGAACATAAAAATTAATGAAAACAAACTGCTAATGCGCTCCATACTTTCGCAAACACAGATTTAGTAACGGTGCTAGTGTCGATCACAAACCATGTGTACCCTTCGGCACATTTTCAAACCCTGTGAACCCTTCAGCAGTTTTTTGGTGAGAGTGACCCCATCAGCCATACTATAATGGTCACTCTTGACATTTTTGGGGCAGTATTTTGATATCATTAGGTAGCATTATACTGCTACAGGGATATCACTAGGATATCATATAATGTCTAGCTTTCGTGAATCAGTTGAACATTAACCGATTTACAGACCCCGACATCAGCAATCCATCTTTTTTATTAAGACTCTCTGAAGTCCCATCCTTTCTGAAAGCTTACTCAGCCCCAATAATATAATGAGAAAACTGTGCGGTATCCCCACCATTATAACTACTAAAATATACTGAATCCGAAACTGTGCGGTATCCCACCATTATAACTACTAAAATATACTGAATCCGAAACTGTGCGGTATCCCACCATTATATAACTACTAAAATATACTGAATCCGAAACTGTGCGGTATCCCCACCATTATAACTACTAAAATATACTGAATCCGAAACTGAAAGAGTATTCAAAATCCGTTGCGAAATATCCGCGTTATGGTCCCTTAATATGCTTTATAAAATTTTGCTCAATATTACGATACAATCAGACACTCCAAATTTCGCAACCGCTGAAAAGCATTTGGGCGTCCTGGGGAGGGGTGGTTATTAGCCCTAAAATGCATCGCTACCGAATCGAACTGAACGCTTGGATTGGGGGGGGGGGTCAACGGTGGGTCAGTTGGTTAGGAACATGATGCATTAGACTGTTATAAACTTATACAGCACTACCACTTTGGTTCCAACCTTATGACATAAAACCATGCAATATATATGACCCGCCATATCAAATCCAGTCGGAAGTCGGGATTGTTTTACCCTGTGCCAATGCATTATCTTATATATGCGAGTCGACCATAGGTCGCCTCGCATATATAAGAGAATGCATTGGCCTAACAATTTTTTACAATTTTAATAATTTGTTCTTGTATTCTTTAACAATTTTATAATTTCACACATACAGAGCCCCAGACAAACATGAGCAGACGACACTATTCTATATGCTTCTATATATGTGTGGGGCTCCCTGCAGGGTAATGGATGTTTTTTTTATGTCCTTATTTGTAAGAAACATTTATTTAAAAAACATGATAAAAAATTGTTAGGCCAATGCATTCTCTTATATATGCGAGGCGACCTATGGTCGACTCGCATATATAAGAGAATGCATTGGCACAGGGTAAAAAAAATCCCGACGGGTCACAATTATCTGATGCCGAAATACAAGTTCAAGTCAAACAGCAGATCACGAAGTACCAATTTACCTTGACATTTAAGAAGAACACACCTTTACATAGAGTACACCTATTGCATACCATGCATGGAAGTATATCTGATTTCATGGAATCAGACCTCTAGTTTATTATTTGTATTATTTATCTCGTTTATTGAATCTATTTATAAAATATTGCGTAACGTAAATATGTATTGAGAAATAACGTCATACGTAATAACATTAAATCTGATGGAAACCCACGAAAACAAAAACAAAATCACATTTATTGTTTTAATGTTTAAAAGGATCACACCGGTGTAGTTTTTCTCAATCATTATCGATGTCCGCTAATCCAATGAGCACGTTGCCGAAAAGATTTTATTGATAGGCCGTCGGTAACCGAAGTTATGCCGATTCATCTGATTGAATATTCCATCATGCATTATGCAGTTCTGGATCGTTAATGTTCCCGCATGTGACGTCACATGCGGGTTTAGGTATTGGCTTTTATCTACGGTGGTAATCTATAACTGATTGATTATACAGAAACGACTGGACCCTCGGAGCTGATTTTTTTTAGATATGGGTAATTTGACTCGGTGAATCTTATTAGATAAGTTCCGTTGACATCAGATGTCTTAAAAGGCTAATAATTAATTTAATTGAATAATTAATTATATACCTAAAATTGTTGCAATCTGGTCGGTGATAATTGAAACACGGACATAAATTGACCCGTAGAGTGTAAAGAGATAGATGCCGTTGACCTCAGACGAATTAAAGGGGCAAATATGGGCGTTCCTTGTGCGTGAAAAATGGTACATATGTGTCACCTGACCAGACGAATGTCATGGGATAGGCACAACTTCTTGTGTCCAACGAATAATGGCTGCGAATAAAGCATTATTTACTTACCTTTGACCTCGGGTGACTTAAAGGGGTCAATAATAAATTATATGATGAATAACGAGCGTTTATAATCAGTCCAGAATATATGTGGGATAATTGATGGTAAAAATATTGTATGACAGGAATAGTATTAGCCAGAGGTTGCATGTATGTCGCGTCGTGTTTATAAGGTCATAAATTGAATCAGGGTAGAGGTGTTAGTCAGGTGACGCATCTGTACCAATTTTCCTACACAATAATGCTCTTTATTGCCCATATCTGCCCCCTTTAACGGCATCTATTTCATTATACTCCACGGGGTCAATTTATCCCCGTGTATCAATTTCACCGATCAGATTGCAACAATGTTGAGTATATAATTAATTATTTTATTAATTATTTATTAGTGCCCTTTAAGACATATGCTATCTACGGAATCTATCTAATAAGATTCCCCGAATCAAATTACCCATATGTACAAATTTTCAGCAGGACAAAAAGTGAAGATGACGCTTGATTGACATTCGCGTAATTTTGTCAATTAATAGGGTGAGTATTTACTGAGTGGAAGATAGTAATCATATACACATATGGCATTGTACGCTTTTTGTACAATTTTCTTGGATTGATGCCAAATATGTTGTTGTGTTCAGTTGCATAGTATTTTATAGATATTTGGATATGATCGATTTCATTTTATGCCAACCGCAACCACGGGGAAGGCAGGCGTTTTGCGTGTTGATTCACCGTGTAACAAGGACGAGCCACACGTGCATGTGGTAATTTAGTTCAGCTGTTTAAGTGGTTGTTCTATCCTACATGTATCTCAATATATAGGGATTCGAGTTTTGTATTTGTAAAGGGATACTATTTTATACATGTTCCGACGTTTATATAGAACCTGGCACTATGTTTGTCCTGGTCCTGCTCAAATGGTGAAGGTTCTAGTGTTGAAACTTGGAAGATTGGAAACGTTCATCGATTCCAAATTCTAATTAGAATGTTAGAAGAATATGGATCTGATCCAGGAAGGTAAATTATTTGTAAGGGTCCTGCTCAAAACAACAAGTTTCATTGTGGAGAGTGTGAGCGTATAAACAATAAGCGTGGGCTTCTGGAAATGTTCCTCTTGGTTTACCAATATGATTAAATGTTAGCCCGAAATTACCATTGCTTTTCTTTGTTATCATATGAAATCGTAGTAAGCCAGATTTGAATCGGATCAAACCAGCCCAATAAATTTTGGCCTGTGTCAATGGTACAACTGTATACCGAGAACAATCAGCAACAAGAAATAAGGATGCATGCATCAGATCGTCCATGAATTATTTTAAAAAGAATTACTTTTAAAATCTGATACAATGTATCTATTAAATAACGTGTTCTACGGTATATACTATACATGTTATCTATATATCTCTCTCTTTTAAAAGAGGTAATGTGCAGTTATTTTTTTATACCTGTTCTTGGTAACCACTTAATGAGTATTTTAAATGAAGTTTGTTACGTGAAATGTATTAAAAATTGCAACGATATTTTGTGTATGGGCGGAAATTTTGTAGTGGCGTATTTACGATGAGAAGAAGCAAATAGTTAATATTATTACTGACCTTTAGTAAAGTAAATAGGTTTATAAAAATGTGAATTAAAACAAACCCAATACCATGTGCGTGTGTTCACGGTGGGTCACAGGTAGGGAAGCAGTGTCAGGGGGTTGGGTTGTAAGTACTTGTATTGTATGGGACACTATCGGGTCTAATTGAAAATTTCATGCGCATGTTTTCACGTGTGGTGATCACATATAGGGAGGCGGCGACGAGCGATATGGTGCACGTATACTGTTTTTCTAATATTGATTGTGACACTGCCGGGTCTGTTTGACAATTTCATGTGCATATTCTCACGACTGGTTAGATGTAAACGACATGGGATTGACGTGTACGCACTTATATTGCATGGGACCATGTCGGTTTGAACATTTAATGTGTATGTTTTCACATGTCACAATATGTCCCGTGTAGAGACGTGGCGACATGCGGTTAGGATGTGCGTACTTATATTGCATGGGACACTGTCTGGTCTATTTGATTATTTGAATTTCTAATACACATGTATTAACTTTATAACATTTCCCCAATGTATGTGACTGTTTTCTTGTAAAATAATTCATGGGCGATCTGATGCATGCATTTTCTTTTCTTGTATCTCACTACTGTGCTTGTAGCATACTCACTGTGTTTATCCGAAACCGGAAATTATGCAGGAATTTTACCAATTTTGTCCTCTTCATTGTATACCACTGTTAGAATGTTATCAATTTCATTTATAATGCGTAATAATTTTTACAAAGTCTCTCGCTGATTACGTTCGCTGTACAATGGACTTACCGACGTTGAGTTGAACGGTTCAACGCACACGGAGTACTGTTCAATGATAGTGCGTTCCTGCACGGGGAAATATTAATAATGAGAGCTAAAACGCCTCTTATTTATGCCTAGCGTCCTTTTTAAAAGACGGTTGTCATTCCTGCATTGATTAATGATAGGCAGCGGGAAATTCCACTATGGATCATTCCAAAATGTATAATTATAGAATGTCCTTGAAAGTTCCGCATGCTACTCAATTCTAAATGTTTTTATCATGGAAAATGAACTAACAAGGGACATAAGTTCACATAATAAATATATTTAAAGGCACGGGAGGCCTTAGTTGTCGAAAATATTCATATTTGTTTCAATCACCGTAAACAGAAAAACATTAAAACGCATACAGTTTTGTTCATATATACAATGACCATCGCGTAAACAGCATGCTATCATAAAGACCTACTATATTTAACCCAAGCAAGAGCCTGGTTGTGTTACAGAAGGCAGCACAGTGTTACTGGCTAATCACACACACATGATATAAACGCTCTTTATTCGTTCCATATCAGGAGTTCAGCAACAAAGAACGCTCTTTATGTTTACCATCATAATATAAACACACACCAGGAAAGTAACGTTTTATGCTTTTGTTTACAAAACAATGGTCAAACATATGACAATACCATACTGTTTATGCGATATTTCTTATTTGTATACGGACAAAGTCTACATTTTAATATTCTTTCTGTTTGTGGCGGTTTTTGACCGGTGGTGAAATATTTTCACAGCACACCCACGGACAAGGCCTCTCGTACCTTTAACCCCGTGGTATCACTTATTTCAATATGATCGCAATAATGTTTTTAAATGAATATGTGATAAATTTATGGCAAATTGTGGATATCTCTAGCGAAAATATCGCCTTGATTCAGCGTACTTTATAAAGGACGCTAGGCATGGCTGGGGCCCTGAATATTTCCATTCCCAATCCTTTATAAAGGACACTAGGCGTATGCGTGGTTTGGTGGTCAAGATATGTCGAACAATGCTTGACATACACATCTTTATTACACACTTAATCCCAGAAATTACAGTGTTCCTGTTGTTCCATATTTACACATCCGTATGGAACATACGTTTCATACGCATCCCGTTCACGTCAGATGACGTAAATGACGCTCCTCTCAACCACGAAACAGGAACTATAAAATAAAAACGTCATCATACACGACAAAGCAAGCCCTGTAGGACTGTTTGTGCCTGAATAAACATTGGCTGTTGTGTCACGGTTTTAGGACGTGTACGTGTAATACACATAGAACCCAAGCCCTTGTGTTAAAGGGTTTGTCGATACGGCACTTGCGCCATCGCGGGAAGATAGATATCCTTCCGCGCTAGCAGTCGTGCCATATCAACAAACCCATTAACACACTTGTTTCGTTATGTCTATATATATAATGTATATGCCATGGAATTTGTATTTCACTGTTTTAAAATTCCATAAATGTGAAATGAACGCTCTTTATTAATACAATATCAGGAATAGATTATACAAACGCTTATCAATTTGACATAGAGTTCTGCATATTTTTTTCACTCCAGGAGATATACGGCCCGCGATGTGCATGGAATGACAGAACAAGGCGGCTTTTGTGAGGCCACAGTCTACATCACTCACCCGGATGGCGACCGTTCAGATGAGGATAGTGGTGATGAGGAGAGCGGAGGATATTAGTGATTGGTGATATGCTGATTGGGCTGATATATGATGATGTATAAAGTGTAGTTAAATCATGTTATATATCTACGTATCATGATACACGTATTGTGTCTGAGTAATAAACCATTACATTACAAAAAGACTGGTTGACAATCTATCTAAGTCACAATTGTACACTGAAGAAAAAAATTAGTCAATATGACTAACTTAGCTTAGTCAAACGTTTGTCCACATGATGACTAACTTAGTTTAGTCAAAATGACTAAGGTAGAACATTAGTTACAATCACTATAGTGATGTTAGTCACAACGATTAAGAAACGGTAGGTCAAAAAGACTAATTGGGCCATTAGATTCAGTCATTTTGACTATCTTTTCTTAGTCACTGGGAAGTGAAAATGTAATTTGTGGAAATTTTATGCACACAATTCTGATACTCAACCAGATGCTATATTATCCAGAATCAAACACCGAATTGGAAGCAAAGCAGCCATCATTCAATTCCCTAAAACACTGATTCCAACACTGGTCAGTTGAGAAGTATATATCAATATATTGTGGTGTATTAAGTCTGTTTAACTGGATGGTTTTTCCTGGATGGATGTATTTTACGGGATAATGTCTATGAAATCTACTGCTATCTGGATATATTACTGCCTCCTGGATGTAACTTAAATGGCGGCGTAGCACAAAGGTGCGCTATAGTTCAGCATCTTTCACATAACTTTGTTATTCTGTATTTATTTTACATCACTTTTCAGATTACATGCGATATTTTATACGAGGGTCAAGTTGGATTAACACATTACAGAGATTTATCTTGACATATTTCATTCCACACCCCGGGCCCCCTGTAATAAATACTTTCACTTATACTCAATGATGTCCATTTTAAGAACGTAATAGACCGATTGTTCTAAGGTTTCTGTCCATTCCACTCTACTTTTTGTCGCGCATAACGGCGGCTGACATTGAATTTGATTCATATAAGCTGAAATGGAAATCAGAAGTTCTAAACACACGGTAATCAATTGAGTTCCGCATCTAGCGATCACGCACCGTGTAGACAATTTATATAGGGTCGATACAGATTACAAATATATGCGGCGATTGATCACCGTCACGGGTTGCGATCGAAGAACTTAATGTGCATAATGGACGTATATTCTGAACGGCATACATTCATAATTACCTACGTTGGCTAACTTGGCAACATTGTGCTTCACTTTTTGTGATTTCAGGTAATTTGTCATGCGTTATCTAGACGCAAAAAAACGAGACTACAACAAAGTAACACCGATTCGAAAATATCCGAAGCGGGTGCCCGATATCGACATCGAATCGAATCTCAAATATGCTCAGGTCCCTACACTATCACCTTTAATAGCAAATTATAAGGATTATATTATTACGAGCCAAAACATTCAATTCAGTTCATAAATAAATAAGTTGAATGAATTAATAAACACATTAATTGAATAATTTATTTTTTATTAATTTTCATTAATTTTTCATATTCATGTATATACATGTATTAACTTATCCTAAAGATACCAAATAGATATAGGGGAAGAATAGCGTTGAACTATCACGCACTGTTAACAAATAAATTATTATGACAAATAGTATTTAATTAATTAATATATACTTATACATAAATAAATAGGTTGAACGAATTACTATAAAGGCGTTATATATTTAAACTAGAAGGTGACCCGACTTCGTCCGGGCTTTGACCTTGAATTGTCTATTTTGAAGGCCAATGTCAAGTGGGGTCACGATTTGACCCGTCCAAAACACTGCCCGAACAAAAGTACCCGTCGAAATCATTCCGGTTTTACCCGATTTGACCTTTTAACCCGATTTGATTTCCACTCAAGTATATAAACGCGCCTCATATACACACGCTCATTAATTATCAAGTTTCAACGTAAAGATAAATTACCATCGGTGCCCGAGATATCGCCAAGACGTCTGAAACAGTCAAATGCATCGGCAGGTTAAGAGTTAACGTGATCTAACTTTATGACCTCTAACGACGTCATAGAAGTTACGCATTGTTTTTACCCTGATAGAAGATCGTACCACTTCTTCTTAATAATTGAGGCAGATAACTAAAACGGATACATACATATTATATATCGTTGGAAAGAGGAAACACGAAAGATTCTCATAGTGTCATTATTATGACTGGCATGTTATTATTCGCGCTGTTTCGAATCGATTTGTAAGCACCGAACTGAAATATATTAGCGCAAAACGGCGTAAAAACAGATTTGACCTCGGCACGTGAAAAGTTGACCTCGCACGGACAAATTAATAGGCCTATGTTAGTCCTGACCCGAAAATACCCCCACATACCAAGTTTCATCGAAATTGGCTCAGCCGTATTCGAGTCCATCGATTACTAACAGACAGACAGATAGATAGATACACACACACACACACAGATCTTTCAAAATATATAATAGATAATTATTTTTTAATTTGCGATATCGCTCTAAATGAAAAAAATAAAATAAAATAAACTTCAATTATTGTATAAAACAAATTGTATATTACACTTACCACAAGATGAAGACAAAATCTGCACCCACAAAATTCCAATGCCAATACAACTGCTGGCGCTCAACATTATCGTTTCCTTTTGTTTGCAACAGAAAAGTCTGACTGTGTGTAACGCGCGTGTAGACTTTGTGCGCGTTCGTCAGTCTGAGTAAACTCATACCTAAATATTCATTACAACATTGAATATAAGGTCTGACGGATAACATCGAAATCTCATTTCCAAGTCCTCGGGATTCCGTAATCTGATTGATTGCGTAAATTATTTTCCGTCCAATGAAACCGTATGGGTTAATAAACAAGTGTCAGTGGGCGGAGTAACAGAGCGGAATTTCTCCGATCGAAAGCGATGCTTGCAAATACAACAGAGAGAAACAATGGCTTCGAAATTATATATTCGGTACGATTCGGATTAATTTGAAGGATGTGCTAGACCTGATAGATGGGCCTGCGCATGGTACCAACTTGGCCTCCCATAAATATAAATAGAACTCACTCACGTCCGTGTATTTGATTTACTTTATTACGCCATGGTTTGCAAATCAAATTATTTGTCGTAAAAAAATCATCTGAAAGTTAACACCGAGGAAATGACTTAATTTTATGCTTTTAAATAGTTCTAAAGCATCATTTTTGATGACGACCTTATTTTTTGCTCTCGGATGCAGCTTTCCGGGTGATGCAGCGAGTTCATCTCCCGAAAAAGAATAGTCGCACACACGACAAATATTATCTGCTGTAATTTTATGTTGCGACACAGGCCATTACTATTGCGAAGCACAACAAATAACACGTGGGGACACCTGTCAATCATCGATGTATTTTTTTAAATCCGTGACGTCATTTTGGGGAAGCTCTTCGCTGAATAGAAATGGTTTTGGCTACATAAGCTCCAGACTCTATATTTCAAATATTGAGTCGACGTTCACTCAGACTGCGCGTTCGTGTGGTCAATATATACTGTATGGATCCTATATGTTTCCATACTACAATTCCATTGGTTCCATGGTCTCATTCAAGCATTTGGTTACATTATAACCTCGACAAATGAAATTGCTTTATCACTACACAGTCAGGTTGCTTCAATACGACCAGCGTCTGTAGTTTTTGACAGACGTCTGTTTGTAATGTTTTGTTAAAAGTAGCGCATGGCCGCTATATTTTCTAGAGAACAGAATGTTGTGTTTGCCGAATGGAGTTCCCATCGAATGCACTCCTGGTGCTCTTAATACAACGGAGGAATATAAGATTACAACAACAAATACAATGGCCGGTTCCGAAGATTATGAAATGTGTTCTTGTTAATTTCGCGTTATTTATTAGTACACAATTATTTTTGCGATAGCTATTGCAGGAATGTGCGAGCAATATACTGACATAAACCGTTGTAGCATTTGGACTGATGGAGGTTTTGTGAGTCGTTGCAATTCTAATTCTGTTCACCGAATTTCGAGTTACTCAGTTAGAAATAAAAATTAGAATTCAAATTCAAATAGAAATTAGAATCACAATTTGAACAGGTCTTGGAAATGTGAAAAATCAGCCACAATAGCTTAAATCAGCTATTCTAGCTGAATGCAGCTATATATTCAGTCCTCAAAATTGGCCACAGCAATAAGGAAGTCGGTAGCGTACTGGTATCTCTATATCATGCCATGATTCACGAATCTCTTATCTGGCTAACGCCCGTAGAGTTCATATTCCACCAGTACAAAACATGGGAACGTTTTGAAATTTTGACAGGGAACCTTATAAAGTCCAAAAAATAACGCAGGGAATATATTCCTTAGTTATTAGCTGTTCCATAATAATATACTGGCTATGTCTCAACTCGAAATTTCCCGATTTAAGTGACTTTGTGAGCGATTTTTCTTTGCGTTGCTTTCAATTATGGAATTTTTCCTGGGTAAATAATTTTATGTTTATTACGATATCGGCTCACAATAGTCACAGAATAGCATACAATTTCCAGCTGGGACCTTCACCTATAATGAAGTACATTATCAAGTAATAGGTAATACATAAGAAATATTTTCCCTGCGGTATTTTTTCGACTTTATAAGGTTCCCTGTCAAAACTTCCAAAAGTTCCCAGGTTTTGTACTGGTGGAATATGATCTCTATGGGCGTTAACCATGCAGAGAAGAGATTCATGGCATGATCTATGGTCTCTCGTGCTAGCGCCAGAAGCGGGCGCAACCTGGTCAGGGTATTCTGTATGGCGGCCAAATTCACATTTAATAGCTAATTATGCTTAAGCGTAATGCATAACGCTTTTAGAAGCGTAATGCTATTACGCTTAAGGGTAATGCCATTATGCTTAATCGTGATTCAATTACTCTTAAGCGTAATGCTTTAGCGTAATTGCGTCACTCACAACTCCATTACGCTTAAGCGTAATATGTTTTCATAGCCTTATACTACGTTACATACATAACGCGGGGAATACATTTCTTCTTGATTAGTATCTGTTCCTTAATTATTTACTGCACTGTAGGTGAATCTCCCAATTCAAAATTGCATGCTTTTCCGAGGTATTTGTCAGCCAATATCGCAATAAACAATGAATTAATTAACCAGGAGAAAATCCATAATTGTGAGCGACGCAAAGCAAAATCACTCACAAATTTATTTAAATCGTGAAAGTTCGAGTTGGGACCTTCACCAACATTAAAGTACGGTAACAAGAAACGCATACATATAATAACTAAAAGATATATTCCCCGTGTTATTTTTCGACTTTATAAGGTTCCCTGTCAAAGCTTCAAAAAGGTTCCAAGGTTTTGTACTGGTGGAATATGATCTCTACGGGCGTTAGCCAGAGTAGAGATTCATGGCATGATCTACCCCATTACAACATTTGTGTCCAGGTATGCCTGTCTGTATATTGTATACGTCCAAATAACCATTTGTGGCAAGATAGGACGAGGTATGTTGTCGTGGGTGCAGTACGCTGTCCGAGGGTACATGCCTAGGTATGTGTTGTTAAAGAATGCTACTGGAGTCACCACAGGGTTAAAAACTTACTCGGCCATGGTAGCACCTGGACCAGTACGTCTATAACCAAAATTGGTGCCTGCACTGAAATATCTTGATACAGAAGCAATGCCATGGGAGGCTGTTTTCACATTTATTAATAATGGACTTAACACGTTGAGTGCCGCCTACCGTTCAATTACATGCAAAAAGTACGAGACAACTCGCTGTTGGCACTCAACGTGTTGATTGCAATTAAATTACGCTTAAGTGCATTTCAATTACACATAATCGCAATTACTTACATTTCTACCAAATTGCGCTTAAGCGCAATTGAATTGCACGTATGCGCAATATCCATTACTAGTGTTCACCCCTCGAAGATCAAGTGAGGACCTTTACCAGGTTTGACTGGATAGTCATTATGCAGACTATTCTATAAGAATTATGAGGATTTTGTTTATGGTTATCAATACTTTCACTTAAGTGTAATTCAATTGCACTTTTCAAAGCGCAATTGAAAATATAGAGTTTTTAATTGCGCTTAAGCGCAATTGATGGCGAATCCGAGCAAGTCAATCCTGATCTCAGTCCTGATACATGTAATTCATTAATTGAGTGTTTCTTCGCTTATGTTGGGGTCGTTGTCATAACCTAGACTACAACGACGTCATCACCTACACTTTGGTTCCACTATTAGTAATATTACCTGCATGGTAACTTGGTAAGATTCCATAATGTTGAGTCAAAGGTTAGGTGACCAAAGGAAGTGGCGATGGTTAATACACCTTTGGTTTCTTTATAAACACATGCGGTCAGATGCTCGTAGCCGGTTTATATATAACCATGGGTATATGCCAGATATAACCGCACAAAAAAACGCCGTGTTTTTGACCCGTGTATTTATCCATGGTGTATGTGCCTGTGGTTGTCCGTAACATGGTGCCCGGTGTTATTGCTTTGATAGGTAATCATGTTCGACTGGTGTTGTTAGATTGGTAATGAGATTAGCGGTTTCTATGTCTTGTCTGGTCAGATTTAATGTTTGAAATTTGTCTGAAATAGACGCACATTTTATACTAGAATTTGCGCGACAAGAGCGCAGGGAAAACCCACGTCGAGTTGGTTTAAGGGTTTTTAGAAAAAGTATTTATATGATCTATAGAGGCCAACAAAACGATACCATATATATATATCTATATCTATATTTGCGATTGTCTGTCTGTTGTGTTCTATAGACATTCACGGGGGACCATCTAGATGGCACCAAAGGGATCTAAAAGCGGTAACTTTTTACGAGGAAGATAATGGTTCTAAACTGACACTGTTGTTGTCAGGGGCAGAAACGAGGATGGGTAGTAAAAACTTTTGTCGTTGATTTCCACCAAACTTATACATTATCATATCCATGATATGAGGAATCAAATGGTGTGGTTTAGAAATGTCAAAAGTGGCGCCATTCGAGACAGGGGTACACGGAAGGGAGAGGAACACCAAAATTGATAAAAACTATTTTAGCGCCGATTTCCACTAAAATAATACGCATTCTTCTCCTTGCATCTAATCGTGTAATTCAAAGATGCCAAACTGGTGCCGATTGGATGAGAGGTGGGGATACAACATTTTAAAGTAATCTTACAGAATATATTGTGCAGACGTCCCCGCAAGTTGTCGTCGAGATGTCACGTCGGTGGATATCACAGGCCGGCTGATGAAGATAGATTATCTTTGCAAGCAGGTCGTTTGTGATCTTGAATCGGCGTGGTATTTTCTATCTCTGCCTTCATTCGCGCATGCGCGCTACGTCGGGCATTCCCCGAAATCTACTGCACTCCTCCCCACTTTCTCTTTCAGTTTCTTTCCACGGTGGAATACAGGCATCAAAAATAAATGGGGGGTGTCACTTCGGTCCCTGGATGATCCATCAAGGTATTTTCTAGAAGGCCATCCTTTATTGTTTCTCGTCTCCATTTTCGGTGGTTTTATCAAGTGCGCCCATTACTATGCACCCTTCAGCAGGGCCAGAGGCTCATTTCTTTTATAACGATATGCAGGATACTGGTAGCCACCTGGGGTGCCCACATAGTACTTTTCAGTCCATGAAGGTTTCCAGGCAATGTCATCAGACAGTGCTTGCCTGTTTCAAGTTTGTGTCTGGACCGAATTATACCTTATACCATCACTGATGATATATGACTGGACCCACTGGCAGGACCGTATTGCCTTCCTGGAAGACTATGGTTATGTCATACTGGCCATTGTATTTATAACATGGCTCCAGGGTTCCAATGATGGACCGCTCCCTTCTGTGAAGGAAATTATGCCATCACTAATGGTATGTGTTATTAACTGGGCACGCTGGCTGTGTCAGTATTGTACTACGACACCTTCCCTGAAAGCCATGTCTGTGCATGCCATTTACTGTTATACAATTGTAGCAATTCCCTTCTATGTAGGAAATTATACCATCACTGATGGTATGGTGGTATGTGATATTGTCTTCCACCAATTTTGGACCACTTCCTTCGATGAAGGAAATTAGAGTCACTACTGACCAATATGTGTTATTAACTGGGCACATTGACTGTGCTAACTACATGTATGGTACCTGTACTGCCTTCCCTGAAGGCCATAGCTGTGCATGCCATTTACTGTTGTGCTGGTACCATAGTAGCACTTCCCTTCTGTAAAGGAAATTATACTATCGATTACGGTAGCACTCCTCCAGGATCCCAGGGCCATTTGCTGGACTGTCCCCTATTAGTAAGTGTTTTGCATCTTTCTGATGATAGTTTCTCGGGGCTCACCTTTGTTTTCGTGACCAATCCTTGGTCCTGCTCCTCCACTGGAAAAGATACAGAACTATCTACTGGAATGCTAGTTCTCATGTATTCACTGCAGTGTTCCTCTATCCCACTGGTGCTAGATGCAGCTGCGATTGTTAATGAGGCCGGTGTGCAATGTCGACTGAACAAGTTTTCAGAGGAGATGCTGAAAGTGGCACGAGTACTTCCGTTACTTTCAGTTTCGTCGGATTCAGTTTCTTTGACTATTATTCCCGTGCTGTATTGAATTATGGAATTTTCACCAAGGTCATTCATGGTCATTTCATCTTTGGAAGTTTCTGCATCACTGGGGTGTCCTAGATTAGCCAAGTGTTGCACCCGATCGACTGGGAGAGGCGAAATTTCGTCCCATGTGTATAATTCTCGTGAGTTTTCACCAGATTGAGAGATATACTTTCAGAACTACCAGCAATGTGTCTTCGTTTCTCATTCGAGCTAGTTCCTGTGTGGTATGACTGGTTACTGCCAAATAGATTCTGTTCAACGAAAGGTAGGACTCAATATTCCATCTGTGATTGATCCACTGTGACCCACAGTTGACTCCCACCAATTGATTTAAGATGTCACATGTGGGCACTGAAATGTCATTGCCAAGTAGCTGTCTTTGTCTCCGTTCTAAATATTCCAGAGTTTGTATTGGGGTTCTACACGGACTGATGAACTCCATGAAGCATGTATCCCCTAGATCGCCCTCACTGGATGGCGAACTGATATGTTGGACCATAAGGTCACAACTGGAACTCTTCCTCAATTCCTGACTTAGAGTGATCCGCTTAATCGCGGACTTCCCCTGATTGGTCTTCCTGGAAGACCTGATTTAAATGGAGTCTCTTTGTGATAAAATGGTCCTGTTGGTAAGTATTCCTGCCCCTCGCCCTTTTTATGAGGTGGCCTTTGTCTTTTGAGGAAAGATGTTGAAGCACTATGCCTCTCATCGAGGTGTGTGTCCGGGTCGCCCCCTGAAAGTGACTGCTTTGGTTCTTTCCTCCAACTCTGTTCTGACCTTCCCGGAAGATCACTGCTGGGCCCTTGCACAAGGCTGCCTTGAAACCCATCTTCCTCCATTCCGATCAATTGGTCTCGGTCTTCTTGGGTCACCCCTAGGCCCCTGGGCGTGACCCTCGTTTGTTTAAATCTGGGAGTGCCCCCAACCCTCGACATCCATCGATCCATCATGGCATCCAGACGTTCCTCGAAATCGATCCGCGCTTGGTTGGTGCTTTCGTCGAAGTTTCTTAATCGCGAATCGACTGTCACTTCGAATTTCCTTAGTCGCGAGTCGACTGTCAGTTTAACCCGGTCCTCCAGTTTTTCCATGTTTCTCATTTTCTGGGACAATGAGTCCTCATTGGACCTCATTTTCTGGGACAATGAGTGTATTGCCTCTTTTATTCTGTCCACTCGGCGTTCCAATTGGTGTTCTAATTGGAGCTTCTCGGTTGGCATGGGAGACCCACTGGCAGTCGACGCCCGTTTGTGACCACCTTGCACCATTTGAACTCGTAAAGTGCTGTGATCTCCCATGGCGGTCTGTCTGCGGTCGCCACTGGTTTCGGTGTTGGTGTACAGCCTTGGTCGCGTAATGGTACCACTGGACGCTGTCGATGGCGGCCTGAACTGATGCCTTATCCTGGAGCCCCACGCAAAATTGGTTGTCCATATAGTCCCTTGGCAGGGTCCCATAGGCAGATAACCCAAATGCCAGTATCCGATCAGCCCATTCCTTGTTGGATTCATCTGGTTTTTGCATGGCTTGCTGAAAACTCAGTTGAGAACTTTGAATCAGCTCCTGAGAACCGAAACTATGTTCCAACTTGCGCATGAGGTCCATTTTGTCAATGGCTGGATCCTGTGCTAGTAGGGTCCTGTATACTTCACCGGCCGCCCCCTCAAGAAACCATACCAGGTTCTTCACAGTCTCGGATGACTTCCATCGCTGGGCATCAGCATGCAGTCGAATTTCATCTTGAATGATGGCCAGCTGCCGGTGCCATCAAATACTAGGTGTTTTGGTGCCCGGTTATCATGAGCCCTTGGTGCATCTGATTCGTCGAATGGTGCTCGATCACGAGTTCATTGATCAAGTGGTTTCTTCTGACTGGTGGCCTGTTCTACCAGACGGGCTATTCTTTCCTCCAAATCAGCTGGCGCCCCGGGCTCCTCGGTCTCTACTTTAATACCCGGTGGCCCAGGAAGCACAGTGATGTTACGGGTATCTTCACACACACCGATCATCGCACTCTATATCCTGTCTGCTTTCAAAATAAACCGCGTCTAGCAGTTGTTCTTTGATTCTGAGACCCGGCACACATCGAACGTTCTCCAGTGTAACATTCCCCATTGCGTACATATACCAGACAATTAACGAGGCAGTCTTCTTTCCTACACCCGGGATGTCCAGCAATGCCTTGTGCTAGCATTGATTAATTTTTACTTTCATCGGATACATGGTTGCGTGTTGAAATGTACCGGAAAGTAGAATGTTGAATAGCTCCTTCACAAAATACGCAATATTTAGGGTGAAAATGTGTCAAATTTCCTTCACTGAATGAAATTGTTCACAGCTAATACCTTTGTTAAAGCAGTTTACGGAGCCAAGACTGATCACTTCTTTAAAGTGGTCGGGATTCTCCTTCGCTGAAGGAACGAGAAGAATGTGTCTGAATTTCCTCGCTGAAGAAAATCTCGGTCGGGAGCTGGTGTCGCTTTAATAAAAGCGTTGAGTGGGGAGTGTCCCTTTAATTAATTGATGATGACTGTAAAGGAAAATTACTGCTAAAAGTAGGTGACATATAGGAGGCCGCTTTAATATTTAAATAGGTGCAGATTATCTTCGCAGAAGACGATCAATGAATTTAATTTAATGGCCGTGAAATGTAGTTTGAAATGAAATATGACAATGAAATGACTTGTGCGAGCGTGAACTATGACTTTAATGAAATATGAATATGATGTGTATGGAAGTGAAGTGTCACTTTATTGAAATGTAAATGACGTGTATGAACGTGAAATATGACTTGCTTAACATTAAATGATGTGTATGAACATGAAGTCTCACTTTAATGAATTGTGGCTGAATTGACTTGTGTCAACTTGAAGTGTGACTTTAATGAATTGACAATGACTGCAATTTTCTTCTCTGAAGGAAATCAATGTTAAAGTAGGTGTAATTTGGAATCCCATATTGAAGTGCAAATTTGAGATGGCTGTGGAAATGTTGATTGTTCTGAAAATGAAATGTCCCTTTAAGATTACAATGGCTACTGATTTATATCTTCACCGAAGACAGGCAGAATGAGATGTTGACTATTTGTTTTAAGTGTGTTTTATTTACGCTGAACTTCAAGTGAAGTTCGATGCATGTCCTGGTTCTCTGTCCTGCCCTCCACTGCAATGTTATTGTTGACAGCTGACATTAACAACTTCTGGTTCACCAGATATCTCACCTCCCGAGCTCTTCCGTGCCTCGCGCGCACGAAAGACCACCTCAGAGTCTTCTGCACTCTCCGAAAACTAACACAACGTTGTTATGAATGTCCAGTAAATGCAGTAAAGTTGAAATATAGTAGTAAAGTCCTCCTCGTATTTCACTGTTATTCGTCCCCGATGGAAATAAAAGCGATTTCCCTCTTATCTGTAAACGGTTGATGCAGCCTTGCGCTAAAAATAGCCCTGGTCACAAAATTCACTTCGTTGCCGGAGAAAAGTCCTCCAAAAGTCTGTTTTGCGACGGCGCCACGAAAGTAAACTTACACAATATATTGTGCAGACGTCCCCGCAAGTTGTCGTCGATATGTCACGTCGGTGGATATCACAGGCCGGCTGATGCAGATAGATTATCTTTGCAAGCAGGTCCTTTGTGGTCTTGAATCGGCGTGGTATTTTCTCTCTCTGCCTTCACTAGCGCATGCGCGCTACGTCGGGCATTCCCCGAAATCTACTACAATTTGTTAATAATTTGTTCAGTCGTCAATTACCACCAAACTTATAAATAACCATCTCCGTGATATCAGGAGTCTATATATCTCATGGTGCGTAATTCTGTCAAAAGAAACTTCATTCGTGTCAGGGGTGCCGATTTTCACCATTCACATTCACATTCTGTTCCTTGATACGAGGAATCTAATCGGGTAACTTAAAGACGCCAAATTGGTGCCGTTTGGGTCAGGGTTGGAGAAGAGGGGCATTACCATTGATAAAAATGTGATAGTCGCCAGTATACACCAGTTATATTTAGTCATCTCCATAAGACAGATTTTGGCGTTCAAATTCCACAACCTCGACAAATGATGACCGAATTAAGTCACTCGAACAGTTATATCTTCTCACTGTCATTTTTATATGGGGACGGGAATCAGGGCATTCATTATAGTGAGCTAGCAAAGCAGGTAAGTAGAAGAAAGCATTAAAAGTATATTTATCTTTCTATTTAATAGATACATTTATTCTCGCCCAATGAGGGACCTTTCTAAGTGAACCAACAAGATCGATTGCCAACAAAACGTTATCGTGAACTGGAGGTACTGTCAGCTTTCAATGTACTCGGAAATGTCGACACGGTACTCATAAAGTGTTTGTGACGACAGTTTATGTGTAAAATCGACACAACTGACCACAGCAAGTGGCTCGGGCACTTTTGAAAACATCCACGGCGCCAACAGCAGACAGTTTCTGTCAACTCAAGAATGACTCTGGCTTGCCGTTAAAAGCTATATACATTGTACGCGTTTGGTCGGGCTCTGACACCAGCAAACAAAGTCCGCGCCTTGTTTATACTTAACATCGTTTCGCAAGAAAATGTCTTGTTCCATTTCGGGGTGTATGCGTACCTGGTATATACATAATTATGCTACAGCAGGCTTGCCCTGCATAATCCCGGCATGTTAACAAGGAACCAAACTTTGTTTTATGAGTTTTATTATGAAGGCATCCCATTCGTGAATTAAAAAAAAATCTCAATTTCAAACTATCAATTTGAACGAATAAAGTTATCCCTATAACCGATACTCTAGTGCTATGACAACAAACACTCTTTACCCTCACAAAATCTATATCTATATTGGCAAAATCAATGTCTGTCTGTTATACATAACTTATATATAATCATCTCCATATCAGGAGTATATATCTAATGGTGCGTAAAACTGTCAAGAGTGGCGTCACTCGAGTCAGGGTTGGACTGAAGGGAGAGAGGCACCAAGATTGATAACAATTTTTTTAGCCCCGATTTCCAACAAATTGATACACATTATTCTCCATGATACGAGGAATCTAATCGTGTGATTTAAAGACGCCACATTGGTGCCGGTTGGGTGAGAGATGGGGGGGGGTAATAAATTTAACAACAATTTGATTATTCGCCGATTACCAGCAAACTTATATATAATCATCTCCGTGATAGCAGGAGTCTAATTGCGTGATTGAAATATGTCAAAAGTTTGAGCCAGGGGTGGTAGAGGGACACACAAATTGTTAAAATAATATGTAAGCGCCGATTTATACATAATCTTCTCCGTGATGTGAGGAATCTAATCGTGTCGTTTAAATACGCCAAATTGGTGCGTTGGGTGACAGATGGGGCACTAAACTTGATAATAATTGGTTTAGTCGCGGATTTCCACCAGTTATATATATTCATCTTCATAATAAATCTAATTGAATGGTCTAAATATGTCAAAAGTGGCACCGCTTGAGTCAGGGATAGGGAGGGGAGGGTCACCGAAACTGATAAAAATATGTTTATTGCCAATTTCCACCACATTCACATATATACGCGTACTTCTCCAATGACACGAGAAATAAAGTCGTGTGGGTTAAAGGCGCCACCATTGGTACCTGTATTTGCGAACGTCTGACTGTTTCACGAGGGACCAAAGCGGTAACTTAAAGATAATGGTGCGGGTTATAATCATCTAAAGTAACTATGTTGGTGGCAGGGGCAGAAAGGGGGAGATGCAGCAAAAATGATGAAATAGTTTTGTCGCCTATATCCACCAATCTTGTACATAATCATCTCCATTACGTGGCGCTCCTCGAGTCACAGAGGGGAGAGGGGAACCACAATTGATAACAACACATATATATTTCTAGCGCCGATTCCACCAAATTGATACAAATCATTGTACCAGAAGTCTAAATTAAGTGGTTTAAATATGTCAAAAGTGAAGCCGTTAGAGCTATGAATGGGGAGGGACACAAAAGCCTAATAAATTATGTTTAGCACTAATTTCCACCATATTCATACACGTTGTTCGTCAATGATACGATAAATCAAATCATGTTGGTCAAAAGACGCCATATTTGGTGCCGTTTAGTTCAGGAATGGGGAGAGGAGGTGTATTACCATTGATAAATTAAGTTACTTGAGCAATTATATCTTCTCAACTGGCATATTTGTATGGGTATATCTGAACGATGCAGGTGATTTATTTCATGTTTTTGGAACAGACGTATAGCCTATATAACATAACAAGCTTAAAATTTCGCTCTGTGTCCGGCACATGCATGCAGCTGATATATAGCAATATTTATTTTTAAACTGAAAATAATTAGCCAGTATAGCACCACGAATAGAGCAGCACCTGGACATTTCTTTAAAACATCTTCATGGCGATATGATAACCAGGTGTCCTCAAAATCTTAGTATAACCCACTAGATGTATTTATACATCTCTATATATTTACATACTAAGTGTTGTCATCACTAAATCCAGCATTCTGATTGGTCGGCGCCCACGTGGCTAGTTGCAGTTATTTCTCGGTGAATGCGTAACGCATCATAACACCAAGCTAATAACACCATCGATACGTCATTAGGTTTGGAAAGACGAACGCGTAATGCTTTGGGCGCATTTTGACTCGCGCAGGATTGACTTAATACATCATCGGGTTTCAACATGAAGATAAATTGTTCCTATTAACTTTTGCCAAGGGTGCTATTGGGTAGTTTGGGCTGATCTTGTCACGATACCCTTTTCGATTTAAATATATTTACAAAAGTGGCTTTTTCGCTAAATGTATATAAATATAAGGATTAACTGTCATGTGGACTATTTTTATGGAGATGTAACGGTGAGGTAAGTGGACATAACTTGTATGTAAAACCCTTCGGGTTTTACACAAGTTATGTCCACTTACCTCACCGTTACATCTCCATAAAAACAGTCCACATGACAGTTAATCCTTATGTAAAACACATTTGTCCTCTTTTATTTTTTTTTGCGAACTAATCTTTGTGTGATGTTCATGTTTTGATCCCAATAAAAATATTTATAATAAAAAAACAAACAAACATCGCTTGCAACCACTTCGACTGTACTATTAAAAAATTGTTAACCGCAACTGAAGTTTACGCACATTTGTAAATAAATACTTCTTCATTGGTGTGACGAATTAGTCGCGATAAACAAAATGACAATGATTCCGACAACTTGTGAGCCACTACATACAAGAACACCATAGTCAGAAATGGTAACGCGCTTAAGATCATATATTATATACCCGTGATTGTAATTATAGAATATAAAATATATTGGTTTCACGAATGACCAACTCATAGAATTAATCGCCTTGCACTTCTTGGCATCCGAATAACAATTGAAATTGAAATTGAAATTCCCAACTACACCTTTTACAGGACTCGGCCTCCGGGTCGCAGTTCGATTTTCAATCCGCCCAAAAATTCCCATTATATAAATAAAACGCCCATGCGCCACTGTAATTAAGAAACAGCGAAACATTATACACGCGGAGCGCGGAATAATCCTCGTATAAGAATGACGTTTTGTGAATCCATTTGGATAAACAATTTATGAGAATACGTGTAATTTTTTAGCAAGAGTATTCTCAATTCCCACCAAATGTCCACAGATGAGGGTATCACATCGTGTTAACCTGGGCAACGCCGGGTAACCCTGCTAGGATATAATATATGCGACTGCATCCAATTTGGGTTTATTGGGATGTCTTTAGTGTAGTTTTGTGGTCATGAGAGCTCATTCCCTCACTGATTGATACTCCATATGTGGTCTTCTTCTTTAATATATCTACCCGATTTCAAACAGGGGTGGCGCCAGGATACCCCCGATGGAGGGGCTATACGATTCCCCGTCAGCCGCCGGCTTTAGATACCGGGTTGACTATTGCACATCTCACCGACGGGGTGGTAATCCCTCCCCGACAAGGGTGGGGATTTAGCACCCTGACCCCTCCCCGGGTGCCACCCAACATAATTTAGTACCGACCATTTCTTCTTTGCATTCTTTACCCCCCCCCCAAACTATAGTCAAACCTAATGCAACATTAGTTGGAAAATTCAAACCCAAATACAATTTCTTATTGATTAATTTGTTGTTTTTGGACCAGAATTTTCATTTGCAAAATTCTGGTCTGACATGCCCATCAGTTGGAAATTTTCAAACCTAGGGGTGAGTGTCGGGTTGAAAATTTCCCCGAATTGGAATGCTTGAGGCCAGTCTAGATACTAGGATTGCCAAATTTTCATGTTCAGATTTTCAAAAAGGTTCTCACATCGGGCCGAACCATCGTCCGACCCGTGTGTCATGTGCCCTTGCCAGTTACTTTAGGAACAAATAAATCGGGGTGTAAATTTGTCAGGCGTTATACCACTAGATGTTAGGATTTTTTAATCTCATACTGGGCCGAACTATCCTTTTCATTCCCTGCTTGGCTAGTGGCCACAATACTACTGGTCCATTTAGAAATAATCTAGAATAGTCTACCATCTAGTAGTCCGTGAGGGAACATTTGGGAACAACCAAAGCCCCATGCAGGGGGGGGGTGAAAATTGAATTACGCAAACTTGTGAGTTTGGTGTGGTTCAATGGGGTGGGGTGCAGTTGGAAATTCCAAGGTGGAAACCCCCCAACGAAAACCATCTAGCCAAGTCCCGAGTGCAAAATATCCCAGACTCAACCAGGTGTGCCTCTCGCGACATATTTCTGCTTTCGGCATAGGCCTATTTTTTTTCTATCCGAGAATACACTGCACCGGCGGCAATATATTGCACATTCTCTAAATGAAAACACTTCCGTGGCGATCACACGGTAACAACGTCTTGCTGCAAGTAAGACGATAATTGTGTTGTAGAAATGATACGGAAGACCGATTGTCAAAAAACGCAACATCAAAATACACAGGGCAAGGCTTATCGATCCAAACTGTGGAGTGTGTTCTCATTGTATATTTCTCGCATATACCATGTTATATATAAACGGGCTACGAGCATCTGACCGCTAGTGTGTATTTATCTTTGATCACCATGATTCTCGAAACAATGACATATTTCCCCAACGAGTGGTCTGCACTAAACTCCGTGTGTGGAATCGATGAGACAAACCAGCTCCGAGAATGCTGTCTGAACACTCACTCTCCCTCTTCACGTGAATGCAGCCTCCACACACTTCGTCAACTGTATCCGTAGTGGGGCTACCCTCTTCATATGAGACGTCTAGTCTCGTTGCATTCTGAAGATGTCGATTTGATTATGCAACAATATTATCAACAACTCAGTGTCAATGGTGCTCATGTGTTGCTGCTGTAACAACACCTTTCTAATTCGGCTGTCCTGTTGTTCCAGTAACATTTGCATTCTTCGGCTCCGTGCAAATAGATGGACGTCTCTTGTATTTACGTATATTGTATGTACCCGACTACAATCGATACATGCATGGTAATACATTTTATTCACCATGCATAGGCTTTGTGATACACTTGGATCTCAAGTGGCGGCAATTTAATTGTCTAACATCGAAGTGAACCTATATAAATAACTTAATAAAATAATATAGCGAATGCAAACATATTCGACATGATTAGCTAATTTCGCCACATAAAGAAAGAACATGCCTATACAACATTGACCATACGGCAACTTTGTGGCGGCGGCAGGGTGCAAACTCGTGATCATATGAGAAAATACCGACATTTCAAGATAAGAACCTGATTTTATTTCATTTCATATCAGCGAGAACCAGATCGGCATTTTGGAATACTTATATTTTATTGCTCAAATAGTTCGCCATTGATATTTGCACATTCGTATGTTAAACTATATTGTCATATATTTGTTGATGTTTGTTGTCTCCTTGTATATATTTTATTATTAAGTGAAAATAAAATATATATGAATTAGACACCGATTATTTCCGAACATCAAAATTGAATCAGCGCCAAAGGTTTCAAAATCCAAGTTCCCAAACTGACAAATCATTAAAACCCCGAAAAGACACGAGGAATAGACTATAAGCGGCAAACGATTGAACTAAGTATTAATAACACCTCGTGCAAATACCCCTGGGAAACAATAGCTGTCGGCAGATCCAGATGCTCCCGATTATAGGATGACAAGCGTGAGGGAGGGGTAATATTATTTTAATTCCCATAAAGCACAAGGTAATAGCAGCCCTCGATGTATTGTATATACATGTATTCTATGTATATAGTATACATAGTCTATCTGGATATAACATTATAATGAACTGGCAAGTCACTCTAAGTTAAATTCGTTTGTTTAAGTTTTTATTTATCATATGGCCTGGCAATAAAGGAGTCAGACCACTCTTGGTACACATCGAGCATATTGGAGTGACTGTCTTGAATCTTTGTATTAGGGAAGCTTTCACCACACCACCACCTTCCCCATATTGGACACAAAAATAAACTTCGCCGATGCCAGAACCATAGTATGTCAAGGATCTGACGGGGATAATTTTGGGTATTTTTGGGAAAGTGTCCGGGCCCATGCAATTTGGAAAATAGACACTGTAGCGGGGTAAATTGGGAATATATACTCAGTCAATGATACCTCTATAAATCTGATATAGACTTTATTCTAGTAGTAGAAATTATTATATACCAATTATATTCAGGACTCTTGTATATGATTGGTTCTTAGTTTGTATAATTAAGTAGTTATTCATAATAACATGTTGTGTTAAAGCATGAGTTCCCTGTATGAGAACAATATTCAACCTACTAAACAAATCCCCACCTCCCTGCAATTTCCCACAAATCATCAATGTTTCATCAAATTGAGTTATAAACATATTCGGTTAAAGGCCCACTTAATTTTCGAGCCCCCAGATCATATATATAAAATATATGCCATATTATATACCATATTTGTTTAAACATATTTTATTTGTTCATAAATTAAATTAGTTTATGACAAAAGGGATTGGAGGACAAGTGCTAAATCACTTAGAATACCCTCCTCTCCCTAGTATAACACACTGACAAATTGTATGACACTAAATACGAACAAAACACAAGGTATATTGTGTACATACATATAATGAACAATATAAGTAAATAAACAGAATGGCGATTGCGGAGGAGAATTGGAGATTCGGTTTACAGTGGAGAGATGTGACGAGTGTGAGTATGCTTCATCAACACGTCGGTGATCATTCCCTTGCAACAAGTAAAAATACGATAGTACAGGCATATATCAATTATTGAATGCATAACTGGGATATATTGTACATAGGAAACAAGGTACAAACATAGAATATTATATTATAGGTAGATTTGGTGTATAATGGCATGGTCAAAGTGTTAGGTTCTCTCAAAACGGCCGGAATCTCTAATATACGAGTGTACAGCCTTAAAGATATAACTATTCTCAGTATAAGTTAGTTCGGGTTTCCCATAAAGAAGTATGTCTACAGAGTTAGTATTATGTTGCATAAGATTATTATTGAGTTTTTGCCGAGATTCGGCATAATGGTTACATTCAAAGAAAAAATGGTTAGCATTTTCATCCCGAAAGTCACACGAGCATGTTGCGGAATCTGAGATATGATTACGTAATTTATCGGATTGTAGGGCACTACATTTACATCGAAGTTGCGTGTGAATAATATTATAATAACGACTCCCATTTGTGAAATACAAAGGTGGCTTCAGCCTTGTCCCCGCGTAGTGCATATGTTTCAATTGCTTCACGAATTCATCATGGGCAAGATTGCGAATAGTTAATTTAATGGAGTTCCATTCCTTTGTACAGGCAGGGATAAAAGTGGATTTTAACCTTGCAGAGTCACAGCGAATGATAATGAAATCAGAAGCATATTTTGATTCTCGATCGGTCCTGTCTCTGAAACGTTCGGGCAGGATTGTGTTTAAGTAACGAGGTGCATTATTATTTATTATCTTGTGAAGGGTGGATAACCGTTTAACGGTTCGTCTGTCCTCTAGACTATCCCAGCCTATCTCAGTCATTAATCTGACATCTGATACAGAACGAGTGCAACCCGTCACGATTCTGGCTGCATCTAACTGAATATCATTAAGGTTTTTAAGGAGGTAATTCGGAGCTCCAAACCACACTGGGCTTGCATATTCGAGAAGCGGTCTCACGTATGTCAAGTACATTGTTTCTAAAGTCTTTCTGCTTAGTATGCATTTACGTTTCTTTATTTGGGACAATCTCGCATTAGCACGTTTACACGTGTTGTCAATACACATATTACATTTGAGATCACTCTGCAGGTCAATGCCTAAATGCTTGTGATTTTCGGTGTATTCCAGGACTTCACCATTGAATTTAACCACGGGCCTAGTATTTTCAGGGAAACTTCCAAAACACATTAGATTGGTTTTTGATGGATTGAATTTCACCATCCATTGCCTCGACCAATTGCTCAGCTTAATCATATCATTATTCAGTGAAATTTCAAGTGTGTTTAGGTCAGAACTACTCTTCATTAGACAAGTGTCATCTGCGTAGAGACACGTTTAGGATTCCATAATATCCGCTATATCGTTAATGTAGAGCAAAAATAGGAGAGGACCGATAACTGACCCCTGGGGCACTCCAGAATCTAAACAATCATACTTTGAGACGCAGGCGTTGACCCTAACCCTTTGTTGGCGATCGCTAAGATAACTCTTAAACCAAAAAAGAAGTTTTCCTTTAATCCCATATTTTTCCATTTTGTGTAAAAGTCCGTCATGCCAAACTTTATTGAACGCTTTGGACACATCACAGAAACCCGCACAAGTGTTACATCCTTCAGCTAGTGCTTCTGCTATACTATGAACTATTTCAATAAGCTGATATTCGGTACTATGTTTAGGAAGGAACCCAGACTGATACTCATACAACAAGTTATTTTCTTGTAAATGCTGAAGTAATTTATTATGGATAATTTTTTCTAATATTTTACCGAGAACGCTCAGAAGTGAATCTGGCCTATAATTATTTGGATCTTTTTGGTCATCTTTTTTGAATAGAGGTATAACATCCGCTTTTTTCCATTCATCTGGGACCTGACAAAGGTCTATCGATTTCTGATATAATATACTAAGTGGTTTGCATACAGTAGCATGTTTTCTTTAAGCATGCGATTACTAATACCATCTGACCCATAGGCTTTTTTCGTTGGTAGATCTTTCAGAATTTGATAAATTTGTGATTCACTGATCGGTATTTCAGTGATAACTTCATCTGTTCGTGCAACAAAATTCGGCAAACATTTCGCTTTCATTCCTAATGAACTATTGGCAACAAAAATACTATTTAAAATTTCACCTTTCTCTTGATTATCGCAGAACATTTTGTTTTTATATGAGAGAGGCGGGATTCCTTGGTTAGAATTGTTACCCATAAATGTTTTAACAACATGCCAAAACTGTTTTGGGTTATTATTCATAACAAGAGATTCATCCAAGTGAGTCATATACTCATTTTTTGCGTGTTTCTTGGCATTATTTACTTGATTTCGAGCTTTCTTGTATTTCGACCACGTAAACTCGTATTACATTTTAGAGCTTTTCTTCAATAGCGATCGCGTTGACGGATTAGTCTTCTGACTGTGCTACCAAACCATGGTTTATCATTTCTACGTACCAATATATCTCGGCGTGGTATTAAAGATTCGGCCATCTCCAGATACATGTATCTGAAATGCTCAACAGATTTGTTGATGTTAAAACGGTTTACTTCATTATTAAGATAAGCGGACCAGTTAGTTTCTTTTATTACTCTAATTAAACCTATAAAGTCGGCAGAAGAATAGTTCCACACTATTCTTTTGCAGGATTGTGTCACCCGGTGTGTCGTTTTTAGTTCAACAGACGTGGCATAGTGATAAGAAACTTCAAGGTCAACAACGGAGGGGTTCATCGCTGTTAACGCTTCAGAGATAATAATAGGGTCTAAGAGCGTTTGTGACTTTGACGTTACTCGTGTTGGTTCTTTAATTACGTTAGACATGCCGACATATATATTAATTATGGACTGTAGTGGGTTATCGCTTATCAACAGATTACAATTCAAGTCACCAACGACAACAACTGATGGGTTAATATCTAATGCTTCTCCAATTTTGTCATCAAGTAGTTCCCAGAAGTTATTTAAACATTCCCTATCGGACCTATAGGTAACACATAGTAAAAACTTGTCTACATATCCAACTTCAAACCAAAGGATGTCATCATTAAACTGCAAACACGACATTTCTCTTTATGGAATTTTATCTGAAAAGTATACTATGATTCCACCGCCATACATATTTCGATCTTTACGTACTGGGTGTTGGAAACCTGAGATAAGCAAGTTTTCATTTGGATAATTATCGTCAAGATGAGATTCAGTAAAGCATAGAATATCGTAATCATCGATAATATCTGAAATCTTTTGAATTTTGTTTCTTATGCTTCTTACGTTGCAATGAATAATAGAAATTGAAGTGGTAACCGGGGCGTCTAATTGACCTGTGTTCGGGCGTATATCCCCAGCGAGAGCAAGAAGAGTGAACGCCAGAAATGCTACTATCACATTATGAAAAGCAAGTAAACGCAAACGAATTGGCTTATGTGTAGTATGTTTATACATGTTACATCGGCATGTTATGTGTAGATATATGCCTTGAAATATTCCAATTGTAAGCCTATATTGAGCCACACTAACTCCCATGACTAGTTGTACAGAAAGTCAGTAAGGCGCATGGTAGGCTAACAGTAAAACATAGATGATGTAGGCTGCTCAAGAACTTTGGCCGACGGATGGTGAAGCATATATGTTTACAAGAATATTTCAGATAAGAGGTGTGAGATATAAACATGAAGAGATGAAGAAATAACATTAATTGTGTAATGTTAACCATTTTACAATGGAAATTACAGAATTCTGCATAAATAAATAACGTAGGTTTAAAATAATCCATTTGAAAAAGGAAGCTCCAAAACATTGTATTATCAACTTCTCCGGTGTAATAAAATGTGGACATGCTGTTTTTGAATTGCTGACATGTTTTTGTGCTTAAGTTTCATCTGGACTGTAATTCAAATTGTATTATTTTCAACGGAGGGGGGATCTATCTTAAAGATATAGTTATGCCGCTTCCATTGAAAACACATTTTTAGTTTCAATTCTGTTGCATTCTGGGAGCCACAACGGTGGAAATCTTTCTGTAATTTCAGCTGTTTTCTATTTCTTTATGGGCATCACCTGAGACACAGATGTTTCAAGTGGTGATGAATTATTTAAGGAATAATCTCGGTTTCCTAATGTAATTACACAGTCTAAAGGCATATACCGAATCACAAAACTATAAATAGCGAAGCGATTTATAAGAGTTTGTGATTCGGAATATGCCTTTAGACTGTGTAATTACATTAGGAAACCGAGATTATTCCTTATAATTATGCCACTAATTGTTAAATATTTATTTTTAAAAAGATTACGCCCTTTAAAAACGGTTGAAACAAGGAACTATATGTTCTCAAATAACGGACCGAAGGAGACTTACTGTCCGAATAGGATGGGTGACGATTTGAGCCTATGACAACTCGCCCCATTCCAGTCCGAATAATATCGATCCATCTGTAGATCGAGCGGGTTTTCCCCGAAACGAAACAAAACATTGACCAGAATTAATAAACTTTGGATGAAATTTAAACATTATTAGCAGAATTTTGGAAGAGGAAAACATAGTTAGTCTCCATGTCAACTGGGAATCATGAACAGGCTATAATCAATAAGTTTAGTGAACATTTTCTTACAGAAATTCACCTATCTACGGTGGCTGGTTTAGGACACTGAATAACTAATTCGTGGCCACGAAATACTAATTCGTGGCTACGAAATACTAATTCGTGGCCACGAAATAGCTAATTCGTGGCCACGAAATAACTGATTGACCTTTGCATATATCCAGATACCTTTACGGCGACTGGTTACACTTGCAACAGGTGCAATGCGTACGATCGCAGAGAAGCTACTATAAACCCCTTATGGCGTGGGATCCGGGTTATATGGGGGATAAGATAAGATAAGTTTATTGACAATTACACCCACACGGGGCCGATGTCACAACATAAATAACAATAAATATATATATGATACAATAAGTATACACAATTGTAATCAGAATTAAAATGGAAAAAAATATATACATGTTTGTTGTTGAAAATCTGGTGTTTCAGACCTTTTGTGGAAAAAGAGACGGACCATGTTACAGATGATATTGCACGTTTCTGTTTTGTCATTTCGCAGTATGAAAATGAATTTTTTGGGCATCAGTCATATTAATAAACTTGTGATTTACTTTATTTATTTCGTCAAAGAAACGGAGACGAATGCTTTTGTAAATAGGACATTTTAAAATAAAATGTTCCTCGGTTTCCGTTTCCAATCCACACTTTCTGCATATTCTCTTGTCTACAGGAATCTTCGGTTGTTTGTGGCGCCCTTTTTCAATTTCTAGAGTATGATTGCTAATCCGCAATTTGCTGAAGATCTTTCTTACTTCGATAGTTTATACTATGTCCAAATATGGCTCCAATCGGTAATCACTTATTATTTCTCTATACACCCTCAATTTGTTCTTACCTGATGGTTTTTCATCGTTATATATATCTCTTCTGAAACAGGACACATGGTCAACCTTGAAACTATCACAAATAGTGTGTTGAATTTTTCTTCGAATACTGATCAGTTTTATCAATAATTTCCGTGAGTTTTGGAATGTCAAAGTTAAAGGACCACTTACATGGGATTATGCGGTCATCGGACATTGTGGCTGATTTATGAACGAGGGAATGTTTGTCTGCAGTCGATATTTTTAACGCATATTTAGTAGCACGAGATAATGCTTCATAAACAACGGGGGTATCTACCAAGCTCAGCACGTACCGCGTGATTTGATGCTTTCCTGTTTACTCCAAGTGCTCGTTTGCAAAAATTGAGATGAGACGATTCACATGGCGCAGTATCTATATTGTTGAGGTTGATATCAGAGGCCCATATTTCGCAACCATATAGTGTAATGGGTTTAATGAGTTTATCATACAGTTTGATCCACAGATTAATTGAGAATATATCGTGTTGTTGTAGTGACCTAACAAGCGAATAGAGTGCCTTCATGACCTTATGAACGTCCGATATAAACTAGCCCAAAGAGAACGGGGAACACGGGTTAGGTGGCTCCAGGACAAACTGAATAGTTATTAGTTTTCACCACAAGGGGTCGAATTGGATTGACATTTCGCTCGACCTATTGACCGATTTAAGTCAAATAAGGGGTTGTAGGGTGGCCCCAAAACAAACTTATAAATATTCACCCCTTTCGACCATCCAAAATGGTCGCCGCTCTGAAGGGGTCAAATAGGGTAACCATTAATTGTCGGCCACTGACCTATATAGATAAAATAAAGGGTGGTGTACGGTGGCTCGCAAAGCAAGCTAAATTGTCACACCTTCAGCCCACCTCGAGCGAAAATAATAAGTGATCAGAGGGGTCCATATATGGTACCCATGCAACCACCCCGCCCCCACATTTTAGGTCGAATAAAGTGTGTTGTAGGGTGACCCCTGAGACAAAGTATATATTCACCCGCTGTCACCCTCCGCGATCCAAAATGGCCGCACCAGATGGGTTAAAATATGGCACTTACACAATTTCTCGGCCCCTTAACCGTTTGATGTGCTATAATGGGTGTTGTAGGGTGGCCCTCAAGATCTACTGAACGTCGTGAGTGCCCTATGTGACCCCCCCCCCCCCTGGACGGCGGCAACTTTGGATCGGGTTGGTGAAAAGGGTGATTACTTCATTTGTTTTACGGGCCACCCTACAACACCCTTTATCTCATATCGCCGTGGCTCATGCCAAGATGGTGGACAACTACAACCAGATCACCTCTATCCGCTTCCATTACAACAATGACTGACGATCGTATATCACGATTAGTTATTTCGTGGCCACGAATTAGTATTTCGTGGCCACGAAATAAAACAAATATCCTAAACCAGCCACCGTACCTATTTGTCGGCATTGAGCCAAATATTTTTCGATTTCGATTTTTCGCTCCACAGTTACTGGACATAAAGTCCCAAAAATAAGGTTTTAATCGAGTTTATAAATCGGTATCCCAATATAACGAGCAGAAGTTATGCAGGCTTAACCAGGTGCACCGACAAACATGTCTCAAATAAAAGCACTAAACACAAAATACCCGGAATATGTCACCTGTTTCCTGTAAATACCATACTCACCTACAACTCTGCAGCGATAAAATCGTTCCGGACGCCAAATTAACCAAGAAAACTAAGATGCATGCATCAGGTCAGCCATGAACTATTTAGCATAGAATAATTCAGTTCGGTTGCAGTTTCACAACGTTACAACTGACATACGATTACACAAGACGAACCTTGAATGTGGAACTATGTAAGAGTGAATATTAATGTTCTAAATCGCATGTTTCACCTTTAGTGGTAATGGGGTCGTACTTTATTAACACGCAAGTAGTGTAATTAAGTACGGGTAATTAGAAGTAACAAATCGTTTAGTTTCTATCGTATCGGCTAAAAGGGGGTGAGCAGATTGCTGGTGATGAATGTTCTCGTTAGCTGCCAATATAATGTGCATATTTGCCCCTTTACGTTTATACACTGTAGCATTGGCGGGCCAGAGTGTGTTGACATGTTAATTGTTTGGTTCATTAATAACAGATCAGCAGGGATTTGTCGTGATAACGTATACGTGGAAATATGCTACCTAAACGGTTAAATTAACGGTTGATCTATTACACCACCGTGTATACTCGGTTTAAATAGGTATATTATATAGGGACGTGTGCTCAATTTTGGTGCGGACCGATGATAAAAAATAAAATCAGAGGTAAATGTCGGCGGGCGGGAGGGCCATTTTTAAAGTAATTTTTAAAGAAATTGAACAGTTGCAGCAGCAGCAAAAAAAGGGTGTACAATTGGCAAATGATGACGGGCGGCGTGACGTGTAACTAGGATTGAAATTAGATATGCAATTTGGAGATTATTGGATGAGGATTGTTAAATTAATTATATTAAAGGGACGAGGGGGCTTAGTTGTCGAAAATATTCATATTTGTTCCAAATACCGTAAACAGAAAAATATTAAAACGCATACATTTTGGTTCAAATATACGATCACTATCGCGTAAACATCATGCTTACATAAAGACCTACTAAATTTTACCTAAACAAGAGTCTGATTGTGTTATAGAAGGCAGCACAATGCTACTGGCTAATCACACACAAATGGTATAAACGCTCTTTATTATTTCCAAATAAGGAATTGAGCAACAAAGAACGCTCTTTATGTTTACCATCATAATATAAAGAAACACCAAGAAAGTAACTTTTTATGCTTTGTTTACATAACAATCGACAATAACATACTGTTTATGAGATATTTGAGGAAACCAGTAACGAAAGGCGATATTAACATGATTTCTGTCAGCGAATAATTGTTTACGTTCCAATGAATATTAAAATGTACTGAAAACAACCTGCTAATGGGTGCCAGACTTTCATAAACACAAATTATGTATTAATGGTGTAACGACATATTTCGTTCTTTATTGTCTAAAAAAATAGGGGATGGGGATGTTTGGATCTCTAGTTTAACGACATTTTTCGGTCTTTGTAGTTTAACGACATTTTTCGGTCTTTAATAGTTTAATGACATTTTTCGGTCTTTGTGATATCTCAAGATATAGGGGTATTTGGATCTCTAGTTTAACGACATTTTTCGGTCTTTATAGTTTAACGACATTCTCGGTCTTTAATATTTCAAGGGGCCCTTAGTGGGTATTTGGTTCTCTAGTTTAACGACATTTTTCGGTCTTTGATAGCAAAATGGAAGAAGTACATCTTTGGAAAGATGTGGTGGCCCTAAAAAGGAAAGTTGTTTGGTGATCTTGAAATGCAGTTTTTCTGAACAGTCTTCCTTGATTAAAGTGATGTGAAACACTCCGGCAGACACCGGGCATAGTGATCAAATAGAAATTAAGAATAATCTTTCTCAATGTAGTTATTTGTTACGAATATTAATCTAAATGGATGATACACAACGTCATTCTTATATATTAGTTAAATGCAATGACTCTCGATGGCGAAATCATTTTTGTTTAATTATAGCCGATAGTTGCGCCCCGAATCGAGATGTAAATATTTACAATTTGGAGTAGTTCAGACGATGTTCTCTATGAAGTGGTGTGGTAGATTTTTTTGGAAATTTTCAGTGATGTTCACTGTCGGATACCCGTTTAGGTTCGGACATTCCAAGATGGCGGCGCCCACTAAAGCAGATAAACGGTAAGTGTATATATTGTCTCCAAGCAGCAATCAACGACATCTTTCGGTGATACACATTGAAACAGTTATGTAGGAATGTGTATGCCCAACACATACGTAACACGCCTTTCGCATGACAGGCATGTGAATTGTTGTATTTGGCGTGTCAAGTCGTCATAAATTTTCGAAATTTTATCGAGGCGGCGAAATGTTCGCTTTTTCGTATTTTTCTGGCCCTGGGCTCATGCATCCGCAAATTTATGTATTGTTGTGGGTAGATTAGGTCACCACACATCTTCGGAATGCAAAACCGGCGATATTTTTATTGTCTAACTCCGAAAAACGACCTTTGAAAATTTCAAAATGTTCAGGTTCGGATTCGCAACATTCGCGATGATTTTGTTCAGGTTCAGACACAATTTTCGTTCAGGTTCGGACAAATTTGGTTCAGGTTCGGACAATTTTAGTTCAGGTTCGGACGCATCAAAACCTGACCTGTAACTGACATGCCGAGGTGCAGTCGCGATCTTAGTGTGCGTGTTATTAACGAACATGCATTGTCAATTTGTTATATCTAAATATGTCAGCTGAAATTTCCAAATATAGGTGGTAAATTCTCCGAATTAATGGGATAAAAGCCACAGTTGAATATTCTCGAGCAATGTCTACTATAAACCAGCTAGTGGGAATTATTACATTTTACATATGAGCAACAGTGGTATTATGACTTATCTTCTGAAATATCGGGGATACATGGATATTTAATACCTGGTTCTCGATTTTGAACCCCGAGGCGGAGTCAAGGGGTTTCAAAAAGAGACATCCGGGTATTAAATCTCCTAGTATCCCACGATGTTGGCAGAGCTAACGATTTTGTCCCACATCAATAGCTACCATGTGGTGTGCTTTTTATAGGTTATGCAGATAAATTCACACCAATCATCACCAATAAGAATAATTCAGTAGCAGACCTATCGATCCTGTTTTAGGTGACGTCAATTAAGCTCAGTGCGCTAGAACAATGTCACGATTGGTGAAACTGCTAGTTCAAGGGTAATTCATAACCACGATGTTTCACGTGCTTTTATACGCCCACTGTCAAGAGTTACGGGGACATGGTGCATGATTTAAACGTGACGTTGTTGTCAATCAGATTGTTAGTTACAACCGGGTGTGGGGACAAGCGTTGTTTGTTATATGTTTCCTTATGAAATAGCTGTAATTTTAAATGACATACGATGCGCTCTCTTTCGTCATGACCTTGGCATGGATAATAATTTTCAAACGTTATCTCACTGTAGATACTTCTGTTTAAAAAAGGGTACACAATTATTGACGCCTGTATTATCAATGGAACTACGCGAAATTCCGCGGAATACTGAAAATAGTTTATTACTGCGATAAGTTCCAAAGAAAAACAAATGATCCCGTTTTATTACGTATTCAGTTATTTGTTAATTGGGTTTCTGTGTGTAATATTTAACCATTGGGTAGGCACTATTCTCTTAAGCGCATGAAGGAAATTTTCCACAAAAATTTAGAGATGCTTAATTTGCCAACGGAACAGCTGATATTGTTTGCATAAGTTTCGCTACTTCGGCGTCTAAATTCTTGTTTCGATAAACAAATAATTGTAGTTTTGCAGAATTGCTTACCATTAGCATAACATAAAGAGAACACATATGGTTTCTCGAATAATATATTCCTGAAATATCGCCGCTCGTGAAGATTCGCATACTGCAGGTATTATTCGGCAAACCATAGGTATTCTCTATGTTCGCATAGTGCTGAATAGAACGCAACATGTTCGGGCTCTAATTAATAGTCCTGCATAATAGTCGTGTGACAAATGGTTAACTTGTTACTGGATTCAACATTTAGAAATGAGGCAAAACACATAAGGCTTATATTTGAAAAGAATATGTTTCGTGTGAATACCCAGATATATCATCCAATTATTGATACAAAACATGGTATATATTGTCTATCTATCAGCAAGTATTTATGGGAAAATTGTGGGAACAGCTATATAATCACATTCATCGTATAAGCAATCTAACAAAATAGAGTTACTGTTCGTGACTCGTTTCTGCGCTTTATGTCTGGGAATATATTGTTAATAGAAACTGGGGGTAAATACATCATTACACGGCTTGTTGAGGGGGGATCGCCTTGGGGGGGATACGAGCCTCTACCGGGGCATACGAGCCTCTACCGGTGCATATACACACAGTATCCCCCTCAAAAAGCCGTGTAACTTATATTATGGACAGTTATCTGCTCATCTACGTGCGGCGACCTTCGTGGCATCGTATGTGGATGTGGAGGGGAATCACGTGATCGCATACATCTCACACGCATAAAATAAGAAAGTCCGCCCAAATTATTCACGAGTGGGCTAAAACCATGCCTCGTGTTCCCCATTTATCGTTTCTTTTACGAATGGAAGATAACCAAATGCACAAACACGCAATAAGAACGCGACTGTGCCTCGGCGTGCCATTTTTATGCGAAGTTTTTGAAGCGTCCGAACCTGAACCAAATTTGTCCGAACCTGAACGAATATTGTGTCTGAACCTGAACAAAATCATCGCGAATGTTGCGAATCCGAACCTGAACATTTAGAAATTTTCAAAGGTCGTTTTTCGGAGTTAGACAATAAAAAATATCGCCGGTTTTGCATTCCGAAGATGTGTGGTGACCTAATCTACCCACAACAATACATACATTTGCGGATGCATGAGCCCAGGGCCAGAAAAATACGAAAAAGCGAACATTTCGCCGCCTCGATAAAATTTCGAAAATTTATGACGACTTGACACGCCAAATACAACAATTCACATGCCTGTCATGCGAAAGGCGTGTTACGTATGTGTTGGGCATACACATTCCTACATAACTGTTTCAATGTGTATCACCGAAAGATGTCGTTGATTGCTGCTTGGAGACAATATATACACTTACCGTTTATCTGCTTTAGTGGGCGCCGCCATATTGGAATGTCCGAACCTAAACGGGTATCCGACAGTGATGTTAGTAGAATGATAACATTCCCCAGGTTGGCAAAGTGCCTGAGCACTAACTTATCAATTTCTCGCACCCGAACAAGTCCATAACAAGTCCATAATATGTCTTTAAAGGTACGGTTGGCCTTGGCGGTGGGTATCCTGTGAAAATATTTCCACCCGTCAAAAACCGCCACAAACAGAAAGAACAACAAAATGTAGACAGACTTTGTCAGTATATAAATAAGAAATATCGCATAAACAGTATGTTATTCTCATATGTTTAACCATTGTTATGTACACAAAAGCATAAAAAGTTACTTTTCTGGTGTTTGTTTATATTATGATGGTAAACATAAAGAGCGTTCTTTGTTGGTGAATTCCTGAATAAAGAGCGTTTATGCCATTTGTGTGTGATTAGCCAGTAGCATTGTGCTGTCCTCTGTAACCCAATCAGGCTCTTGTTTTGGTAAAATATAGTAGGTATTTATGATAACATGCTGTTTACGCGATGGTCATGGTATATATGAACGAAACTGTATGCGTTTTAATGTTTCTCTGTTTACGTTGTTTGGAACAAATATGAATATTTTCGACAATTAAGGCCTCACGTGCCTTTAAGCATATATATAAATCTCCGAAAACAAAAATTCTAAAGCATTAAATGATCTCTTGAAATGCAGTTTTTCTGAACAGTCTTCCAGAGTGATCAAATAGAAATTAAGAATTAAGTAGTTATTTGTTACGAATATTAATCTAAATGGATGATGCACAACGTCATTCTTATATATTAGTTAAATGCAATGACTCTCGATGGCGAAATCATTTTTGTTTAATTATAGCCGATAGTTGCGCCCCGAATCGAGATGTAAATATTTACAATTTGGAGTAGTTCAGACGATGTTCTCTATGAAGTGGTGTGGTAGATTTTGTTGGAAATTTTCAGTGATGTTAGTAGAATGATAACATTCCCCAGGTTGGCAAAGTGCCTGAGCATTAACTTATCAATTTCTCGCACCCGAAAAAGTCCATAACAATTCCATAATATGTCTTTAAGCATATAAATCTCCGAAAACAAAAATTCTAAAGCATTAAACGATTTGATATATTTCCAGGGCATATATTTCATCTGATTTTGCGAGAATCCATATATACTTTTTCACGAGAATCCAGGGTAATTTGCGAGAATATTTACGAGAATCTAGATTTGGATTCTCGCCGAAATATAAGCCCTGATTTCACTCTGAAGTGTGCCTAAATGGCATAAATTGTACCGTGGTTCCCATGTTCGCCAAAGTGGCATAAATTTATTTCAGGATAATACTAATTTTAGGCATTCATTTATATCACTGATATCAGGACAATAAATAGCCATTTCCATTGCATGGAACAGAAAAGAGCGTTATTGTTTATCGGTGTTGTTTTTGGAAGTGGTGGTAGTTCAATTTTATACATTTCGACCCCCAATAAGTATTTCCGAACAAATGAATTATTAACAAGCGTGACATGACATCATTGACGAAGATAATTAACACCGATCTACAAGCAATTAAATTTAAAGTCTTAAAATGAGCTAAAATTTAACATTTTCTTAAATAAATTTACATTTTTATCTCTCGCGACATAATTGTCACCAATAAAAACAAATTTGATTCATCGTGGAAGTTAGTCGGTGACTATAAATAATGTCACCATTCAACTGAATGTTGTTGAGCATATTTCAACCAATTTTGGAAGTTTAAATGAATATTTTCTTCACACGCAAAGTAAAATTGACAAATTTTAGGATTTTAGCCTGCTTCGTTGGGACCAAAATTTGTTGTGCACACTCAAGGAACGTCTACCGACACTCGCTAGGCCAAATTATGCCATGACCATGCTATAAACTAGCTTGAAATTGGCAAAACAATGAATTTTTTTTGGTTGAACAAATTTACATGGGAATCTCCATAGAGAACGATTATTTTTCGATAAAAACGAAAATAATGCGAAATGAAAGTCGGCACTCGTCAGAATGGTGCAGAATAACATACGAGTCTTGTTATATGCGAAAATTTTACCTCATTCGATAAATTAGTATCGTAATTAAGGAATCAATGGCGCTCGGACATGTGGAATTCCGTCGCAGACTGTACCGGCAGACGCAATTTTGAAATGTAAACACGCATCAAACACGCATCAAATTTACCTTTTGTGAGAATAACAAAAGCGCAACCTTGATCAAAGTAATACAATACACAACAACACATAGAATAAAACTGATATAAACACGGTATAAGTGAGAATAAGACGCGTATTCAGACGTGGAATTTGACAACATTTCTTCGCTTAGACGCTATAAATATATCTGATCAAGATAACCGAGATGCAGCTATCTGATTTGAAACAACCTGATAATTATCGAAATATGTAGTCGAAATAATTTTTAATTAGTTAATCACATGATAGAGACATCAACACACTCTTAAAGACGCAATACACCGTCATTTAATGTCGTTATTTAACTGGGTCGGTGTTTGTTGTTATCAATCATTTATTGCTTCGTTTTTAGTAAGACCATTGTATCTGTTTTGCGCATGCGCAAGTCACTTTCCATATTTGGAATTTCCATATATGGGATTTGTGTTAACCTCAATACCGATCAAGTTATCTTAGCATAAAAATAAGATATATTGTAATTTATGCAACTACGACCCTGGTAACCCTGATAACTAATAAAATATACCGGCCAATTCATTTTAAGATCGTTATTTCACTTTGCTTTAGGCATAAATACACTCTAAAACGCACAGAAACGACCCATTGTCGGTAAATTAAATATACTCGGTATTTATTATATTACTTTTTTATTGCTCAGTATAGAGTTAGACCCTCGACAAATGTCAATATATTTGGGCTGAATTCATCTGATGCGGTATTATTCCTCGAAATAAACAACAAAGCCCTCGTTACTTCGAAATGTAGTTTGGGCTAACATTTACACAAATCCTCCATGTGTTCTCCGGCAGTCGACACACAGGTTCTCAGTCGACACACAGATCATCCCAGAAACCACTGTGAAATAAACAGCCAAGGTTTGGCTGAAATGAGTTTAAAACATTTTTCACCATCAGCGACGAGTGACTGCGCTTTCCTTCTAATGGCGCAACTAATGCTATGACATGGCCTCGCTGCGATTTTCAGATTTTATGATAATGGATTTACCTGATATCTACGGAAGTCAACTAATGCCAATGCATAAAACAATATCTCTGATAAATCGCAAACCTTAGCCATTTATTAACAAACCTTTGTGATTTATTGCAAACCTTGGTGATTTATCGCAAACCTTTGCCATCAATCTCAAACCTTTGCGATAATTTGCAAATTACTTTCCGTTAAATTGTGAATCTGTGCTATAAATTGCAAACTACTTTGCGATAAATCCCAAACACATTTGCAATAATCACAAACTACTTTGCGACAAATCGCAAACAACTTTGCGATGAATCACAAAAACTTTACGATGAATCGCAAAAAGTTTGCGATAAATTGCAAACATCTTTGCAAGAAATCACATAATCTTTGCAATAAATCGCAAACTATTTGCAATAAATTGCAAACATATTTGCGATAACTCGCAAACATCTCAAAGTAGTATGGGATTTATTGCAGGGATGTTTGCGATTTATCGCAAAGCAGTTTAATCGCAAATCTTTTAATAATCACAGATATATTTTACAAGTTGGCACTAACGGGCTTCCGTATATATCCGTGTTGCTTACACTCTTTTGCGCCGTATGAGTTCTCGCAGGCATTGAAATGCTTTAGTAATTAATAAACAAACCTTAAGGTGAGGTCCACTTTTACGATAAATCACAAAATAGTTTCGGATATCAATCTTAAACCTTTGCGATAAATCGCACATTACTTTCCGTTAAATTCAGTACCTTTTCCATAAATAACAAACATTTGCGATAAATCACAAACATCTTTGCGATAAATCACAAACATCTTTGCGATAAACCGCAAACTACTTTGCAATAATCGCAAACATATCTGCGATGAATAGCAGACAAATTTGCGATGAATTGCAAAAATCATTGCGAAAAATCCAAAATATCTTTGCAAAAAATCGCATACATCTTTTCAATAAATTGCTAACTACTTTGGATAGTAATTGAGATACTTCAAGTAGTATTTAATAAACACACATTAATATCAGTTCCACTTGTGCGATAAGTAGCAAAATACTTTGCAAAACATCGCAGTAATTTTTGCGATAAATCGCAAACATCTTTGCGATAAGTGGTAAAATACTTTGCGATCAATCTCAAACCTTGGCGATAAATAAAAAATTACTTTCCATTATATTGCAAACCTTTGCGATAAACTGCAAAATACTTCGCGATAAATCACAAACATCTTGTCGATAAGTGGCAAAATACTTTGCGATTTATAAATTGTAAAAATTCTTCGCGATAAACTGATCAATTGTTATCAGGAGATTTTGGAGCCGAGCCCCACGTGTTACATTATAAGGGCTATGGCAATAATATAAATCAATTAATGGATTTAATCTTTTAAAAGTCCGTTAGAACCACATCCGAGACAGTTCTTTAGAAGTTGTTAGCCGCATACAGAGGGACTGAAGGCAAGGAGACCAAGTTTCCCCTGCTTACCCCACACCTGCCGTGCCTCAAAATATGCATTTCTGGTGTTTAATTTCTGTGAATTGTCTCTAGCTGGGTAAATTGTTGCAAACCGTATTTCAATGTGATGAGATACAATGATTAAAAATCAAAACTGGGGTTTGGAAACTGATAAATTCTTCTGGGGGCTGAAAACATGAATTTTCAGAGTTGGGAGCCGAGACATGCCCTACCTTTTACATTAAGGGCCATGGCAATAATATATAATCATTTATGGACCCAGTCATTTGATATTCCTTTAGAACCACATCTCAGACAGTTCTTTAGAAATTTTCAGCCACATATAGATTGAATAAAGTCAAGGAGACTAAGTTTCCCCTACCTTACCCCACACCTGCCCTACCTCAAAATATGCCTTTCTAGTCATTAATTTCTACAATGGTCTCTATCTTGGTCAATTGTGGCCAAACTCATTTCAATATAATGACATGACAATAATATAAAATCATTTATGGACGCAGTCATTTGATAATCACATCTCAGATAGTTCTTTAGAAGTATTATGCCATATATAGAATGATTAAAATCAAGGAGACCAAGTTTCCCCTGCCTTACTTGGTCCCTTTGAAATTACTAGATCAATGGATCTGCCCTTCTTCAAATATGCATTTTTGACCAAAATATCTATGAATTTCCTAAAAAAAAACAAATACGATTAATTTCAAAGGTTTATCACAGATATATTTTGATGTGTTGGTACTAATAGTTCTCAAACGACATTTCTAAAGAACCATTGGGCCTATAGAGCTTATATTTTGTATGCCTATGGATGTTCCTTGGGTTACTGGGGTTCAGATTTGTTAAAATGGGGTCACCGGGAAAAACATGGGTGGGGCCAGGGTGATATATCTTAAATATATCCCTCTTAAATGTATCTTTTTAGATTTAACTCCTTGCTCAATTTAACAAACAATAAACAATAAAAAAGAAAAAAATTCAAATGGAACACAAATTTATTTAGATTTTACTCCCTGCTCAATTTTTTTTTATTAATTTAAAATTTAAATTTTGAACAACTAACCATGTCATAACATCCACTCAGCCCACCAAAGTTCTGGGAGAAAAATCACAGACAGCCTGTTACCCTGGCAAATTGAAGGGTCAAGTAAGTACATATACCCTGTTACAAATGTTGTTCTTTCACATTCCTATTGCCACAATATTATTTGAAAAGTCATCTCTTTCACTGACAACAATATAAAGTGTGTCTGCCTGCCATTCTCTCCAATGTTTCTTGTGTATGAAATTAGATCTTATCTTATCTGACAGTGTTTGAGAAACAAATAACAGAAATGGCTGGATAATGTTTTTGTGTCATTCAATTTTAGTTTAAATTAGATTAATGTGCTTGTTCTATGCAGTTGTATAGGCAGGTGTTACAATATTATGTTTATATAGGCTATTAACTCCTTTTCATCTATGACAATGATGTGTCTTATTTATTATGCTGATGATTTCAAGTAATAATTATTAGAGGTGCAATGTTGATAACCATTCCCTAAATTTTTTTACTTATTTTAAGGAAAATGAACGCACTTCAACTTCTATAATACCCTTTCGTCCCATTGAAATTATTAGATCAATGGATCTGATAGATTGGGATTTACATTTGGTTCAAATAGGGGCAGAGATAGCAGATTGACACTCCCGCACACACATTATCTTTGCTATGAATTCATGTTTGGTACTTGTATATAGATTCCTATATTACATGTATTAATTTTGATATATACCGGTATTATCAGTAAGGTTTTTCGATTATGATAACTAAAGCGTATTTTGAAGAAATGTTGATGTTGTATCTTGATGATATGGGGACCGTCTGATCGGATTGAGTACATTTAAAATGTATCATTGTTTAATCAGTGAATGTGGTCTGAACAGATTGATGCCTACTAATCTATTGATGACCAGAGGCTAATCCACACCAGCGCAGACGCCAGTGCTTTCAAAACAATATGTGATACTGGACTCATATATTGGGATATCAGGTATCATAATATTGACTAAAACAATTACGTTTTTAAGATGTCAAGATGTAATATTTGTATACATTGTGTTCATATACAATTATACATGTAAATCGTGGCTGCTCATTAATTTGTTAACAGCTTCAGATAAAAATATCAATAAAAATACTCTTTTTATTTGATGGAACAAATTGTGAATGTGTTCAATTTTTATCCAGTGACCCCATTCAATTAGTGGCTACAGTAAAACGTTTTTCTCACATTTCTACAAAATAGTCTAGTACACTTTGGCAAGAGGTAATGAAACTAAATCAAAAGTATTTGAAAATATTGTTTACAAATACAACACTTTGACTTCTAGAATTCCTGATTACAAATACAATACACATACTTCTAAATTTGTAACCATTAGAAAAACAGAATATGATTACCATATCCCTGCTTTGATGGGTGTTGTTCAAAATATATGTAACTGATTCAGTTGATACAATGTACATGTACCTGTATTAGTGGAATCATGAACACTACATATGTTAGTTTGTTTATGGAAACAACCAGATACAATAATGTACATGCAATGCAGCAATGGATTAATCGTTAATGTAATCATATAACGTGTATACATACCAGTATGCATGAATACTACTGTACTCAATATAAGTGATGATAAAAAAGACATGGCGGCCTGTATTATTGATTCTGCCTAGAAAATATACACCTGGACCCATGTGTATGCACACTATTCACTTATATGCAGAGTACTACTGACTACAATTACACTACTATTATCCACCCAATAAATTATCAACCAGGCTATGGGTTCGAACATCAGAAAATAACAGAAGGTGGGAACCTGGTTTGAATTGAACTGCGATGGGGTCTCAAGCCTAACTACCCCTTCACTTTAGAAAAATGCCATTAAATTACAAAAGTAGCTTGAGGATGGAAGTGATCCATCGTATCGCTCTCATTTCAACCAGGTCCACTATCCTGACTGAATGTAATCAGGCTACTATAATAATACTTGCGTAAAGTTGAGTTATAAATTCTGCCATGAATCTATACTGTAGCTGCAGGCATATCAAGGTTCAATGTGCCAATTGATCCATTTTTATACAATCTGCAATTCCATGATTCCAACATGAAAATAAATGTTGTGCAATTTGACTAAAGACACTTAAGCAGACTTGGATGAACCATAGGCACTAACTCCTTTGTTTCACAAAGTTTTACATGTGCACCTGAATTCTTCTCAAGGCAAAACCCAATGACCATGCATATTGATTCCGCACATCCTTGTTGCATGGATTGATATTGTCTAGATACAAATATAGTGTTCAATAGGGGAGGAGTAGGCCGAGCCGGAAGCGAAGTGGTCTGTGTCCTCAACCGAGGACCAATAATTATAGCTGTGCGATATTTAACATTTGTAATGTTCGCATATCCCAAGAGGATAGAGTAATTTAGTATCATGAATGTGAGATTGTATAAAGTGATCTATGATGTTCATCCTTCACTGGAATGACGACAACGTCAAAGTTCATATAAATGCTATGGAGTTGGCATGCAAGACTAACTTTTCTCCCACCCTACACACTTTAGCACAGGCAGCCAGTGTGAGATAGCTGAGTGAGATTTCCCTGTTTCACATAACACGTGACCATCTATCTCACACCACCCACGTGACTGCTTTACCTATTTAATTAAGAGCCGGAACTAATTTAACAATCCGTCATCATGTTTTGTGTGATTAAAACAGATCAAAACAATGGCGACCAACCAGTTACATTTCACGTTTCAAGTAAATAAATACGGACGAATTCGTGGACGCTAATACAAATGGAGATAAGCCTCAACTGTTAATCACGAAAAACCTTCAGCATAACCTCACTTGCAGACACAGAATTGCATATATAACATGAAATATAAACGACTAATTTGCAAACATATTCCATAAAACGGAAGACCCCAAGCAAAACTGGCACCACTGGCACATTTCGTAACAGGTAAACAACAGCCGCTTCACAAATGACGAACGAAATAATTCCACATTCGAACAGTTGTTATCGTTGCAATAAATCGTCGAACGCGTCTAACTAACATTTGTCTGTCATATATTCACATGTTTCCTTTTCTAATGGTATCGATATGGTCATTTCCGATGACAAACACGATTAGTCCAGTTGTATATACTTCATATCAATACGCGCGTTTCTCGGAATTTATGCAGGTGCAACGATGTGACGTATCCATGTCGTTTTCACAAGACCGTGTCGATTTCACTCTAACGTATTAACCATGCGCGCACGGGTAACGCGCTTTGTTTTTACAGTATATACCTTTGGTATATACCGAAATCATCCAAGTTAATCACGAATATCGCATCAGATTTCTCCCCAGATATACCGTTACGAAGCTACTGGAATGTGCCAAAGATTGGTATAAAACAAAAAAATCGGAATGAGGCTCTTGGGTTGGGAGAAAAATGATCCATCATGACCTGGGGTGTGGGGTGGAAAAATATCACCCTCGGGGCCAGATATTTGGTCCGGACACTCGGCAAGCCTCGTGTCCGGCCCAAATATCTGGCCCCTCGGGTGAGATTTTTCCAACACACACCCCAGGTCATGATGGATAATATTAATCTCAAAATATTGAGAATTTATTTCAAATTATTGAGATATATGTATGTCGACATTTTGAGCCATTATATCAAACTTTGAGAAGTTATCTTGAGTAATTGAGAGTTATCTGAAAATATAACAAAATATATAACTACTAGAAGGTGACCCGACTTCGTCCGGGCTTTGACCTTGAATTGTCCATTTTGAAGGTCAAGTGGGTTCACGATTTGACCAGTCCAAAACACTGCCCGGACAAAAGTACCCGACAAACGTGCCCGTCGAAATCCATCCGGTTTTACCCGATTTGACCTTGAATTGATCATTTTGAAGGTCAAGGTCAGGTCGGGGTCACGATTTGACCGTCCAAAACACTCAGTGAACAAAAGTAACCCTATGTATAAAATTTCGTCGAAAACCCATCAAAATTGGCGATTTGACCTTGAATTGACCCGATTTCAAGGTCAAGGTCACGTCGCACGGGCAAATGAATATGCTTATGAGACTCCCCATACGAAAGTACCCCCACATACCAAGTTTCATCGAAATCCCGTAAAATTCGGGCGTTTGACCCTGAAATGACCGATTTCAAGGTCAAGGTCGCGTCGCACGGGCAAATTAATAGGCCCATGTCACTCCCCGGCCGACAATACCCCACATATCAAGTTTCATCGAAATCGGCTTGGCCGTTTTCGAGTCCATCGATTACAAACAGACAGACACACAGACACACAGATCTTCCAAAATATATAATAGACTAGAAGGTGACCCGACTTTGTCCGGGCATTGACCTTGAATTGTCCATTTTGAAGGTCAAGGTCAAGTCGGGTCACGATTTGACCAGTCAAAAACACTGCCCGGACAAACGTACCCGTCGAAATCCATCCAGATTTACCCGATTTAACCTCGAATTGATCATTTTGAAGGTCAAGGTCAGGTCGGGGTCACGACTCGACATCCAAAACACTCAGTGGACAAAAGTAACCCCACGTATCAAATTTGGTCGAAATCCCATCAAAATTGTCGATTTGACCTTGAATTGACCCGATTTCAAGGTCAAGGTCACGTCGCACGGCAAAATGAATATGCGTATGAGACTCCCCATACGAAAGTACCCCCACGTACCAAGTTTCATCGAAATCCCGTGATATTCGGGCGTTTGACCTTGAAATTACCCGATTTCAAGGTCAATGCCACGTCGCACGGGCAAATTAATAGGCCCATGTCACTCCCCGGCCGAAAATACGACAACATACCAAGTTTCATCGAAATCGGCACACACACGTACCAAGTTTCGTCCCGATCGGTCGAGAATCATAGATTTGTATAAATGACATACAGACAGACAGATATACAGACAAACAGAGGTCTTACAAATATATATGAGACTAGCAGGTTAGCCTGCCACTGGCGGCATTCGTCTCATGGCTTTGTTTCAGAAACATGACATTTTTTAAATTTAACCAAATTTCAAGTCAATTTCCGAGATCTGGTCTGCGCATGCGCGAAGCTTGCGTCGCACGGGCTCGGCGACCAGATAAAATTCGTATCCGGGGCAAGATACATTCACATAGCAAATTTCAAGTCGATAGCTCCACCCGTTTCCGAGATCTCGTCTGCGCACGCGTTGCATGGGCGTCGCACGCGCTCGGCGACCCGATAAAATTCGTACCCGGGGCAAGATACATTCACATACCAAATTTCAAGTCGATAGCTCTACCCGTTTCCGAGATCTCGAAGCTGGCGTCGCACGGGCTCGGCGACACGATAAAATTTGTACCCCTGCAAGATACATTCACATAGCAAATTTCAAGTCGATAGCTCCACCCGTTTCCGAGATAACGCATTCTTTGTTTTTCAATGAGTTAATTCATGGTACCCGTCCTCCCCGTCCTAAACTTCAGAGCGGACAGTCAATTAATCCCGTCGTGAAAGTCGAGATAATTGCATTTCGTCCGCATCCGTATTTCGGACGCATGGGGTCAGTCGTTTAGCCACGTCCATTGGCATCCGCATCCGTATTTCGGACGCATGGGGTCAGTCGTTTAGCCACGTCCATTGCAATAAAGAGCGTTGATTGTTAACACCTCCGTATAAGGTCAATATAAAGATCGTTGATGTCTTAACCACCGCAATGCCGTTTTTGTGACTGAGATTGGAGAACGGGTGCTCTGAGCTTCTCCAAAACGCGACCACGACCATTCCCGTGGGATTTTACCTTTAGATAGGAAGTTTGGTCCCGATCGGTCAACCCGTTTTCGATTCTATGAAGTACACATATATACTAAAGATATCAACACTACAATATGTAACTTCCTATTAGACCAGACCCATACGGCTAAAGATATCAACACTACAATATGTCAGTCAACACCGCAATCAGCCGAGATGAGTGGAAAATCAAGAAAATTCACAGACAATATGCACAGACAAATAGCGACATCTTTTTTCTATCGGAATGCAAACAGAGATCTCTCATCCCGAATGGAATAGTTATCAAGAATCCGCTGCAAAATACATTCAAAACTTCATTCTCGGATAAATTGTGCAGAAGAACCAGCGAACGATTACTCAAACATCTCATAGACATCATGTACAGCCGGAAAATAAGTTTGAAGAACAGCATACGTGAATACATGGACACCAACGTGAGTCTTGACAAACATAATATATATAAATATTATAATGACTGCCTACATTCCCAGATGACTAAAAAGAGGAAAAAACTTTCGAACTTAAAATCAAAAAGCTGTCCCATCGACGGAGACATCAATGCTGAAACATCCAATACCAATTCCAACGTAGTTAATTTATCGGAATACGAACTCTCCGATACCGAGAGAAGTGTACTCGAGAAAGGACTTTCATTCTGCCCTACAGCTAAATTTGACAAAGTAAAATTCTGTGATGATTTGGAACAATACTTTCGCAGGCTACGACTAAAAGAATATTTCTATGGGAGGGAAAAACAGTTTAATAACAAACAAGCAAAGCAATCGGACTGGACACCGCCCCCTGGGAGAAATGCTTCTTTAGACGTATACATTGACACTTTCAGAGAGAGGGCGAAAGCTCAAATTCTTTCGAAAAAGCAGAAGTTATTATACAATCTCCGACCTTTAGAACGACGAGCCATCAGAACACTGCAGAACAAAAGAGATATTGTCATTAAACCGGCTGATAAGGGTGGTGCCACTGTTGTGATGGATAAGACAGCGTACATTCAAGAATCGAAACGGCAACTTAACAATCGGGAGTTTTATGTTTGTCTTGAAGAGGATCCCACTGCCGATTTCGAAAAAGAACTTTCACAACTTTTGGCGGAACTCCCAGAGGTAGATAGGAATATTATCTCCCCGCTTACCGTTTCAAAACCGCGACCGGGTATCTTCTACACCCTGCCCAAGATTCACAAGGAAGGGAACCCCGGAAGACCCATCGTTTCGGGAATTGGAACCATAACCGAGAAAATTTCGAGTTATGTCGATGCTACACTCAAACCGACAGTTCGCGCGTCAGATAGCTTCATACAGGATACTACCGATTTTATCACGAAATTAAAGGCCGTTGGAACAACAAGTTCGGATACCCTGTTAGTCACCATGGATGTGGTGTCCCTATATTCTCAAATTGAACACACAGATGGCATAGCGGCAGTTCGACAGAGATTTCACGACGATGATACTGAATCAGACGGAGTAACTAAAGATTCGGTTATGAAGTTAATTGAATATATTCTTAAACATAACTATTTCGTGTTCGAGAATAAGTTTTACAGACAAATTAAAGGTACTGCAATGGGGACACCCATGGCGCCTCAATATGCCAATATATTCATGACAGAGTTGGAGGAAAAGTTCTTAGCTACACAGACTCTCAAACCGCGAATTTATCTCAGGTTTATCGACGACATATTCATGATATGGGAACACGGAGTCGCTGAATTGGAAATATTTCATCGAGCATTCAATCAGTGCAATCCTTCAATCCAGTTCAAAATGGAATTTTCTCACACCGATATCAGCTTTCTCGATGTTACAGTCGAAAACAATGCCGATCAGTTATTCACAAAGGTATTCAGAAAACCTACGGACAGATTTTCATATCTAAACCCCATTAGTTTTCATCCCGACCACACGAAACAAGCCATTATCTACAGTCAAGGCATTCGTTACCAGCGCATCAATTCTCAGGAAAAAGTAAGAGACGAACAGTTCAGTGAACTACGCTCACAATTCTCGAATTTGGGATACGACAGACGTTCGATTAATAAACAATTGGGAAAAGCGAAATGTTTGGACAGGGAGATGCTCCTTCAATATCGGGACAAAACATCATCAGATCGAGTTCCCCTCGTGGTAAACTACCACCCACAGCTAGAAAAATTACGCACAATAACTACATCTCTGAATGGCATTATTACGAGCGACATTCATCTCAGGAACGTGTTTAACGAAAGACCGGTTGTCGCCATGAGGCAACCACCCAACTTGAAGCGGAAATTAGTAACAAGTAAGCTACCATCTTCTGGTGGACAGTCACCCAATGGTACATTTCCATGTAACAGGCCGAGATGTGGTATGTGTGTGTTAATTAACAAGGCCGATGTTCTTATGCGCAATGGGCGCGTTTTCCAGGATGTGGGCCAGTTCTCGTGTGTCTCAAGTGGTGTTGTGTATATCATTACGTGCGCAAATTGTCCAGAAATGCATTACATTGGTGAAACAGGCCAACTTCTCTGCAAACGAGTGACGGGGCATAGGCAGAACATCAACAACAGGGACTTGAACCTACCCATAGCAGAACATTTCTGTCAACCACAACACACACCCGATGACATCCGCATCAAAGTATTAAGAGGTGGACTTTCGGACATGAAAGAGAGACGTGTGGCCGAATTACAACATATAGAACTGTTTGGAAGTTTTTATCGTGGCATTAATAAGGACCGTGGTTTCATGGCGAGTTGGTCATAATTTACAATTTCTCCTTGGTCCAACTCTAATTATCTAAAATATGCTTATACATTGTATGGACTGCTTCTAAGCTAGATGAGTTCCCATATACTCAAGCATTGACTTTTCTTCACAACGCTACACATGTAGCTTCTATGTTTGGCGCGTCTTTCACCTGTAAGCTTTCCCGCCATTTTTCATTTGGCGCCAAATTTTGTCAGGTAACGTTCGTTAACGTCATAGTTACGCGGTAAACAAGTTTGTCTGTATATCAATGTGTATTTTCAAATGATTGTTCATTCATGTACCCGACGAAGGCTGTATAGCCGAAAGCTAGTACGACATTAAAGATTTGATGGGTCTTTAATTGGTGTTATCATATATTGATAAGAACTTCCTATATATATATATATATATATATATATATATATATTAATATATATATATATATATATATATATATATATAAATATACGGAAGTCTCAAAATATATAGTATAGAAGATAATGTTACATGGCTGACACAATAACAAAATATCGTGTTAACTTAAAACGATAATAGTACTAACTTGCGTTTAAGCGCAATGTTTCTGCGTATAAAGGCAATTGTAGAGGGGATAACATGTCAATGACGCTGGAGCTACATGTAGGCACCAGATAAATCGATAAAGCACCAGGAAGCAGTCTGCTCGTGCGTGACCTTTGGTAGGCGCCCATTTTGAATCAGGTTGATTCTTGGGGTGGTTCGAAAATGGGTCTTAGGGGAGGCACTCTGCAACACCCAACATTTGGTCAAAATCAGTCTGGGTAGCGTCCATTATTAATCGGTTGGGGTCTTTAAAGTTAGTGTCTTAATTGTGGACCATCTTACAACGCATTTTTTTTTCTCAGGCCAATGGGCTGGGACAAGACGTTGGTGCCACTCTGGATGGTGGTTTGGTATTTATTCGCAATAGTGTTGTGTTTATTAATAGCATGAAGGTGGACTTCATCACTCCAAGACACTCTTTCGGAACACCCCCAACCGCAATAAAAAAAATGGGTACTGCTCAGATGGGTCTGAATAGGGCATCCATGACATTGCTCAGCCAACTCGACCAATTTCCGTCAAACAAAGGATGTTGTATGGTGGCCCCATTACTCTCCACCAATACAAAATGGCCACCGCCTAGATGGGTCAAAATAGGGCACCCGTGTGATTTCTCAGTCCCTTGACCGATTTAATGATGGGTGTTGTAGGTTGGGCCCCAAATACTCCCTCAATTTGAACGACTCCCAATATCCAACTCTGTACGAACTGTTACAGCGGAAGATGTTCTATCGCCGGTATTGTGATGATTCAGGAATTATTTATTACGGTTCCTTATGATTCAAAATAATTATTTTAGGGACAAAATTACACATAATTATATATATCTTAAAGGTACTCAATCCGATCAGATGGTCCCCATATCATCAAGTTACCACAACATTGCTTCAAAATACGCTTTTGTTATCAAAATCGATTACTTACAACAAAATAATGCTAATCGCTGTCAACTACGGTATAAAATTTCCCAAAACGTGTTATATTATCAACATGTTGTTAAACGAAATATGGCCATATTATCATTTGCGTATCAATACATTGGGCCGTATTACCATTTGCTTTTAGAGTTATCCATCTTCATCCGCAATTTTGTCCGAGACAATCTGTCTGACATCTCGTTACTGGGCCACAAATAATTATACATTTCGAGAAATAACAAATTTCAAAAATAAATATCTGATCACTCTGAACTTTGATGGTTGGGTTCCTCAACTCGAATCAAATATTTTTCACACCCGAAGCCAAAGAAATAGTCATTTGGGAACGCTAATTCGGATTATGCATCTTTAAATACGTTAACATTCCTGACAGATACAGAGGCCGCGTAAGTGCCATTTTACTGAAACTTGAACTTCAGATCACAATTAAAGGTACTTAATCCGATCAGATGGTCGCCATATCGTTAAGTTACAAAATTTCTTCAAAATACGCTTTGTTATCAGAATCGATTATTTAAAACAAAATAATGCTAACCGCTGTCAACTATGGTATAAAATTTCCCAAAACGTGCTATTTATCAACATGTTGTTCAACAAAATATGGCTGTATTATCACTTTCGTATCATGAAATTTAGCCACATTATCACTTGATTTTAGAGTTATCCATCTTCGTCCACAAATTTGTCCGAGACAATCAGTTTGATGGCTCGTTTCTGGGCTACAAATAATTATTTCAAAAATTGATATCTGATCACCCTGAGCTTTGATGGAATCAAATATTTTTCACCCTGAAACTAAAGATATAGTCATTTGCCAGCATTTATTCAGATTGAGTACCTTTAACTCAGAAAGAGTTTGTTAACATGTAAATATCAACATGTAATCACTGAAAATAAAGTCAATTAAACGTAATTCCTTTGTTTTCGGCGTCATATCGAGTGTGAAACGCATTCTGAAGATGAAGATGAATTCGGAGCATTAGACTCATAATCACAACTTATGAGAGTTACGGTTCTATTTCAAGGCAATCATGGCTGTCACTGTTCTATACATAATTAGAACGATTTCTGCACTTTGGGCACATGTTTTGAACCAGATAATGACTGTATGGTATGTTATTTACATAATCCAACAAGAAATAAGAGTATAACATGAGAATTTGCTCCTCGATTCATATTTATTATTTATTACCATGACAACTATATAAAACTTTCTGGTAAGTGGACTACGCATGTATAAAGACCTACATGGCGGTTTGAAGCCTGGAATCATGCAACTATGTGGTACACGCCAGTTTTGACAAAACTGGACGTATTATATTATTGTTCCTTCTGACCGTCTCTCCGTTCACTTTCCGGATGATAACTTTAGATAGTCTCAACTGAATGGAAATTACTATTATTTTTGGCAATTTTTTTCATAATTTAACCCATTCTCTAATAAATGAATTCTACCATTAGTTCTAAGACTATACATTTGAAGGGTATATTGTTCACCTGTAGGCCCTATTTGGATGTTCAGGAAATAAAAACATACGACAGAAAACAAAAAGTGAAAAAAGAACCCTATGCATTGGTGGAAATGTTCAGATAATACATTCAACAAACAATGAAGCTATTATCTGAACATTTGCTAAATGGTAACTACTCATCAATGAGTATTTTGGTATAGAAAGGGTTAAATAACCGTTCTGTGACTGGAGCTTCCTGAAAATTTTGCGAAAACCCTGTGCCAGTGGGAAAGTATATTGGGTGTTTATTTTATTATATTTACATAGCCGGTCTGTGTTACACTAAATCATGTTCGGTGATTGGTTAACTGCCAATTGGGTCACACGTTTCATACCCCAATAACACACATACCGTAACATGAACACGACGTCACAAATAATTATTGACCTAATCTGACCTAATCGCAAAAAGCGGTCAGCAAAATTGGGCGTGCTTTTCAAAGTTCAGCCGAATTGCATCTGAGCCAGTTATTTATATCGATCACGTTGTCGTTTCTAAGTGCTGGGTAACCTTAAAGTGCTGCGTGTGCTAGTCTCAAGTTCGCGGCCGATGATGTGAAAATAAATAAGAATGCGCTCAGCTGTTTTATGGGAATAAATCATCAACAAGCTGCATAAATACAAGAAATGAATGTAGTGGGTGCAGGTGTTTGTTATTGGTGGGATCGGGTGCTGTGGCCGCTGGGGGGGGGGGGGTAGTAAACACCACTTCGATGTTCACACAATGTGCCACAGCGACAACAGCGGTATCCCCCAATAACACACACCCACTACATTCATTAACGACCACAGCGGTATCCCCCAATAACACGCACCCACTACATTCATTAACGACCACAGCGCCATATCCCCCAATAACACACACCCACCACATTCATTAACGACCACAGCGCCATATCCCACTATAACACACGCCCACCACATTCATTAACGACCACAGCGCCATATCCCACTATAACACACGCCCACTACATCATTAACGACCACAGCGCCATATCCCACTATAACACACGCCCACTACATCATTAACGACCACAGCGCCATATCCCACTATAACACACGCCCACTACATTCATTAACGACCACAGCGCCATATCTCACAATAACACACACCCACTACATCATTAACGACCACAACGCCATATCCCACAATAACACACGCCCACCACATTCATTAACAACCACAGCGCCATATCCCACAATAACACACGCCCACTACATTCATTAACGACCACAGCGCCATATCCCACAATAACACACACCCACTACATCATTAACGACCACAACGCCATATCCCACAATAACACATACACCCACTACATTCATTAACGACCACAACGCCATATCCCCCAATAACACACACCCACCACATTCATTAACGACCACAGCGCCATATCCCCCAATAACACACACCCACCACATTCATTAACGACCACAACGCCATATCCCACAATAACACACACCCACTACATTCATTAACGACCACAACGCCATATCCCACAATAACACACACCCACCACATTCATTAACGACCACAGCGCCATATCCCCCAATAACACACACCCACTACATTCATTAACGACCACAACGCCATATCCCACAATAACACACACCCACTACATTCATTAACGACCTCAACGCCATATCCCCCAATAACACACACCCACCACATTCATTAACGACCACAGCGCCATATCCCCCAATAACACACACCCACCACATTCATTAACGACCACAACGCCATATCCCACAATAACACACACCCACTACATTCATTAACGACCACAACGCCATATCCCACAATAACACACACCCACCACATTCATTAACGACCACAGCGCCATATCCCCCAATAACACACACCCACTACATTCATTAACGACCACAACGCCATATCCCACAATAACACACACCCACTACATTCATTAACGACCACAACGCCATATCCCCCAATAACACACACCCACCACATTCATTAACGACCACAGCGGTATCCCACAATAACACACACCCACCACATTCATTAACGACCACAACGCCATATCCCCCAATAACACACACCCACCACATTCATTAACGACCACAGCGGTATCCCCCAATAACACACACCCACCACATTCATTAACGACCACAGCGCCATATCCCCCAATAACACACACCCACCACATTCATTAACGACCACAGCGGTATCCCCCAATAACACACACCCACCACATTCATTAACGACCACAACGCCATATCCCCCAATAACACACACCCACCACATTCATTAACGACCACAGCGCCATATCCCCCAATAACACACACCCACCACATTCATTAACGACCACAACGCCATATCCCACAATAACACACACCCACTACATTCATTAACGACCACAACGCCATATCCCACAATAACACACACCCACCACATTCATTAACGACCACAGCGCCATATCCCCCAATAACACACACCCACTACATTCATTAACGACCACAACGCCATATCCCACAATAACACACACCCACTACATTCATTAACGACCACAACGCCATATCCCACAATAACACACACCCACTACATTCATTAACGACCACAATGCCATATCCCACAATAACACACACCCACTACATTCATTAACGACCACAACGCCATATCCCACAATAACACACACCCACTACATTCATTAACGACCACAACGCCATATGCCACAATAACACACACCCACCACATTCATTAACGACCACAGCGGTATCCCCCAATAACACACACCCACCACATTCAGAATACACTTATAACCTTATAATAGAGACACTTTTCAGTGACATATACATGCCTCAGTATTATATAATTTCCTCTCAGCATACCTCTATGATGTCACTTTCTCTATTTGGGTGCTGGTTATATAGCAATTTGGCCAAAGTTTGTTCTACCTCAAAATCGGAAACCTAATTTAAAAACCCAAATTGATTTTATAATGGGAGCGACATTAGAATCAAATTTATATTACCATAAGCTGTTAATTGATTAGGTGATACAGTTTAGTGGGTAAAAACGGCACCGTGGCAGTGCACTATCAAACAAACCAATGATGAGGATTAACATTAATGAGGATTAACACTAATGAACAAACAAATTCATTAATTGTGAGACCAGAAAATGAGGATTCAATTTGGCCGGTTTTTTTAATTTGGCCAAAAAAAAAATCATAATTGGCCAAAACATTGGACAACCGATTTTTCGGCCCAGCGTGAACACTGCTGTCATAATCGATAGGATGGAGTAATATAGGAGGGGTTAACATAGGAGGGGTAATATAGGAGGGGGTAATATAGGAGGGAATATAGGAGGGGTAATAGCATATCTATCATTTCTATTCGTCGTCGATAAATCAGAACAAGGCTAATGTCTTTCCGTATTCTGGTGTAATATATATAGTTTTGGTTCCTCTTCCAAATTCTGCGAAAACCCTGTGCCAATGCATTATCTTATATATGCGAGTCTCCCATAGGGAGCCACGCATATATAAGAGAATACATTGGCCTAACAATATTTACCTTGACAGTGCATTCTCTTATATATGCTAGGCTCGCTGTGGGAGACTCGCATATATAAGAGAATGCACTGACACATGATAATTAATTCTGCACCAGCGCAGCTCCCGTCATGAAAGTGTTAATTAGTACTCACGGAGAAATCTAGATGTTCCATAGGACTGCATTCATTCCGTTCTATGCCAACGACCAAGGCGTGAGCTCTCTCTGAATATAGAGGGTTATAATCAATCAACAATGGATCACAGCACATATAAGGTGTGTAATAAAACCAACATAAACCTAGTAAATACTCATCTTCGTCGTGGTCTGGGGACCAACACAGGTCGATAAGCACATTTAATGTGGTCCGGCGATCAACACAGGTCGATAAGCACATTTAATGTGGTCCGGCATCGGGGGTTCAACACAGGTCGATAAGTACATTTAATGTGGTCCGGCGATCAACACAGGTCGATAAGCACATTTAATATGGTACGGCGATCAACACAGGTCGATAAGCACATTTAATGTGGTCCGGCATCGGGGGTTCAACACAGGTCGATAAGTACATTTAATGTGGTCCGGCGATCAACACAGGTCGATAAGCACATTTAATATGGTACGGCGATCAACACAGGTCGATAAGCACATTTAATGTGGTCAGGCGATCAACACAGGCCGATAAAGACATTTAATGTGGTCCGAGGATCAACGCAGGTCGATAAGCACACTTAGTGTGGTCCGAGGATCAACACAGGTCGACAAGCACATTTAATGTGGTCCGAGGATCAACACAGGTCGATAAGCACATTTAATGTGGTCCGGGGATCAACACAGGTCGATAAACACATTTAATGTGGTCCGGGGATAAACACAGGTCGATAAACACATTTAATGTGGTCCGGCGATCAACACAGGTCGATAAGCACATTTAATGTGGTCCGGGATATACACAGGTCGATAAACACATTTAATGTGGTCCGGCGATCAACACAGGTCGATAAGCACATTTAATGTGGTCCGGGGATAAACACAGGTCGATAAACACATTTAATGTGGTCCGGCGATCAACACAGGTCGATAAGCACATTTAATGTGGTCCGGGATATACACAGGTCGATAAACACATTTAATGTGGTCCGGCGATCAACACAGGTCGATAAGCACATTTAATGTGGTCCGGGAATCAACGCAGGTCGATAAGCACATTTAATCTGTTCCGAGAATTAACACAGGTCGATAAGCACATTTAATGCTGCTGAATTGGTCATTAGACATCTTTCGCATAATGAACGAAAACAGATAATTATTAAGAATTGAGTACTACGTCACTAGAATTTGTGTTCTTTCTATTCGTTGGTTTTTTTCTTATCCGCTGTGACGATTACTGCTTTTTATTTACAACAAAACTTACAATACATCATATAGTAATAAGTTCGCGATAGTTTCCCAGCTACTCAATTTGGGAGATGACTGAGATTATACGTCCTTTATTGTGATTGCAATGTGGCCAAATTGTTTTTCTATTAACGGAAATCTAATCATTCGTCGTCGTGAAACACGAGAATTTTGCGAAAACACACAGCGTCAAGCTATGACCTGATAACAACATTTAAGTACAAAATAATCACGAAATGCATAACAATAATCCTCTCATTGTTAGTGGCAATCACGATTGTCTCACAAACCGACTCGTGGTCGTCAATTCTGCGAAAAGGTTTTTGGACCGTTCAAAAAATTACGACAACAAAAAACTATTCGTAATAATTATCTGTCGTCGTTCGTTGAGCGAAATGAGTCTAGTGTCGCATGGTGACACCCAGGATATCCTAACAGTTCAAACAGACACACATGATCTTCTAAACGTGCAAAAAATCACCCAGAATTTCAAAGTCTCATCACAAAATCAATTTACAATTATTCGCATGTTATTAATTATTATTACAATAATTATTTGTTTATGATTTTCGAGTGGAATTTTAATGCGATTTGAATGGGTAGGCCCCATTCCATCCGCGTTGAGATTGACAATCGCAAACGAACGAAGAAGACTCTTTGCACATTTGGGAGATCGTGCATACATGTGTGTCTTTTTTGAGAGCTCCTATGTGTATTTTTGCACGATACCATAAGATAACAATGAGCAATTCAGCCTTAGCTATATTTCTATACTAAATTTATCGAGAGTAACCTATTGGTTTCGATGATAACGTGAAATAATTCACGAGGGGAGCTGGCCCTGGTAAAACCAGAGCGGATCGTACGAGGGTTTTGCCAATAAGACATGCGCCCGGGTTAATTATGTCACGTAATCATCGAAACCATTTGATTATTCTGTTTATTACACACTTTCATCGACTAAAAGGCGCTAAATCCAATTATAATATGTGACAAAATAGTCACAGATCAGCTGATCGCGTGCGCTCATACGTAATCCCAGGTGTGACATTATTTATCACTTTTAATTCACCGAAAACTCCTTATAAATCACGGCTAAGTGTGTAATAAAGCTAGTTACATGTATATCGGTTGAGCGATAGTTTAAACTACATGTAGCATCTCGCTCTACCGATATTACCAGGCAGCTGGTTTACGTCGGTATAAACTACATGTAGCATCTCGCTCTACCGGTATTACCAAGCAGATGGTTTACGTCGAAGTTTAAACTACATGTAGGATCTCGCTCTATACCGATATTACCAGGCAGATGGTTTACGTCGAAGTTTAAACTACATGTAGCATCTCGCTCTACCGATATTACCAGGCAGCGGGTTTACGTCGAAGTTTAAACTACATGTAGCATCTCGCTCTACCGGTATTACCAGGCAGATGGTTTACGTCGAAGTTTAAACTACATGTAGCATCTCGCTCTATACCGATATTACCAGGCAGATGGTTTACGTCGGTATAAACTACATGTAGCATCTCGCTCTACCGATATTACCAGGCAGCTGGTTTACGTCGAAGGAAACTTGGGCTAGTATTATATCAGAAAATTCGAAATAAAATCAATATTAATTGATATAAGCGTATCAGAGCAGGGGTCTTCTATTCATATATATTAGCTGATACCCATGAAACTATATAAAACTTGTTATAGGAAGAGTTAGATCGTCTCAAAAAAACAAAATACTACCGAAGTACGGGTCTAATGTAATGGGCGCACGTGTACCTTTAGTCTCCTCAGTGTGTCGTTGGTTTTGAGCACAATTGCGATCGAAGTCACACCTTCTGAGTTGATTCGGTTATAGCTGATGTCCAGAGACAACAAAGAATGGTTGTTCTTGATCACTTTATCGAATTGCTCCGCTCCATCCTGCCCAAGGCCGTTCATTGCGAAGTTAAAGTGCTTCAAACCAATGTTTTCCTGGAACCGGAAGTGGAAGATATTTTGATAAATGTTGACAGAATAGCTCAGCCTTGGTGAAGCGTACAAAATATGAACTTGAGATCAATGGTTTTCTGGTGCCGGATGTGGGACATGATATATGACCAAGTGTGAAGCGAATAAGTCAGCACTGGTGTATGGTACATATTGGGAACTCCAAGGACCAATGTTTTCCTGGTACCCGACGTGGAAGATATATAACTAAGACCCTGATGGAATCGAATAACATAACTCAGCCTCCGTGTACATTATACAGCGTAGGAAACTCCACCGTTTGCTGGCTACCCGCGTGGAAGATATCATAATGACAAAATGTGACATACTAACTCGGCCTTGAGTACGAAATATGAACTTCCGGCCAATGTTCCTTAGAGGGGCGGTGGATGATATATCACCAAATGCAGACATAATAACTCGGACTTGGTGTTTTGGGCACAAACTATGGGACTTATACGGTCACTGTTTTCCTGGTAGCGAAGGTGTGAGAGATATATATGTGTGTGTGTAAATGTACAAAGAATAACTCAGCATTGGAGTACACACTATGAACTTATGGACCAATATATTCCCGGTACCGGAGGTGGGAGATCAATGGTTAAGAGTGCAACTTGTTATCGTGTAAATGATACGCAAGCCTTTGTGTTCAACTCTCTTTTAGATCATGCAGTACCCGCGGTTATTCAACGGTGCTACTCGATTCGAGATCAGCCTTGATGCACAGCGCACAACAACAATCTATAACTTGCGGGAATGCAGGTTCTGGTCATTTATTTACGTGACATTTGAATGCATAGTACACAAAATAACTAGGACAATACAATAAACAACCGGATTATAAGGCATATGTCAGCTTAATATGATGTTTTCATACGTATAAGGAATATGTTACGTATCGATTCCTATTAAATCAAATTGGAAATATAAAATTAAAATTAAAACATTCATTCTGATTCATTAACCATTATTATAATAAGTAGTTTATTATCTATATAAAAAGTTCTTTCTTTTATTGAAAACGTCGGTGAGGTATTTAGGTATTTGTCGTGAATAAGATATTATTTCTATTAGTGCTTCATCGAACTTTCCTTCGGATACCAATTCAGAAGTTCTTCCAGGTAGAGGAAGTGAGTCTCATCTTCGATCTCTTTCAAGCTACATATACCACAAAGGAAGAAACTCTCTTCATTTGTGGCCATTACTGAGACAAAGGCATGTGTCCAATTATTCATGTCACGTCTCTGCTGACGCAAGGCCGCCCATACAATACATATTTTGTTGATGCTTCATTACATCTTATAGCAGTACTAAGGGTGCATAAACAGAGTGAACACTATGCACACAAAAAAACACCAAACATGATAATAAAACCAAGCTTGTTATTGATATATAGTTCACCAAGGTCTTCTATTCATAGCCCAGAACTTTGGAGAGTGTTATATAGATCAATCAAATCTGCCACTTAGAAATCACTAGTTACAAAAACAAAATCGCATAGAAACGGTGGTACCTTTTGTCAAGGATTGCGCTGTTTATAATGATCGTAGGCAAATAAAACCTTATTTGAAATTATCGGGAAAACTTATTTCCGCAATATGAACAAAGCTAGTAAATTTACAACGACCATGAACAACAACCATGATAAACTAAACGTGTCTGCAACATGCAGCCTTGAGTGTTAGCCTAGGCAATAGGCAATGCCCTGATAAAAAACAGACGCAAAATAATTTTGCCTAGTCAATACTATTATCTACTAGGTAAAATAATTGGATTGCAAAACATTTATTGTGTCAATCAGAAATACAAACTTTAGCCAAAATGACGTCCTTTCACTCTTCTTCACATATATTGTCCTACAATAGCATCCGTGGAACTGCAGGGACATTTACTATAAGGACACTGTGTGAGGTAATGAACACATAGATATATTAGGTACAAGTGTTTATTACGTCGTGAATAAGATAAGCAGTGTATACAAATATGATCATCAAGAGTCGCCGCGAAGTGAGGTCCCCGAACGGGTGATGTCTGGTAAAGGTGTTGCCTGGAGAGGTATACTAACCTCGAGGTGAGATGAGTCTAGTGAAAGCATGAAGTGATGGGATGTGGTTGTTTCTTATATACTATTTGGGATGCATATTAGATGAGGCGTTTGGCAATACACATCGGGATTGGTTCCTCCGTTATGGTCATTTCCCTTGACCATATTTGGGAGCCATCTTCATTGTGTGTATGTCTTCGCTGGGAGTAAGACGTGTGAGGTTTTGTTAAGAACCGAACACGAATATCTGAGTTTGGGGTTTTATATATTGGGACATTCGTATAGTTTGAATCAAGTTGTGAGATTATAATGGGGTTATCTCACATATGTCCCCCACCCGTGTAAGATTTTTAGCGCAGCGGAAAATCTTATGTAACATCAAAATTATGTGAATTGGACGGAGAGGCATTGATTAATGTGTTTGTTGATAGGTGGCGAGATCCGTGACCAATGTTATTGATGATTATCGACGGTCAGTTGTCTTAAAGCTTTGGATTGGCACGTGTCATAATGGCGTTAGTAAAAACAGCTGTTGTGGTGTGTGTGCAGTAGCGAAATTATAATTTGTCTATGGGTTTATGCCCCTTATAGCAAAAAAAATGGTATTATTGATAAAATGATCAATAGAGATTGAGGGGTGGGTTATGGATGGACGCGTGAGTTTTTATTATTTTCATAGGTCGTAATGTGGATGATTCATCATCAACATCTCGCGGGTGTTTTTTGGGAAATGTCAAATCTTCTTGTGTGCTTTGTACTCGAAGTTGCTTAGCTGGAGATAAATGGATATCTTTCATAGCTTCATTTGGGTAATGGTGGGGTTCGTCTGTGACGAAGTTGCATATCAGTTCCATTTATCATTTGGTTAAGTTTATTTCGTCGCTTAGCGATTTTAATTCGTCTCGTGTTGTGATTGCGTTGAGTCTGATATTGGGAAATTTTCGTAATACACTGAATAATGTATTTTCGACTTGAGATGGCAATCAGTAAAATTAATATGAACGTAATGACAGCAGGAATGATGATTTGGTAGTAATCATGTTTTTGCTTTTGTTTGATGGGTTGCAGGGAAGTGACTGTTTGCAGAAAGTCATATAAGGATAGTTGCTTTATGGGGGGTAACTTGTTTAGAATCGATACTTGAGGGGGCAAGTTATGAATTTGGGAAAATAATGGCTTCCATTGTGGCAATTTATGTAATTCAATAGTTGATTGTAATTGAGTTATTTGTGTCTTGATGGTGATGTTTGATGAGTTCAAAGTTGTGAATGCAATTAGTTTGATACTGGCTGATGTAGCTATGCACCTTGGTGGTAAAGTTATCGTTGCGATGGGTGGTAAAATTGTGATTCTATACGGTCGTTTTCTTAAAAGGTTGTGATGACAGTTTACTGTAAATGTGTGAGCTTTCGTTGTTGTTATAAGCCATGTACATGCCGCCAGCTTAATAGCGGATGGTAAATTATACTGAGGATAGATGGCTATAGGGCACTTTCTGGCGGTATTTTTTGTATCATTGGTGAATATGTTCAGTAGGCAGTTATGATTATGTGATGCGGCGATTGAAATTTTTTGAATTCTACAATATGGTAATTTGTTTAAAATACATGGGTGATTGTCATCAATGGTGATGTATTTGGATCGGTCGGGAGATAATAGCAGGTAATTATGAGTAATATCGATTCGGGCAACTGTATATTTATTGTTGTGTCTGAATTTTGGGTCTCGAGGGTCTAATGGATAAAAAAAATGGTATAGCGCGGAATATGTCAAACTGCATTATGATATCGCGTAAATAAATTGTTATGGTAATGATTAGTCTGCTGTCTGTGAGTATGGTTTGTGTTTTCAAATGTTGGTAATATTTTGCAATCCCCGATTCTATGGGGAATGGTAACTTCAAATAGGCTGGAAGTAATTTCGTTATACTGTCAAGTGCCTTTTTTAAATGTATTGGGCTTATGAACTCCGGTGTTAATCGGTGGTTAATTAGAGAGGCAATTTGAACTTTAAGATGTCGCAAATATAATTTTGCTTGGATAACATCTTGTTGTATTTCATGTAATATTACTAGAAACTTAGCGTTGATGATTGTGAATATTTCGATTGTATGTACATGTTTTTGAGTTCGATGTGTTTCTTTTCGAAGTATGGCTTGAATATTGGATATTGTTGTTGATAATGTGTTGACTCGTTGGCGATTTTCGTTTGAAATGATGCGTGTGATGTTCATGATAGAATAAGCGGTTTGAGTATTGTGTTGGATTTTTTCTGGTTTTTATAGAGGGTTCGTATGTTATCTTCTACATGTATAATATCTTACATCGATGGTGTACCAAATAAGAACTTAGCTATATCGCTTATAACTCTTAAAATTGCTCTCTTGAGTCTTTTGGTATTATGAAGTTTATAATAATTATGATATTCATATTGGATTTGTTTTGTTTCCGTGAGAGCTGCTGCTAATTCAGTATGTAAATCTGTCAAAATGTTGATGAGATTAAAGTTAATGTTATTTGTTTCGTTCCTGAACGGAGGTTTATTATGGTGATATGTGCTTTGATGAAACGTGGCACAAATACTATTGAGTTTGGGCCATTCGTATGTTGCTAGCGAGTCTTGCTATGTAGGAATAATATGGTGTGAGTTCCATGAGAAAACTAAGATCCCAATTTTCGTTTGAGACAGCGATTTGCCGGTGATGCAAAAATAACATGTTCTGTCGAGTTAACATAGCGTCACTAGTTTGAAAGCCGATGATAAGTATGAAGAGGATAACTTTAACGAAGTTTTCTGTAGGCTTCATATCGCTTGCACACCTATAAGTAGAAATATAGGTGTGTATTAGCGGGTTAGCCAGTATCTGATTATAAAGATAGATTCGCGTGGGCATGGCTTATATGGGTTAACTGGTTTGATTAATCGCTGAGATTTTTCGGCCGGTGTAAGTTTTAATGTCTTTCTAGAATTACTATGTAAAATGGGTACCCACAGGAATCGACGAGAAACGACGTCACGCGATACCAGTGTGTGTACCAATTAGCCGTGCGCTAGGCGTGGCGCCAAAGGTAATTAGTGGTATAAATGCGTTGGTAATTACGGCTGTAAATATTACGGGCCTATTTTTCGATATTTGCAGTTATGAGTCAACTTTTGAGTGATTTAGAGTGTAAATTGAGAGATGCGAAATTATGTGGTCTAGGGTATTTTGGGGTTATTATTGATTCGATCTATCTGACATACGTAAATGACCAGATAGTCGATCAATTTGAGCGGGGGGATGAACACGCACGGGCGGGGGTATCGTCAAAAAGTGATCGCTCCCTGTGTACTCTGTGGTTGGAAGAAAATGAGAGGTGTTATCTCATTTTAAATCTGAGGAAACAGATTAATAGATCTGAGGTCTGAAGAACAGACTGACTGGTAAAACGGAGTAAGTTGGGCCAGCTAATGAGCGAGATTTGAGGAGGTTTGGCAGGAGGAGTGAAGGAGAAAGGTGGGCCCAATTTTGTATAGCTGTTTGTGCCTATTTAATTTAACGTGGGCTACATCATGCTAATGAAGATTGGTTTCATTGAGAAACATCACATGGACGTCTGAATGTGTAAGACGAGTGGTATTGTTGTATTATTTATTAAATGTATTGGTCATTGGGTGTAGGTATACCAATAGTCATGCCAAAAAGGCATATGAATAAATGGTTATTGTATACTGCTATATATAGGTTCTTATTGCTATATTTGACATGGTTATTGGCGGAAATATTTGGTGATTGTATAGTATTAGGGGAGTGCAATTGACGCATGGAATAGTAGTTCTATCTATATCGTAATGATAACATTTTGAGCGCGCATTATCACGCGGCTCTGGTTATCTTGGTGGTGGGGGGGGGGGGGGGGGGGGTATGTATACGATATCGTCGTGTTGGGAGATATATTGTGATTTACACATACATGTTAGTCAGGTACATTTTAGCTCTGCACATGTATATGTGATTTAGGGTATTTTGGGCGGTCAGGGATATGTATACGATATAGCCTTGTGTGATATGTGCTTTGATGCACTGCGTACGTCTTTGGCTATCATGGGTGGGGTGTACAATGGGTTATTGTGTGATTGTGTGACACGTTTGTCGTGTTTTGTATGTCACATGTTAATTTTAATTAGGCCTTGATTGGCCGTTAACATGTACGTTATATTTGGTAATTTTTTTTTTGTTTTGGAAGGGCGTTCGGATGTCATGGGACTTGGATTGTGACTTGCATCTCACTAGATATGTGGTGTGTGGGGGAGGGGTGTGGTGTACGTACTAAATCGTTATGGAAGGTTCACCTATCGGTGTTCTTGTCATAATAATTGGTTTGTGTGGGTCGCTTGAGTTTGACTTTATGATACACTTGTGAGGACGTGAACCTTGGTTAGTTATTTCATCTAAATAGGGTTATTTGAGTTGAGTTTAATGAATAATTATGGATAATTTTGGTTATGTTATGAGGCAGATAAATTGGCTGGGTAATGTTTGTTTATGTTATTAGTTTATGTTGAAAGATTCCTATTTATTGATATGATACCTGTGTAACCTATTTTTATTGTATTTATTTTTGTTGTTTGAGGGAACCAAGTTTAGCCCTGTGTGCACTGTGCACGGTGCACACTGGACTTGCAAGTATTGAGTTATAATCTGATTATTAAATGATGTTTAGTGTGTTAATTTATCATTGGACATTATGTGTAGATGTCTCGAAGAGATATCGCTTGAGAGCTGGTTCTATGTTAGCGGGAAATGGCGTTTGTAATATATTACATTCTGGGTCTATTGAGATAGAGGGTGCCTAGCATGTCCCTCGGGAATCTTCGAGAATGCATACTTGATGTGGCGTAGCGACTCGATTCGATACGGACGCTATCTGCCAATATGGGATGAGTATATAAGGTGTGGGAATATCGACAAGTGTTATTTCTGACTTAATTTTCATTATGTCCGACTATTTGCTATTTTTAGAGGCTGAGCTCGCAGTACTGGAGACAAGTCACTATGAAGTGACCATGCAGTATGTTGACCATGTACTGGCGTTCTATGATGCCATAGTCACCGTATGCCTTGACGGGGGGACTAGTATCGACTGGGCTAGGTACTTCAGTACGGTATCAGAACTGGAAAGGTGTCAGACGGTGGTAAATCTACGATTAGAAATCTTAGATGAGAGGCGGCGAATAACAGACATATGGAGTCGACATCAGACAGTACTGTAAGAAGATGTCGCTGTGAATGCTGCCCCTGATGACTTTGGACCGCCCCTGACAAAGAGCTGGCTTGCATTCTGCAAGCTGGCACGGCGTTTAGCCAACAATAACATGAATTGAATTGTTTTTGGGGTTATTCACCGTGTCAGCCTGTAGAAATAACATCTTGCTGATAAATTCAGTGAAAAGAAATGTTTTATTTTTGTTGTTGTTGTTGTTGTTGTAACATTGCTAATGCACCAAAGGTGGCAATATTGGTTGAAATACAAAGAGTAACTTCTGTAAACGTGCTAAATCGCCAAAGATTAATTAATTATAGTCTAAAATTGGTGGAAATATAAAGAGATAAATATATTATTAGCCCGCTCCCAAGAATTATTACAGAGTTCAATAATGTTATGGATTGGGTTATCTAAGTTTTAGAATGAAGAGCGTTTATTTGTTCGTTCAAATAAATTTGGTTTTAGTTATTTCGGAGAGCTTAGGGGAACGTATTGAATATGGGAGAGATGGCGGGGTTGATATAATATACGCTTTATAGTAAAGAGCGTTATATGTTTGCTTCTGGGTTTCATGGGTTCAAATAATGTCGGCAAATGTCTGTGAGAAGTGAGGTGGGAAATGGAAGAGGTATTCAGTGATGACGGTGGAAATTCCGTGGTTTCTGTACCAATCGTTCTATAATAAAGAGCGTTATTTGGCAGTATTGGGGGTAGTGATATTGAGGGAGATATGCCGTGATTATTGTATCACATGCTATATAACATATAGTGTCTTGCGGCGTTGGGGGGAGGTTGTATACGTTGACGGAGAATATGCCGTGATTATTGTATCACATACTATATAATATATAGTGTCTTGCGGCGTTGGGGGGGGTTGTATACGTTGACGGAGAATATTCCGTGATTATTGTATCACATACCATATAATATATAGTGTCTTGCGGCGTTGGGGGGGTGTATACGTTGACGGAGAATATGCCGTGATTATTGTATCACATACTATATAATATATAGTGTCTTGCGGCGTTGGGGGGGGTTTTGGGGGAAGTGATGTTGAGGGAAAAATGCCGTGATTATTGTATCACATGCTATATAATATATATAGTGTCTTGCGTCGTTGGGGGGGGGGGGGGGTTGTGGGGAAGTGATGTTGACGGAAAAATGCCGTGACTTCCTGATTTCCATAATCTTCATCGATATATGTATATATATACTCGAATTGAAAGGATATCGCGAATGCGGATATATAATATTGTAAGTGATAGCAGATAATTAAGAATTAAAATTTTGTTTCTTCTGAGATATTTGTCTGTATATACTTTTGAAGTTATGATTTCAGACCAACGGGAATATACCATATGGGAATCCCATTATTGTGATTGACGGAATGGCACGAGCCGTGCATAATCGATTGGTGAAAGACGCTGCCTGTCAGTAGTTGTACTAAGGATCTATATTACATGCTAATTGGGTTTAATAGCTTCGAGGCTTGAGGCGTGATGACTCATCGTACATCTGTTAGCGAGAATTGGATTTTGGGAAGCGAAATAGAATTCTGGTGGTTCTATATGCGATCTGACCATGCACCAGGCCTGGTCAAGATTTTCGCTCTTTTTGCAAGCCCATATTGTGAGATGACAGTGTGTCTTCTCTAAATATGAGGGGGTAGGGGCAGGTGTCGTTTTGTGTGCCTTTGTGAATAAAACATGTTTTATATAATACTAATAATAGTTATGTACACTATCTATCATTAGTGATTGTGAAGTATTTTGATACATGATTATGAATGTTCGATATCAGTTGTCATCTGATATAAATCATATGTTTCTGTACTTTCGTTTGACCAATTCGTTGTATGACTTGAATGGCTGCTAAATGAGTGGGAATTATTGGATGAAGTAGATTGGAGATTAACTAGCGATGAATCTTTTGGCATGTGTTTGGCGTCCGGTGTATATAATTTACGATGCCGGCCGCCTTTGTTATCTGCCCGACTCGACTTTGTGTCTGACGTAGTATTACAAGAATTTTCTGTCGTAATTAATTTGTGTTTTATGACATCTGGTTCGTGTGATTGGGAACTTGACTGGCCGCTGGATGAAAATTGCGGGGGTGATTGGTTGTCTGTGTTGTTAAAATGTTTCGAAGCCATGAGTCTGTTGGCCAATTCAGCCAATGGTATTGAAGAGCTGTCGCCTGTGTTTGATCGCTCAAGTTGAGCGCGTCTAATTGCCGTTGTTTTGAGGTCATCGTCTGATTCCAAAGTAGATTGAGAGGTATTACTATCAATATTGGTTTCACTCGGTGGAAATGCAAATCGATTATGCCGTTTATTCTTTAAATGAGTGGGCCGTTGAGGTGTTGGCCAATCAACAGGGGATGGTTTGATGTGTTTAGCATGTGATTTTGTTAATTTAGCAGATAGGTCATGTCTTAATATGTAAGATATGGGGCCTGTTTGTTTTAAGATGCGCCAAAACGGCTCATATTTAAATGAAAATTTGTGATTTGGTTGGTGGATTTTGTAATAGACGGATTGGCCTATTTTAAAGGTTGGAATAGATCCACCTGTGTTCTGTTTGTGGTTGCAAGAGGCTGTTTCGAGAAGAGATTTTGTAGTTTTAAAAATAATGTGTTGATTTTGAAGCGTGGTTGCTAAAAAATCATCTCCTAAATACTTTTCTCTGTTAGTTAAAATTCGGTCGATGCTTATCTGTGGTTCTCTAAAAAAAGTTAGAAAAAATGGTGAATGTATGTACACACTGGAACAATAGAAGTTCATTGCTTGTGATGCATAATTTAGATATAGGTCCCAATTTTCTACATTTGCCTGGGTGATTGTTGAAATGATTGATGCTAAACTTCTATGACTCCGCTCACTCTTGCCATTAGACTGGGGGTTATAAAAACTTGTGAGATGGTGATTGATATGGTAATATTTACAAAATTCAGTGAAGGTTGAGTTTGCAAATTCCGAACCGTTATCAGTTAAAATAGATTGAACGTAGCCAAATAAAGTGAAATACTCTGAATTCAATCTTTCTAAAATTGTATCAACCATTTTGTTAGGTAATGCGTATGCTAAAGTATGTAATGAAAATTTATCAATAATAGTTAAGATAAATCTATTTCCTGATTGTGTTTTGGGGTAAAATGGTCCCATAAGATCGATGGCTATGAGTTGTCCTGGCCTCGATGGGGCAGTGACTGGTTGAAGCGGGATTTTTGGATTCTAAGCATTTCGTTGTCGGCATGTATGACAATTGTTTATGTATGTGACAATTTTTGCAAACAACTGAGGTGTGTAATATCTGTTTTGGATGGTCGCGTAGAGCGATTGTACCGCTCTATGGCCGAGACTGTGATATTGGGATATAACTTCTAGCACTATTTTGTCCGTTATATATATTCGTAATTTATGTATGTCATTATATATTGATATATAGTGTAGGATACCATCTTTGAGAATAAAGGTTTTTGCTAATTTTTCGGGTATATTTGTTGATTGCATTTGTTTGATAATCTCGGTGATTGTGTGGTCTGCTGATTGTTCATCTCTTATATTAGTTATAGGAGGTAGGACCGGGCTGTCGTCAAGATCAACTTCTGATCCAGCATTCGTTTTCTTTTTTGTTTGTTTATTTCGTTTTGAAAATTCCTGAATATCTTTCATGTCAAGGATATTAACATCCTGTACAAGGGGATTGTTGGGTGGATTTGGGTCGCTATCTGTGCAAGAATTGATGCACGGGTGTGTGTCGGGGTTTATACGACTGCAAAAATCGGCCGTAACATTGTTCGTGCCTTTAATATAAGTAAATTTTGGGTTCAATGTGATATTTCCAAAAACCATTTTTGAATTTTTGTGTTTATCAGATCCTGTTTTTTAAACATGTGGATGAGGGGTAAGTGATCTGTTTTAATCTCTACTTGGGATCCCTGTAAGTAAAATTTAAATTGCCTTGCAAACGTATATATAGCGAATGCTTCTTTTTCCGTGACCGAATAATTCCTTTGTGATTTGTTAAGTGTTTTACTGGCAAACGCGATTGGTAGTTCAACGTGTTTATCATCTTGGCTATTAGCATATTGTGATAGTATTGCACCGAAAAGTTTGTCGGGATTTGGATAAGCTAAAATGGGGGCAGTTGCTAAGCTTTCTTTAAGCGTGTCAAATTTAGCATATTTAGCTGTGAGTTTGATTAAAGGCAATGCCGTGAATGCGAAAGTAGGAGAATATGATCTGTAAAAATTAAGAATTCCATGTAATCTGCGGACTTCTTTAACTGATTTCGGAGGTGGTAGAGACTTGATAATTGAAATCTTTTCAGGGCCAGGGGATGTGCCCTTGTCGGAAATAATATGTCCTAAAAATTTGACTTGTGGTTGGCAAAATTTAGATTTTGATAGTTTAAGCCGTATTCCCTGAGTCTGTCAAATAATTTTGTGAGCTGCTGTATATGCGTTTGAGGATCGGAACTATGACAGATCAGGTCATCGACAAAACCTTCTATGAACGGGAGGTCATGTAGGGCCATGTTCATGAGTTTTAAAAAATACCCTGAGCTCGAGACATATCCCATCGGGGCTCTTTGATAACTGTATTGTCCTTCCGACGTATTCATAGTTAATATGGGGACATGTTCGGGTTCGACTCCTATAACATGGTAAGCATTTGATAAATCAAAGATACTGAAAATAGTTGAGCCGAGTAACTTGGACGATATTTCTGTAAAACTAGGCATAGACCATTTTAATGGAATGGAAACATCATTGAGTTTTCTCAGATCGATCACCAATCGGTAATTGGGGGTGCCATCGGGGTTGGGTGTGGATTTGCGGATGAGGAGACTGGGAAAACCCCACGAGGAATGGGCAGTGGGTTTAATAATGTCTGCATCTAATAATTTTTTAATCTCAGCAGCCAAAATTCGTTGTTTGTTAAGTGGTGTTGGATAATTTTTGCAAAAAATAGGTAAAGTATTTCGTTTGAGGTCGATTTTCATTTTAATTTTTGGACAATATCCTATCTTGCTTATGTCATTTGTAAAAACATCAGGGTATTGTGATACTAGTTGCAATATTTGCTGTTTAAGGTGTTGAGGTGCTACGATATCATCGATAGATATAAGTTGAGTCTTGGTGATTGGAGGGTTAACGTCTTGCCGGTCACCTATGGTGTTGATACTGTGGTTGGTTGGCGGAGATGAGTTAATGTTTTCCTCTTCGGATGTCCTGCATATCATTTGCTCTTGAGTGCCAAATGCTTGTGCTATTACACGACCTTTCCTAATGGACATATGTGACGCCGATTGATTTTCTATCATGACGCAAATATTTGGATTATTTGCATCTGCTATCGTGTCGGTTACATGTACATTTGGTTCCTGTTCAAAAATGGACATGTTACCTTTACCTATTCGGATTATAGGTGTGTTAAACATATCATTTGGCCATATGAGTCTGCCAGTTATGATTGCGCATGAGTGGGGTGATAATGAAACGTTATTTGTTGATCGAATGAGTGATGCAATGTGACCGTCCCTTAACATTGGGTATAATTGATTCTGAATTCTGAATTTTTCTAGATCAAAGTAAAGTCTAATACTGTGTTGTTTCATAAAGTCGCGCCCTAAAATGCACGGACGGGATAAGGTTGAACATATGACAAATTTGTGTGTAAGAATGAGTATTCCGATTCTAAATGTGAGATGTGTGGATACAAAACTTTCATTGGTGTTCCATCGGCTGATGTGAGTAACACATGTTCTTTAATTAAAGGTGGCCGAATTGGTATGGATCTATAAATGTCGTATTTCAAGCAACTGGTGGTTGCTCCCGAATCTAATAGTGAACGAATGCGTTGTTTGTGTATTTTAATGATACTTGAGCACGGTGTTTGGTTTAGAGCACCATCTGTCATATCACTTGGATATTTAAGTACTGGTATTGTGTGTTGTATGGGTCTTAATGGTGGTATTACAGGGTTAATTGCAGTATTGGAATGTGATTCGCGAGAATTGGTGCATGTTGACTTTCTTTTTGATGATGACTGAGAATTAGTAATTTGTTGGTGCCTTGGTTTTTCAAGGCGATTCACGGTTTTAAATTGAGAAGGAAACTTTAAATCAAGAAGAGGTAAGATAGGCTTATTGGGAACATTATGAAACATGGATTTCATAGGGGGACACCTGTTATTGCAGTTGGTGGTATGTGTGACCCGCCTGTGGCGAGGAAGATTAAGTGGGCGCCGCGTGCGGTAATTAATATATCGTTGGTTTTGACACTTTGACGGGAGCGTGGGGTAATGATTAATGGGCTGCAGCTGTGAATTATAGACTCTATGCTTTTGAGATTCGTATGTTCGATGATATTTAGCATATCTATGATTGTGGCCGTCTATGGTACTAATTTGATGTGTAATTGGACTCATTGCCTTGTGTCTACTTGGGGTTAAATTTGTGTAGGAATGAGTCCTTATCTGTTTAAAAATTGATTATTATTTTGCGCCCGACGTCTACATTGGTCTGTTGTATGGTTATTTAATCTGCAGTATGTACAGAAGAGGGGTCGTTGAGGTGTTGTAGAATATCTTGCATCCATGGTTTGGATGCGGTTTTGATGGGAGACCCTTGGTGCAGAATAGGGGTGGTGATAATTTGAAGGTTGGCGCCTGTGGGGGTGATCATTGATTCGGTGTCTGTCTTTGGATTGGCGGGGGTTGTAAGTGGATTGTGATGGCCCTCTTGGAATGTGCCGGTGGTTATTGTCGATATCCATTGGTTGAGGGGATTGTAACTGTGGGAATTGATTATAATCATTATGATGTTCACCGTAACGTAAGCGATAACGTTGCCGAAGGTTCATTTCGCGTAGGGCAATATCAGTAGCTCTATCAAGCGTTACGGGGTCGTCTTTGAGAAGCCTGAATTTAATACTAGAGTCGCGAATGCCGTCGGAAAAGAATGCTACTAATTGTGTTTGTACTGCTCTTGTATTAATTTCATCGGTAAACGCGTGATTAGCGAGGGTACGTATGCGTTCTGCAAACATGGCAATTGTTTCCGTATGTCTCTGCCTAATGGCTCGTAATGAGGAAAGGGCTTGAGGCGAATCGGTTATGGAACTGAATAATGAACGTAATTGTGATTTCAGACCGGCCCAGGTGAACGTGAATTTTCCGTCCGTGTTATTTTCATTTATGAAGCGTTGAATAAATTCAGAAACTTGAGATTTACATGTTTGAGCGGCAATTTTTATAGTAGTCTCATCTTGTGCCGAAATCGCGCGGGAGTATTTTTCCACCTTGTTGACCCATTGGGGAAAAGCGTCAGGTTTGCCATCGAAGGGTTCAATAATGGATTCATACCCAGAAGTGCCGTGATCGTTGTTTGAGTTTTTAAACTATCTGTCTGATCGCGGATAGAACTAGTGAAATGGCTAATTTCCTGGGTAAGCCGTGATAATAGCAAGTTTTGAGTATCTTTGCCCATTTCATTAGTAATGTCTGTGTGGGGGGTCTTGCGGTTGAACGGTCCGTTTCCCGGTTTAATTCAAGGTGATGCTGATAAGTTTGGCTTAGATGAAAATAATCGCTGCTCTGCGGAGGTGGTGACTCCATTATGTGATTGAGGGTTTAACGACGTCTGTGTGGGGATCTATGATAAGGGTGCGAGATGTGATGTATTTTTTTCAAGTGCCGTGGCGGTGTATTATGCGATTCAGGTGTATTTGACACGATTCAGGTGATTTATTAGGATGTTTTATGGGAATTGCCGCGACTATAGAGTTGACAATAAGTTTTGGATAATCCGTAAAATGAGCCGGAAATGTATGCCACTCGTTCCAGGAATCTAGTGTATGTCCTGAGTAGTTATTTGTAATCATACAACGCACATATAAACAGATTGTATCGTGCGTTATATCAATGCGAATGGGATTGCAATATTTAATGAGTTGTGGCGATAAAGTTATTTGGTGGGGTAAAGCGTATCTACAGTAAGTTTTAAAATTAAGAACTGAATGTTGTTTGTGAGAGGTGGGTGGTATGGGCTGATCGTTCGAAGCATGTATTGTAGTAGGATGGGTAGGTAGTGTAGGTGTAGTAGAATCAGGTGATGTGTCCATAACCCACCTTAAAAAAAAAGGAGTAAAAGAATGCTAAAAATAGGGGGTGTGCAATTTGACAGCAAATGGGAAAGAAAAAATGGTCACTCACCAATTTCCGAGGAGAATAATGTGCACGAGTCTGTGATGTTGAATGATGTACATAATGTTCTTGTTGTGTTTATTGGAAACAGAAGGGTGTCCAAATCGGATGTTAATGTTTATGTGGAGCTGGATCTGGTCTGCAAGAGGCTCGAGTAATGTTTCTAGCTGGATACACGATGTGAGCTGGTTGTATGAGAACAAAAGGTTGATTCGTCTATATCAGATGAGTATGGTACGCGGTCCTGTGTGTCCGAAGGGTTGGTGTGTGGTCCTGTGTGTCCCAAGGGTTGGTATGCGGTTCTGTGTGCCCAAAGGGTTGAGTTATGGTTGTCCGATGCAGTGGTCTGTCTAGTGTGTGAGGCTGTCTCTCCGTGGCTGGAGTGTAAGGCTGTGTCCCCGTGGTTGAGTAGCGGTTTGAGATTGATTCTGCTCTGTAGTGATCGTCTAGTTTGTGAGACTTCAAGTTCAAGTTGTGTGGTGAGACGTAGAACTGTTCACGGTAACATTAATACTATGTGAGGTATGAACACATAGATATATCAGGTACAAGTCTTTATTACGTCGTGAATAAGATAAGCAGTGTATACAAATATGATGATCAAGAGTCGCCGCGAAGTGAGGTCCCCGAACGGGTGATGCCTGGTAAGGGTGTTGCCTGGAGAGGTATACTAACCTCGAGGTGAGATGAGTCTAGTGAAAGCATGAAGTGATGGGATGTGGTTGTTTCTTATATACTATTTGGGATGCATATTAGATGAGGCGTTTGGCAATACACATCGGGATTGGTTCCTCCGTTATGGTCATTTCCCTTGACCATATTTGGGAGCCATCTTCATTGTGTGTATGTCTTCGCTGGGAGTAAGACGTGTGAGGTTTTGTTAAGAACCGAACACGAATATCTGTGTTTGGGGTTTTATATATTGGGACATTCGTATAGTTTGAATCAAGTTGTGAGATTATAATGGGTCGTTATCTCACAACTGTTTGGGAAATAATTGGGGAATTATACATACATGTATATATTGGGAAGTGGCCTGGAAACAATGTTCCCCAAAATGACTAAGAATTTAGATGATAGTAAGTTAAGTAAAGTTTAAGGATATCATTACTGGCTATAGTTTCTTTGACAACTAATCATAACAAAATAGAATAACTGGGTTGTAACGTTATTATTGATTTGAAATGGCAATATTGTTAATAAATTGCCAAGGTAAAATCAGTTTTTGCCTAGGCCACTTTCTTCCACCTAGGGAAAGATATTGCTCATGAATATTTTCCTCGATTCCCAGGGCTGACGTGATCCGGTTGTTCTTCCTTCGACGAAACCAGTTTTATTGAGAATGAGATGTAGACGTTATTATCCATTTATTACTTTGAGGTAATTTTTTTTATCGTGCTTACTGTTTTAAATTTTGGTAAATTGCATGTAAATAATTTGGACGTCTGTATGCCGGTTGTTTTTCGTATGACAATTGAATGGAGATCATGGATATGAATGATTTTTTTTTTAACTCGGTTGTACTTAAATTTTTTTTATTACGGATCAGGTATACCTTCCGCATACTTTGGGGGAAAAGCCTGTTACCGTAGGTGTTTGTATGCAACACGACTGGGGTGAATGGCAATTCCACTAAACGCCTCTATATGACCATAATAACATAATGGGAAGTTTTAAAAAGTTATAATAGGTTCTAAACTGTTGTATGAGTTATATCTGAGCTTTTAATGATGTTTTCAGTAAACAAAATTACATGGGGTGTAAAATATGTTGTGACGACCCACATAAGCTCAAACCAGCATACCTTCATGCTTATGCTGTTGCTACCCGTTGGAAATTTACTTCAGGACTGAGGGGCGTCAACATTGTCACGTCATGCTGTCTCCACGTACCAAATATACCACTGTGTGGATTCACGTTGTTTCGAGGTTGATGAGTACCAAACATTCAAAATGACCGAGGCAGTGCAGACGCACAGAAATATCATATATATGGTCGAGGAAGTGATACAATACATAGTATTTTGTCTATTACGAGCATATGCTAGTTTATTTTTAAAAAACAAGTTGATACCTTATTTATTCGGAAATACTCAGTAGTTTTGTTTATAGCATTCTGACCAAAGTTGCCAGTCGGAGGTTCGTGGAATACATGCACCAATCCATACATCTAGGTGAATCCGTCGACTGACAACTTTGGTCAGAATGTTACAGGAAACAACTGTGAGTTTTGACGCAAATGAGATATCAGCTTGTTTGAAAAATAGCATAGCATGCTCGTATCTGCCAAATTATTATGTAATATATCACATCCTAATTTATTTCCTTTATCCTCGTTTCTCACTGTTTCTCGCATCGGCCATTTTAATTGCGTGATACTCATCGGATCGAAACCACATACATTCTCCATCGTGTAAACACCACATGCATAATCCGACACAGGTGATTGTGGATCAAGAATCTTACCATGACTCCAGTTTCAATATGGATGCAGTCACGTGTTCGGAAATGGTTCCAGCTGAGATCTAATGACTCGAGTGATTCGTTCTGTGACAACGCCTCCTCAAAGTTTAGCGCAGCTTTCTCTTCCAGTCTATTGTGACTCAGCTTCAGGTGCCTCAGACTGGCATTTTTCTATAACAAAAACGTCCAATGTGGTTTATCTCTTTGTTTATCTTCCGGGGTATAATATATAAGATATCTAATGAGTCGCAATTATATACGAAATTTATTAACCGAGTGCATTAAATTTAGTGGACGAGGTTAATACATCTCGTATAGAATTGAGACAAATTTGAGATCCATTTTATCACATAATCACATTTCAGCAAGGAAAAACGATAACAGAAACGGCTGATGTTAAAACAAATAATATTGATTCCCTTGTCACAACCAAAGAAGAAGTAAAGACACATTCAAGAAAAAATATAGTTCCATTTTAAATGTGTCTTTCAATGTGTCCCTTATCATCCATGTTTATCTCACAGTAAACACTAAATAACCCAACACAAATCTAATATCATAATTATATTATAATTAAAATATTAATTAAGGTCCGGCAATGACATCGACATCATTGCGCTAAGTTTTTATGTCAATGTGCGTGCCGATAATACACGTATGTCTACTAAAGAATGTGAGGCTGGGTTTATGGGCTATTAGTATGTGATAAAATAACTCTGCGTGAGACAATAAAGTAAACGGATTGGGACAGAAAATGTGGCCATGTTTTGTACGCTGTGTCTGCTTTTGGTTGGATAATTATATAGTTATTACCCAGTCTCCATATGTATTCGCTGAAAGAGTGCAGCTATCAGTTAAGAGTCTCGAAAATTATAATGCAAATATCAGCTAAGATTGTCGTGAATAGATCTCGCCCCTTCTTTAGTAAGGAGCAATAAAGAACATTTATTTTTTAGTCTTTGCCCCACATAGTAACACCAAAGAGCGTGTATGTGAGGGTTTATCTCACTTATGTGAGGATAATTGAAAACAACTGATACTTCTTTATTTGTCATCGATTAGAGTTGAAGTCTGGATGTCAGTATGCCTTTTGTTTACATGTAAAGAGCGTTTCCTTACCAGCAGCATTTCACAGATACCCTCGGCTCCCGCATCGCCAATTTAATTTCCTGTAATCAGAGATAACAATTATTTCCAAAGTCTATTGAGGCCCCCCTTACCCTCTGTATGTCGTCCCTGTTATTTCAAATAGAACATCTGAGTCGATGCTACAAGAAAAATAATTTCTCAACAATTATTAATGTTATCAATATAGTTCAATTCAATTCACTTACTTATTGTAAACCTGACAAATTGATATTCCGTATAATGAACATACGTAATAATGAGTCCACGGGATAAGGTACGGTGTCCTAATTACATTTAGAGAATCCGCTCAATGAAAATTAATTGCATTCTTGGGTGGAAGGGAGCTGAATTAGCTTAGCTCATTGCATGGTCAGAATTTTAAACTGAAAATCGAAAGGACATAACATATATATGAACTTATAGTAATATATATATTGTATATATCTAAATGCTTAATATGTATAAAGAAGAACAAAAGAGCAAGAAAAAATACAACAACAACACGTCTGTGTGGTGGGGGTCCCCTATTTATTGTGTGCATATTGTATACTCAGTATTGTACATATGTTATTCATGTTACACATTGATTTAGTGTAAATCAAAACATTACCTGATAAATCGAGTCTGGTTATGCAGTCATTCTTCAGTAAAGTACTACACAAGAGTTGCGTCCCCTGATTCCCGATATTGTTGTCAGCTAATACCTGAAACAATATAACAAAAATTCAAGAGTGGTATATCCCCGGGAACAGTGATATCCATTAAAGATGTTCTATCTCTTCCCAGCGAATTCGTATATTGCTTCCAAGGTATAATATAATAGATATGAAATTCGGCCCTTGGAAACTCGCTAATGGAATGTTAATCCTCCCGGATTATTACGCCCGTAACAGGCTCACTCACATCCCTGTCGAGAAATACAACTTGAACAACAAGTCATTAGCGTTGTTAGTTATATGTATATAGTTTGTAAAAGATAGCTTGTTCTGAAAATAAAAGAATACAAATCTAATACATCTATAATAACAAGTCAGTGATCCCAATGCGGACCGCGACGTCTTTGTGTCTAAACATGGCTAGTATCGCATACCATATCGCTTATATACACGTTTTCTCGCAGCATGTCCGATATGAAATAAGAGCCTTCCTCTTGAACACAATTGCCTTCCAAGTTGAGCTTTTCTATCCTACTGTTAGTCTGAAATAAAAAAAATGACATCGTTTATAAATATCTCAATTTCAAACTATCAATTTGAAGGAAAAAATCATTATCCCGTATAACCAATATAATTATGCTATAGTGCTATGCCAATAACCACCCCGTGTACGTGGTATCGCCAAACCCGAGGGTATCGCCAAACCAGAGAATTGCGGTTTTGATAAATGAACAAATCTCCCCTCAGATGAAGCTATACATGTATACCTCCCAGTTAAGTATCATCGTATACATGGAGGTGGATGGTCACCCATTAATCGCTGATCTTATAAGGTCAAAATATATATCACTGTTCTGATTTATCGATAACGAAAGGAGATAACATAATTATGTGCTATCACCCGATCCATCGGATATGACAGTTGTTATCAGCCCAGGTTGATAAAGTAATGTCGTTTTTTTGTTTTGTTTTTTAGCGTAGTTCAGGCGATGTTTTCTATGGAGTGGTACGGTCGATTTGCTTGATATTTTCGGTGGTGTTAGTAGAATACTACATTCCACCAGTTGGCATAGCACCTGAATACTAACTCATCAGTTTCACGCACCCGAACAAGTACATAACATGTCATTAAACAAATAATCAAATATTTGTTCATTACATATAATTATCTTGAGAAAAAATAATGAAGAAATTTATTATTTATTTCTAACACATGGACTATGTGGCACCAACAGAACAAGGCTCTATTGTGTCATTAATAAATATAGGTTGTTAATATCCAGAACGATAAGGTCAGTACTATTGATCAAACTTATCATATTCCTCCTCGCATACTACCGAGACATAATTTGATGGTTCACAAGAGCTATGTCTATTTAAATTCAAATCTCTTGCTTTCTTTGTCCATAGAAAGTTAAAGATGGCCTATATCTTCCTTTCCACAGTTTTATGTAGTCGCCTGATTATAAAATAAAACATATAAATCGAAGATCCCTGTCTGGAAACACTTCTATCAATTAATATTGATTGTATGTCGAATTTTCTGGCATAATATCCATACAAGCAATTTGAGACATTTTACGACTAGCGTCGTTCGGAGCGTAGCATGCGGGATAACTCTTTCTAAAATATTAAAGGCCCACTTAATTTTCTACCCCCCACATCACATATAAATATATGCTATATTATATTCCATTTGGAAGAGGAAGCTCCAAGACATTGCATTATCAACGTATCCGGTGTAATAAACTGTGAACATGGTTAGTTGAGTTACCAACGTGTTTTTGTCATCTGATTGTAGTAAAAAGTGTATTATTTTCAATAGAGGGAGAATAACTCTATATCTTGAGGATAGAGTTATTCCCCTTCCATTGAAAATTCATCATTAGTTAATATTTCTAAGATTTCACAGTTTTCTATTTCTCTGTGGTCATCTTCTGAGACACAGATGTTTCAAATGGTGATGAATTGTAGTAGTTTAATCATACGTTATGGCATATAATGTTATTAAAACCCTATATCAAGTCAGTATAAAAAAATAATCGGTGACTCGAAAATTAAGTGGGCCTTAAAATAAAAAATGTCCCACTTGATTGTCACATTATATAAGAAAATATCGATATCAAATCAATATTAGAAGCGTTTCCGGTCAGTTGACTTCAACTCGTTTATTGTTTCATACCCCTGAAACTATATAAAACGTATTATGAACAGTATAGACCATCTTTCAAATAATACGATATACGTGTGAAGAATGATATGTGTAAGAATACGTTCATAATTTGAACATATTTGAACACTTACAGCTAGTGGTATCGATAGTGCCTTAGCACCAGACACACCCAAGCCACGGAACTTCATCCTCAACTCATTCTTAGATATGTGTCTGGTGAAGTATTTGATGGGGACGACGTTGTTCTCCTTACACGCTTCCCTGTATTTCTTCTCCCCGGTCGGATCATCCCGAAGTTCCTTTTTGACACCATTTATCCATTCTGGAATATATCGTACCACATGAGTGAAACTAATCAAATTAAGTTCCCATCGACTCAAACTGACTTAGGGTACGTTCACACACTCGCAAATTAGACAGGCATCCTTTTGCAGACAATTCGGTATAGAAAGTTACAATGTGCCAGAAACCGAATAGCATGCACTTATCTCGCACGAATCAATCATACATGTATTTCAGGCGATCCGTTGGTAACACCGTTACACGTGGAGCTACACAAAGTTTAACTCCCGTGTCTTTAGCTTGGTAAGTGTGCATTTTATATGGATGTTTCCGTTTATTTTCTGGCACCATAGCGTTTTTTAATAGAAAATTCCTGCAAGAAATGCCGTACAAACTTGCCAGCGTATGAACGAACCATTACACGGATATTCAGTGTATGAACGAACCATTAAACGGATCATCAGTGTATATTTACATACCCCTAATATCTCTTCCGATTTCCCCATAGCGTTACGGTAGACACGCCCCCTTATTCAATGCGTTCATAAACCTATGAACGTAACGTGACGTCACTTCCAATGTCGTTCATAGGTTTATGAACACATTGGTCCCGGAAATCACCGGGGATTGTCGGACATTACCGACTTCTTGAGTATCTAGTCAGCCAATACGCCAAGGATTTGATAGCAAACAATATGCAATCGAGGTTCGAAAGATCACGATTGGATGGCTAGTGGTATCTAATCGCGAGCACGGGTGGCACGAGATGTTCGATTGACTATCATAATGTTGGTTATCATATAATCCCATATCCCATAATATGTCACATATAGCGAATTATCGAAATATGAAATACAACGAAAAAGCGAAATATGAAAATACAGCGAAATAGTACGAAAAATCGAAATAAGAAAATACAACGAATAGCGAAATAGGGCGAAATATAGAGCGAAATATAGAAATAGGAAATTATTTTTATAAACGAAATAACGGAGATATTTGAAAAAGTGTTTTTGACGAAATATCGGACATATTTGGAGAAGTGTTTTAAAGAGCGTAAGTATATAAATATAAATAATAAACGGCGGATTCAACGTGGTCATGGGTTTTGACCGCGATAAAATATCAACAAACTCCGCATGAACCCCTTCGGGGTTCATGCAGTTTGCTGAATTTTTCTCGCGGTCAAAATCCCATGACCACATTGAAACCGCCGTTCATTTCTTATATGAACGAACCATTAACGGATCTTCAGTGTCTGAACGAACCATTAAACGGAGCTTCAGTGTATGAACGAACCATTAAACGGATCTTCAGTGTATGAACGAACCATTAAACGTATCTTCAGTGTATGAACGTACCATTAAACGGATCTTCAGTGTATGAACGAACCATTAAACGAGATATTCAGTGTATGAACGTACCATTAAACGGATCTTCAGTGTATGAACGAACCATTAAACGGATATTCAGTGTATGGACGTACCATTAAACGGATCTTCAGTGTATGAACGAACCATTAAACGAGATCTTCAGTGTATGAACGTACCATTAAACGGATCTTCAGTGTATGAACGAGCCATTAAACGGATCTTCAGTGTATGAACGTACCATTAAACGAGATATTCGACGTAATCCAGCATATATATAACAACCGATATGTATCACAAGCTCATGTTGGGTTTAGTCGAAGGAAACTTGTACACTATAGACTAGTGGGACCGATCCACGGTGGCTCAGTTGGTAAGGTGTACGACCCATTATAATATATATATATATATATATATATATATATATATATATATATATATATAATACACACAAGCCCTCCATGCAGCACTGGCGAAGATTTTCTAATCATGAACAGCACGGATTTGTGACTCACGCAACGGGGAGGTGACCAGATTCGTTTGTAAGTTTGACATCGATTTTATACCAAAATACGAATAATTTCCTAATTTCGGCTAAATGTTTGGACCGAAAAGACAGTCAGTTGCAACTATATACAGCGGGTGTCGTGAATATTTTCAAAAGTTGGAAAGCTTGAGGTTGCATGGGATGACATTGATGTACCGTTTATAAAATTCCAACCAGGGTGGGGTGCAAATGGAATTTCCAGGATTTCGGTCTGGTTCAAGGGAAGATGCATTTGGATATTCTAATTTGGACATCTCATGACGGGAGCTGCGCTGGTGCAGCATTAAAAATACCGTGCCAGTGCATTCTCTTATATATGCGAGTCTCCCATGCACTGGCTTACACAATGTCGAGGTAAATATTGTTCGGCCAATTTATTTTCTTATATATATATGCAAGGCTCCATATGGGAGACTCGCATATATAAGAGAATGTATTGGCACAGTTTTCGCCAACAAATAGGAAGCTCCAATTTTGGAAGGGATAACGGAGACTCTCTCGCCACGTCACCGATGTTTATTTTGGGACTTGACGATAACGGAGACTCTCTCGCCACGTCACCGATGTTTATTTTGGGACTTGACGATAACGGAGACTCTCTCTCGCCACGTCACCGATGTTAATTTTGGGACATGACGATATTATGACACTTAGGGAAACGTTCACACAATCGTTTTCGGTATGTTTTTCACACATTTTCGTCGTAGAAATCATAAGGTGCCAGTATATGAAGGGATCGAAACATGCATATATATAATTCATCTTTACCAAAGCTAAGGAGAAGAGAAGTAAAATTTCTGTAGTTCCACGTGTAACGGTGATATAGATAGTTTCCTTCGAATACCTGTATGATTGATTCCTGTGAGATATAAAATTGCATGCTATTTACAGTAGGGATCTTCGAATCGGGGATTTTGCATCGAATCGAATCTCGATATCGAATCTCCTTCCTGATATCGAATCGAATCTCGAATCGAATCAGCTAGAGATTGACATTGTCTACCATTGTGTATTTCGGTGTCTCACGACAAAAGACTGCAAAATTCACTAGATACTGTATAACAATGTTAATCTCCTTACGCATCCGTTGGAACTTGTGTTTTCTTTGTTAGGAAAATCATGACATAGGCAAGTCACTCTCAGTCTCGTGGAGGGTTTGGGGTATGTTGCATTGAATTTCTATCTGACACAATGCCATGGCGGACATGACACAAGTAGGACAGTAAGACACTTAAAGACAGTTCAATCAACGTATCACAAACCCGCTGGAATGGAAGTCACTTGTCTACATTATTTAATAAAGATAATAAAGATTTGACACAAGTGGAAATGGGTGTTCAGCTATATAATTGTTGTAGTCCGATACCAATGGTATTTATCTGTTAATCTGTTCACCCATGCACAATAGATCAATCACCTACATCACATAGTCACAGAAGTTGTCTTCACTGAGGGGGTCCCAGAAAACAGACACAAGTTACAAGTATTAAATGTTATCAATTGCGATATGAACCCCGCGTTACAGTTAATAGAGGTGTATGAATACAGCATATACCGCAGTAAAATGGCCTGAATCCCGAATACCAGTTAAATTTGACATATGAATCCCGAGTTACAGTTAATAGAGGTGTATATTTACATACACCTTAATATCTCTTCCGATTTCCTGAAGAAATAGAAAACAGGCGTAAATAATTGTACCCAGCAATGCGACATGCTCAAAAGAAGAACCACCATGTTCGACTAGTCAAGGATAAGTTATACATCGACTACAAGCAGTATGACCCACATGGAAGCAAGCCTGTGGACGACATAACACAAAGCAGTGAAAGTAGAAATTCTCAAGTACATGTACCACCTAATGTGCGCGAGAAAGGAGATAATTCTAGAAGTGGTCGGCAAGATAACTATTACCGTTCACTCGAACAGGCACAAGTACTTGAAACGGTGAGAGAAAGGCGACATGCTTGTCCAAACAGAACCAGTACTCCTACAGAACGGCCCTGTGCCAATGCATTCTCTTATATATGCGAGTCGACCATAGGTCGCCTCGCATATATAAGAGAATGCATTGGCTTAACACATTAAAAATTATAAAATTGTTAAAGTCGACCTATGGTCGACTCGCATATATAAGAGAATGCATTGGCACAGGGCATAACTGTAACTATCACAATGTGGTCAAGGAGCCGGTTCCAATGATATCCATATTTGTATGGTTTTTTCCTGACAATGTAAAAAGAGAACAGTTGACAATTTCGATTAACCCTTTACCAAACAGAACCAGTACTCCTACTGGTAATGCAGCAAAAACAGGACACGGTCAAGTCAGTTTCGTACCACACTGTAATTCTGGGAGGAAACCCTCAGTACCCGACACGGAGATGGCGGAAAATGATCAGCCACTGGACCTAAGTACTATAAGCAAGGACAATACTACCCCGAAACAAGACAATAAACGCCTCCGTACGACATCAACTCCCACACAATAGGACAGATGCGGTGAACCAAACTCTATATTTATAAAAGCAAGAGAGCGTTCAAGTAAATGTTCTATTGTCTCCAAGCTGGGTTTAAAAAATTTATGTTTAAATGTATGTGGTCTTTCCAGCAAACTGAAATGTCCTGAATTCTGTCGCCTTCTTGATGGCTATGATATTATTGGCCTAAATGAAACCCGAACGGACGATGCAGACATGATATCAGTGCCCGGTTATAGGTTATTTTTCAAAAATCGTAAAACGTTAACTAATGTCAAATCTGGTGGTTTGTGCATTATGGTTAAAACCGACTTAGTTGCACACGTCACCATAAAACAGAGTGATTCGAAATACGTATTGTGGCTTGAAATTTCAAAAACAATCACAAATATGCCCGACGTCCTATCACTTGGCTTAGTTTATATTCCCCCCCCCCCCAGAAAATAGTGATTACTCAACCCCTTTAATGTTCTCAGAAATTGAAGAGGAATTAATAAATACAATTGGAAATAGCAGATATGTATGTCTCATGGGAGATTTTAACTCGCGAACCGGACACTTACGTGATCTCCCGACTGTGATGACATCCCTGTCCCGCGTGAACCGTTGGTTGATAGAGTTACTGCTCTTGGATTGTGTTGTGATGAGAGATACTCGCATGATCGGACGGTCAATTCATACGGTCGAAAATTGATATGTTTTTGCAAGCAAAATGGACTGCGAATTATGAATGGTCGAATTGGAAGGGACAAGTTTGCTGGTAAGGTAACATCTAAGGGCGTCAGTTTGATTGATTATTTTATTTCTTCAATTGACTTATTTGTATATGCATGTGATCTTTATGTTTTACCGTTTGAACCCCTGTTTTCAGATTCTCACTCTGGCGTAGAATTAATATTGAAATGTCCAGTAGATAGAACTGTTAATATAACTACGTCAAATAAAACAAATAGATTTAAAGCAGGTGTAGAACCTGAATTCAAGCTTTGGTCAGAGTCACAGAGCACACAGTACATATAATGTATCGATAATACTCAATTTCTTGAATTAAAGCACAAACTTGATTTGTATAGCAACTCACCCGATGAGTATGATAGAGATTCAAATAATATAATCGCTAAGAACATACAAATTCTTTTTCATTCAGCATGCCGAAAATGCTTTGGTAAAAAATGTAATTCAAATATGCAGAAAAACGATAAACCCTGGTTTAACTCAGAGTGTAGACGAGCAAGGGCGAAGTACCAGATTGTTGTAAACAGGAGTTCAAACAAAAGTTCAAACAAAAGTAGATATTGAAAATATGTATACTTTCTTGAAAAATAATAATCTTGAATCAAGTGATGATTTCATATTAACAGATAATATGCGGAATCAAAAAAATGACGACTTATATAAACCCATTTCTGAAAATGACATCTTAAATGCAATCCATATGCTAAGAAATGACAAGAGTTGTGGATCAGATAACATAAAAAATGAACACATCAAAGCAACTATAAATATAATGCTCCCTTTATATGTGAAATGGTTTAACCTCATTTTTGATACAGGAAACATACCAGATGAATGGCTGACAGGAATAGTAGTTCCCATCTACAAGAATAAAGGTGACCCAACCATGCCTGAAAATTATCGACCCCTAACGGTTATGAGTTGTCTTGGGAAAGTTTTTACTAAAATTCTGAATAGTAGAATGAGCAGATACGCAGAATCCAAAGACCTTATAGACAAGAACCAAGCAGGTTTTCGAAAGGGTTTGTCTACATCTGACCACAAAATGACACTTCACTTGTTATTACGCATATATAAGCACCTCAATCATAAACTGTATTGCACATTCATCGATTGTAAACAAGCATTTGACACGGTATGGAGACCAGGACTTTGGTATAAATTGATTTCCGCAGAAATAACGGGCAAATGTTTTAGGTTCATCGAAAATATGTATAGCCGAGTCAAATCCGTGGTTAAAATCGATGGATGTCTCTCAGATACTTACACGTGTACTTCTGGTGTGTTGCAGGGAGAAAATATTTCTTCTTTCCTATTTTCTCTCTACCTCAACGATCTACATCAATTTTTGATGACAAATTCCACACAAGGGCTTTGTCTGATAGAAAATATGATTGAAGATGAGTTAGGTATCTATATTAAATTGCTTGTGCTTCTATATGATGATGATACGGTTATATTTGCCGATTCTATGAAACAAATGAGACGAAACTTTAAATATTTTTCAGATTATTGTTCATTTTGGAAACTTACTGTTAATATAACAAAAACAAAAATGATGGTACTTGGCTCTGGGCGCAAGCCAAAAACTCGTCTTTCCCTAAATGGTAATCTCATAGAAGCTGTAAATGAATATACATATCTGGGAATACCTTTAACGAAGGCGAACAATTTTAGTAAAGCTCGAAAACACATACTTGCTAAAGCAACTGGAGCCATGTATAGTTTGATTTATAAATCACGGGAAATGAATATCCCAATTGCACAACAGATTGACCTGTTTGGGGAGGTAGTTAAACCGATTCTATTGTATGGCTGTGAAATATGGGGCTATCAAAATATTCAGGATTTCGAGAGACTCCAATTGAGATTTTTGAAATACGTTTTAAATTTAAAACCGAGTACACCAGATGTTATGGTATATGGTGAAACTGGAATTTATCCACTTAGAATAGACATAGATGTTCGTATGATATCATACTGGGTGAGTGTTATCAATTCCGGAAGTGCGAAAATTAATGCTATTCTTTATAGACTATTACCACAGCTGTATAAGACGAACCAGTATATGCACCCATGGCTGAATCATGTTGAAAATATGTTAGATAACACTTATTTATACTATATATGGACAATACAAGGCACTTTGCAAATTGACCCCACATGGGCCAAAGAATATGTTAGAAAAGCACTGACTGAGCAATATGTAATTGATTGGCGACAAAATATAAATACTATGAAGAAATGTTCACTTTATCGGCATATTAAGCACAAGTTCAATATTGAAACTTATTTAAATCATGTATGCAGAAAAGATGCAATATCTATTGTTCGCTTTCGGTGTCGAAACCACCGCCTCCCGATTGAAACAGGTTCATGGGGGAAAACAACAGACCCTGGATCCTGATATTACTGTACTGCATGCAATGTAGCGGCAACTGGGGATGAATATCATTATATGTTTAATTGTGTGAGAACGGAATCACTGAGGCGATGTTTCTTACCTTTATCTCTTACTCAGTCACCAAATTTATACACTGCTTGGTCCACCGCTCACCCATCCACCCCCATCCAGTTCATAACTGTTTACTGGATAATTCATGCATGTATCACCAACGCCAGTTCCTTGATTCAAGATTATTAATATTTTGACCTCTTATGTCACATATATGTGTTTATATGAGCGAATACAAAGATTTAGATTTAGATTTCCCCATAGCGTTACGGTAGACACGCCCCCTGAGTGAATGTGTTCATAAACCTATGAACGTAACGTGACGTCACTTTAAATGTCGTTCATAGGTTTATGAACACATTGATCCCGGAAATCACCGGGGATTGTCGGACATGAACGACTGCTTGAGTATTCAGCACATCCGGATTTAGTTTAAGTTATTATCATTCTTGAAATCAACACGTCTACATTCATTATACAAGCTAAACAAGACATTTCGTCATATGTGTATACTTTACAGTGAAATTTACTATATATGTGTATGAATACAGCGTATACCGCATTACCATGGCCTGAATCCCGGGTTCAAGTTAAATTTGACATATGAACCCCGAGTTCCAGTTATAATAGAGGGGTATTAATACAGCATATACCGCATTAAAGATACGGGCGGCGTTGGTTGGGGGGGGGGGGGTATGCTGTTAAAATATTCACCTCCGTCAAAAACCGCCATAAACAGAAAGAACAGTAAAATATAGACAGACTTATACTAGTCAAAAATATGGCATAAACAGTATGTTATAGTCAAATGTTTTTGCTTTATGTAAATAAAAGCAAAAAAACGTTACATTTCCTGGCTTTTGTTTAGATCCGGATATGGTAAACATAAAGAGCGTGCTTTGTTACTGTTTTCCTGATATGGAAACAATAAAGAGCGCTTATATCATTTGTGTGTGATTAACCAATAGAATTGCGCTGTGTTATGTAAACATAAGCAACACTTCTGTAACACGAGAAGGCTCTTGTTTATGTACATCATCGTACGTCTTGGCGACAATATGCTATTTACGCGCTGATTATGTTTGGCATATGAACAAAACTATATATATTTTAATATTCCTTCTGTTGATGGCGATTTGAACAAATATGAATATTTCTGCAACGAACGCCGCCAGGTGCCTTTAAAATGGCCTGAATCCCGGGTACCAAAAAGGGGAGGTGACTCCCTCTGTGTAATAGGTAATACATGTAAAACGAACACGTGCCTCTCCCATGGTATCTATACGCATGTTGACAATCAGATAAAAGATTGTATATCTGTGTATAGCGTCGTTATCTCAATCACCAGGTCTATATATGTACGCAATACCTTGTCATATATACAAGCTTGGAATAGGATTAAGATGTGTACAGATTTATGGTTCAGTATTCACCAGCCCGTAAGTATAATATACTGCATGCATAGGAACTGTATTATTGTCAAAATTCTTCGGATGGAGTTTAGTTAACTTGGTGCATTATATTTCATCAGTAGAAGGAAAACTCAAGATTATTCTCAATTGCAATGACAAGACTGAATCTATATCTATATTTGCGAATGTCTGTCTGTCTGTATTCTATAGAAATTCACAGGGGACCATCTAGATGGCACCAAAGGGGTCTAATATGGGTAACTTTTTACGAGAGAGATAATGGTGTGGTTTAAATTTGTCAAAAGTGGCGCCGTTCTAGTCAGGGATGCACGGAAGAGGAGAGGGGCACCAAAATTGATCAAACTAATTTTAGCCCCGAGGGGCCATCTAGATTGCACCAAAGGGGTCTACTATGGGTAACTTTTTACAAGAAAGATAATGATGTGGGTTAGAATGTTCTCAAGTGACGCCGTGGTTGTCAGTGACAGAAAAGGGGAGGGGCAGAAATATTTTTTGTCGCCGATTGCCACTAAACTTATATATAATTATCCGCATGATATAATGAATCTAATGTTGTGGTTTAAATATGTCAAAAGTGGCGCCGTTCGAGTCAGGGATGCACGGGAAGGGAGAGGGACACCAAAATTGATCAAACTAATTTTAGCGCCGAGGGGCCATCTATATGGCACCAAAGGGGTCTACTAGCGGTAACTTTTCACAAGAAAGAATGTGTGGGTTAGAATGTTTTAAGGAATCTAATAGTGTGGTTTAAATGTGTCAAAAGTGGCGCCGTTCGAGTCAGGGATGCAGGGAGGGGAGAGGGGAACCAAAATTGATATTCTTCTCATGGTACAAGGAATCTTATTATGTGATGTAAAGACGCCAAATTGCTGTCGTTTGAATGACAGATTGTGGGGGAGGGGGGCACTAAATTTGATAAGAATGGATTCAGCCGCCGATTGCCACCACACTTATACAATATCATCCCCATGGTATGAGGAGTCAAATGGTGTGGCTTAAATGTGTAAAAAGTGGTGTCATTCGAGTCAGGGGTGCACTGAAAGGCAGAGGGCACCAAATTGATACGCTATATTTGTATCGCCAATTTCCACCAAAGTGATACACATTCTTACCCACGATACGAGGAGTCTAATCGTGTGACGCCATATTGGTGCTGTTTGTGTGAGAGATGGAGGTGGTGGGCACTAAATTTGATCAAAATTTGTTTAGTCGCCGATTAGCACCAAACTTATAAATAATCATCTCCATGGTATCAGGATATTTAGAGCCGATTTCCACCAGATTGGTACATATTCTTCTCCGTGATACGAGGAATCTAATCGTGTGGTTAGATACACTCTTATAACTAATGTGTAGAAACGATTACACATCAAATGTGTAAACCCGGTTAATATGTGTAGTTTTACATACAAATACATTGACAAAGTGCCGTTCTACACATAATGTGTATATTTTGTTACACACAATTGTGTAAGAACGTATAACATGCGCATTGCGGTGCCTTCAGTTTCATAGTTTGCTACGTAACGGCCATATTGTTTGAGTATATTTTTTGGAATACAATCTACAGCGATCGTAGACAAGGGTGTAAGTTCAGAATTCCAATTTGTGGGTTTAGTATTAATAGTATATATGAGGATTTATTTGTTAAAACTTTCATGGCGATTACTGCCCTTAGACTCTTGTTATGATTGTTGTAATAATACTAATAATATGCAATCACGCAACGACCCTGGTTTGTTCATTCATATGGGAGGCCAAATTCACATTTATTAATAATTGTGCTTCAGCGCAATTCAATTCCGCTGATGCGCAATTCAATTGCGCTTCAGTCCAATTCAATTGCGCTGATGCGCAATTGAAAATGAATTGCACTAAAGCGCAATTAATTTTATATATATGGCTAAACCCCCCAGTTAATTAATGAATAAATCCAATAGAAAATTAATTGCGCTTCAGCGCAATGAGAGATAGGAGTCGGTTATCTGCGGCTGTCTCCGCTTGACGGCGTTATACGCAAAGTCGGTCCAAAAAGTGGTAAGTGGCTATAAGAACAGCAGTGGTATAATTAACGAATAACAGTATATTTTCTATCAGAATTTGGAGAGGTCCTATGTTCTTACATATATTTATCGTAGTTATGGATCGTAAATGTGATGAAATGAACTTGGCACAACTGAAAGATGAATTGAGAAAGCATGGCGATAAATTGTCGTGCCGAAAACATGAATTAAAACAGGTATGTTTCAAATATTATCGAATAATAAATAAGTATCTCTCACCGATATCGCCTCTCATAATTGCAGCTCATTGTATTGTTGTGCCATTTTATTCTTATATTATCTGTACATCAGAGGAAATACCAATAATAAAATAGTGTTTACACCGACTAACCTGTTGAGAAACAAATTATTGATTCCACGGCTTATATATAATAGCACGCAAAGTCATAGGCATATATCGTGGTTTATTACATTTATTTACACCCAAACAGAACAAACTATAACACAAAAGAAACAGATACATCAGATAAATTGATAATTTTTACATTAAAGATTCCCATCAGATGTATGCACAACGGCAAACTGTATTTGTATTTGTACAACAATATATGAATACGTGTGGGTGGCACGTTCTAGCCGAGCGCATGATAGTGTAATGACGTAATTTTATAGGGTATGCCTATATTAGGATTCTTGGTAAAATGTAGCATTGCCACCTTGCTATGACCACCGACAGTTTGATTTGTAATTAGATTAACTGGCAACAGGTCTTCCTACACTGAGAATGACACACACATCTGTATACTTTGTTTACATAACACCCAAAGGGAATGCTAAAGTCATAAATCCCCACATGTCGCTTAATTGTTCACAACGACGCTGGTCATTGGCGGTTTAAATATATTGATGGCAAATAGCATTACTTGGGGTCAAATTAACATTTGAAACAAACTAATTTCGTATTCTAGATTGTTTGAGTATATTTTTGGAATACAATCTACAGCGATCGTAGACATGGATGTAAGATCAGAATTCCAATTTGTGGGTTTAGTATTAATAGTATATAAGGATTTATTTGTCAAAACTTTCATGGCGATTACTGCCCTTAGACTCTTGTTATGATTGTTGTAATAATACTAATATTATGCAATCACGCCACGACCCTGGTTTGTTCATTCATATGGGAGGCCAAATTCACATTTATTAATAATTGTGCTTCAGCGGAATTCAATTGCGCTCATGCGCAATTGAAAATGAATTGCGCTAAAGCGCAAATAATTTTATATATATGGCTAAACCCCCCAGTTAATTAATGAATAAATCCAATAGAAAATTAATTGCGCTTCAGCGCAATTATTTTCCCATATATAGGAACCCCCAGTTAATTAATGGAATAACCTATCTATTCAGGGGTGTAAGCTTGTAACAATGGCTGCGGACACACGTACCACAGTTTCGATGGCATAGTAGGTGTGACAATTAATTATGGTGGAGTTTGGTGACAATTGGCCAACATAATTTATATGGCATAGGAAGTCATGTCGCCCACCGCATATTCACACAGTGAGTCGACTGACCAATTAACCCATTGCGTTTCACCAAGGCTGATCTCTACTCATTACGTTTAGCCACATTGTATTCTCTACGATACATAAAATTGCACGATCGATCGTCCATAATTGTGTTTGAACCTATTCACTCACATATCATGCAAATGGCATGTTTTTTTTTATTGATATGAGCTGAATACATGTTTATCTACTTATATTATTTTCACGCGTATTAAGTCAGTTCCCCAATTGCGTGTTTTATTTTGCGACGTTAAATTCTACGCATAATTAGGCTAACATCATGTGGACAGATGCAGCTGTATCGGAATTGTTGGAAGCGATGCAGATAAGAGAAAGTATATGGAATAAACAAAGCGACTTATACAAGGATCTAAACAAGAAAAAAGCTGATTATAACGAACTTTTGGAAATTTTGTCCACGATTATTCCGGGTTTATCGGAAAAATCACTGAAGAGTAAAATACAGAGTTTAAGGACCATGTATCGAGAGGAAGTGAGAAAGGTGAATAAAAGCAAGAAAAGCGGCGTTGCTGCCAAAGATATATATGTACCAAAATGGAAGTTTTTTGAGGAATGCTCTTTTCTGGAGGAAAGTCTGTGGACCGGACCAGGGACTTATTCTAACATTCCACAAACACGTGCAAATACCGTCGTTTCTGACCACTCCGATGTAACACAAGCCAGTATCTCGGATAGTATTTCAGGTGATGCTGATGTGCCTGCTACCAGCAGTAATGACACAAACGATAACAGTTCTGTGCAATCGACGCTACCGTCGACATCCAACGTGAGAAGGAAGCGTGGTGCTACGTCATGGGTGGACACAGCAGCCCAGGCATTCGCTACAATCGCCGGTAATGTTACACAGAAAGAGGATGAATGTGATGTGTTTGGTAGCGACATCGCGATGGCCATGAGGCGTTGTCCGGATGCAGAAAAGCGACGTAGACTCAAGTTTTTGCTACAAACCACTGTATATAATTTTGAAGAGAGCAGCAGCTATTTACAAAATTTCCAAGGAAATCAAAGTTTCCCTCCAATGGTTGATCTGGCGATTCTGGAAGTGAAGTGTAGACTTGTGTACGTTTCCCCTGTAGCAAGAAATCTGAGTGTTGTGGCAAGTTTTTCATATGGAGTCAACGCTGATCTCATAACTGTATCTTGTTTCGCAATCAATGGGGTCACTTTTTACAATACGGTATGGAACTCCGACTTGTTCAGCCTGAAGAAAAAAGAAAACACCATGTAAAGTAGCTCATAACATATTTTGACAAATTATCACCCCCTCCCATATGCAATCATAGAATGGGCCATATTTTATACGCTGAAAACGACGCAGAAGACACAGACGCCGAAAACACAGAATGCCAAAATAACTTTACTGCAAATACGCACGCATTCTCACCCAAGAACATTCGCACGATGCGTTGTAATGTATAGGCCCCCGGTGGCACTGGAACTATGTACATCATGGGACTGTGGCACCAGCCATCAACTCACCCTATAATATATTTTATATTGTCCACCCATGTGAAATGGTTATGTCTCAATAGTAATACTCTCCTGGTAATATGCACCTATCAACATAAACATTTATATTTACCTCGTGAAGTTGGTGAATTCTTTCTCATCCGCGTCTTCTAATTCCTGCAGTAGACTGTGAGAAATTCCATACCGGTTCCGTTCTAGGGTGGAGTTCATTGGTTTTGTCCAGCACTTACGATTTAGATGTCGTTTTGTTCGTTCCAGTTCTCCCAATAGTAACGTGCCCAGACCCACAAGGGCCAACAACGTATCATCATTCGACCGTACATGTGAACGCGACATAACACTTATAACTGATCGCAATGTTTGACCCACTTTTATATATGCTGAGAAATTACACCGGTGATTTGTTCTTAGTAAGAACAATCATGACTGTTGACAGAAACAAGGTATTCATTAAGTTATCAAGTGGACTTGTGTGTTAGCATTAAAATATAACATTGCGTGTTGAGTAAAGATCAACAGCGACAAGACATTCGGTTAGATAAATCATTGAGATGTCGATCTCGACGCTGATAGAGCTTGGAAAAGACTCATTGTGTGAATGTGCGGCGGGCGACATGGCTCACTATGGCACAGAAATATGACGACCAAGTGTCACCAATATTGCACCATAATTAATTGTCACACCTACTATGCCATCGAAACTGTGATACGTGTGTCCGCAGCCAATAATTCAGTTTCATAGTCTGCTACGTGACGGCCATATTGTTTGAGTATATTTTTTGGAATACAATCTACAGCGATCGTAGACATGGATGTAAGTTCAGAATTCCAATTTGTGGGTTTAGTGTTAATAGTATATGAGGATTTATTTGTCAAAACTTTCATGGCGATTACTGCCCTTAGACTCTTGTTATGATTGTTGTAATAATACTAATATTATGCAATCACGCCACGACCCTGGTTTGTTCATTCATATGGGAGGCCAAATTCACATTTATTAATAATTGTGCTTCAGCGGAATTCAATTGCGCTCATGCGCAATTGAAAATGAATTGCGCTAAAGCGCAAATAATTATATATATATGGCTAAACCCCCCAGTTAATTAATGAATAAATCCAATAGAAAATTAATTGCACTTCAGCGCAATTATTTTCCCATATATAGGAACCCTCAGTTAACTAATGGAATAACCTATCTATTCAGGGGTGTAAGCTTGTAACAATAATTCAGTTTCATAGTCTGCTACGTGACGGCCATATTGTTTGAGTATATTTTTTGGAATACAATCTACAGCGATCGTAGACATGGATGTAAGTTCAGAATTCCAATTTGTGGGTTTAGTATTAATAGTATATGAGGATTTATTTGTCAAAACTTTCATGGCGATTACTGCCCTTAGACTCTTGTTATGATTGTTGTAATAATACTAATATTATGCAATCACGCCACGACCCTGGTTTGTTCATTCATATGGGAGGCCAAATTCACATTTATTAATAATTGTGCTTCAGCGGAATTCAATTGCGCTCATGCGCAATTGAAAATGAATTGCGCTAAAGCGCAAATAATTTTATATATATGGCTAAACCCCCCAGTTAATTAATGAATAAATCCAATAGAAAATTAATTGCGCTTCAGCGCAATTATTTTCCCATATATAGGAACCCCCAGTTAATTAATGGAATAACCTATCTATTCAGGGGTGTAAGCTTGTAACAATAATTCAGTTTCATAGTCTGCTACGTGACGGCCATATTGTTTGAGTATATTTTTTGGAATACAATCTACAGCGATCGTAGACAAGGATGTAAGTTCAGAATTCCAATTTGTGGGTTTAGTATTAATAGTATATGAGGATTTATTTGTCAAAACTTTCATGGCGATTACTGCCCTTAGACTCTTGTTATGATTGTTGTAATAATACTAATATTATGCAATCACTCCACGACCCTGGTTTGTTCATTCATATGGGAGGCCAAATTCACATTTAGTAATAATTGTGCTTCAGCGCAATTCAATTGCGCTGATGCGCAATTGAAAATTAATTGCGCTAAAGCGCAATTAATTATATATATATGGCTACCCCCCCAGTTAATTAATGAATAAATCCAATAGAAAATTAATTGCGCTTCAGCGCAATTATTTTCCCATATATAGGAACCCCCAGTTAATTAATGGAATAACCTATCTATTCAGGGGTGTAAGCTTGTAACAATAATTGCGCTTCATCGCAATTTCATTGCGCTTCAGCTCAATTTATATGAATTAGGCTGGATTGCGCTTTAGCGCAATCGAATTGCGCTTCAGCGCAATTATTAATAAATGTGAATTTGGCGTCCCATACATTTAAAGCAAAAACTCACAGTACAGAACAAAATACTACATACCACTATGCGCCATGAAAGTTTTAACATATAAATCTGCATATATTTTTAATACTATAGCCACAGGTCGGACTACTGAACTTGCATTTCTTGTCTACGAACTGTGCGTGTAAGAACCTACAAAAAATGTGTAAGGGATATGTGTTGATTTTATACACACAGTTGTGTATCAATGTGTAAAAATTGACCCATGTATGTGTACAAATTGTTGCACAATTTGTGTACGAATATGAAACTACACATATACTACACAAATATGTTTAAGATCAAAATTGAATAATGATTGTGTAGCAGGGCTACACATTTTGTGTAGAAACCTATACATTAGTCATAAGAGTGTACGCCAAATTTGTGCCGTATTGCGAGAGATATGTGGGCCCTATATTTGATACGAATTTGTATACTCGCCAATTTTCACCAATTGTATATATATGCATTTCCATAATGAGTCTAAGTGTGTGGTTTAATGATGACAAAAGTGGCGCCGCTTCAGTCTGAAATAGGACAGGAGGGTCACCAAAGATAAAAAGATATGGTTATTGCCAATTACCATCAAATCCATACACCTTCTTCTCAAATGATACGAGGAATCAAATCGTGCGTGTTAAAACGTATAATGAGCTAGCAATCCTGATACACAGAAGAAAGCATTATCATTTTTTTAAGATATACACATATTCTTGCAAACTGGGAGATCTCGAACCGTCAGAGGATTGCATATTAGAATGGGTCATATATAGTATAACACAATTGAGTCTGTTCCATTCAATATAGTTTCCACACACAAAATTACAATAAACCACTCAAAATATCGCTCTGTGTCGGGCACATGTAGCTGATATACGTGCTGGATAGCAACATTTCTTTTAAACTAAGAATATTTCGCCAATATATAGTGCCATTAAATTTAATAGAGGAGCACCTGGACATTTCTTTACAACATCTGTATCTTCATGGAGATATGATAGCCAGGACTGGTGCCCTCAAAATCTTAGTCTAAACCACTAGAATGATTGATACATATATATACATATATATGTAACACCTAATTGTCGTCTTTTATTTTTGCGAACTAATATGTTTATGATGTTCATGTTATAACGTCTGACGTATATACGCAGTTGTAAATGAATAAATACTTCGTTATTGGTGGAACGGATTAATCGCGATAAACAAAATGAGAATCGACAAGGTGAGCCACTACTTATATTCCATGTTTAAGAATAATGTTTTGTGATGCTATTTGGATATACAATTTATGAGAATACGTGTAACACTTTGAGCAAGAGTATCCTCTATTCCCACCAAACATCCACAGCATGATGCAGAGGGTTTCACATCACTTTAACCTGGGCAATGCCGGTTAACCCTGCTAGTATGTTATAAAATAATTAAAATTTGTTATCGTTTTAACAATTGCGCGAGAGTATTATAGTTTTAAAAGTTTGTATTTGGTTAAGTTATGGTGCTGTCTTAAAATTGCTATAATACTCGACTAAGAGCCATAAGTCTTTCAAGTCGCACATGATTATCAACTCACATACAAAACAAATTGCAAAATGTATCAATAAACGGCTGTTACATATGATTAGGGCCAAGACGCGCCCGCCAACCAGGTCTCGTCAAATCATATTCGTCGAGTATTTGAACACAAAAACTTGCTTTTGCTCTATGCAATGTAATTTGAGATTTGAGATATGACAATGATAGAAAGCACCATCACGTGATTATATTTGGCATATATGGGCACTTGCACATTGATGATAAATAAATTACATGAACATACATATGACGTGAATACACATTACATAAATATATAATAATTTGTATGATACATAAGATATTTTCGGTATATCTGCAGCATTGTCGCTACCAATTGTCGCTTCTAATTTTGGCTGTATAATATCGCCATCCGTACACTACCATACACTCTACAGTTGTACCGAAATACTGCAGAATGCATACAATTGTGCCTGTGAATACAATATTCTTTCTCCCGCCCTCGGTCGATACCACCATTGACCTTATTTATCATCACAGAAAGTGAAATAAAACACTCTTAGTGGAGTCTACATGTACACACATTCACAATAGCCAGGTTCGGCCTCACGTACATGTAACTTGTAACGTGTGTTACTATGGTATTACTATGGAAATAGTTGACGGGAAAAGTCTTGTGATTTACGTCGCCTACACGTTTTGAAATATTGGCCGGACTTGAAGCAGGACTATTAATCAATAATTCGGTGGTAGAAACAAGCTGTCCGTAGTGCGACCACCGCCATCATGCGTAATTGGTTTAATTGAATACAGTATTTCCGTGCAGATACACTACATGCATGTCTGCATAGCGTTGATCACTCATTCAGTAATAAATTGATTTATTCCTCTTTGCTACAAGTTTAATAATGCCACGCGTTTGACAAAACACTGCTGAACTGTTTGACTGCGCACATGTGTGCGAAATGGTCATGTGAGTCAGGTGACTGTCGTGTTGGCAATGACAACACACGTTACAAGTTACAGGTTCGTGTGGCTAAATATGGCTAGTATATATTTGCTCTATTGTTTGTTGTGATGAGGGGATTTGTCGTTTTAACATGGGTTAATGGCATATTTATATACCCGCTACGATTACTAATACCACATACGTCAATAATTCTCAAAAAACGCAAAGGGGTGCAATTTTCGGAAGAAGCGTTGGTGTCGAAATGTTCACTACGGATTCTATTATATTTTTTCCAGAAAGACGACATGTTATTTCCTATTCACGTCCACGATTATGCTGATCATAGGCTGAAACGTTCCATATCAGTAAGGTGACGACGCAGGCAAATCATGTCCTGAATACAACCGAACGATATTTGAAATATTATATTTTAGTAATTTCTGTTATGGACTGAGCTTAGATGGTTAAAAGACAATACGAACACACTGTGAAGACTGAAGTTAAATCAAGAGGATATGCGGATTAGTAATGACACCATCACCTCGAACTCAACACACCTCAGAATAAGGTGTTCATTTATTAATTATGGCGTCCTGGTCCCAAAGTCGGTACAGTGAGGACTCAGATGAGTTATCTCCAGAATATAGCCGGCTTCTGTTTCATGGCTGTGGCAGTAGAGATATAGCACGTGAATCGTCTGATCGTTACACGATGACATTAGTAGGGAGCAGAGCGAGCGGCGTGGGTATCACAGGAAGCGACATAGATGTTCTAATCGAACCTCGAAACATAATAATAGATGAATCCAAGTTGAGATACCGACATGACGTCCCGTGTTATGTCCGGATATCTACTGAGGGGTTAGCAGGGCTCATACCAAGCGTCCTCATGGGTGACGGGAAATACGCGCGGGCTGATCCCGTCAGAGACATGAGTGAAGAGATCTTTGGAGAAACTAAGTTTAGTGGATTCTCTGGATACTCAAAGGTTGGTAACATATATACTGGACGAGGCAACTCCGTCGACCTTGTTCCACAGCTGAGAATCAGCGGAAAACCACAGATAGTTCGCTCATTCGCTGCACGCGATCGGTCTTGGCCACCCGACCACACTATATCACTGATAAGCACGGGGGTTTTTCACCTTGCAGCACGACCTGCGCCCTCGTGCCCGGACCGTGAGCATGATTTCTGTCTGTCATTTGCCAAGGCAGAAGTTGTGTTGATGAGAACAATGTCAGTTAACCAGATGCACGTGCACAGTATAACACTTTTGAAGTTGATCGGACACGTCATAGATTTTGGCCGGGGAATGTTGACGTCATACCATCTGAAGACATCAGCTCTCTGGCATTTTGAGAAGACGGACGCTCGATTCTGCGAAAATGACTTGTCAGTAGTTGATATATTAAAGAGACTTGATCAGAATTTAAAAGAAAGATTCCTTCCTCATTATTTTGTTCCTGAAATGAACTTGTTGACCGGTGTCTCGGAATCTGATCTGATATATGTCCGCAGGCGGCTGTGGTCTTTTCTCGGGTTGTGTATCATCACTGATGATGTCGCGGGAATAACACCATACACAAGGCTACGACTCGCTCATAATATAATTGACCATGCAAACAGACAACTCTGTAAACCAAACCCGGCTAGTATGCGGACGGGTCATATGTCTAATATCGGGGACATCCTAGAATCAGCAGAGGTCATGTATGGAACCGGGGTTGTATCTCACAATGTAATGAAACAACGAATATCAGCATCTGCAATGACGAGGTGCCCAATCCATGTAGTCAGACGCCAGTGTGTAGACGGCATTAAATCACTGCTTACGTCATTCAATAATAATGTTGACATTTGGTTGTATTCTGGACAACTGGACTCTGATAAATATAACACCTTTGTCGAATATGTTTCTACCATTATCGGTTCCACTGAGGAACCTTTAGAAGAGTTCTTCGTGATAAAATCGACTGGTAAGAATAGAGAAGACGGTCGTGCCGTCAGAAGAAGAATGCGAAAATCGGAAAAAATTATGATTAAATGGGTAGCATTCATCAATGATATAATTACCAAGTTACACACATACGGGAACATCGTTGCCGACCAAATGTTACGTGATACGTCATCTAAATCACGTGGTTACATCAGCCGCGTAAGCAGCAATCGGTGCGAGGAAAATGTAGACAGACTCTTGAATAACATTACAAAGGAATTGCTAACGTTTGCAGTCGACCATATTGATACGTTATGTTATCCTCTCGACAATAACACCTATAGCTATTCAGTCAGGCCGGTGTCAGTCGGAGACGTTCATGCCAACGTTCTCATCTTGCGAGAAGTCATTGAGAGACTGTTTCTCAACGTCGAGTACGCTCTCGTTACGAGCGCTCGGATCAAGGCATCTCGTGGATCAGGTGATCAGAAGGGGAGAATAATGCGAAAGATGAATCCAGAGAGTTTGGAATGTCAATGTTTCTTATGGTTCCAAACTTTCGACGAAATGCTAAAGCAATTCAGCAGTTTGTGTTCGGCGTCATGTTGGCATCATAGTTGGATGGAATTCATGGCCGCCACATTCCGCCGCCAGCATTATTCATAAAAAGTCACGTCGTTCATTGAAGCTGAATGCGAAACATGATCACTCGTGGACTCCAGTAAGAAACTAAATGCTTTCAATAGCGACAATGCTAACATGTATATATGGTATTAAACAGAGATCCCATACCTTATTTGCAACAATCATAACCGCTGATCCGTAAGACAACTTTATGACACAATCGGCCAAATTCTGGTATCTGGTCATGACCACTCTATTAATCATGCACGGTGTTCCAAGTCGGGACTTCGGTCTCGCTAAATTTCCTGGGCCATGTACTATCAAATTTCGCACTTGTACACAACTTCCGAATGCGCGGGCGGCTATTCAAGGGCCTGTGACTCCACTCTTGTGCGCGGTAGATATTATAGTACTCGCACAAGCAGCCATTTATAAATCGTACGCGTATACAGGCTTATACTTGTCCAACAATAACTTACTTGTTCTTACGTACCAAGTTAGACATGGGCTCGGGGAGCTGTGGGCATCCATGAGCGTGTGTGTTCAAGTGATTTGCACGTGTCATCTAATCCCAATGCCGACTTGTATCGTAATAAAATACAAGGAGTCGGCAGTTGTATGTCGTTGATCTAGTACTCAGCTGTGCCATGTTCCGAGTCGTACATAACTGTAAAAAAACACTTAAAGTGATGTGAAACACTCCGGTAGTGTGACCAAATACAAAGTGAGAATAATCTTGCTCAAATAGTTAGGTTTTACAATTATTAATCAAATTTGACGACACACACTGTCATTCTTATCTATTAATTAGACGCAATGACTCTAGATTGCGAAATAATTTGTGTTAGTTTATCGTCGATATTTGCGTCCCGAATCGAGATATAAATATTTACAATTGAGCGTGGTTCAGATGATGTTTTCTATGGAGTGGTATGACCGATTTCGTTGCAAATGTCGGTAATGGTTGGTTGGCATAGCGCCTGAGTACTAACTTATCCATTTCACGCACCCGAACAAGTCCATAATATGTCTTTAAGCACTCGGAAGTCATAATTCGTAAGTTCGTAGTATTAATTTGGCTTTTCATGCACTTGGGAATAGCGGCAAATTTCCTGCAAGTACAACTGCCCAGAGCTTTATAGTACAGGACACATGCAGGTTGTCCACTTGTGCAACGAGGTCATGGAATAATGTGAAAATCATCGATGTGTGTATCGATATGCTGAAACAACGCGATAAACTCCAACAAACTAGACCACTAAAGAACTACACGAAATTTGACATTCACTTTTTCGAAAAAATCTCAAATTCAAACAATTAATTTGAAGGAATGTTTATAACCAATGTATGCCATATTACCATAGCAACAACTCTTTACCCTCACAATATGAGAGATATGTTATAATTATGAAAACAGTGGTTTAAAAAACAACTGTTTTTACATGTAGGTCGATAGACAGTTTGACAGGAAATATTTTCCAAAAAGCACACTGGATTATCTAGACTATGAACCCAACTAGGGTATGCGCTCAGTCTATCATGACTGTCTGCCAAAAAATAAATAACGCATTTTTCATTTAGTTTTTGGCAGCCATTTGCAGAACTATTTTGTTTTAGGAAAAATCACCATAAACTTACATGTAAAAGATGAATCAGTAATGAGTATTTATGTCCGCCATTTTATTGAAAAAGTGGGTGAATAATATGTATGTTGTTTTATGCTGTTTTGGTCCTTTGCCAGATAAAAAAAATAGTCCTGCAAATGGGTATAAAAAATGAACTTTTTTCATAATTCGAACATATTTCTCATTTTGTGAAGGTAAAACACGTGTTATTAGAATACTATAGCATAAATTGGTTTTAAAGGATAATGATTTTCCTTTCAAATTTATTGTTTTAAATTGAAATTGTTTAATTCTTTAACCCTTTCTATACTAAATGGATTCTCCCAGTCAGTTAAAAAGTCTACATGGGAATGGTCTATTATTGATTTGAGGGATATACAGGTAATATAATCAGACGACAGACAAATAAAAGTACAGAAGGAGTCTTATGTAATGAGGGAATTGTTTAGCTTGATAACTACTCGTCAATGAAATAATGCTTTAGTGTAGAAAGGGTTAATGATGCCCAATCTGATTTAAATCCACTTAAGTAATATATTATATGTGCATCAATATAATGACATGGTACCAGGTGTTAGCAGGTTTTTAGATTTTGTTGCCACCTTTTACGGGGAACGTGTGACCAACCCGACTTTTAAGGATACGTTCACACACTGGCATGTTTGCACGGTATGGTTTGCGGGTATTTCGTCGTATAAATCGATATGGTGCCAGAATATGAACGGAAACAAGCATATACAATGCACATGTGCCACAGCTAATTACGTGCGAAGTAAACCGTATGTAGTTCCACATGTAGCCATGCTAACGGAAAATAAATCTGATTTAAATCAAATGAATCGATTTTTTTTTTTTTTTTTTTTTAAATCACAAACCCTGGTGTGAACTGGTGAAAGTAATATATAGAAATAACGACACATTGAAAGGCACGGGAGGTCTTAGTTGTCGAAAATATTCATATTTGTTCCAGTCACCGTAAACAGAAAAACATTAAAACGCATACAGTTTCGTTCATATATACCATGACCATCGTGTAAAGAGCATGCTATCATAAAGACCTAACTATATTTTACCTAAGCAAGAGCCTGATTGTGTCACAGAAGACAGCACAATGCTACTGGCTAATAACACACAAATGATATAAACGCTCTTTATTAGTTCCATATAAGGAATTCAGGGACAAAGAACGCTCTTTATGTTGACCACCATAATGTAAACAAACACCAGGAGAGTAACGTTTTATGCTTTTGTTTACATAACAATGGTCAACATATGACAATAACATACTGTTTATGTGTTATTTCTTATTTGTATACGAACAAAGTCTATCTACATTTTAATATTCTTTCTGGTTGTGGCGGTTTTTGACGGGTGGAAATATTTTCACAGGATACCCACCGCCAAGACCTCCCGTACCTTTGACGTGATCAACAATACAACTTTGAACAAGATGTTTAGCCCCAAACAAACAGCCATGTGTGCTGCATGGAACAGAAAAGAGCATTAGGTGTTTGTCTATTCCTGATATGGTAGAAATAAAGAGCGTTTCTTTCATTTATCCGCGAAAACTTGAAAACAGCTGGAAAATGACTATGACCATGGCAAGTATTTTTATACGCCCTTTTTGAAAAAAGGTCGTATTATGTTATCAGTCTGTCCGTCCGTCCGTCTGTCCGTCTGTCCGTCCGTCCGTCCGTCTGTCCGTCTGTCTGTCCGTCCGTCCGTTAACATTTTTGGTTTCCGATCGATAACTCCAGTTTGGAGTATTTGATCTGAACCAAAGTTGGATGTGTATTTCCCAGCTAAAGATACAGGCCAAGTTCGAATATGGGTTCCGTCCAATTATTTTTACATGAGTTACGGCCCTTTTCGACTTAGAATTTAACCGTCTGTTAACATTTTTGGTTTCGGACCTATAACTCCAGTTTGGATTATTTGATCTGAACCGAAGTTGGTATGTGTATTTCTCAGCTAAAGATACAGACCAAGTTCGAATATGGGTTCCGTCCAGTTATTTTTACATGAGTTACCGCCCTTTTTCAACTTAGAATTTTACCAATTTCATAACATTTTGGTTTCCGACCGATAACTCCAGTTTTGATTATTTGAGCTGAACCAAAGCTGGTATGTGTATTTCCCAGCTAAAACTACAGGCCAAGTTTGAATATAGGTTCTGTCTAATTATTTTTACATGAATTATGGCCATTTTTCGACTTAGAATTTGACCACATTTTGGCATTGAAATTTGGGGTACATGTAAATCAGATTTTCTTCAAATGTAGGCTCAAAGTATTATCTTATTTTGCGATAGTACAATTCGAAATGGCTAAAGGGCGTATTTTGCCACGCCCTAGTGATGCTCTTGTTCAGAGAATATGAAGACGATATATCAATATTTCGTGTATTTATCAACTTATCTTACGCCTCCTTCCAAATTACGTAGACAACATTAGGAAGGTCGAATGACTAGTGCCGTGGGAAATTGTTTCCACTTGCACTCATCATTGTTTCCTAGTATCCATTTAATGAAACAAATGGGGAACCCAAAGGAGCTGTTTGGTTCCATGTTCTGGTTCTATCCATGGAACCAGATATAGATAACCAAAGCAAGTCACTTTGGTTCTCCCCTCAGGGCAAAACATTTAAACAAGTGTGGTTCCATGTAGAACCTGAATGTCTGTTGCGTATTTAATTTGGTCCTTTAATTTGGTCCTTTAATTTGGTTATTCGATGAATCAAACATGTTTGGTTCTTTATTTTGGTTCTCCGTGAAGAACTAAAACACGCATGTTTGATCTTCGTTTAGCTCTTTATTTTTATTCTTCACGAAGAACCAAAATATGTGTGTTTGGTTCTTCGTTTGGTTGCCTTACTGTGACAAACCTGGTAACCAGTTTTTGGTTTCCCAGGGAACCAAATTTTCTCAGTGTGTACGCCACCTCCATATTGTACAATGGACACCGTATATACCCTAGCAGCATGACTTAATTTGAGACCGGGATAATACGTGCATGTCACTTTATCGCGACTAAATGGGATTTCCCCGTCAAATATAACGAATTTTAAGAAGAACAATGGATTTATTTATTGCAAACTCACATATAACATAACATTTATTGACAAAATACACCCACGCAATTGCCATTAAAATATACCCACGCAATTGTCATTAAAATAATTTCAACAAAAGTCAAGACAGCTTCATGGTAACATACATGTATGTGTGTACAACAATAGAACATGCATTGGTAAATTAACATTATATATTCTTAAAGATGGTCTATCTCTTCCGGGTCACAGTTACAACAACAACAACATAATGTTTATAAATCCTGAGTTTAAGACTACAAATAGCCATTTTGTGAATGAAAATAAAAAATACAGATAAAACTCTGATGTTTATTATTTGTCTACAAAGTCGTAATACAGTGGGTTTTTTTCGATCATGATTCACGGTAAATCTCTCGGCGAATGAGCAATGCTCCTTTATTGAGGCTGCAAACAATATAGAGTTATCCCTCTTGGTACGCTCCGATCGTTTTCCCGCGGATTTCTTTTCTTAAAAATAGCCCACAAAACTGTCCCATGAATGTCACATGAAATTCTAAATAAAATTGATATTAACCCTTTCAGTGCCAGGTCCGATTTTTGTATCAACTCATATACCCTGTGCCAATGCATTATCTTATATATGCGAGTCGACAATAAGTCCCCTCGCATATATAAGAGAATGAATTGGCCTAACAATTTTTCATCATTTTTTACATTTTTTTTACAATTTTAATACTTTTTTCTTATATTCTTTAACAGACTTATTTTGTAGGTTTAGTGCCAGGGAATCTTACATTTTTCATGGGCATCAAAATTATTACTATGAATAATTGGTGATAGTTTTGAGTTATAACATTATACGGTTTTATCCAGTTTGTTTTTAAATTCGCTATAGCTTGCATAAGCATACCCAAAAAAAGTTCAACCCAAAAAAATCTGAAAAAAAAAAGAAAAAAAATGAGATGAGATCGGCCCCTGGCACTGAAATGGTTAATAGACAGAAGCTTTTTTGGATAGATATCCTCGCTTCATTCCTATCATATCAGTCCATAGAATATATTTATATAATTTGCCGGGAAGACATGGACCATCTTTAATTGAGCGCCGATTGACTTGTTTGTGGAAAACCGCCGAACCTTGTTAGATACCAGGTTACAAATGTTCGGGTTTTCAGCCTTCATGAGTTATAGGAACTTTTTTTATTTCATCCTTGTTTGTGATGTTAGTTTGGTGCATGCAGTGAAAAATTATTACCGCAAATATGTATGCTTTACACATCTTATTATAAAGTGTTCCTCCGTTTTAATTTAATTTGCTTCACATTTCTACAACAGGGTTTCTCATAATGTATTTTGAATGCGAGGGTCGTCCAACTTCTATCTGCTGCTTATGATTGTTCACTCTAAGACAAAGCGATACGGGCCAAGAGACTGAGAGGACTGTAGCAGCCCCCCCCCCCCCAATGTTTTTAAAGCTCAATTTTTTTGGAAATTTTCTGGCAAATTGCAGATATTTTCGGTAAAATTCGGGTACTTTTCAGGCAAACTGAATGGTATGTCAGGGGGAAATTGTGGCAAATTACAGTATTTTTCCCATTTGTAACCGAATTATACATATTTAAGGTTAACTTGAATCTATGCCGTTACATTTATGTGTATAAACAAGGTATATTCTACAGAAACTATGTTACAACCATGAGTATATCATGTAACAAAATTCGGGCAAAATATCTCAGCCCCCCCCCCCCCACCCTAAAATATCTCAGCCCCCCCCCCCTAAAATTTCGGGCGCCCGTACGGTTATACTCTAAGATTACTTAAACACGAATTCGTATTTCGTATCAAAATCGGTTCACTTTCATATTTTCAAGAGTCATGATTACTCGCTAGAACGGCCGGTATTCTCTGAGTCGATCTGCTTTGTGGTTTCAAAATAAGACAATGTCTCAAATATTTATTTAGTGATTGATTGATTGATTGATTGATTGATTGATTGATTGATTGATTGATGTAAAGTCAATCCAGTATACCCTGCCCCATGTTTCGGTTATTAATAAAATCGGAAATCACGTTAATCATTTTTCATTTCATATGTACATATATATTATTAAAGGTACTCAATCCGACCAGACGGTCCCCATACCATCAAGATACAGCAACAACATTTCTTCAAATACGCGTTAGCTATCAGAATCGATTTATTGCATCAAAATAATGCTAACCACTGTCAACTATGGTATCAAATTTTCCAAAACTTATTTATCGACATTATCAACATTTTTTTCAACAAAATAAGGCCGTATTATCACTTGAATTTAGAGTTATCCATCTTCGTCCGCAATTTTTTCCGAGACCTTCCATTTGACCACGTTATTCTGGGCCACATATTATTACACATCTCGAGAAATAACAAACTTCAAAGATCGATATCTGATCACCCTGAGCTTTGATGGTGGGTTCCTCGACTCGAATTAAATATTTTTTACCCCCGAAACCAAAGAAATTGTAATTTAGGAGCGTCTGGTCGGATTGAGTACCATTAAATTGCGGCAAATTACAGTATTTTTCACTTTCATTTCACATGTGCATATATATTATCTCTCGTCTCTCAGTTTACAATCATTTAAACTCATCAAATTGTTATGTCTTGTTATGCAAAATATGTCTATCATGTTTGTCATGTACATTAAAAACTCAATTCAATTCATATATATGCATGAATACATTCTTTAACAATTGAGTCGGATCATACAATATATGAGATAAACATTAACCATAAACAAACTATTTACATGAGATTTACATGTGTCCAACCGTAACAATAATTACAAACTTCTTATTCTCGGTCCCATAGAATAAGAACCACCTTAAAGGTACACCTTAAGAATAAACATAGTCTTTTCAGGAGGATTATATGTTTAATGAATCAGAGACCATGCAATTTTTTCTCTCTCGTGTGGTTCTTCCAGAAGTATATATACGAAATTACAAACTTCTTCGTTTCGGTCCCATAGAATAAGAACCACCTTAAAGGTAAACCTTAAGAATAAACATAGTCTTTTCAGGAGGATTATATGTTTAATGGATCAGATACCATGCAATTTCTCTCTCGTATGGTTCTTCCAGAAGTATTTATACGAAATTACAAACTTCTTCGTGTCGGCCCATAGAATAAGAACCACCTTAAAGGTACACCTTAAGAATAAACATAGTCTTTCCAGGAGGATTATATGTTTAATGGATCAGAGACCATGAAATTTCCCTCTCGTATGCATGGTTCTTTCAGAAGTATTTGGGGATATACAGTTTTCTAATTTCCACCAACTGACAACAGATAATTAATAAATTATATATGTCTCCTACATATTCGACACATTGTTAAAATGTGTAATTTTATTGTCATTATCATTAAATATTTAGATATTTATTCCATCTTCCACATTCTGTATGTAACGATTTGTGTTCTGAGCTTCAAAAGGTGGCAAATTATTCAAATACTTCCTGTAACCGTAATCATTACAACATATAACTATATTCATTCATTAACATGATTTCTCTTGTTTATTAAGTATAACTATATTGATTCATTAACATGATTTCTCTTGTTTATTAAGTATAACTATATTGATTAATTAACATGAGTTATCTTGTTTATTAAAGTACATTGTGGTCGTTTGGTGAGCTTATTATCTAAACATTTCCTATGGGATAACTTCGCGCCAATGAGTATTTAGTATAGAAAGGTTGTACAAATAAATTCCTGGTCATTTAAATTCACTGACTCGATCTTTAGTTCAAATACTTTTGATATATGAACGGACCAGGAGCTTAGATGCATCGTGAACAATTTAAACATCGACTTGTTATCTTGCGAACGTAGAGATATTCTTTTGTACGAATGAACACTTATTTGTCCAAATAAGTATCGTATAGGTCATCTCAACGAGTGTCTTCGGAATTAAGAAGGGTGGCGTACATCTTGTTTTGAAGCAATCAACTCTATTCGCGAGCGCCAAGCGCGAGTGAGTTGAGTTAATAACTCCCAACCAAGACGCATGCTACCCTTCTTAATTCTGAAGACACGAGTGAGATGATATGTCCAATTTAGACGTATAAATCAAGTGATGGCAGGACGATCGATTAAAATTGTTGCACGGGATGAATATGAACTCGCTTCTGTTTTCGTTCTGTCGAATCGGAAACTCATATACGGACTATAGCAAAACGCCAAATTATGCCATTGCGAAGACCCATCTGTATCATAATTGCGATGAAGATCGCGGTGGACAAAGTTATATTTTAAACGCATTTACAGAAACGTGTCTAAAATGCCTTCTTTGTGATGTATAATACTTGGAATTTCTAACTGCGCTCTCTTTGAACCATGCAGAATAAATTCCCAACTTGGGGAAATGCTATATATGCACCCGCTATCGATCACCTGTTGGAAATTTCAATTGGGCACGACCCTAAGATTAGGACTTTTCATCTAAATACTAATTTATGAAACCCTTTGCAACACATTTTCGATGCGACATCTCTTACTGATGGTGCGTTATGCTTGAAATTTCCAAATGTTGAATTCTGTTTTCCCAAAGTTGGGGGGGGGGGGGGGTCAGACACCGCGACTCACCGTAACCGCGTTCGTGCACATATATGATTAATTTCGTCAATGTTCGTTCGCAGTATATATAAGTTGCATGGGGGATCACTTACTGCATGTTCGACTCAACGAAAAACATTTTGCAACTAAAATATGGTTTGTATTAATTTATGCGTTGGAAAACTATGTAACATTAAAGAAATTACGCTATATACAGCATTTCCATCGAGTTTTATTTTTTCCACCAATCCCCCTATCCACCCCATTTTCCCCAAAAGGATGTCAATTGCAACAATTTCGTGTAGTGGTTAAGAGTTAAGTTGTTAAGAGTTAAGTTGTTAAGAGTTAAGTTGTTAAGAGTTAAGTTGTTAGGAGTTAAGTTGTTAAGAGTTAAGTGGTTAAGAGTTATGTGGTTAAGAGTTAATAGTTAAGTGGTTAAGAGTTATGTGGTTAAGAGTTAATAGTTAAGTGGTTAAGAGTTAAGTTGTTAGGAGTTAAGTTGTTAAGAGTTAAGTTGTTAAGAGTTAAGTGGTTAAGAGTTAAGTTGTTAGGAGTTAAGTTGTTAAGAGTTAAGTGGTTAAGAGTTATGTGGTTAAGAGTTAATAGTTAAGTGGTTAAGAGTTAAGTTGTTAAGAGTTAAGTTGTTAAGAGTTAAGTTGTTAGGAGTTAAGTTGTTAAGAGTTAAGTGGTTAAGAGTTATGTGGTTAAGAGTTAATAGTTAAGTGGTTAAGAGTTATGTGGTTAAGAGTTAATAGTTAAGTGGTTAAGAGTTAAGTTGTTAGGAGTTAAGTTGTTAAGAGTTAAGTTGTTAAGAGTTAAGTGGTTAAGAGTTATGTGGTTAAGAGTTAATAGTTAAGTGGTTAAGTGGTTAAGAGTTAATAGTTAAGTGGTTAAGAGTTATGTGGTTAAGAGTTAATAGTTAAGTGGTTAAGAGTTATGTGGTTAAGAGTTAATAGTTATGTGGTTAAGAGTTAAGTTGTTAAGAGTTAAGTTGTTAGGAGTTAAGTTGTTAAGAGTTAAGTTGTTAAGAGTTAAGTGGTTAAGAGTTAAGTGGTTAAGTGGTTAAGAGTTAAGTTGTTAAGAGTTAAGTTGTTAAGAGTTAAGTTGGTAAGAGTTAAGTTGTTAAGAGTTAATAGTTAAGTGGTTAAGTGGTTAAGAGTTAAGTTGTTAAGAGTTAAGTGGTTAAGAGTTAAGTTGGTAAGAGTTAAGTTGGTAAGAGTTAAGTTGTTAAGAGTTAAGTGGTTAAGTGGTTAAGAGTTAAGTTGTTAAGAGTTAAGTTGTTAAGAGTTAAGTTGTTAAGAGTTAAGTTGTTAGGAGTTAAGTTGTTAAGAGTTAAGTGGTTAAGAGTTAATAGTTAAGTGGTTAAGTGGTTAAGAGTTAAGTTGTTAAGAGTTAAGTGGTTAAGAGTTAAGTTGGTAAGAGTTAAGTTGTTAAGTGGTTAAGTGGTTAAGAGTTAAGTTGTTAAGAGTTAAGTGGTTAAGAGTTAAGTTGGTAAGAGTTAAGTTGTTAAGAGTTAAGTTGTTAAGAGTTAAGTTGTTAGGAGTTAAGTTGGTAAGAGTTAAGTTGTTAAGAGTTAAGTTGTTAAGAGTTAAGTTGGTAAGAGTTAAGTTGGTAAGAGTTAAGTTGTTAAGAGTTAAGTTGTTAAGAGTTAAGTGGTTAAGGGTTAAATGGTTAAGAGTTAAGTGGTTAAGAGTTAAGTTGGTAAGAGTTAAGTTGGTAAGAGTTAAGTGGTTAAGTGGTTAAGAGTTAAGTTGTTAAGAGTTAAGTGGTTAAGAGTTAAGTTGGTAAGAGTTAAGTTGTTAAGAGTTAAGTTGTTAAGAGTTAAGTTGTTAGGAGTTAAGTTGGTAAGAGTTAAGTTGTTAAGAGTTAAGTGGTAAAGAGTTAAGTTGTTAAGAGTTAAGAGTTAAGTTGTTAAGAGTTAAGTTGGTAAGAGTTAAGTTGTTAAGAGTTAAGTTGTTAAGAGTTAAGTTGTTAAGAGTTAAGTTGGTAAGAGTTAAGTTGTTAAGAGTTAAGTTGTTAAGAGTTAAGTTGTTAAGAGTTAAGTTGTTAAGAGTTAAGTGGTTAAGAGTTAAGTTGGTAAGAGTTAAGTTGGTAAGAGTTAAGTTGTTAGGAGTTAAGTTGGTAAGAGTTAAGTTGTTAGGAGTTAAGTGGTTAGGAGTTAAATGGTTAAGGGTTAAATGGTTAAGAGTATAGCGCTTGCGTTGTATTATTAAGCAATAATAATAAATCGAGCGTTACTGTACTTCTGGAAACAATGATTGAGCACAAATATAATATTGTATCACGTTTACGTACATCGACGTATATTTTCGAACAAGTTGTACCGCGTGTTATTGCACATATTGTGTTCGCGGAAAAACAACAGATTTCCACTCATACGAGCCGTATCTAGGGGCGTGTTTTTGTTGTCAGTAAAGGACTATATTTTCTCCAGAAAAAAAAACGTTCGAAAACGTCTTATTTATCTAGATTTATCGGAATTGATCATCTGTATAAATGTAATTTCTCCTTGTATATTATAAAATTGTGCTTTTAAGTCGGTTAATGGACTCGCGTCTAGACATTCATCAACTGAATGGTCACGGCCTGTGACCTCGACCATTTAGTTTAACAATGTCCAGTAGCTCGTCCATTAACCCAGGTTTAACCCTTTACCCAACAAACCGGCCAAAAACGCCCAAATAAAGCTTCAACAGCCTAAAATATCTTCGGACTGTCTCAATAACACCATACAAATATGGATATGATTGGAACCGGTTCATTGACCACATTGTAATGGTTACAGTTATACCCTGTGCCAATGCATTCTCTTATATATGCGAGTCGACCATTGGTCGCCTCGCATATATAAGAGAATGCATTGGCCTAATAATAAAAAAAATTTAACACTTTTTACCATTTTTTCTTAAATTCTTTAACAATTTTATGATTTTTTCTTACAATTTTTATAATATTCTCCTACATTCTTTGACAATTTTATCATTTTTAATATGTGTTAAGCCAATGCATTCTCTTATATATGCGAGGCGACCTATGGTCGACTCGCATATATAAGAGAATGCATTGGCAGAGGGCCGTTCTGTTGGGTAAAGGGTTAAGAGCCACATATGGAACAAACGAACATAGAGTATGTGTCGTCTAATGGTGGTTATTGTTCAGCTCTGGGTAATCTGATAGATAAAGGTGACAACTGTCAGATAATTGCACCTCGATCGTGCATTCGGCACAGGCGGTACTCGGCACAGTCGGTACTCGGCACAGTCGGTACTCGTCCACTCGCGCGTTCTTTATTCGAATCAATGTTCACACTGCATGGGTCGAAACATCTTTTGGCCAAATTAAATCCTTATTTTCCGGTTTCACAATTGATGCATAGTTTTGTCTTATTTAACATCTAACATTCTACATAATTATGTCCGCTACCTCCAAATATCGTGTTTAGACTTCTTTAATCCCACCGTTGTTACTCGACAATATACAACTACCCACCATCCATCTACCATTCAGCCTTGTGTTAATCTTCATTAATGTTTTAGTGTAATTGGCGGTCCATTGTTTGATAGTGCACTGCCTTTATCGCCCCTTGTAACTATTAAGCCGTATCACCTAATCAATTAGCAGATGATCATACTACAAATTTGATTCTTACTCCCGTTACAAAATAAATTTGGGTTTTTTATTTAGATTGCCCATTTTGGGAGTAATAAAAACTTCTTTTTTTGCCATTTTCGAAAAAAAAAAAATGGCCTATGACAGTGTGAACCATGATCCGAATGCTTCTCACTCGGCAAACTTCCCTTATGCAATCTACTCCTTCCACAGTCTGCATCTTCCTTCACTTTTCGTGAATCTCTCATATGCGTAACCGACGCAACCTGGGACCCGCACGCATTCGGCAACGCAGTCTTCGAAAAGCATAGCTTTACCTATCTTGAGCTGGTTGTAAAATCCGTCCGGTTTTCTGATGCCTTTGATTTTGTTGAATGTCCTCTCGTTCACGTCTAAAATTGAGAAATAATATCACTAATACCTTATATGTTAACCTTTTACCCAACAGAAGGGCCCTGTGCCAATGCATTCTCTTATATATGCGAGTCGACCATAGGTCGCCTCGCATATATAAGAGAATGCATTGGCTTAACACATTAAAAATTATAAAATTGTTAAAGAATGTAAGAAAAAATGGTAAAAAGTGTTAAAAAAAGATTTTTTTTAGGCCAATGCATTCTCTTATATATGCGAGGCGACCTATGGTCGACTCGCATATATAAGAGAATGCATTGGCACAGGGCATAACTATAACCATCACAATGTGGTCAATGAGCCGGTTCCAATGATATCCATATTTGTATGGTTTTATTGAGACAGACCGAAGATATTTTAGGCTGTTGAAGCTTTATTTGGCTGGTTTTGGCCGGTTTGTTGGGTAAAGGGTTAATTGTACAGGGGTCCAGAATGCCAAACTTGTCATGTCAAACGCGAAGAGAAATTAACCAAGCCAGATTTCGAACAAACCCGCCAGAGAAGAAATCGAACTGTGTATAGTAGACATAAAATCTTTGATGACTGAGATTTTCTGAAGTTAAATTCCGACAAAACGGAACTCATATATACTGGTTCGCCTCAACAACTGCTGAAGGCCACAACATCTTCTTCTTGGCGAGAGTGTTGTCTCCAAATCAACCACGGTTCGCAATCTGGGATATCAAATGGGTGAGAACATATTTGCGGATGCGCATGTGACCCATGTGTGTAGACTCTCATAGCACCATCTGAGAAATATAAGCAGGGTGCGAAACGTGATTAAAATGGAGACGACAAAACAACTTGTATGTTTGTAACCAGCCGCATCGATTATTGTAATTCTCTGCTCCTTGGTTGCAACAAATCTTACAAGCTCCAGGTCATTCAAAATTGTGCGGCTAACCTTGTCACAAAAACCCCAAAAACTGACCATATAACTCATATACTGGATAAACTGCATTGGCTTCCGGTCGAGGAAGGAGTTTATTTTAAAACAATTTTAATCGTTTACAAGTGTTTATAAATGGCTTATCTTCTATATCTATATTTGCGAATATCTGTCTGTCTGTCTGTCTGTCTGTCTGTCTGTGTTTTATAGAAATTCACAGGGGACAACCTAGATGGCACAAAAGGGGTCTAATAGGGGTAACTTTTTACGAGAAAGATAATGGCCAGGGTTAGAATTTTCTAAAGTGACGCCGTTGTTGTCAGGGGCAGAAAAGGGGGAGGGGCAGAACAAAAATTGTCGCCGATTGCCACCAAACTTATATATAATCATCCCCATAATATGAGGAATCTAATGGTGTGGTTTAAATATGTCAAAAGTAGCGCCGTTCGCGTCAGGGGGAGGGGCACCAAAATTGATCAAAATAATTTTAGCGCCGAATTCCACCAAATTGATGCACATTCTTCTGAGATCTTCTCCACGATACAAGGAATATTATTGTGTGATTTAAAGACGCCAAAATTGGTCAAAAGTGGCGTCATTCGAGTCGGGTGCACTGAAAGGGAGAGGGGCACCAAAATTGATACACAATATTTTTAGCGCCAATTTCCACCAAATTGATACACATTCTTATCCATGATATGAGGAATCTAAGCGTGTGATGATTTTAAAGACGTCATATTGGTGCTGCTGTGGTGAGAGATGGGGGTGGGCACTAAATTTGATGAAAATTTGTTTAGTCGCGGATTAGCACCAAACTTACAAATAATCTCTATGATATCAGGAGTCTAATTGTGTGGTGTAAAGATGTCAAAAGTGGGGCCATTCCAGTCAGTGGTGAGAGGGATACAAACATTGATAAATAATATGTTTAGCGCCGAATTCCACCTGATTGATACATATTTTTTTCCGTGATACGAATAATCTAATCGTGCGGTTTAAATACGCCAAATTGGTGCCTTTTGTGTGCGAGATATGCAATGGTGGCCCTAAATTTGATACGAATTTGTATACTCGCCAATTGTCATAAATTTTATATATATTCATCTCTATAATGAGTCTAAGTGTGTGGTTTAATGATGCCAAAAGTGGCACCGCTTGAGTCAGAAATAGGGACGGAAGGGTCACCAAAAACTTATAAAAATATGTTAGTACCATCAAACTCATACACGTTCTTCTCAAATGATTCAATTAATCAAATATTTGCGAATATCTGTTCTATATATAACGTTAAGGGTACAATCGAGATAGCAGCAAGGCGGTCTAACGGGGGTAACTTTTTACGAGTAAGATAATAGTGCGGGTTAAAATTTTCTAAAGTGACGTTGTTGGTGTCAGAAGAGGGGCTATTTTTAGCGCAGATTTCGACCAAATTGATATATCATTCTTCTCCGTGTTACGAGGAATATAAACGTGTGATTTAAAGACGCGAAATTGGTGCCGTTTGGGTGAGAGATGGGGGGGGGGGGGGTAATAACTATGATAAGAATTTGTTTAGTTGCCGATTACCACCAAACTTATATATAATCATCTCCATTGTATAATGCATGCATGAGTCTAATAGACGTGGTTTTAAATATGAAAAAGTGGCGCGGTTCAAATCATGCATGAGGAGAGTTGCACCAAATATATTTAGCACTGATTCCACTAAATTCATGCACGTTCTTCTCTAATGATATGATGGATTAGATCACATTTGGGGTAGAATGGGTCATGGATGGCGAGAGGAGATTCACTAGCATTTATAAGATTGTTCAATTCGCCAATATCCAACAAAGTTATATATATTCATCTCCCAGGCCATTTCCATGTCGTTCTAATGAGTTTTTGGCATTCCAATTCCACAGTCTCGACAAATGGTGACCGAATTAAGTCACTTGAACAATTATATCTTCTCAACTGTCATATTTATATGGAGGTGGAAATCAGGGCATTACTATAATGATCTAGCAACACAGATACATAGAAGAAAGCATTAAAAGTATATTTATATCAATCTATTTAAGAGATACATATATTCATTCAAACTGAGGGACCTTGAATCGTCAGAGGATTGCATATTAGAATGGCTCATGTATATATTATAACACGATTGAGTCTGTCCCATTCAATATAGTTTCCACAAAAAAAGTTACAATTGCCAAGAGATATGGAAATGTAGAACAGGCCTGTTCAAAAATAGTGGTTACAGTGTGCAGTCAAATATGGTTACTTCTGAGATAAAGGAAAACGCAGTTCGTAGCACATGACTTTTGAGGATCCTCCAATAGTGACATCTGACAAGGGTATATCCGCCCGATACAGAGGATTTCTTTCGTTTTTTAGAACAGACTCATCGCCTAACATAAACAACTCAAAATCTCGCTGTGTCGGGCACATGTCGCTGCTATACAAGCATAACATCATTTCTTTTAAACTGAAAATGATTAGCCAGTATATAGCACCAGAACATAGGAGCACCTGGACATATCTTTAAAACATCTGTATCTTCATGAAGATATGATTGATTGATTGATTGATTGATTGATTGATACATCTCTATGTAAAACACAATTGTCGTCTTATTTTTTTCGAACTAATGTGTTTATGATGTTCATGTTTTATGCTATAACGTCTGAAGTATAAGCAATTGTAAATAAATAAATATTTCTTTATTGGTGAGACGGATTAAACGCGATAAACAAAATGATAATCGCTCCGACATGACAAGGTGAGCCACTACTTATATTCCATGTGTAAGAATCATGTTTTGTGATGACATTTGGATATACAATTTGTGAGAATACGCGTAACACTTTGAGAGCAAGGGTATTCTCTATTCCCACCAAATATCCACAGAGGGTTTCACACCACTTTAACCTGGGCAACGCCGGGTAAACCTGCTAGTGTTTTATATACAGTTTTATGCTTCAAGATGCAAGTTTTCAAACCTTTTGTTAGTATTCTTTCCCCGAGTAAGTTCCCCGAAAGATGAGTGAAATACAGCGACATTCATTGGTATAACCATTGAAATGCTACTTTAAGCAATCAATAAGAAAATATTTAAGAGTAAGGATGAATTAATTTTACACAATAAACATTCTTTCTTGTTTCTAATTATACAAAAAAAAACATTTAAAAATGGACAAAAACGTCCCACAATAGCATTTCGGGAAAAAAGGCTAGACTATAACTTAATTTTCTTCACCCACTGTATTTGGAAAATCCTTCACAATTTGTTTGCGCCAGTATATCCAAAGGGTAATGGGAAAAGCAGAGGATACTGAAAACAATGTATTGAGTCGCATGACCTAAAATATGGCATTTCATCATGCGAGTTCTGTGTCAGAGGCAAATTTGTTCCAGACAATGGAACACACAGTTTTTTAGAGAATATTTTTTTCTTCTTAATCGTAGAATCGTCAATTTTCATCAATTTCTTTGTATAAACTAGTGAGGAAATTACTTACTAAAACACTGAAAACGCTCTTCATTTTGCACTATTTGTTTTAAATAATTGACGAAAAAACGGAATGTAGCTCATTCTCAGAAAGTGAGGCTTCGAAATCAGGTAAACTCCCGCATTTGAAGGCACACAACTCACAAAATACCTAACGAATCTGGGAAGTGTTGTCTTTTCTGGAATCAGGAAAGTGAGGTCGACAAAATAGATGTGAAATTGGAAGGACTTCTGTATTTATTTATTTTTTGTATACATCCCTATAAAATAAATAAATTGATGATTTTACCAAATGTTCCCAAATTTATTTCAAGAAGTTCACCAATTTCACTTTTGATGATTTTTATTATTTTGTTAATGGAGGGTTTATGTACCTATTCCAGCACACAAAATTATGTTGCAATTAGTGCCAGGTAAACCCATAAATGCACTGGACTAATAGAGAAATAGAGCCACGAGAGGGGGAACTCACCCATTGGGTTTCCCATGACTTCTCCGAAAGCGAAGTATGCTTTGTTGAGTTCCTTTGAGCTGACAGTGATGTTGTTAGGTAGAGAGCTCTGAACTGAAACGATATGAGTGGATAGTTTAGTGCAAGAACCCCTCCAGCGAATTTGGTGTTTCGGATATATGGCAAATTTGGCGAAAACGTACATTTATTTCCTAGTTAAGCAACACTTAAATATTCAAACCATAATAATACACATACAACAAATCGAGTGCGATAATTCGTCAAAATCCAGACACTCATGCGGTTCTATTTTTATTACATATCTCCGTATCATAGTAAGTTGACTCACAATCGTACATCTCCGGTACAGAAAATGTGAAATTAATTGAGTTTTAACGGTATTTTAGGGTTAACGCAACAATCAGACAGGGAGCCCGTCTATCCGCGAGTGATCTTGACCCATATTTAATGATGCGTTTGAAATTAAATTATGTGCCTCGAAAAACATAATCTTGAAATGAAACTACTTGAATGAATCATCTCATCGATTGATCTCTTATTGTTTCTTTATTGTCGTGATTGAAAAATAAAAAAATAGTAACGGCGAGAACCAGTCTAACAACACTGAATGAAATAGTTCCGTCGACAGATTGCACTAGTGCGATTCTGAGATTTATCACACGCTTGGAAACTCGTGCGATCATGCGAATAACGTTGATACATATGTGATAAAATCTATTATATATTTTGGGAAATCTGTGTGTCTGTCTGTGTGTCTGTGTGTGTTCGCGATGGACTCGGAAACGGCCGAGCCGATTTCGATGAAACTTGGTATGTGGGGGTACTTTCGGCCGTGGAGTGGCATTGGCATGTTAATTTGCCCGTGCGACGTGACCTTGACCTTGAAATCTGGTCATTTCAAGGTCGAACGCCCGAGTATCACGGGATTTCGATGAAAATTAGTGTCTAGGGAAACTTTCGTATGGGGAGTGTCGTAAGCCTATTCGTTTGCCCGTGCCACGTGACCTTGACCTTGAAATCGGGTCGATTCAAGGTCAAATCGCGAATTTTGATGGGATTTCGACGAAATTTGATACGTATGGTTACTTTTGTCCACTGGGTGTTTTGGACGGGTCGAATCGTGACCCCGACCTGACCTTGACCTTCAAAATGATCAATTCGAGGTCAAATCGGGTAAAACCGGATGGATTTCGACGGGTACTTTTGTCGGGTACTTTTGTCCGGGCAGTGTTTTGGACGGGTCAAATCGTGAACCCACCTCACCTTGACCTTCAAAATGGACAATTCAAGGTCAAATCGCGCAATTCGCCGAAAAGCAGAGGGAAAACAGCCCGGACCAATTCAAGGTCAAATCGGGTAAAACCGGATGGATTTCGACGGGTACTTTTGTCGGGTACTTTTGTCCGGGCAGTGTTTGGACCGGTCAAACCGTGACCCCACCTGACCTTGACCTTCAAATGGACAATTCAAGGTCAAATCGCGCAATTCGCCGAAAAGCAGAGGGGAAACAGCCCGGACCAATTCAAGGTCAAATCTGGTAAAACCAGATGGATTTACCCACCTGACCTTCAAAATGGACAATTCAAGGACAAATCGCGCTATTCGCCGAAAAGCAGAGGGGAAACAGCCCGGACCAATTCAATGTCAAATCTGGTAAAACCAGATGGATTTACCCACCTGACCTTGACCTTCAAAATGGACAATTCAAGGACAAATCGCGCAATTCGCCGAAAAGCAGAGGGGAAACAGCCCGGACGAAGTCGGGTCCACCTGCTAGTATATTATATACCCATGATTGTAATTATAGAATATAAAACATATTGATTGGTTTCACGAATGACCAACTCATAATTCGCCGGCTATGTATATTAATACGACATATTATAAAGGAATTTAATTAGATTAGGAAGGTGTATTACCCATTGGTTCAATGATGTCATAAATTTGTATATTACAGCGATGTTACATGTATATCTGATCATATGTCTTTTATATAACACTGTTATGTTCTAGATAAACCATGTTGACCACATGTATATATGTAAATATTGTACACATATAATTATCTCCATACCTTTATTAAGGGAGTGAGAAATAAATGAATTGAATTGAATTGTTAAAACAACTAATCCTTCAAATTATTACAACAACTATATACGGCTTATCACTGAAGGTTTCTCATGCATCTCACCAACTACACATTTTACCGGACTCGGCCTCCGGGTCGCAGTTCGACTTTTCATCCGTCCTTAAAAATTCCCAATTCTATAAATAAAACGCCCATGGCCCACTGTATACCAAGAATCACTAAGCATTATACACGCGGAGCGCGAAACAAACGGAGTTCATTGTACTCGATTTGACCTACACTGATAATTTACTTAGAGTCGCCTACACTATTAGATTCCCAGCGTTTATAGTACTGAACACGTTCTCCGATACTCAAGTACATGTGTTAGAGAAGTGATAGTACGGAACCCCGATTTAGTCGAGAGACGGTTTCAATTGACACACAAGTCTGAGTTTAGTGTTACTGTCATTTGCAGAATGAGGTCCCCAGTGAGTGAATTTAGTGATGCTGTCCCGCACAGCGGGCTAACATCACTAAATTCCCCTCTGGGGACCTTATTCTGCATGGCCTCATTTGCTATGGGAGACATATAGACTCAGATTGAAGTTCCAAAATGTGAATATTGTGATTATGCAACGCGTCTTCTGCCAATTTGGGGATATGGAGAAACTAAACTAAAAAGAAATATAATCTATGTGAAGAAGTTTCTATAGAAATTTGACAATAAAGAAACGCTCCAGAGAAGATGAGGCATAACATAATGAGGTCCCCAGAGGGTGAATTTAGTGGTGCTAGCCACTAAAGTTGTGATAGCGTCACTAAATTCACCCTCTGGGGGAACCTCATTCTGCAAATATCAGGCACACAAAACTCAGACTTGTTGACAAAATGGCAAATATGACAGATCGAGTCAATCATATAATCGACAATGTGTGTCGTGAACGCAAGCGAATGTACCCACCCCCCTGGTCAAGTGGTTCTGCTAATGTGCTATGATGTTAGGGCAAACTGATGACGTTAACAAAAAGTACCCTTATATTTGTTTAATTTGTCTTGTTCCAGTAATTTGAACATTTTCAGGAAAAGCCGTTATCCGTATCAAACATTCTCAAACATTTATTGCGAAATATTTTGTAATACTGGTTGTAATAGTTGTTGAAAATCGACTATAACCAAGATGGTGTGTAGTTTTAGAAACACCAGCGCAGGCATTATTACATTTAAAAAAAATATATGTTCTTGACTGTTTCACACACACACACACATGTGTTTGTTCTCAAATCGCTCGGATTAGCCAAACACCACGAAAATAACAACTTTAGAAAAAATAACGGTACCTTTTCGTAACGGCATCAGTTTGCCCAAGCCGCATCATAGAAATTCAGCAGAACCACCAACATCATAGCATATTAGCAGGACCACTTGACCAGGGGTGGTACATTGAGCGTTCAATCGCTATCAAATAAACTACTCGGTTAAGGGGGGGGTCACTTGATCAATTTTGAATGGGGATTTCCATGCTAATCTCCGGAGCAAAAGTTATGTATGAAGCAGTTGTACAGGATCAAAGCAGATATATCATTGAACAGTCATAATAGTTAACTGACAGATGCGACAGGTAAATTATAACATTTTGCAATAAATATATCTTTGTGAATTTTTTTATTGAATTACATCACATGACTTACATTTGAGAAATCAATATAATATTCAAAAATAAATATACCAAATTCCAATGTGATACATTGATGGAAAGAGCTCTTAGAGCTCTTTCCATCAATGTATCACATTATTATAATCAATAAATTTGAAAAATGATCAAGGAAATATGGGTTTATACAAAAATCGGACTTGGCACTGAAAGGATTAAACATAAGACCAAACTGTATCCATTTCTCCGTGTTCTACTTTGTTGTTATGGTTTTCCAGACTTTTATAATTTGTGCACATTGACCCATTTTAGACATTCATGTGTGTTGACCGATAGCACCATTTATTATACAAGCTATCAATTAGTAGTATTTTTCCATCAGATAAAAACCGTTATCTTCTAGTGAGATACCGATATCTCACTCGTATCCATACGCGCCAAAATTAATAGTGATTCGGTACTAGATGAGTTAACATCGCTTCGCCACATTGAACTAATAGGTTGAAACAATTGTAATATGTGATAAATTAATATTTTTTTAACATACTGTGATGTTAGCCCCTTTATCCCTCAACCAATCTGTCCGAAAAATGGAAACTATTTGTATATGCACAAGCTCATTACCATGGCTGTGCTTGGGTGTACAAATTTGCATTTTTTTCTACTCATGGGCCAACTGAGCGGAGCAGATAATAAACAGAACCTGTACACATTTTGGTTGGATATGGTAATTATCTCATTCGTGATGACAAAAAACATGAATGTCCACTCGTAGCTCAAATTAGTTTTGTCATCACTCATGAGATAATTCCCATATCCAACCAAAAAAGTGTAGCTATGATATGTGTCAACAGTTGTGTTAATTTTAACTTGGACAACGCCGGGTGACACTGATAGGTATGCTAATGAAATCAATGTACTTATGTACTATGCTTATATGAGATAAAATATTTACCTTCACAAAAAGTTTCTTTACTTTTCGAGCATTGTTTCATGGTCCATTGCACCCCATCAGTTTCGTCATAAGACTGATAGACACATTTTTTTGTTTTGTTTATTTCGTTTCCATAATCTGGTTGTTCTGGCGACCATGGTTGGTAATCCCCCAGCAAACTGCCATCTGTCCATTCAAATTCATCTGGAGGGTTCGTCTTGTTGGTTGTAGTCAAGTGAGTCAGGCCAATCCAGAATTGTGGATTTTCCACCCTTTTGAAGATGCAATAGATGATGTACATATCACCCGCTCCCAGATTGAGAATGCAATGTCGTTTTTTTTTTTTGGTATCATGGAATTCAGATGAGAGGAAATGATCTACTGAGACTTGAAGATGCCACTAAAATGTGTCAGCCATGCTCGAGTATAATGTGTCAGCCATGCTGGAGTATAATGTGTCAGCCATGCTGGAATATTTACACTCACACATGCATTCGTACTGTGGAACATGAATGCAGGACGTTGGTTTGTCGATATTACGTCACATGACGTCGCGTGCTGACCCCAACTTGCATCCATTTTTGTGTAGATGCAACTTCCACCGAGCCACGATAATAACGTTGGAAATGGGCACTTAAAACTCATTTAATCTGCCAGTTGACTCGGTTGAGTGTAAATATAAGTAATGGATGTTGATTTTGTTGCGTTCCATAGAGTATGGATGCAAGTTAGTCTGACATTTTAACGTGTGGAACGACAAAATGTCATACCAACTTGCATCCATACTCTATGGAACGCAAGCGAATCAACAACCATTTCGTAAGTATAATGCTCGTTTTTCAATCTACAGAATCACACAAAATGTTGCAAAAATAATGTCATTTGAATATGATAGGTCTCAGCGTTGCACTGAAGCTGGAGCTATCCCTGTACCGATGGAATCAAAATGTTAGCTGTGTGGGCTATTTCTTTCTCCATTATTTATGTCGTTTACCAATGTGAGTGTGAACACACACATATTTTGGATCCTATACTATCACCCGCTCCTCTGCTATCACCCAATCCCGGTTACCGGGTGATGCTGGCTTATCCACTAAAACAGGGACCAAACAACTGGAAATAGGTTACAGTATCTAAAATACCTGGTCTGCTGGGGATTTAGCTAAGGGCATATGACCTAAAACTCAACTCAACCCACATGTTTATCAGTTATTGTGAAATGTAATGGCTGCTCACTTTTTTCCAGCACACAACTGCAGTAAACAATCTTGAAGCAGTGTTGCTCTCAATTACATATATATTCGAGCCTTTTACTAGTTAAGATCATGTACTTTTTATGGCAGTTATTTATTCCCAATCAATTTATATACTTGTGGTAACGCTCTTTTATTTCTATTGTTATATAATACGCACGATGTGATCTACAGATAGCATAAATTACTTAAGGTGGTGTGATAGCTAGCTTAACAATTAAGTAGTTTTATGTAGAGGTCCATCAAAACTTTCCACATCCGGACTAATGCTATGCTGGAAACCCCTTTAACGCAGAGAGCGACTGTGTTGAATTTTAGTTCGATATATGTTCCGTTTGACAAGGAGCCGAAACAAGTTGGTCGTATAATTGACAACCGTTGGTGGGAATCCTAGAATAAGTATCCGGTTTGAAGTTTTGAGATTAAGGTTATTTGCGATCTGTTGTAACTTAAAGGTACTCAATCCGATCAGACGCTCATAAATTGATTCGAGTCGAGGAACCCACTCATCAAAGCTCAGAGTGATCAGATATCGATTTTTGAAGTTTGTTATTTCTCGAGATGTGTAATAATATGTGGCCCAGAAACACGTGGTCAAACGAACGATCTCGGACAAAATTGCGGATGGATAACTCTAAAATCAAGTGGTAATACGGCCATGTTTTGGGAAATTTGATACCATAGTTGACAGTGATTAGCATTATCGATTCTGATAACTAAAGCGTATTTTGAAGAAATGTTGTTTTTGTTGTATCTTGATGGTATGGGACCGTCTGATCGGATTGAGTACCTTTAATAATATATAGAGGATATCTAGTGTTTTTGAGTGGATACCGAAAATTATGTCATGAGTGAGCGAGACAAATGTTTATTTTCGCGAGCGGCTTGCCGCGAGCGAAAATAAACATTTGTCGCGATTACGAATGACGTATTTTTCGGTATCCACTCAAAAAACACTAGATATTCTTTTTGTTATACGCATTTCCAAAGAAATTCACCATTTAAGACGTTAAATGATCCCACAGTCGTCTTCAATCGATGCATCATTTTTTAAGCCATCAGCTGCTTCACCAACCGCAGAATAAAAAATATATTTCCCGTATTCTTACCTTTATTTTCCCCATAAATATGTCGAATTTCAACATAAACTAGATTTTAATTATAACTGCAATATCAGTGAATATAATATAAATTAGAATATCACAATGGGTTCTTTCAATTTGTCCTTCTTCAACAGTACAAACCAGAAATATTATTAGTACACGCAAGTGAATCGGTCGCACGCGCAAGCTAGTGTGAAAGTATATTATTCTATATCCCCTTCTGGGTGATATCGATATTTATCTAAACGCGTTTTTTTCTATAATTCACCGTTGAGCGTACAATAAATAGCATTTATATAGCGCCTCGTCACGGTGTAGCTCGGAGCGTTTGCGACATAATTGTGCAGGTTATATACAACATTAGAAGATATCAATCACACACAAGTAAATATATGGATACGGAGAGTCTGTGTGATGCATGGAAATCTTGAAGAGGTGCGTTTTCAGTCGTTGTTTGAAGATGCCAAGAGAACGCGAACGACGATCGAATGTCGAAAGGAATGGAGTTCCAAACTGTTGGAGTGGCATGTGTGAACATACGACGTTCAATTTTCTTATAAATACCCTCGGGAACTGTTACAGTCAGAAGCTGTTTTTCCTTAGAACGTAAGTTATCACGCCCTGGTGTATACAAAGTAAAAAGGTCCGAGATGTGTTCTGGGGCAGAGGAATGGAAGTAACGATGGCAGAACGTTGCTAACTTGTACTAAGTAACCTATACTTATTGTTCGTTTAAATTAGCCAGTGTGACTAAGGTCAAACTTTATTGTAATTTTAAACAAATGATCTGCCACCACATCTCCAAATATTACAATGCATGACCATGTCACAGATAGACAAACAAATGCAAAATTTACCTGCATCATTAATTTAAAGTCATGTACTCTCCAAAATACACCTGATAATAATTATTTTTTATTTTTTCCCGGTATCGACATAGGTCGATACATACCTAGCTTTATCTTTCTACGAGCATTGTATGTTCCAGAAAGGCGCATCAATTGCAGTCATAACTAGAATGCACTCGGAGAGATGCCAACGTGCGCAAAAATGCAATAAAAAATAATTAAAAAAATAATTTCACTGTATTTTACTTAATTTATTTAGTTTAATTTAATGTTAGCAAAAAAAGACAATTACAATCTTCAATAATTTTATTTAGAGGATAACAGTGTGGTGTTTTGTGATTTCGGAAAGGTACATGGCGAATATACTTTGGCAAATTTAGTTTCCGACGGCGGAGCCGGAGCCCATTAACGGGTATTTGCCACAGTATATTCGCCATGTACCGTTCCGAAATCACAAAACACCACACTGTTATCCCCATTCTAATGCTCTTCGAACTTAAAAATGTTATTTTAATAAACAAACTAATGGCTCGTAATTATCAACGAAATGTGCGGCCATAGAAAACACTCAGCCAATTCACGACTTTTTATTTTAAATTTAATGCGATAGATAAAATATAGTCCCCCAATTACCATCGCTCTTATCGTTAAAAATACTGATAAACATGAAAAATTGCCACCTCAAATAGAAATAAATATGCACAACAATTAGTTTCTGCATGTACCTGATGTCTTTTTCAGATGTTTACCACTTATAAATTGCGGTTTTGATTTTACCGCGATCTTGAAGTTTAATTGAAACAATGGGAAATTGTTTACTCAATGCGATGTATTTCACGCCGTGTCTGTCGCGGTTTCATGTCAAGACATTTGGTCAAATGATATCGAGACACTGACATTGGTGGGGTATAACGTTGTGGTGTTTTGTATTTTCTGAAAGTACATGTATACAGGGCGAATGTACTGACTGTCAATTTTCGACAAAAGCCACATCGCTGGTTTGTTTATATAACAACGAGCTAGTAACGGAAGTCAGTGCCAAGGGCGTCAACTCTATAATCTACTCCGTAACGTCGCCGGCATGTACTGCGTAAGGGTGACGTCATGGAGTGAAATAGGTAGGGTGACACCAACGTACGTACCTACGAATCTGACTGATTGCCATACTGTTGCACGAGCGCACGTAACAAATAGATATTCGAACACATGTGGTGTACGGTCGACGAATTTGTTCTGAAATCTTCCGCGTAGGTATGTCCTGCGATACCTCTTACCAAAATATTAAGTATACATTATATAATTTTGGGGTTCGCACATATCCGTTTAAAGATAGTAATATTCGTATATAAAGAACACAATTTTGGGTGATTGTCTTTTGAATAAACATTTTATGAAAATGCTCGTTGACACCAGAAGGATGCTCGTGTGTAGAACTGGTTATATGCATTCCAATATATGATTCCAAAAATATGGGTGGACATGACACAAAGTTTCTCGGTTGCCGTTTCGAAAATGCAATAATTTTTTTTAATCTGACTAAAATTTAAAATATTTTTCGTTGAAATTTGCTGTTTCCTTACATACCGATGTACATATAAATGCATGACAGCATACCTGTATTTATACGCATTCAAGATAAACTTACTTGACGACGTCCGTTGCGAAGGTTCTGATGGCATTGGCCGCTTCTGCCGTTGGCACATAAGGCAGCGTCCGACCAAGGTGCTGACAATATCCTTCAGCTTCACCCTTCTTCTCCTTTAAGAACAGTGCCAAGTATCTCTGGTTCTCTGATGCAGGGTCCACAGCTAAATATTATAAGTTACGGGACGCTTAGTGGTCGGATATGGTGTCATGTGAGGCGAAGTGAGATAAATATTAGGCGAGGCCGTAGGCCGAGCCTAATACTGATCTCGCTGAGCCTCACATGACACAATATCCGAACACTAAGCGTCCCGTAACGTATTTATTATGTCAGTTGACACAATCCAGCATATTAATTAAATAAGGATTAACTGTCATGTGGACTGTTTTTATGGAGATGTAACCGTGAGGTAAGTGGACATAACTTGTGTAGAACCCTTCGGGTTTTACATACAAGTTATGACCACTTACCTCACGGTTACATCTCCATAAAAATAGTCCACATGACAGTTAATCCATATTTATATACATTTAGCGAAAAAGCCACTTTTGTAAATGTATTTAAATCGAAAAGTGTATCGTGACAAAAACAGCCCAAAATACCCAATAGCACCCTTGGCAAAAGTTAATAGGAACAATTTCTCTTCATATTGAAACCAGATGATGTATTAAGTCAATCCTGCGCGAGTCCAAATGCGCCCAAAACATTACGCGTTCGTCTTTCCAAACCCAATGACGTATCGATGGTGCTATGAGCTTGGTGTTATGAGGCGTTGCGCATTCACCGAGAAATAACCAACTAGCCACGTGGGCGCCGACCAATCAGAATGCTGGATTTAGTGATGACAACACTTAGTATGTAAATATTCGTCGCTGACATATTAATATCTTATATTTAGCTGTGGACCCTGCATTTTATTATGTCAGCTCTTGCGATTAGCCAATCAGCGTCGATAAATAGTGACGGCATATGAACCCATAATAGGTCAGTGATCCCCATATATTTACACACTAAGTGTTGTCATCAATAAATCCAGCATTCTGATTGGTCGGCGCCCACTTTGCTAGTTGCAGTTATTTCTGGGTGAATGCGCAACGCCTCATAACACCAAGCTCATAACACCATCGATACGTCATTGGGTTTGGAAAGACGAATGCGTAATGTTTTGGGCGCATTTGGACTCGCACAGGATTGACTTAATACATCATACAATAAATACATTTACAAAAGTCGCTTTTTCGCTAAATGTATATAAATATAAGGATTAACTGTCATGTGGACTATTTTTATGGATATGTAACCGTGAAGTAAGTGGTCATAACTTGTATGTAAAACCCTTCGGGTTTTACACAAGTTATGTCCACTTACCTCACGGTTACATCTCCATAAAAACAGTCCACATGACAGTTAATCCTTATATGAAATCAATATTAGGTGCTTATGCACCATCTTGTTTTTCAGAAAACTCTTGTCGCCTTGGGGATACTTTTGGTGTAGTTTGTCGCCAAGAAAGGTGAGATATGTCGGAAATCATTTTCTGCGAATTTAAAGACATAGTACCATGTACCAAATCCTGCATGCGATGTATTTGAGGAATTCTAAAGACTCATAAATTAACTATCAAACTCAACAAGTTGTCCTACTTCTGGTGATTAGCCATTGACTCAATGCGTTGACGTTCAACGCACATGGCGCGTCACTGTGACTTTACATAGACGACACATTTAAGATATCAAATTAAAATAAATTGCAGCGATGATTAATTAAAGGGATATGCCGGATTTTGTCTAACTATATTCCGATTTTTTAGTCGAGTTTTTTTCCAAAACTCGACTTATAGTTTGATGAGGGACGGCGGGCGGGCGGGCGGCGTGTTTTGCTTATAACTCAACCGTTTATTAAAAAATTTGGTGTGTGAGTACATATCCAGGCACGTAAGCTTTAGACAAAAAATCGGGTTCGTCCGCACATTTATTACAGAGTTATGGCCCTTTGCCATTTTTCACTGATTTTAGGCTCGTTAGCGCAACAACTTCAACAAACGTTATCTGATTCGATTGAAATTTGGGATATAGGTGTCTCCCAAGAATATCTCGGACGAGTTCGAAAACCGGCCTGGTCCGATACAATTTGATAGAGTTATGGCCCTTAATTAGTCATTTTTCTCGAATGTTCAGCTCGTTAGCGCGATAACTTCAACAAACGTTATCCGATTTGATTGAAATTTGGTATATAGGTGTCTCCCAAGAATATCTCGGTTGAGTTCGAAAACCGGCCAGGTCCGATAAAATTTGATAGAGTTATGGCCCTTAATTAGTCATTTTTTCACAAATTTTCAGCTCGTTAGCGCGATAATTTAACAAACATCATCCTATTTGATTGAAATTTTGATATATAGGTGTCTCCCAAGAATACATCGGACGAGTTAGAAAACCGGCCCGGTCCGATAAAATTTGATAGAGTTATGGTCCTTAAGTAGTCATTTTGTACGAATTTAGAGCTCGTTAGCGCGATAACTTCAACAAACGTCATCCGATTCAACTAAAATTTGGTATATAGGTGTCTTCCAATAATATCCTGGACGAGTTCGAAAACCAGCCCGGTCCGATAAAATTTGATAGAGTTATGGTCCTTAAGTAGTCATTTTGTACGAATTTTGAGCTCGTTAGCGCGATAACTTCAACAAACGTCATCCGATGCAACTAAAATTTGGTATATAAGTGTCTTCCAATAATATCCTGGACGCGTTCGAAAACCAGCCTGGCCCAATAAAATTTGATAGAGTTATGGCCCTTAATTAGTCATTTTTCGTGAATTTTTAGCTCGTTAGCGCGATAACTTCAACAAACGTCCTTCGATTTGTTTAAAATTTGGAATAGACATACTTGCCATGAATATTTCAGACGAGTTCGAAAACCAGCCTGGCCCGATAAAATTTGATAGAGTTATGGCCCTTCCGGTAGCCACCGGCGGTAGCCACCGGCGGTAAGCCACCGAAAACGAGACACAGCATCTCTGATGCCACCTCTTGTTTAAAGTTTGCGTTGCTTTTATGCGGAAAAAAAAAATTATTGACGGAAAGGTGGGTGTAATGGGTGTGTGATGAGTTCATTGTTTCTCACATACCACAATAATCGCCATATTCTGGTTATTGGGCTAGACATTCCGTAGTTAAGAAGTTACTCCGACTCTTTTCCGATTTAATGGTTCAAATCATGATTTAACCAGTTATTTACGTTCCGACTCTCACTTGATCAATACATTTTATTCGCCCCGTTTTTCGCTCCCACGTCGATTGCTTACAATTATATGAGCCGGAATATGTAGAAATATGTAAAGTAGTGATCGTTTTGAAATATATTGTCAAATTCGATGTATTTTTTTTCTCTTCTGTTTTTGCGAATAGTCAAAAGTCCTATAAGTAGAAAATCTATTATCTATTTTCTACCCCTGTTGTTTGGTTTGGGCGAATATTCCTCAACTGATGCCTGGGCCGATCGGGCCCCGCTCTACTCAGTGCATTTGTCTCGTGTGGAGCGGGGTGTGCTCAGCAAAGGCGCCTGGTGATGTGGTATGGCAGGGATGGTGGGAATGAGGGTGTTACCACAGTGGTTGGTAGTCGTGGGTAGATTGGAGCTGCATGCATTGTTTGGATTTCCAAGTAATGTGTGCAGCTGTAGTTTGCTCGCGGCTGCCTGCTGCTGTGGGTGAAAAATATTGCAACGCACGCGTGTAGTCTGTAAATTCTATGTATATATGTTGACTATAATAATATGTTGTCAAAATATTCATTAATTGATTCAATAGACAATAAACTTGATTGACCGTATTATACCGGCATTTGAGAAAACGTGATATCGGACAAAAAGATAACACAATGAATGTATATTATATATGGCCCCGTGTGTTCGGCAATGAATCTTCTATACGATAAATGTATAACATCACGCCAAGATGCCAATATTTTCCTACAGAGACAAACGTAAGGTGGTGAAATGTCAGAAAAATAGCATATGTTCACATTTCTGAGGCCATCTAGGCCGCCATATTGGATTCTGGTGTCGGATTTTTGGCTCATTTGTAAGGGTTGTATATTGGCATAACGAATCGAGCGGAAAACAAGACAGCATGTGATATCATCTTTACTATAACGGCGATCAAAGAGACCTGGTGCATATAACAAAATTGCCGCCATGATGGACGCCATCTTGTCTGGAGTCTCTGCGGCCACTTTTTTTCTTGTTAACAACCGAAAAAAATTAGAGGAGACATTAAGAAAGAAAATTAGACGGGGGTGAAGTTGAGTCCTGGGAGGGGGTGCAGAGGTCGACTAATATCTCTTGGACTATATGGAATTGTACGCTTTCGGTACAATTTTCTTGGATTGAAGCGTATGGTGCCAAAAATGTTGTTGTGTTCAGTTGTATAGCATTTTTTTTTATTTATTTTTTTTTTTTTATAGAAATATCGATAATGGTCCATTTCTTTTTATGCCAACCGCGGAACGCAGAAGTTTTGCGTGTTGATTCACCGTGTAACAAGGATGAACCACACGTCCGTGTGGTATTTTAGTTCAGCCGTTGAAGTGGTTGTTCTTTCCAACATGTATCTCAATATATAGGGACTCCAGTTTTGTACATGCAGCAGCATGCAAAGGGATATACATCATCCGTGTGCGTTATATCGCCAACCCGGAAGGTATCACCAAACCAGACCATGCGATTTTGATAAATTAACATATCTTCCCTCTTATGAATCTATATATCTCCCAGTTGATATCCATGCACTTTTCAAAACATAATTTCGTAAAGCGGAATGTTCACTCAATGGGATAGCGACAATAGCTTGCTCTCACCCCGATAAATTTAATGGAAATTCCGGCTTAAATAGTAGACTTTTTGACGTTAGGTAGTTCGTTTGAAACAGAATTATCAGCCATCGACGGCGGATAATGCGTGTATTAATTAACCATAAAATTGTCAAGCCTACATGCAGGGCGTTCGCAAAAATAATATCGCGACCAAGTATGGGTACCCACCATAATTTCGGGTGTCAAAGTCGCAGATCGATCCTGCGATAAGATGTCGCCAAACCGGATTTGGGATATCAACGATGCGGATGATATATATTCGCATTTTGCCCATTTCTGCTTGAAAATATCTCCATTGTCATTCGGACAGGCCGGTACATGGATTATATTTAGGGTGACGGTGCATGTGCAAGGGCGAAAATGTGTTTGTTTGTTTGAGTTTCTTAATGCACCCGCTTTCATTACCTTCTATTTGCACACCCCATGTTCGAGTTTTCATCGAGTTTACAACGGGTTATTCCAACTGTTGGATATGACAACCCCTAAATTTTGATTTCTTAATCTGGTGACCATTTCAATTAAGAAATTTGGCGGAAATTATTTAAATTATCTAAATATATGCCGGTTTTTGTCTGAAAACAATACTTTAAAAAATGTGAACCAATTTACGAACGATTATCCCAGTCTGACGCCCCAACCAACATACATGCGTCCATACAGCGAAATACACGAGTGACAACACGATTTCTGATCTATTGTATGTGCCACGATTATATATGTATCATGTATGTATTGTGTATTAATATTTATACTGAGTCATAACGAACACGTCCGGCGATTGGAGAATAAATTCTGAGTCTGATTGTGTTTATACGTGGTGTTGCAGCTTGATAAGCCCATGTCGACCACGTGTGTTACATAATAACAACAATGAGGTGACAGGCCCATCGACATCCTGTTGAGAATGCACACAAGTTTGCCACACATAATACATTGTGATCATATGTGTATGGACGTTTAGGATTCAAATAGAATCGCCACAATAGTATCTGATTACTCGTGAAAAAGCCAGACATTGTATAATGTGTAGCTACACGATATCTGCATATTCGATAAGATGATTCGGTTTCATTGTCGTGTAACGGTCTACTCGAGTGGGAACGAGTCATGAGGTCTGTAAAAATAACATGATTATAAACAATCGTTGATACTTCGTAGCGTTTCGTCCTGCATGTACCTGAACACATTAAGTGCTACGCATATTTACTGCACAGAAGATCCGGTTTAGTGACATCTTGGTCCGTGACTCTATCTGGACCGACAGTGGTCCCTCCATATCGCGCGCATATTGGGAACAAGAAAACCAATGCCAGAAATGGTAACGCGCTCAAGATCATATATTATATACCCATGATTGTAATTATAGAATATAAAATATAGTGGTTTCACGAATGACCAACTCATAATTCCGTTAAAACAACTTCAATCCTTTATTATTACAACAACTATATACGGCTTATCACTGAAGGTTTCTCATGCATCTCACCAGAATTCCCAACTACACCTTTTACCGGACTTGGCCTCCGGGTTGCAGTTCGAGTTTTAATCCATCCCAAAATTCCCATTTCTATAAATAAAACGCCCATGGCCCACTGTATACCGAGAATCAGCGAAACATTATACACGCCGAGCGCGAAATGACACTGATTTTTTTAATTATGTTCAATCCCATACTTCATTTACAGATTCAGCTACATGTATAAAACGCCATTTGTTTTGGTGGCGTGGTGGAAGGCCATATTATATTGGATGGATATTCTCGAAAATTTGATAGAACAAAGGCAAAAACACTACTGAAAAATTCGCAAAAAAATATTAAATTGTTTGATCTGGGAGAACTGACTGACAGCGGGTGTGTAAATACAGCTACTTCCTGTGGACGTACACATACGTTGTTCGTTGTCTGCTTTACAATGAGAAACAAACAAATTCCCATATCATATACGTGAAAATGACACGGGTGGTGTACATGCTCCGACGTGTATATATAACCTGGCACTATATGTTTGTCCTGGTCCTGCTCAAATGGTGAAGGTTCTAGTGTTGAAACACGGAAGATTGTAAAAGTTCATCGATTCCAAATTTTTAGAAGAATAGGGATTTGATCCAGGAAGGTAAATTATTTCTATGGGTCCTGCTCAAAACAACCAGTTTCATTGTGGAGAGTGTGAGCATGAGCGTATGCACAATAAGCGTGGGCTTCTTGCCATCGATCAGAGTCAAGACTGTTCACAAACAATCTCGTGGAAAATTCAATCTCATATTGATGATACCGCTTTAATTGGCAGCCACATCCGTATAGCTTCCGTAGTCTTATATCTCACTACTATGCTTGTAAAATAATTATATAAATATTTACTGTGTTGTTGAACGCACGAATCTGACCAGCAAACAATTGAACATGGATTTTCCACAACATTATGACTTATCGTTACCCACGGATAGTGGATATATATATATAGAGAGAGAGAGAGGATCTCTAACTCCATCTCCAACTCGTTTGATATACGACTCACGCTTGTTCTTAGAATTACAGTGCAGCTCCTGTATCATATTTAAAAATCTACGACAGCATATGCTGCCGTATAATTCTAATTTAGTATTCCAATTCTTAATTTAATATTTTTATTTCAATTCAATATTTAAAATTTGATCTTGCATTTTTATTCTTACATATCCCTTCGTGTCCCTTCAGCATAATTGCTGTTTTATAAATTGTTGTTACATATTGGTTGGAATGTGAACACTATTGAATTGAAATAGAACATTAATTACGCGTCTTTCAACATTGATTAAAAAACGATATATATTAGAATGAAATTGCCTCATATTGAATATAAGAAAGACAAATGGTTGGGAAATATTAATATACTGATTTTTAAAACGATTGCTATTAAAATGGAATATACCTATATTGAATGCTTGGTGCATGCAATCAGTTAAAAATTCTACTATTAGTTTTTATTTTGTCTTATATCGAATAATATGAAACGAACAGCCTTATGGTAAACGTTGAGATCAGCCATAAAATTATAGTAGATTTGTTCTGAATTTTGTTTTATATTTTATAATCAACTGTGGACAATGTTGTCTGAAATAAACAAACACACGCGTCATGGTTTGATTGTATCTCAATGATGAATCGCCTGTTCCATGCACCCACAAGCTAGCTACCCAGCGTGGCTGGTTGGATCGCATACTTTCAAGATTTGTATACCCAAAACCAACATGAAAATCCATGCAACATTCGAAGAATATGTTAGTAATCAAGTGGCTGTGGCCTTTTTGGATTCAAAAAAGGCATTTGATAAAGTATGGCATATTATTATCCATCCCTTAACTAACACTATTTCTGATTGGGCAAAAGCCGCCACGTGATAATCCGGGAAAAAGTCATATTGGACTCCCGAATGTCATATATTGGACTCCCAAGTGAGCAATGTGACTTTTTTTATCGGGACTCTGTGACGTCACGAATTAACTCTATTGCGAAATGAATCGGTGAAATTGTGATGCGCGCGCAACACTGGTGGATTTAGCAGACGTTTTACTTCCGCATTGAGTGTTTTTTTCACATGCGTGTTTACTGTTCCAAATCATGCTTTCTTTTGACCAAAATACAGGCTTTTATAGAGAAGTAAGTGCCGGAAAATACAAATAATAACCACAAGTTTTATTCCCAAAATTCGGATAAACATACAAATGGATAATAAATAATATCATTATATAATGTTGTGTACAGTATGAGTTTTTCTTGTACTCGTCCAGGTTGTAGCGAAAAGTCATATTGTAGCGAAAAGTCAAATTGGACTCGACACTGCGTGTCTCGTCCAATATGACTTTTCACCACAACCTGGACTCGAACAAGAAAAACACAGCATACTATAGTGTACACACAACATTATATAATAACTTTATAATACTGGCCACCTGTGTACGTTCGCCTCGGCTCTTCTAGATGTAGATGTAGATGTTTATTTGTACAATAGATAAGAATAGATAACAAAGCATTGATATATGAATTAATGGTATTGTATACAGGAGCAGCATGACATACTGGCCGTCTTCCTGCTGCCCCTCAATCAATAATACAATAAGAAAATATGGTTTGCTGGTTGGTGTTAATGTTAAATAATTTAACTATATTGATAATTTTAATTGAAAATGGTATAAATTGTGAACTTAAGAGTATATATCTTATATACTATTGCGTTTGATGGACAAGTTAGAAAAACTAAATCGGAATAACAGTGTGAGGTCGCGACGGCCCTATATAATGTAGTTTTTGAATTAAACAGAGTGGAAAGTCCGTTCGCATGCTCAGTTGTATTTACAGCGATATATATTACGAGCCGGTCCGGCATAATAACTCTTTATCAAACTTCTTCAGTATAGGATAAGGAACCCGACAAGGATAGGTCATCTCGCCGTTTTGCTATGGTCTATATTAATGAACTTCTGGAAACGTTTCGACCTCTCGGATGGGACTAACAATGAATAGTATTTCGTGTGTCGCACCATCAGCGGCCGATGATATCACCTTAATATCTTTTTTTCTGAATGTGAACTGGATAGACTTTTAGACATTTTGTCACCAGTATGGAAACAAATTGCGTTTCTCTTTCTCGTGTACCAAGAGCAACGTCGTTGTGTTCAACCAATCAAAGTCCAGCTACTCGAAATCAAGCAGAATATGGAGTTTAGGACCAGACATTAAACCCGAGCAAACGGAATGTACTCATCTTGATATCGTTCAAAAGTTCGCTAATGGGCGAACCCATGGACAAATCGTATAAGGAACTATAAGGAAAACGTTGTTCTCCATAGCACGGAAAGCAAACACTTCTTCTTTGACTCTTTCGTCGTTGCGAGAAATCCTACGATGTGTAGTTCTGCCCAGGGCTATGTACGGGTGCGAGCTGTTTCCGTTAGAATACGCATCGAGCCTCCCCATTATGGAGAGATAACTTCGGACGTTTGTGAAAAGTATTCAGAAAAACGGATGGCTCTCTGCAGTTATATACGACAGATCCACACTTGAATGTACTGTATACTGATCTCATCTTAACTTAACGTATATATATATGACCGATATTTTGGGATATTGCAACTAATTGGCACACAGCACTCCTTAAAGTACACGAATATGGTACGAATTCTGAGCAGAACCTTACATTTTTGAACAACTCCCTGCGTGTATTATATTCTGAGCCGTACGAAAACGAACGTATACTGGCGCACATAATGCCAATTTCGATTAATATCTGCTGGGAACCATTATACTGTGATTTCATTCTCAGCCGCTTCTGTATTCAAACATTTCTATTCCTGTTTGAGTTATCAACGGTGAAAGTATGTGCTCTATTCTTCGGATCTATACTTCAACATGTTTCGTACGAACCAACTGAATCAAATAATCCACTCTACATCCACCTCCCTTCTGTATGCAAGCAATTCGTTGAGAAGAAATCATGCAGGAATGACAAACATTTATAAAAAAAGAAAACCATAATCAGAAATGGTAGCGCCCTCAATTATTAGGCATAAATATTATTAGGCATAAATATAAATTATAATATAAATTATGTTGGTTAAATGAATGCACCGCCTCAGAATTCCTTTAAAACAACTAATCCTTCAAATGATTACAAAAAAACTACGGCTTATTACTGCAGGTTTCATATTCACCACATCAGAAAGCCTCTAAATGCGGATAAAAAATCTACTAATCGGAGGCATTGTGTTCCCGCCATAAAATATTCGAGAGTGGCACATCTATTGTTCATACCTAAACATCAAAACCAATTAACGCGGTCATAATAGTTACATACTTCAACTATCAGATATCTAGCGAATACACAACCCGCGAAAACCCGAAATGTGTTATAGCTCAATTTGACACGGCCAGATTAGCCTTCCTACAATATCCTAAAAACAATAAAGCTTCTCAAATCATCGGCATAGTCAATAGAACTTTCACGAACTTGGAAATCGATACTTTCCGATCGCTCTACATAAGCATGGTCAGACCTATCATAGAATACTGAAAGTTTGTAACTCTGCATGGAGCCCACATCACAAATATCAAAGCATTGTGTTAGAGCAAATAAAAAGAAAAGGAACGAAACTAGTTCCTCAAATCAAAACTCTATGCTACCGAGACAGAATGATAGGATTCAATCTGATGTCTTTAAAATATCGAAGCTTTAGAGGAGATCTAATCGAGGTATATATAAACTGTTGAATTGTCATTACAATATCAATGCCTGTGACATAAGAAAGAAATTCATCGGGAAGAACAAGACGACATAATAAAAAAAAGCTACAGATGCGCACTGTTAACAAGGAGATAGGAAAATAAATCATCACGCAGGGGGTGGTAAATAGCTGAAACTCTCTGCCAGACTTCGCTGTTGAGGCTCCAATACTCGATCAATTCAAAATATACATAGACTCATTCTTCTATTATATAAAATACGAGTTCGACGACAAGTAATATGTTCAAGTGACTCACAAGAAAATATCGAATGACGATACATGTAAACAAACATAGCTAATAATGTTATTGGGACGAAATGTCGCAAGACTTGTTCCGTATTATGATAATGATGATGATGATATAATTGATAGGACAAACCAATATTATGATGATCGTATCGTTATTTGTTTAAAATACGTATCAATTGACATATACGCACCCGTTCACTCATTAAAATCAACCTATAGTTCGACCATTTTAGGGACGTCCGCGAATTCGGGGATGTCCGCGAATGGAGGGACCTCCGCAAATGGATCTCCGAAAATAGGGACCTACTGCAAATTGTCACACCGATCATGCAGCACCTATAACTAACGAACAGGTGGCTGACTCGGACAGTCCGACTAGAACTCTTAGTGCGCTGCGGAACGAAACATGTCGATAAACGTTGAAATAGAAGACTTACAAATTATATTTTTCATTTCTTTTATTTGTAATTGGCATAGCTTATCACAAACCAAAAATCAACATTATTGACATAATAATGTAAACGACGACATAATAATGTAATCGACAATAAACGAAATTGAAATTCCCAACTACACCTTTTATCGGACGCGACTTGGCGTCGCACTACAACGTTTAGTGTGTCCCTAAAATTCCCATTTCTATATATAAATAAAAACTCCATACGACCACTATATATTCCAAGAATCTCTAGCTGATTATACACCTGGAGGGCGCAATAAGTGGCCAAATAATGTAGTGTAAATACACACGACAAAGCCAAATTCAATATGTGTTTATTACCTGTGTATAATAATTGATACTTTTGTCCAAGATCGCACATTAAGGTGATGTGAAACACCCCGGTAGGGTGATCAAATACAATTCAGCGTAGTTCAGACGATGTTTTTCATGGAGTGCTACGGTAGATTTGCTTCATATTTTCGGCGATGTTAGTAGAGTGTTGTTATATTCCTCCAGTTTGCATAGCGCCTGAATACTAACTTATCAGTTTCACGCACCCGAACAAGTACATAATATGACTTTAAGGCGACGCAAGTCTCAGTTCATGTAATAATAATTTTTTCAGCATTTATTACAGATTCCTTGGATTTTCCAACAAAAACAAACTGTTGGCAATTTCCAACCAAACGCCCAATATATGGTTGGACGCTTTCCATCAAATGTCCATTTCAATCAAAAAGTTTGGAAAAAGCAGGTAAATATTCTACGTTTTGTCTAAACGCAAAAAAAAACAAAAACAAACAAACAAAAACAATTCACACAAGTTAGATGGTTGCAAAATCAAGTCCCGTGTACCATGATGCACTGGTTGGTGTCTTACTGAACGCATTTTTATTGCGTCGAGTGTATACGTGTGCCTATTCACATGCACATATCCCCAGAACAAAAATTGACCCCGCTCCAGCAACACTTAATCCTATAGATTAAATATATCTTTTACTAGATAGATTAGCGTTGGAATGTTAGGAATCGGTTAAGGCGTTTGTGATTTATGGCCGTTAGCAGTCCATTATTTCGAATACCTCCTCAGGGATATTTACATTGCTGTAGGTCTGTATACAGGGCTGTCTCAATAACACCATACAAATCTGTTATAAGTTACGGTCAACACCGAGGCATTGCGACAGGCAAATCTGATTTGATTAATTGTTACTCGGGTTTGGCGAATGTGCTTAATCTTTCTTTGTCATTTAAACTCATGTATTTCACACTGTGTAAGCTAGAACATGTGTGCTGGTGCGTGTGGTGACAAAGAACTTAAAGTAAAGTGTTTACTATACAGTTTATCTTATTAATATGTGTTTTTCTTGGAATTTGGTAAAACCTTAGTACACTCAGTGAACAACAGGGCGACCGCAAAAGCATAGCATAACCATTATCAACTGCATGATGTAAGAATAAACTGCTTTGGTCTGCTGATAGTTAATTAAATTTTTGTTGGGCCTAAACTGACACGACTCATAGTGAATTGTCAATTACCAGAGTACTGATGAGCGCGCGTTCACTATCAGTAATCATGTTGTAATCACAGCAATCTGTGACACGTGACTTCACACATATCTGTATACAGATCTACAGCAATGTAAATACACCCCCACTTCTTTCGGCCATAATTCTCAAACGTCTGAACCGATTCCATTCCAATCGATCGAGTAAAAGTAAAAGCTATACTTTTGGGAGCAATTTTATATGCCTTTTAACCCTTTACCCAGCAGAACGGCCCTGTACCAATGCATTCTCTTATATATGCGAGTCGACCATAGGTCGCCTCTCATATATAAGAGAATGCATTGGCTTAACACATATTAAAAATCATAAAATTGTCAAAGAATGTAGAAAAATATTATAAAAATTGTTAAAAAATGTAAGAAAATATTTAAAAAATTGTTAAAGAATGTAAGAAAAAAGGGTAAAAAGTGTTAAAAAAAAGAATTTTGTTAGGCCAATGCATTCTCTTATATATGCGAGGCAACCTATGGTCGACTCGCATATATAAAAGAATGCATTGGCACAGGGCATAACTGTAACCATCACAATGTGGTCAATGAACCGGTTCCAATGATATCCATATTTGTATGGTGTTATTGAGACAGACCGAAGATATTTTAGGCCGTTGAAGCTTTATTTGGGTAAAGGGTTAAAGACATAGTATAGCTGAAGGGGTCACTCTCACCAAAAAAAGTGCTGAAGGGTACACAGGATTTTCAAAATGTGCTGAAGGGTACACAGGGTTTGAAATGTCGTTCTAAAGGCATTCAGTTTTCGTATCTGCCATGATTTCTGTTAGAGAATAATTGTTTACGTTCCAATGAATATTAAAATGTACTGAAAACAAACTGCTAATGGGCACCAAACTTTCATAAACACAATTTAAGTAATCGTCGATCACAAATCATGTGTACCCTTCAGCACATTTTCAAACCCTGTGTACCCTTCAGCACTTTGTTTGGTGAGAGTGACCCCTTCAGCCATAGTATATACTTGTTCGGACGCGTGAAACCGATAAGTTAGTATTCAGGCGTTATGCAAACTGGAGGAATATTACACTCTGCTAACATCGCCGAAAATATGAAGCAAATCTACCGTACTACTCCATGGAAAACATCGTCTGAACTACGCTGAATTGTAAATATTTACTACTCGATTCGGGACGCATATATTTGCGATAAACTAACGAAAACGATTTCGCCATCTAGAGTCACTGCATTGAATTAATATATAAAAATGACGGTCTGTATGGGATGCCAAATTGACATTTAATAAATAATTGAGCTCAGGGATTCCTTATTAAGCGCAATAAGGAAAAATCTAATTACGCTTAAGCGCAATAAGGAAATTCCTTATTGCGCTTAAGCGCAATAAGAGCTAATTGCGCTTAAGCGCAATAAGGAATATTACATAAACTCCCTATAATTCAAATGGTGCAGTCCATGGTGCAATGGGTGGAGTTTATTGGTCACATGGTGATTGTCCACGTGTAGGCCTATTCAGATTCCATAAATTAAAAATCTTAATGGCTGAGAATTGAAATGGATCAAGCTGATGTTGATCGTGTACTGACACAATTTCGAATATTATTCGAAATGCAGAACGATTTTTACATTATGATGATGAAGATAACAGTGAAGAGCGAGATCGGGAATGCCATTCTGTTATATCGGACTGAACTTGGACATGCTGTACAGAATTTAGAACGAATACAATCATATTATTCATTGATTAATTTTAACTTTTTCGGCATATTCTATTTCAGTATATTGATTAATTTTAACGTTTTCGGCATATTCTATTTCAGTATTTGGGATATTCCTCTATATTCATGATGAATGACGTCATTGGAATCTCCGATTCATGTCGCTTATGAGATCGAAAATTAGTTTTGTGCAAAATGCTTAAAATGATATAAAGTTGCATTTTGGCCCATTTATCTACCATTTATTAACCCATATATGTGGACATTGTGGTCAGTACTAAAATAGGGGGGCGGGGGCTTCCAATCCCAGATTTCCAGGAAATAAATAAGCAAATCCCAGTTCCCAGGAAAAAAATATGCCATTTCCCAGTTCCCAGGAATTAAAAGCAAATCCCAGTTCCCAGTGAAAAAAAAGCCAGTTCCCAGGAATTAAAATATTATATAGAGTATCGACAAAACAAACAATATTCACACGTAATGTAGATCAATGTACATATATTGTATTTTTATGCTATCTTATGTTTTACTGGCTACTGTCTGGTCAATTACATCATTTTATATGACATAAAATGCGAACCTATATGCAAATCCATTGAACAGAATCAACAGATCACTCTTTCGCTGATCTACACCACCGCAAATCATGTATTCCCTAAATGTCCAGGTGATGTACGCAAATGGAAATCCCGATTAATTGGGGATAATTTCCCGGGTCCCGGAAAATTATTTCAACCTTTCCCGGGTCCCGGTGGAATTCTTTTCCCGATTCCCGGAAAATTAAATCTGACGATCCCAATTCCCGAAAAATAAAAAGGGTCGATCTCGGTGTCCCGAAAATACCCGTTCCCCCCTCAAAAATAGAGTCTTCGCGTCACAATCGTAATGCGGCATTTAATTTTAAATCAGTTTGTTTTATTTTTATTATTATCAGATTATTGTTTTCCACAACACAGCCTAGGCCTCGTTCCACTACCAATACCAGTGGGCCTACCAGCCACCGTACTTTGCTGTCTTCTAACTCGTCTTCTGAAGAGTCTTCTAACTCGAGAGCCGACTCACTTCTCGACTTTTAGTTGGTGGACCCAACCATTCAAACAGAGCTCAGATAATAAACGTCAGGTTTACGGACTATTGTTGGTGGCCACCTCCTGTCTGGCACTTTCAATTTGGGCCAGAACTGAGGCCACCAAAACTTCTGGATCAGAAGCCATTTTGAAACAAAAATCAATATATATATATATCTTTAATTCCTCCTTAATAGAAGATCATATAATATACAATATATCATTGAAACAAATTAGAGAAATATAAGCAAAGTGAACAACCCATAACCCAAAAGTGTTGTAGAACAAAAATACGGAAATGAAGACAAAAGCACCCCATCACATATATGCTAGACAGTCATCCTTAACCGCACAACGTGTACAGTCGCGCCATACCAACACAAACCCACATTCGAGCACAGTCACGCCAATTAGGTCAAAATAGAGACATTACCTTAACATAAAACACTCATACACAAGCATACACACACGCACATGGAAAGAAAGAAGAAGGAAAAAAAGAAGAAGAAAAAAAAAGCTCAACTCAAACAAACTTACACACCAACACCCTTCCATACAGAGACTTACAACAAAACACGCATAAATAGACACCTATATACACACTCCTGCAGGCTTGATAAGTGCAGTACGGCACATGTGTATTGTACTCGCCAAATTAGTTACATTTCGACAGATGGACGGACAAACCTAACTAAAACAAAAACAAACTAACACCAGAACACGTGTGAACCTATGTAACTCGACTAAAATCTACATACACGCGATCAATCCACAATTAGTTTGTTAAACAAATGGTTCCAATTAGTTGACTGACTAGTTGATAGTGATTTTATCCATGATAAAAAAACAATTTTGGTGGAGATTCCATATAGGAATTCCACTCGTACCAAAGACATTTAGTGGCTTTAATGAAAAAGCGCAACAAGTGAATACTCCGTATAGGAATTAAGTCTAGAAGTTGATGTGGCATGTGGCCAAGAAACAAGGCAATTTGCTGATCTATGGGAAGATTGTCAATGTACTGATAAGCAACAACTGGAAACCTGTCAATGAATAAGTACCAAAATTTATTTCGTGATTCTGCGAGGGCAGGACAATCTATTAAAAAGTGTCGAGCGACATCAGTATACATAGTGTTACATGCACAACATTTGTTTGGATTGGTAGATGCATGAGTACACACAACAACCACACAGCCAAATGAAAGTCCTCTTTGTCGTCGGGATATTTCCTACAAACATACCATAAGTATGACATATCTGGCCTAGCATGTACTAGTCGAAATCTCTGAAACGACAAATCGTTATAAACCCTTTCTAACCATTCTTGCTTCCAGAACAAGGATCCACGTTTAACTAAGAGCTTCCAATTATATTTTGTAGGGAATGTGGCGGTTGACGCATACTCAAGCAGATATCGATCCAAACCAAACTGTTGTAGAATCTGCTTCAAATCCCTGAAAAATGTACATGTATTTATGTGTGGATAAGGTTCGTTATGAACGAACTGTGTCAACCTGGCAATAAAAAAATTCTTAGTGGTCTTCTCAAGCGAGAGGTTACATAATGAGCATAACAGAGACAGTTTACGGCGATATATGTAATGCACCAGTGGTGGAGTACCCAACAAACCAAGAACCATATCAGTTCGCGTTCTAACGTGAAGACCTTGAATGTGCTTCAGACATAAGCGATGTGCACGTTCAAGGCGTTCACATTCTGTCTCATTTAAGCCAAATAGCAGTTCGCTGCCATATAGACCTTTAGGTATAATCACCGAATTATAAATTTTTAGAGAGCTCATTGGTGTTATTCCACCCGCGTAAATACCAATGTTTGACAGAGCAAAATAAGTACTCCTCACTTTAGAACATATTTTATCAACGAAAGATGCACTGAAATTGTGTTTACTGAGGGGAATACCCAAATGTGTAATACAATCGGTCTCTAAAATATTATGTGATCCGAGCTTCCATTGATTTGTGCGTTTTCGTGAATCACTGGTGGATTCGTTGAATACGATAACCTGCGTTTTTGACGGGTTGTATTTGTAACGCCATTTGGAACTGTATCTTACACACATATCAACTAACGATTGTAATCCTGAAGCAGTGAGTGAGAGTAGAACCATGTCATCAGCATGGGTAAGGCAGCAGCAATTAATACCATTCATTGTATAGCCGTATGATGAATTTTCAAGTTCGTAAAGTAAACTATCTATGTATAGGGAGTAGAGCAGAGGTGACACAGTACCCCCCTGCCTTGTTCCTTGTAGCATGGGAATCCAGCGTGATGTACAGTTTTGATGTCGAATACAACAATGCATATCAGAAAGTAAGACTTTAAACAATCTCCAAGATTTGCCTTGTATATGTTTTTGAAACAGTTGGAAGAGTAAACCGTTTAACCATACGGTGTCAAATGCTTTCCAGACGTCCAAGGAGCAAGCAAACAAACGACTATGCTTCTCGGACGCGTAGGAAATACATTCTGTGACCAGGAAAGAAGAAGTCATGCAGCTGATATCACGCTGAAATCCATTTTGCAAGGGATGAGTTTTTATTAATGATGGCGTATGAAGCTCCAGTCTTGTGAGAAGTAATCTTTCATATAGTTTATATATAACAGGCAGTAGGGTTATGGCCCTGTAACTATCAAAAGAGTCCTTCGGTTTAGGGCTACCCTTGTATAAAGAAAATATCAATCCACGCTTAGCTGCAGGTGGAATATATTCAAACTGCATAAAATAGTTGAAGAGGTGAGACAAGGCTGTAGCTAGGCTATCGCCGCCGTATATAATATGCTCATAGTTGATACCATCAAAACCAGAAGCCTTATTAAGATTAAGGCGGCGGTATAAGGATACTACCTCCATTCGAGTAACCGGAAAAGTAATGAGACTATCTAAAGGGCTTACAGAGCATGACTTTGCTTCGTTTGCGATAAATGTGTTTACGTTTTCATAATGCTGATTATCAAAAGATGGGTCTGTTAACGGAACAGAAAAGATATCGCTAAAATAGTCTGCCCATGCTTCTGCTATCTCTTGAGAATCTCGTACAATAGTTCCATTGTGTTTGAAATGTGAACAGGACATGGTCCCTAATTTTTTACGTTTTGCGTTGAAAAGTCGAAAAAATGTATCTTGGTATGATTCAGCGCATTCATCAATGCTGTTGTTAAAAGATTGTAGGTATTGCTTAGATGCCCTGCGATATTCACGCCTGAATATGCATTTAGCTTCTTTATAGCTGTGGTATAAACCAACCGTGTCATTAACTTGTCTATCTGCTGCTATCCAGACTGATCTATAATACCTCATATTTTGATGCAGTGACTTGAGCTGCTGTGACTGAGGCCACCAAAACTTCTGGATCAGAAGCCATTTTGAAACAAAAATCAATATGCAGCTCTCGAGTTCAAAGGTCAGCTCATTAACAGCTAACCAATCAATATCTATCCCTGTTAACAGGCAATTATAGGATAAATCTACTATTTGCAAAGGGGTGATCTCATGAGTGAGATATTAATTGCGCTTAAGCGCAATAAGGATGTAATTGCGCTTAAGCGCAATAAGGAATGTTCTTATTGTGCTTAAGCGCAATAAGGAATCCCTTATTGCGCTTAAGAGCAATAAGGAAATTCCTTATTGCGCTTAAAGAGATTCCTTATTGCGCTTAAGCTCAATTATTTATTAAATGTCAATTTGGCATCCCATAGGTCTGTGTTGTCAATTTGGATATAATATATTTTTTAAATAACTACTCTGAACAAGACTATTCTCCATTTCTATTTGATCACCCTACCGGGGTGTTTCACATCACTTTAATTATTAATTATTAAAGGGACCAGTACCTTAATTGATGTCGGTTCATTTTTTTTTTTAAAGTCTGCAAAACAACTATCACAACACGTATATGTAAAAATAGATCGATTTTGTTCGTATTTTCATTATTAAAATCTCGCCAATAACGAACTTTCGCATATTGAAGACATTAGTATGTAGATATTACTGTTACAGTGACATTACCAATCAAAGTCCAGTTAGATACAAAGTTTAATCCAAACTTGATGATAAACATATAGGAAAGGGTCAAAGCATTTAAAAATATTCTGAAAATCATATTTAGACTAAAATATTTTAACTTAATACGTGATCAGTGATGTTTGTTGATAAATCAATTTTGTTTACATGACAATGGTTTCAACACGCTAAAATTCTTTATTGGAAAACTTACAATAATGAATATAAGAACAAGTTTATCTATTTCTCCATGATGTTCTTCGCGGTGATGTTTTACAGACTTTTATATGTTTGGACATTTACCCACTGCGAGTGCCTTCTGGATGGTATCACCCCCCCTTTCGCGCGGTACGCAGGATTCTGGGTGTTTTGAAGCCGTTCGCGGGATTCATACCCCCGAATTAACTGGTATTCGGGTTCAAGCTAAACATCTTGGACGTAGGTTTTGCTGGCGCAAAGCAATATTTTGTGCTAGTTATCTGTATGAATGAGTGGGTAGAATAGCTTCTTGGGCATATTTGACCACCATGCCATGATAAAGTATCATTAATCGTATCATAACGGCCTCATAACGCGACCGGCTACATAATGTGTCTATGTAACTTCTGCTTGTAGCTGTCTGATATTAACACAGTTAATTTGTATGTCATTTATCGCATATTATTTCTTAACATGTATTCAGGATTCACCCCCCCCCCTCAAAAATGAACTGGTATTCAGGATTCACCCCCCCCCCAAATTAACTGGTATTCAGGATTCAGGGGGAGGGGGTGATATCCGCCTTGTGTCCCTTTAAAACAATGTCAATAATATATAGAAATAGACGCCACTGTATTTCAAATGACAAGTTAATACTTACCCCCCCCCCATTATTGCGTACTACAATGTATAAAATATATATATTGAATACTATTGGGGCCACTTCCTAATATCGGTTCTGTCACGCATCGAAAACGACAGAAGCGACAAAACATGCGACATTACGAAGCCCATTTTGTCGTTTCCGCGCGCGACTAATGTCGAAAATTGTGTCGCTTTCGGCGCCCGACAGAAGCGACATTAGCAAGTGGCCCTATAATAGTATTCCACAATATACATTTAACCCGCCTACATGCACTCATTCTTCACTGCCACTCGCTCCGCATTCTCATACAAGAAAACCAATGTCAGAAATGCATGGTAACGCGCTCAAGATCATATATTATATACCCATGATTGTAATTATAGAATATAAAATATATTGGTTTTGCGAATGACCAACTCAGAATTCCGTTAAAATAACAATAACAACCAGCACCTAATTAACGAACCGGCGGCCGACTCGGCTGTCTCCGACCACAACCCCCAGTGGGCTGCAGAACGAAAAATGTCTATAAAAGTTGAAATATAAGGGTGGATACACACATCCATGTAATCTCTGTAAATATCGTGTATTTGGCGTTTTACATGGATCATACACACCGTGTAATATGTGTCCGCTGACAACCCAATCATTGCGACTGTGTTTGACCACAGTGAGTTAAACTCTGAACCGCCGAAGAGCCGTTGACTGGGACAAAGTCGTCAGGCCGCTTAAAATAATTATTAGCGCGATAACTCAAATGGTCGACGTTCTGTTTAAATCATTGTCAGTCTTCTATTGATGTTAATACCAGTGATGGCCTTTCCCCAACGCAGGGGGGTATGACCCCCAACATGCACGGGGAGCTATATTATCCCAGAAGCTACCGAATTCACCATTGCATATTTCCTCGACGGGGGTGTGCATCCAGCACCCTGAGTCCTGACACCCTGCTTTATAAATATCGTAGTCATGTCTGTCGTGTCTGTTTTCTACGAGTGATTAATCTAATATGCAGCAATTTATGGTATTCATATAATTATGAACATATTATACAGCTTTAAATTTGAATGCATGGTGTTGCTGTTTGTCTTCATTCGGCGAAAGGGTTGCCTAGCTACGAGTTCCCAACTACGTCACCTTTCCTCTCTTGTGTTATACTGTTATATATGTATACGCAAAATTTACAACTATAGAATATTTAAGTAAAACATTATATTGTAATTCTTGCCCAGATAATCCCGGCTGATACATTCAATTAACTCCCATAGTTATTGGAAGCTTTCGAGAACCAGCCCCTCCCCCAATCATGGATTATGATCGAAAATGTTATAATTAAAGCTTGTGACAGTTAGGAGCTTGTTCAACCTTTGGCTTGAGAAACATATTTATAAATGGGGGGGGGGGGGGTCACTCTTTTTAATTTCAACGCTGTACCTGCATTATATTTTTGCGCTATAATGAATATTTGCAATCGAAATGAATTATAACTCGTGAAAAACAGCACATATATCAGACAAGAATTACTCATTTCGGCATCCATGAAAGAAGACATGTTTATGACTGGCCTGAAATTTCTTGATGGCAGTTTGTTTGATAATGGCTTATAACTACTCACTGGTGAAATTGACCTCTCGTGCGCAGGTGATTAATTTGGTCAATTATTGGTGTGGCCATGTAAAATACATGCATTTTATATACAGACATTACATGCATGTGTGTATCCACCCTTAGACTTACAAATCATCTTTTTCATTTCTTTTATTTGTAATTGACATAGCTTGTCACAAACCAAAAATCAACATTATTGACATAATAATGTAAATGACAATAAACGAAATTTAAATTCCCAACTATACCTTTTACCGGACTCAGCCTCCGGGTCGCAGTTCGGCTTTTAAAACCGTCCCAAAAATTCCCATTTCGAAATATAAAACCCCCAGCGCCGAGGCGAAACAAGAATCTCTACATATATATATATATATATATATATATATATACCAAAGGGATATACAGGAAGCTTGCGTTGAGCTATCACACACTGTTAACAAATAAATTATTATGACAAATAGTGTTTAATTAATTAATATATACTTATACGTAAATAAATAGGTTGAACGAATTACTATAAACGAGTTATATATTTAAATAATTATTTTGTTAATTTGCGATATCGCTCTAAATAAAAATAAAATAAAAAATAAACTACAATTATTGTATAAAACAAATTGTATATTACACTTACCACAAGATGAAGATAAAATCTGCGCCCACAAAATTCCAATGCCAATACAACTGCTGGCGCCCAACATTATCGTTTCCTTTGATTTACAACTTAAAAGTCTGACTGTTTGTAACAAGCCTGTTGACTTTGTGCGCGTTCGTGTGGTAAATATATACTATGGATCCTATAGGTTTTCATACTACAATTTCATTGGTTCCAAGGTCTCATTCAAGCAGTTGCTTACATTACAGCCTCGACAAAATTTAATGTCATTGCTTGAGCACTACACATTGTGTCAGATACCGTATACTGAAACAATAGAAAGCATGGCGACAAATTATATTTTATGGAAATCTGACGGGCGACGATGAAAGCATGCGCGCGTTGTTCCGGTATACTGCATGATTGTATAGATTTTCTTTCATTTAAACATCATCTCAGATTGAATTTGCGGCTTAGTTATCGTGCACGTAGCATTGCTTATTCAAGGCAAACTTTTATGTTTCGATCTGTTATTTTATCGCTGTTGGTACCAGGGACAGAAAAATGGGCCGGGACAACGCAATCGATGACATTTTTTTTGTCGCAGATTTCCACAAAACTTATACATAATTATATCCATGATATGAGGCGTCTAATGGTGTTGTTTAAAATGTTAAAAGTGGCGCTGTTCGGATCAGGGTTGGGGAGGGGATGGGAGGGAAACCAATTAGTACCGTTTATATCAGAGATGAACCCTAAATTTTATAATCATGTGTTTAGTCGCTGATACCCACCAAACTTATATATAATCATCTCCATGATATGGGGAGGAGGGCCGAGGCTGTTGGCAAATTCCACCGAAACTCGTAAAAGGGAAAACATGGAAAATCGCGAATGTAGTGTTTTATATTTTTAACATTTCATGTGTTTGGTAGTATATCTCATATATATTTTGAAGACCTCTGTCTGTCTGTATGTCTGTTTGTTTGTCTGTCTGTCATTAATACAAATCTACGATTCTCGACCGATCGGGACGAAACTTGGTACGTGTGTGTAGTTTGACCAGGCGGTGGACGTTGTCGTATTAGCGAGCCCGTGCGGCGCCCGCTTCGCGCATGTGCAGACGAGATCTCGGAAACGGGTGGAGCTATCGACTTGAAATTTGCTATGTGAATGTATCTTGCCCCGGATACGAATTTTATCGGGTCGCCGCGCCCGCGCGACGCCAGCTTCGCGCATGCGCAGACCAGATCTCGGAAACGGGTGGAGCTATCGACTTGAAATTTGGTATGTGAATGTATCTTGTCCCGGATACGAATTTTATCGGGTCGCCGACCCCGTGCGACGCCAGCTTCGCGCATGCGCAGACCAGATCTCGGAAACGGGTGGAGCTATCGACTTGAAATTTGGTATGTGAATGTATCATCTTGCCCCGGATACGAATTTTATCGGGTCGCCGAGCCCGTGCGACGCCAGCTTCGCACATGCGCAGACGAGATCTCGGAAACGGGTGGAGCTATCGACTTGAAATTTGCTATGTGAATGTATCTTGCACCGGATACGACGAATTTTGTCGGGTCGCCGAGCCCGTGCGACGCCAGCTTCGCGCATGCGCAGACCAGATCTCGGAAACGGGTGGAGCTATCGACTTGAATTTGCTATGTCAATGTATCTTGCCCCGGATACGAATTGTATCGGGTCGCCGAGCCCGTGCGACGCCAGCTTCGCGCATGCGCAGACCAGATCTCGGAAACGAGTAGAGCTATCGACTTGAAATTTGGTTTTTGAATAGCCCGGACAACGTCGGGCTGGGTAGAGCTATCGACTTGAAATTTGGTTTTTGAATAGCCCAGACAACGTCGGGCTCATCGGCTAGTACGGATATATAACATTAGTGCGATTTTCCAAGTTTTAGAGCGGACGGGTAAGCATTCAGCTAGCGTTATTGATTCTGATAGAGTTATCTCTCGATTACAGTTAACTCTTAATATGCTTTATACTCTTTTGATCTACACGATTACGATATAATTGGACACACCAAATTTCGTGACCGTTGAACAGGATTTGGGCGTCATGGGGGGGGGGGGGTAATTAGCCCTAAAATATATCCCTACCGAATAAAACTGAAAGCTTGTTTGGGGTGAACAGTGGTTCAGTTGGTCAGGACCATGATACATTAGACTGCCATTAACCACCCACGCTGGGCTGAACCAAACGACATAAACATTTGGAATATATACAGGAAGTATTCATACGGTTTGATGTATGAATATATGTATATTACTCCCATAATACATTACATAATAGGAATTTATATAAATCGCCGGAAAGTCATTATGTTGAGTGAGGTTTGGGATAATTCAAATTAACAGTATTACATAATTATATTTAATGTTTATATGTGTGGCCAGCAGTATAGAATTATAGTCATCGTTAGAGAAATCATAATGATGTATGTTAGTATTTGTGATGTGTTGTAATATGGGCATGTTAAGAACGAGAACGCGATGGTGTGAAGAAAATTATTCGAGTACGATTATGTCATCGATTAGGACTTTGAATGTTCGTATTATTTACAGAGCACAGTCGGGAAATCCTTTGTTTTTACAGCGTACATTGTGGGGCTAATTTATCGGCATGTCTGTCTGTAAGCGCTTCTTCAATTTGTGCCTGCATTGGCTAGATGTATATTCTTTTTCATATCGTTTTATGTTGTGGGGAATGCGTGATGGGGTAGTTTTCCTGACCAATTAGTCCCAGGTAGTTCTAGCAGTGCGGGATTCGGGTGTCTTGCGGTTTATGTTGCTCGTTTGTTGTACATCATTCCAAAAGACGCAGGCAGGCAGTTACAATACCAATCGTGCATGCAATTTGAGGAATTGAGAGTGTGTAAGTCATATATTTTCAAGATATTCTCAGAGTGGATATGTGTGACTCCTATGCTTCTTATGGCATTATTATGCGCAATGCTCGTTTTTGTAATAGGAATATTTTCTTGACTTCCGGAACATGACCCCCATATTTGGATACCATAAACTAAGTGGCTTTTTCAATGCTTTGCTTGGGAAAAATGTTTTACCCTATTGATGCAGTAGCTTGCATGTGATATTTTGGATATGTGCTTCTTGAATGTCAAGTTCTCATCACTGTGGATACGGTACCTAAACAATGTGCCGAGGATTCATGACCAAGGGTGATTCTATACGGTAACTGAGCAATTTGAGTATCCCCGTACATCAGAAATACAAACTTCGTTCTGTGGTGTATGATAGGGCACATTATGTGTAGTTAGTCAGAAATATTCGAGAAATGTGGTTGGTAAAAATTATTTGCTGATTATTTTATCATTTTGTCTGTTTTAGACCGTTAGTGTAAACCAGAAACGTCATTACACTAACGCACTTTATCATCATGCCAAGCAGGCAACACATGTATAGTTACGAAGATATGTCCATTTATTATGGTTATTCGCGTTCCTTGGCAACTTCGCAATTTTCGGAGTGCCGGGGAGGTTCTAGTTCTGAAAATAATAGCTTCATCTGAATTTTCGAGGCACAAACATGTGTATTTTTTCGCCCATTCTTCTTAACACTTCTTGAATATTCTCGGACGTAACCACTTTCATGGGGAATAATGATTCATATTATATTAAACAGACACGAAGAATAAATCGATGGAATGGGAGATTCATTGTGTTATATATTTCGGATAACTCAGCTGATAATCCTTAGTGTTAGTGTAATGACGATTTTGTTAGTGTAACGACGCACCGTTACTGTAATGACGTTATATCCTCCTGTTGGACAGTAGATGGCTGATGAAATGACCATGCGACACCAGTGGTGCATGTACATATTATACTATACCTATTATAACCATAGATATATATGTTTGGGGTAAGTGCGGACATTATGATGAACAGAGAGGTATATTGCTGTCAGATGTGCAACAAGCCCGTAGCTAATCCGATCCTTCTACTGATGGTCAGTGGTCGCTATTGACCATCAGTAGAAGGCTTTGATTTGGATTATCCCGTAGCCAGCTTTTATGGTGGGCGGTTACGAATCTGATGCCGAATGCGCGTAGTGTATAGAGTAAGAGGTTGTGCGTGTGGCCCCATCCTGCGGATTGGGTCCGGTGCCCTCCTCCAGCGCCCCTGGGAAAATATGTGTATACTCGGTGCACCGAGAGCTATTCTGGGCCTCAATTTCGAGAAAAACAACGATCAGTTTAAGGTGCCAATATAGAAGCTAAATTCCTGGGCGGCCTCCATCGGGGAACTTTGTGAAAATTCACTGCTTTGATATGATTCTGGACTCTGGAGCCCATCAGTGTTAATTTCGATTTTCTGTAGTTCATTGAAAATGCAATCAATTAAATATGTCAATGAAGCCAAATTGCGTCAGTGCATGGTGCGCGAATTTCGCGAAATAAGGGGCCCGGTGTGGGCCTTCCCTGGAATTTTTGTTGTAAATGTCAATGCTCTGACAGCGATTCCCGACCCCATATGAAGCGTCAACTTCGAGTTTCTAACTCAGGAAAAATAAAGAAGTTTAAAGGAGACCAGGGTTTCACGTTCTAAACTTATGAGTGTTCTCGAGAGTTACTTCATGCGGATTGCCTTCTCCCTTAAACTGCTGAAAAATCCTTTGAGCTTCCACCCCTCCCCAACACAAATCTGGTGATGAAAGGGAACAACTGGATACATAATTGCGGAGACACCCCAACCTTTCCACCATTTATTGCCGTCCCTGCCCGTCAAACACAAGTTAATTGTTACATGTATGTATCTTCGAGGGTGGGGATAATTTTCCCGGGTATAGGTTGTCATAACATTTGCTCGCCATCTCCACACGTAAACAGTGATGGGCGAAATCAGATACAGCTCATGATATTTTGGTCCAAGAAACCTTATGAAGATACAATCGAATTATTATGTGTGTTATATGAAAATGACGAATTGTTTCTGACCGCAGAAGGACCATGGCGCTGTTACATGGTGTAAATAGTTGCCAGGTGCCCATAGTTGGGCCGTGGACCCAGTTGCCTATATGTATATCATGCACATTGTCTGTAGTATATCATGGATTCATAGGATGTCCATATGTACTTTAGGCTATGGACACATCTGACAGTTATGCCACGTATCCACCTACACATATAGATATTGGACCAATGCCCTATATAAAGATCATGGGTGGTGGTCCCTTTCAATATTTCATGCACCATTGCCACCATGCTGCAGGCTGGCCATGGACTGAGGGTCATATACCTAGGTCATGGTACACAGGTCGATAAAGGTATGGTTGACATTGTACCCAAGAATGAGCAGGTGTCTATACGTAGGACATTTGTGGACCCAGCCCCGTATACATGATATATCTACGTCATGGACCGAGAAAAGTATGTTGACGATGCCTTTGTGGAAAGAAAAATAATTGTTTTCATCGACAAAATGCTACATGGTGCAGTTTAGTTTGTTAAAATTGCCATAATAGCAGTCATATGTACGTTTTTCGATTTCGGGTATGTCCCTAGCAACCGTTATCACCCTTGTAGGTAAGAAATGTGGTAATTTTCCTGTCAGATCCACACTGACTACAACTATTATAATTGTTTTCACCATAAAAATGATACATGGTGTATTTTAGTTTGTTAAAACTGCCATAATATTAGTCATATGTGCTTTTATTCGATGTTGGGCAGTTGCCTAGCAATAGTTGCTAAGGAATGACTTGCCGCCATTGCCTCCATATCTGAAAATGATGAGTAGTGCACGAGGAATATATATGCCAAGTTTCATGATTGTATCACATTTTGCACAATTGTTACACCATGCGCCTGGACTAGCGTTATTAGTGTAATGACGATTTCGCGTTCATCATGTGATAACCTTTTTGAATATCGACAACCAAACCAATCAACTAGTTTATGAACACGCTTACCTCAGACGCTTTTATCAAAGCTGTTTAATGTTCAGTCAATGCATACAGTATTTTAGTGTTTCGCGTTAGTGTAATGACGGTGAATAAATATACGGTACAAAATCCGGCGATTCAAATGTTAATTTCCGTGAGAATTTCACGAATACTCAGGAAACATATTTTTGTATTGTTAACATGGAAGTTTCCGTTCACGTTGCGACAGATGTGATATACAACTGACACCAAGGGGAAACGTGGCAACCCATTTTAGGCTCGCGTTAGTGTAATGATTCTAGATCATGGGACAACGTTTTTGGGACAAATAAATAGCTTTTTGTATGATGCTTCTTTGGTATCTCTGTATAATTTTGGTGGCATTAGATTCCTTGCAAAATTCCACACCAGAAGGTGGATTTCAGTTTTGAATACACATTCACCAGTGCATAAGAAAAATCGGAGAAATTGGGCGTGTATGCTCTGGGACATGCAGTTTCGTGTTATCTTGCCGGTTATCGTCATGCCTAAGACCCATACCGGAGTATGGTAATGACTAAATTTTGGTATCTAATTAATGCCTGGATTCTCAGTTTTAAAATGATGGCCATTTTAGTAATTTACTTGCTCGTGATGAGCAGTGCTTGTCTTGTGGTGAAGTGTGCCCATTGGACAGTGTTTTGCTCAGTTTCCGTAGAATCACCCACAACATTCCCTATTCGGTTATTTAGCTTTAATTTCAAAGTATTCCATTTTTTTCATTGTTTTGTGCGTATAAATGCATAGGCATATAATTGCTTTTATTAATATTAATTGGAAGTTTATTACAGCAGCACCAATCGGATACAATGGGTAGTTCATTGTGTCCTAACTTTGTACTAGTTCGCGATCTTTACCGCTTGTGAAGTTGTGAACAGCGTTGGTCATCGGCATACGATGAAATGTCCATTGTTGTAGAATTTACCATCTCAATTACATATATTTAAAAAAATAATTGGCCCAAGAATTTATCCTTGAGGGGCCCCACAGGAAGTATTCATACGGATTGACGTATGAATATATGTACAGTATTCCCACTACATTCTATGTAGGCCTATTAATTGCTTCCTCTCATTCAAATAACTATGGGACCATGACATTGCTACATCCGTGATATTATCACAACCCAAACAGGGGGGAGTCTGCAAAAAAATTCCGTATATAGGGTCGGGGTGGGTGGGTGGCCCAGAGGCGGAAAAAATGGTGCTTGTAAATTTTTTCCAAAATGGTTTTTTTTCAAACAATTTACAAGTACTGACCATGTAATGTTGTTTGTAAGCATGTTAGTACCATGCTTGTTGGTATAGGGCTATATAGGCAGCTAAAGTGACTCTTTAGCCTCAGATTTAGCAACATTCTGGATTTCACAGTATCCCGGACCACTTCACAGTGGACCACCGTATTAACGTTCAGGAAACTTATGATCAACGGAAGAAATATTTAGTAACAAAATTAATATATTACCCAGTTGTATTATCTGAATAAAAGTAATAAAACTAAAAAACTCTATTACAAATTGGATACTACATGGTGAATACTCAATGATGACTACTAGTAGATATCATTAACCTGATTGTTGCATAACATGAAATTGAAAAGGGTATCTCATAAATTTCTAATGTCTGAAATACTGTCTTGTTCTGGCATGTAGTCAAATTCATTCCTTCTGGTTATTTCTCATCTTGAATGATTGCAAGTAATGTTAATTTGCAACAATTATCCAAATAAAACTGAATTGGTTATGATGAATGACATTACTGTTTACTGCTCAGACAATCCCAAATGAAGGTGACGCTATTCTCATTGAATTTCCGAACTTAAAACATCTGGGAGCTTTACTGCTCAACAAGACGAAACTAAAATACTAATTGTATACTGTTATCACTTACCAATAGATGAACTGAAATAATGTGATGCATTCAGATGCATTGAGAAATGACATTCAATTCTTCATTCTGGTCTATCACCATACCAAACCACATCAAAATTTGACAACCGACACTTAACTTATATTGCAACAACTTTGTATGGACTGAATTTCATAAAGTCGAACAGGGCCCATAACTCTGGTAGGCATTGGTGGTCACAACCCGCGATATTATGCATATTCGTCCCCCATTTCTGGTCCGTCACCATGCCATAGGGCATCAAATATGACAACTGACTCTTGAGTTAAAATTCAAAATGTGTGTACGGACAGACGGCTCGAGGCGTCAACTATATACCCGCCGACTAATATCGGGCAGTATAATAACCATATATCTATGTGTATACATAACCAAAAAACAATTCCCCTACCCACTCCATCCCGTTGGATAAGACTAAAGAGTTCTTTGATCATGCACATATAATTGTGGAACCCCTGACCTGTTTACCACTATTTACACTGGCCAGTGTTCTCTGTCAGACACAACACACTCGATATATTAAGGCTATAATGGGGTCTAGGGCAATTTGTGACATATAGTGTACCTACACAATGCTTAATTAATATTGTTGTTAGATACTGAAAACACCAGGAAACACATGGAAATACAGTATATTTTTCGTTTTTCTGATCTGTGTTTACCAATTAGTAAGGCAGTTAACACAGTTATTGAAGAACAGCTAAAAAAAACCTCTGAAATTTTGATAAAAACATGAGAAACGGGGGGTGGGTCCCCAAAATTTTGGAGGAAAAAAATATTTTTTTTGCAAAAATGGGGTGGTGGGTCCCTCGAGGTCGGAAAAAAACTTTTTGGGCCCTATATGTGCAATTTTTTTCCAGACCCCCCCCCCCTGCTGGCACCACGTAAATTATGAGAGGAATCATCACATTTTTTGGTTTGAGACTTGTGTTTGTCACAAAAAATAATGTTCATCTGCAATTGGATATTTGCCGGGTGAGATCAAATTAGTCGGAATTTGTTCGATATTGTATCGCAAAATAGTCCGCTGAAAAATCCTGCGCTGACCTTTCCCCGGAAGTAAACAAAGGCACATGTTTGAAAACACGATTTATTAATTATGGATTTTAAAACATGTTGCATTCTTGCCAAGAAGCACATTAATTTTAAATACGATTTGAAGAAGGGGCAACTTGATGCACTAGAGTATATTTTTAAAGGAAATGAGGTAATCGTCAATCTTCCAGTTGAGTATGGGAAGTGTGTCATATTTTATGGCTCAAATTTTATTAAAATTTAAAAAATATGCACGGAAATCATCAGTATTGATTGTCAGTCCACTGAATATGGACCACCCAGATTATATACAGAAGATTTCAACTTTGAACTTAGATATTAAAGCATGCCTATTAGACACCAACGCCAACCACAACTGACAGTGCCAATGGACTTTCTGCTCTGTTATCCTCTTCCATAAAATCAGATATAATCATGTAAACATGTGACTCTGCTCCACTAAGTGACTAACACCCACACGAGACCACAAAATTACCCGCCCCTTCTATCGACCGAAATACCTCAGCACTTCCTTCGATCCTCGAACAATTTCTCTCTGAAACAAAATCCCAACTGACACTGCCTATACTCAGGACGCATCATTGTTTAAGGATGCCCTCCACATTCAAATGCTCTTGATTTTTATAATAATAAAAAAAAAATTAAAAATCTTTTACCCATGTAATTATCTTTTATTCATGCTCCCCCTAATAATCATCAGTTCATTGAGGGCATGGGGTATACTGTAGATGTAGACTAGTGATGCGGACTGGACCAGACCACCTTGGGTGGTCCAGTCCACTGCCAATGCGGTCCAGCCCATTCCGGTCCGGTACATATACCTGGACCGGTCCAAAACTGTCCGGTCCACCTATAATAGGCTATATGTTAATGAATTCTCTGTTTTCTCAAATTTTTACTCTGTATAGTACAAACTATAAGGTTACTGAGTTCAGTGCATTGCAATGAGTCCATATATGTTAAAACTTAAATTGTTTGCCAATTGTATGCATCATTGTCTGTCTCTGGTGGGATATACTGGGAACGATGCACGATAATAGTATTTCTAGTAATGCGAACATGCACTAATTAAATGTACTGGTATTGGACAGATATGCAGCTACATGTAGGGCAAGAATGTGTTACAACCAATCTAACATGGCACTCAACTCATCGTATGCATGATTTGTATCATACTTATTTTCATTAAATTGAAATTTAAACGAAATAACTACCCGGTATACTGATTAAAATTATACAAATGTGTACTAAAATGACAACTACATTAATTTTAGAGATTGTGATGGCTGATTTTATAGTCCTGACAATTACAGTTATATACCTAAGTACAACTACTATTGGACTAATGTGACTGTCTTGTGTGTGTACAATGTAATGTGGTTTGCATGTTTCTTCGATAATTATAAAGTTATGTGAAAAACAATAGATTACTCAATTCGATATCCATCCAAATCGATTAGTTGATGCCATGTTACACGGTTTATGACAAATTGTTCCATACTCATTCAGTCGACCCCTGGACCACACCGGTCCAAATCGTGTATCTGTTTCTCTGGCTGATGTAGCAAAGGGGGATTTTGACATTGTGATAACCCATCCTGAGGCATTACTAAATTCAGCCGTTGGTTCCAATTGATAGGAAAGGATATCTTTAAAGATGCAGTTACTGCTGTTGTGGTGGATGAGTGCCACATTGTTAAATGTGGTAAATTATTGATATAATTGTATTATAGGTGGTAATTGATATAGTAATTCACAATGAACTCAGTACTGGATACATGCTTCCATATTTAATAGCATGTAGTATCATACTGAGTTCACTGTGAATTAGTGAGACGGTATAGCTACTAAAACGTGAACTGTAGTTAGGCTACAAAAGTTCTAATATATTGCCAGTCTAAGTTTGTGCATATACCATAAATTGAAATTTAGTTGAAATATCTGAGAACAACAGATGTATTAAAATGAAGAAAAAAACATTTGTTGAATTCAAGACTTTTAAGTGTTAACATATAAAGCAGAGCCTGGCTGAACCACATGATGGATCGCTTCCATCCTCAAGCGTTGATACCATTTAAAGGTGCTTTATCTCTTCCCTGAACTTTCTGTACAGATATGGGTGAAACGTGAAATAATATCAATATATTTGAATCAGGAGCTATTTTTGTTGCTAATAATTAATTTGATTCTCTAATTATTAAAGAGGAAGGACAGAAAAGTGGTTATTCTTTTTTTTTAGAACATTACAAGATTTCTGGTTAATAATCTATATTCATTACACTTATGAAATTGTGGTAACAAATTCTTATCTTGTGTGGCTTTGGTAGCCTTTGATAATAATAATTCAAATAGTAATTGAAAATGAGTTTCATTGAGTTAGTTTGAACTTTGAAGTGATGCTGGGGAAGAGATAGAGCATCTTTAATTGTGTTCTAAATATTCATGTGAAGGGGCAGATCGCTTGAGGCCCCATGGTTCATAAAGCCAGTTGTCTGCGTGTAAATGTAGTAATCAGCTTTTACTAGTTTCAAATAACATTGACTATAACAATAATGATTTAATATACCCCAATGTCCCATATGAATGGTGGGTATAAACACTAACTGTATTACATGAATCTAGTCCTTCATACATCTGTCCATCCATCAAAGCAGATGTCTATCTCACCCACTGTTCAAATTGTTTATAGGGGGGAATACTTTTGGAAAGAAAGAAGATTCAACTTATTTATTGCTATATTAATCAAAATGGAAAATACACAACAGAGCGCACTTACACCAGGGTTGGTACTAACATAATTATCACAAGTTGTCCAAGTCATACATTAAAAATGTTTTTAAAAATATTATCAAAATCATCACATTTCACCATTTCAATGAAAAATGAAAAAAAGTTCCGTACTGCTTACAAAAAGTTGAAGTTATTGCCATCATCTTCCCTGGGATTCCCTTTGTTGCCATGAGTGGGAGTCTGACAACTCAAATGTTAAGTAATCTACCCAAGACACTCGGTTTAGATAAGCCAGTGAAAGTCCAAGAAAATGCTGATAGGGCCAAAACAATATCATCCTGTGTTTCTGGTGACATGCAAGAAAAAAATAGGGGCGGGCGGGTGGCTTTTCATTTTGTTTTATTTTTTCATTTTATTTTCACCTTTGCTCACAATTAATATGGATACTATCCTAGGCTGCTTCTCCTTGTTTTTAATGTACTATGAAATAAATAAAACTTAAGTACATAATATTATAATAGAGTGTAATTTATTGTTTTATTGAATAAACACATAAAAAATAAGTTTAATTTGGCTGTGACCTAATTGAAGTGTGGTATAATTACGGTTTAACAGTACACATGATGTGTCCATTTTACATGGAAATCAATCGGTTTACACGGAAAATAAATCAAATGCGTACTAATTTTGCAAAATCAATAAAATGAAAACGTTCGGGGGCACTGGAATAGGGGCGGGTGGGTCACCAGAAACACAGGTCAATTTTATTTTGGTCTAGGCCAAATATTTTTAAACAAGTGCTTCGAGGTAAATTTAGAGGACAATGTTGCCAAATATGATGCAATATTCATACTAGAATGTGACAAACTGTTCAATGTCCTGAAAACTATCCAGTGACTATGATGTTTATGCCAATTACATGCATGTGCCACCTGGCCACCAATTTAGATCATTTGTTTGGAAAACAGACAATAAAGGAGAGTTGCTATACATCAACATCTTCTTCACTCTGGCTTTCTTAACTGTTAGTCACTTAGTCAAGTTAGTGTTAGCTGGTTAGGCCTACTTTCTTTTTCAACTTCTTGCCTGGTGTTCTGCAAGTCACACTTTCAGAATTAGATGTCTTGCATGTACTCCGTGGACTTTTCTGAGAGCAAGAGTGTGGAGTACCAGGTGTTCGGGTCAATCTCTTTGTCTTTTTGTACGGTATATTTGTAAATAAACTCTCTTTATAAAACAAGAAGAAATTTTGTTGATCCGCTTATAATTTACAATTCACAAGATGATTTTGGAATCTCGTCCGCTAAATCTCCAATTAACAACTTTAACTTGAGGCTGATATCTTCTTTAGCGCACTTATTTTGGTTTAGATTATAGCATCTCAATGTATCGGACGTTAACCAAGAGAAACAAGCCGAAATGTAAGTCTTAGTTGGAGTTTCGACACCCAAGTGGCAGCCATTTTCGGGTTTTTCACATTTCTAAAATTAGGCAGTCTTAAATAGTGCAGAGGAGCGGGCAGCGGTAAGTCCCGCGTAGCGTAGGGGACTGAACTTTGCCTTGCAGCTTGGTATTTACCTCGCGACCGCGACACACACAATGGCCCGATAATGGGCACACGTTCCCTGGCATTTCCCAGAAGATATTCATGGGGAGGTCAAGTGACCAATTTTGAAATTTGCTGGTCGCATTCGTCTGTATGTCTGAGGAATTCTCGGCTAGATATTGTTACCAACATGACATATTTAAATTAATCCCAACGTGTACCCCATCACCAACGGCAACGCGACATGTGCTGCGTTCTAAAAATAGGTCGATTGCAGTGGATTCGTACAGATGACGAAATATGAGTGCGACAGATAATATTGTTTGATCGAAAGCATTAGAATTAATACGTCGCAGATTCCAGTAGCTTTATAACGGTATATCTGGGGAGAAATCTGATGCTATATTCGTGGATGATTTCGGTATATACCGAAGGTATATACTGTAAAAACAAAGCGCGCCATCCGTGCTCGCAGGGAATAAATTTCGAGCGATAACGTTTGCGTAAATACGAAATTGTGAGTGTTGGTTTGTAACCGGGATTTGTGAGAAGCATTATGCCTATAACTACCCCCCCTAAGCCCTGACCTAAGTGTCATACATACTATAACAATGATGTTGTAAGAGCTCCAATAAATCTCCCCGCATAGGCAAGCACTCAATGTTCCCGTATAACTCTGCAGATGCCAATAACGTTGAATGGGAAACAGACGCTCTTTATAGAGATGCGTCAAAAACAAACGCTCATTAAATAATCACTTGATTAACCCACGCCGTGCCTTTGCGGTGATTTGATATTGGAGAACGGGTGATCTGAGCTTCTCTAAACCGCGACCACGGTCGTGTCGGTGGGATTTGACACTTACATAGGAAGTTTGAGCTCAATCTTTACACGCGTTTTGGATTCTTTGAAGTACATATATACGGAAGTCTTAAAATATATAATATAGAAGATTACCGTCGATGATCTCTGTAGCATGTACCATTTAATGTTACATGCTACATATATCATCGAATGTAATTACATATAAATTATGTTATTTATCTGATGAAAATCGGAATGAAAAGAGGCAAAATCAATAAATATTACAATTTATAGCCATAATAAACGAAATAATTATCCCGAGGTTTGTTTTATACTGCGGGTCCGTGTTTTTTTTAACCGAAACCGGAACGTTTTAAAGGTAACCGCCTGTCACATATTGTGTGCGACAACATGTTTAGAGAGAGAGATAGATATAGATATATATATATATATATATATATATATATATAGAAAGAGAGAGGGAGGGATGGAGGGAGAGATATTGGATAGGGTGGGTGTGAGCAGTCAATAATTCTCACAGGCGATCTGTCGTTCCAAAGAATGAGTTTATGTAAATGTTTGTGCTGCATGAGGACCTGTGCACTTTCTACACTAAATGGTTTCTCACATCGATCTATATTTAGTGTTCTTCACTTACATTTAATTGTTATAACTATTTATATTAGTTACACATCATTTATTTATTAAACTAGTAAGACTAGTGGGTAGCTTACAGAACTATATTGTTTCAAATATGATATTGATTATAATTGAATTATCTTTTCAATTCAAGAGTGTATATTTTGAAGAAACTAGCGCTTTATATAAATAATTTTAGGCGTGCCATATATATAGTATACTGTACAATACAGCGACACGAACAACTACAAGGTCTGCATCAGCATGTTTAACCTGCATAGCCGTACGGGCGCCCGATATGTTAGAGGAGCTGGGACTTTTTTCTAGAATTTTTCTACATGAGATAGTCATGGTTGTAACACAGATTTTGTAGAATATATACATTGTATAAACATAAATATAACACAATAGATTCAAATTAACCCTATATATGTATAATTCGAGCAGAAATTAAAAAACAATACTGTATAATTTGCAACAATTATCCCCTGATATACAATTCAATTTGTCATAACTTATCTGTCCGCGCGATATAAAGCATACGCTTGTTGGTATAATATTGTTTTTAAAGTTCTGTTAGTTTAGTTTTTATTCTGAGTAACAAATAAAGTTTCAAACAAATATTTTAGTCATTAATTGTGAAACGCCGAGACAACATCTTTTTAAATTAAACATTTTGACAAAGTGTTTTCATTTGGCTAATAAAATTTTCATTTGGCTAAACTTTTGTCCACAAGAATTTTCGGTCCAGCACGAACACTGACCGCGTCCCTGTAACACACCCTCCAATTCTAACCGCATCCCTGTGAAACACCATTTACACTTTAGCCACGTGAGACACCCACTGACAATGTAGCCACGTCCCTGTCAGACACCCCATACACTGTAGCCACGTCACTGTAAAACACCCCATACACTGTAGCCACGTCCCAGTGAAACACACCCATACAATGTAGCCATGTCCATGCCAGACACCCATACACTGTAGCCACGTCCCTGCCAGACACCACATACACTATAGCCACGTCCCTGTCAGACACCCCATACACTATAGCCACGTCCCTGTCAGACACCACATACACTGTAGCCACGTCCCTGTCAGACACCCCATACCCTGTAGCCACGTCCATGACAGATACCCCATACACTTTATCCACACCCCTGTCAGACACCCCTATACACTGTAGCCACGCCTCTGTCAGACACCCATACAATGTAGCCACATCCCTGTCAGACACCCATACAATGTAGCCACGTCCCTGTAAAACACCCCATACACTGTAGCCACGCCTCTGTCCGACACCCATACATTGTAGCCACATCCCTGTCAGACACCCATACAATGTAGCCACATCCCTGTCAGACACCCCATACACTGTAGTCACGTTCTTGTGAGACATTCTTACACTGTAGCCACGTCCATGTCAGACACCACTTACACTGTAGCGACGTCCCTGTCAGACACCCCATACACTGTAGCAACGTCCCTGTCAGACACCCCATACTCTGTAGCCACGTCCATGACAGATACCCCATACACTTTATCCACACCCCTATCAGATACCCCTATGCACTGTAGCCACGCCTCTGTCAGACACCCATACAATGTAGCCACATCCCTGTCAGACACCCATACAATGTAGCCACGTCCCTGTAAAACACCCCATACACTGTAGCCACGCCTCTGTCCGACACCCATACATTGTAGCCACATCCCTGTCAGACACCCATGCAGTGTAGCCACATCCCTGTCAGACACCCCCATACACTGTAGTCACGTCCTTGTGAGACATTCATACACTGTAGCCACGTCAATGTCAGACACAACATACCCTGTAGCCACATCCCTGTCATGCACCCCATACACTGTAGCCACGTCCTTGTGAGACATTCATACACTGTAGCCACGTCCATGGGGACAACCCTTATAATGTAGCCACGTCCCTGTCAGACACACAGTACACTGTAGCCACGTCCATGTAAAACACCCGCATACACTGTAGTCACGTCCCTGTCAGACACCCTACACACTGTATCTACGTTCCACTGATAAACCCATATGCATTGTAACCGCGGCCCTGTAAACACCCCATACACTGTAACCACGTCCCTGTAAAACACACCATGCACTGTAACCACATCCTCGTGAGAAACTCACATACAATGTAACCACATCCCTGTGAGACACCCATGTGCACTGTAAACACGCCAGGGGACACCCCATACAATGTAACCACGTCACTGTGAGACACCCCGTACAATGTAACCACGTCCCCATGAGACACCACTATACACTGTAAACACCCGTTACTTTAAATTATATTCATTTCAACCATCTCCTATATGCTGATGACTTGGTTTTAATTTCAGAGACACCAGAAGGCCTGCAGTCATGTCTTGACTCATTTCAGAGATACTGTATAGATTGGAGACTATCTGTTAACTCAAACAAATAAAAAACTATCATTTTCTCAAAAAATGGAAATACTTATCTTAATACCAACTCTTTTTACTATGGACGTCTAACACTAGAAATGGTCGATGAATATAAATATTTAGGGATAATATTTCACAAGAGTGGTAAATTGATATCAGCCGCATCAAACCTGTCAGATAAGGCAAAAAAGGCATATTATGCACTGAAAGGTAAATTAAAAGAATTTCCAAACTTATCTGTCATAAATTGGATGTGTCTGATTAACTCGATGATTCTCCCCATACTTACTTATGGATCAGAAATATGGATATCTGATTTTAAAATTAACTCTAACTCACTTAAAAACCTCTTTAGCTTTTGCGTTGACAAAACATATGGGCCTAACAGTCAAACATGGCGAATCACAACAACATAAACTCTTAATTGCAGCTTTTAAAGACATGAAACTGAAAAGAATAAAACCAGCTTTCTCGTGGTCGAACAACATGACTAAAATTGTTAAATTTGTAGACACCAGAATAGATAATTTTGAAGAATCACAATTTAAAGACCACTTACAACAAAAAGATAGCAAACGAATATAAACGAATGAAAACCTCAAACGAGGGGAAATTAAGATTCTACAGTAAAATCATTACAGGATCCAAATTTAGAGACTATCTTAGTTCCAATATACCAAAAGATCTCAGAAAAGAACTAACTAAAATGAGAATAAGTGCACAAACCAATAGATGAGTTAAAACGATTTTGTCCACATTGTCCGAATAAGGTTGAAAACGAAACTCATTTTCTATTACATTGTGGGCTATATAATGATATAAGAAGTAAATACAACATTTTCCACATTAGTCATTATATGAATAACGCCAAAGCCATACTGAATCCATCAACCTTCACAAGTACTAAACAAGTATGTAAATACATAAAAGAAGCTATGAAAAAACAATTATCTATTCAAACATAACTCACCCTAATGTCAACATATATTTAAAAGTCAAATAGAATAATATAGATGTTATTAGGACATAACCTGACACAACTAGTTTTTATGATAACTATAATCTTTCTCATCCTGAAACACACACCTTTTCTACAAGTTACAACATTAACAATTTAATGAAATACAATATGTTATTTACAAATATAACTATTAGTGTTTATATATGTCTGTTCATTTGTGTTCAATGTTATGTTTATAATACATGTATTTATGGATTACGTCGAAATGATAATTCCAATAAAGAAATTTGAAAAATTTGTAAACGGTTGTTTTACAGGACCGCGAGACACCCCCATACTCGGCCCTGTGAGACACCATAATATGTAACCGCGTCCATTGAGACACCCCATACACTGTTACCACGTCCCTGTGAGACACCCATGTACTGTAAGCGCGTCCCCACGAGACACCCCCATACACTGTAGCCACGGTCCCGTGAGACAACCATACACTATAACCGCGTCCACGTGAGACACACCCATACACTGTAGCCACGGCCCCGTGAGACACACACGTACAGTAATCACGTCCCTGTGAGACACCCCATACACTGTAGCCGCGGTCCTGTGATACACACATGTACTGTAACCACTTCCCTGTGAGACACCCCATACACTGTAGCCACGTCCCTGTGAGATACCCATGTACTGTAACCACGTCCCTGTGATACACCCATGTACTGTAACCGCGTCCTTGTGAGACACCCCCGTACGCTGTAGCTACGGTCTTGTGGTACACCCATGTACTGTAACCACGTCCCTCTGATACACACCCAGACACTGTAGCCACGTAACTGTGAGATACCCATGTACTGTAACCACGTCCCTGTGGGACACCCATGTACTGTAAGCGCGTCCCCACGAGACACCCCCATACACTGTAGCCACGGTCCCGTGAGACAACCATACACTATAACCGCGTCCACGTGAGACACACCCATACAATGTAGCCACGGCCCCGTGAGACACACACGTACTGTAATCACGTCCCTGTGAGACACCCCATACACTGTAGCCGCGGTCCTGTGATACACACATGTACTGTAACCACTTCCCTGTGAGACACCACATACACTGTAGCCACGTCCCTGTGAGATACCCATGTACTGTAACCACGTCCCTGTGATACACCCATGTACTGTAACCGCGTCCTTGTGAGACACCCCCGTACGCTGTAGCTACGGTCTTGTGGTACACCCATGTACTGTAACCACGTCCCTCTGATACACACCCAGATACTGTAGCCACGTAACTGTGAGATACCCATGTACTGTAACCACGTCCCTGTGAGACACCCCAATACACTGTAGCCACGTAACTGATACACCAATGTACTGTAACCACGTCCCTGTGAGACACCCCCATACAGTGTAGCCACGGCCCTGTGATACACCCATGTACTGTAACCACGTCCCTGTGAGACACCCCCATACAATGTAGCCACGTAACTGTGAGATACCCATGTACTGTAACCACGTCCCTGTGAGACACCCCCATACAATGTAGCCACGGCCCTGTGATACACCCATGTACTGTAACCACGTCCATGTGAGACACCCCCATACACTGTAGCCACGTCCCTGCGAGACACCCCGGTTCACTGTAGCCACGTAACTGTGATACACCAATGTACTGTAACCACGTCCCTGTGAGACACCCCATACAATGTAGCCACTGCCCTGTGATACACACATGTACTGTAACTACGTCCCTGTGAGACACACCCATACAATGTAGCCACGTAACTGTGAGATACCCATGTACTGTAACCACGTCCCTGTGAGACACCCCCATACAATGTAGCCACAGCCCTATGATACACCCATTTACTGTAACCACGTCCCTGTGAGACACCCCCATACAATGTAGCGACGGCCCTGTGATACACCCATGTACTGTAACCACGCCCCTGTGAGATACCCCCATACACTGTAGCCACGGCCCTGTGATACACTCATGTACTGTAACCACGTCCCTGTGAGACACCCCCATACACTGTAGCCACGGCCCTGTGATACACCAATGTACTGTAACCACGTTCCTGTGAGACACCCCCATACAATGTAGCCACAGCCCTGTGATACACCCATTTACTGTAACCACGTCCCTGTGAGACACCCCCATACAATGTAGCCACGGCCCTGTGATACACCCATGTACTGTAACCTCGTCCCTGTGAGACACCCCCATACACTGTAGCCACGACCCTGTGATACAGCCATGTACTGTAACCACGTCCCTGTGAGACACCCCCATACAATGTAGCCACGTAACTGTGAGATACCCATGTACTGTAACCACGTCCCTGTGAGACACCCCCATACAATGTAGCCACAGCCCTATGATACACCCATTTACTGTAACCACGTCCATGTGAGACACCCCCATACAATGTAGCCACGGCCCTGTGATACACCCATGTACTGTAACCACGCCCCTGTGAGACACCCCCATACACTGTAGCCACGGCCCTGTGATACACTCATGTACTGTAACAACGTCCCTGGGAGACACCCCCATACACTGTAGCCACGGCCCTGTGATACACCAATGTACTGTAACCACGTTCATGTGAGACACCCCCATACAATGTAGCCACAGCCCTGTGATACACCCATTTACTGTAACCACGTCCCTGTGAGACACCCCCATACAATGTAGCCACGGCCCTGTGATACACCCATGTACTGTAACCTCGTCCCTGTGAGACACCCCCATACAATGTAGCCACGACCCTGTGATACACCCATGTACTGTAACGACGTCCCTGTGATACACCCCATACACTGTAGCCACGTCCCTGTGATATATCCATGTACTGTAACCACGTCCCTGTGATACACCCATGTACTGTAACCGCGTCCTTGTGAGACACACCCATACGCTGTAGCTACGGTCTTGTGATACACCCATGTACTGTTACCATGTGCCTGTGAGACACACACACAGTAACCACGTTCCTGATAGACACCCCCATACAATGTAACCGCGTCCCTGAGAGACACCACCATGGAGTGTAATCACGTCCCTGTGAGGCACCCCCATAAACTGTAACCACCTCCCTGTGCTACACCCCACAAACTGTAACCAAACCATGTCCCTTTGAGACACCTATACACTGTAACCAAACCCCTGTGAGACACCCTCATGTAGTGTAACCACGTCCCTGTCATACACGACATACACTGTAGCCACGTTCCTATGAGACACGTCCCTGTGATACACCCAATACACTGTAACTACGTAAAGTATTGTGTAACCACGTCCCCGTGAGACACCCATACGATGTCACCATGTCCCTGTGAGACACCCCATGTAGTGTAAACACGTCCCTGTGAGACACCCCATGTAGTGTAACCAAGTCCCTGTGAGACACCACCATGTACTGTAACCGCGTTCCTGCGAGACACCCAATACATTTTAACTACATAAAGTGAGACACCCCCATATTGTGTAACCACGTCCCCGTGAGGCACCCATAAGCTGTAACCATGTCCCTGTGAGTCACCCCATGTAGTGTAACCACGTCCATGTGAGACACCCCATGTAGTGTAACCGCCTCCCTGTGAGAGACCTCCCATGTAGTGTAACCACGCCCCTGTCAGACACCCACAGACACCCACATGTACTGTAACCACGTCCCTGTGAGAGACCCCCATGTACTGTAACTACGTCCCTGTGTGGCACCCATGTGTACTGTAACCACGTCTCTGTGAGACACCCATGCGCTGTAACCATGTCCCTGTGGGACAGCCCATGTAGTGTAACCACGTCCCTGTGAGACACCAACATTTAATGTAACCACGTCCCTGCGAGACACCAACATGTTATGTAACCGCGTCCCTGTGAGACACCCAATACAGTGTAACTACGTAAAGTGGGACACCCCCATATTGTGTAACCACGTCCCTGTGAGACACCCATACGCATAACCATGTCCCTGTGAGACACCCCATGTAGTGTAACCACGTCCCTGTGAGACGCCCCATGTAGTGTAACCGCGTCCCTGTGAGACACCTCCCATGTAGTGTAACCACGCCCCTGTCAGACACCCACATGTACTGTAACCACGTCCCTGTGAGAGACCCCCATGTACTGTAACTACGTCCCTGTGAGGCACCCATGTCTACTGTAACCACGTCACTGTGAGACAACCCCATATAGTGTAACCACGCCCATGTTAGACACCCATATAGTGTAACCACGTCCCTGTGAGACACCCATACACTGTAGCCACGGCCGTGTCCGACACCCCATGTACTGTAACCATGTCCATGTGAGACACACCCATGTAGTGTAACCACGTACCAGTGAGACACCCACATATACTGTAACCACGTCCCTGTGAGACACCCACATGTACTGTAACCACGTCCCTGTGAGATACCCCATGCACTGTCACGACGCCCCATTTACGCACCCTCGTACATTCTCGCCACGTCCCTGTGGCCAACTTTGACAACATACACAGCGTCCCCATAGACCCGACAGTGTGCTTATGCTATATACAATCTATTCATTCGAATATTTTTCCAAGAAATCACCTTTCAATGAAACTATTGATCTCTCGAAAATTTCTATTATATTAAAGCGGTAAACATGAACCCGCGTTGCATAGCGAATTGAATGGTAGACAACTGCACAGTTGATCGGGACAATACTCACAATATGTCACCAAAAGTATATAGTCAGAATCTGAGAGTGTATGGATATCATTTAAGTTACAGAAGGGAATATTACCAACAAACTATATTTGTGATAACCGGATTATTATTACTGGATTCATCGATTATGTAAAGTGATATGGTAAGTTACTTAACTGTTAGGCCAGTGGAGTTTTGTGAAAAATACACACGACTCTAAACGTTCTATGCTTCAAGCAGGCAGTTGACGAGAGGGCGCGGGTTTGGGCGGTGTATCACTCAAAAGTTGGTCAGAATGTTCAACAGTTGGGAGTTTCATACCTGCGACAACATTATTTGGAAATTTTACCCCACAAATATTTTAAATTATTCTCGTACTTTGATGTTACAAGCGGTAGCACTCGTAGGAATAAAGATTGGTATTGGCACCAATGTGATACCAATTGCCATTTTGAGTACCCATTCCTTTGGTTCCAGAGATATAAACTGGCCATGAAACCTATGTGAATTTTTGTTCCTTGGCGTATCTACTGGGCGCACCAAGCTGATTGGATGTGGCGATCACGTGATGCAACATACATTTTCACATTCAAAGGGAAAACATTGCGGCATGGTTGTATTTTTTACAATGTATAACAACGGCGGAAACATAATAGCCCACTTACGCAGTGAAACAGGACTAACTGGTTTCTTATAAATCTGGAATTGTTAATACTGTCTGATTTCATTTTGTATGTGAATCTGACAGGATCATGAAATCAGCCGGTGCTTAAGCAATCTGCGAACGCAGTCATGTTGACTAAAATGCTACAGTAAGTTGACAATAACAGTGTTGTGACTTTCAAGACAAAACACAGGTACTTAAACAGGGACCCTACACTGAATCCGGCCATTTATATGTCCATCTCCTTTTATTCTCAACAGGTTATATGCAACAAATGAATCAATTTGAGCCATGAATTGGTACAAAATACACTCGCGTGCTCTATGAACATTGCTAAAAAACATTGTAATTATAATGCAAAATATTTTATATTGTTTTCATGATAATTACCATGTTGTTTGCATCGTCGATAGATCACACAAGTGTGATGAATTAATTTTACACAATAAACATTTGTTTATTATTATACCAATTTTCTTTTTTTAAATGGACAAAAACGCCCCACATTAGCATTATCTGGAAAAGAGGCTAGACTAAGAGATCATGGTGCCATAACTTAATTTTCTTCACCCACTGTATTTGGAAAATCCTTCACAATTTGTTTGCATCAGTATACCCAAAGGGTAATGATAAAAGCAGAGCATATGGAAAACAATGTATTGAGTTGCATGACCTGTAATATGGCATTTCATCATGCGAGTTCTGTGTCAGAGGCAAATTTGTTCCAGATAATGGAATACACAGTTGGTTAGAGAATATTTTTTTCTTCTTGATCGTAGAATCATAAATTTTCATAAATTTCTGTGTATAAACTAGTGAGGAAATTACTATAACACTGAAATCGCCCTTCATTTTGCACTATTTGTTTTAAATAATTGACGAAAAAACGGAATTTAGCTCATTCTCAGAAATCAGGTAAACTCCCGCTTTTGAAGGCACACAACTCAAAAACACTTAACGAATCTGGTAAGTGTTGTCTTTTCTGGAATCAGGAAAGTGAGTTCGACAAAATAGATGTGAAATGGAAGGACTTCTGTACTTATTTATTTCTGTATACATCCTTAAAATCCATAAATTGAAGATTTTACCAAATGTTCCCAAATTTATTTCAAGAAGTTCACCAATTTCACTTTTGATGATTTGTATTATGTTGTTTATGGAGGGTTTGTGTACCTATTCCATGAAACAAAATTATGTTGCAATTAGTGCCAGGTAAAACCATAAATGCACTAGACTAATAGAGAAATAGAGCCACGAGAGGGGGAACTCACCCATTGAGCTTCCCATGACTTCTCCGAAAGCGAAGTATGCATTGTTGAGTTCCTTTGAGCTGACAGTGATGTTGTTAGGTAGAGAGCTCTGAACTGAAACGATATGAATGGATATTTGAGTGCAATAACCCATCCAGCGAATTTGTTGTTTCGGTCATATGACAAATTTGCAATTTTGGCGAAAACATACATTTATTTCCAAGTTAATCAACACATAAATATTCAAACCATAATAATACCCATACAACTTGTGGACACATTAATTTTAGAAATAACCAACGTGCTTTTCGTGAAAAAACATAACGACAATCGAATTGCATTTTCTCTCACACAATGGGTGTTTTGTGTATAATATCACATTCTTACTATCTTTACACTATATACCATTAGTATATTATTGATGACATGTTCATATATAAGGATTAACTGTCACGTGAACTGTTTTTAAGGAGATCATAACTTGTGTAAAACCCGAAGGGTTTTACATAAAAGTTATGACCATTTACCTCACGGTTACATCGCCATAAAAACAGTCCACATGACAGTTAATCCTTATATTGATATACATTTAGCGAAAAAGAGACTTTTGTAAATGTTTTTAAATCGAAAAGTGTAACGTGACAAAACCAGCCCAAAATATCCCATAGCACACCAGCTGAGAAGTTATTTTTGTACCATTTGTCACGTGACTGGTCGGAATTTCCCATTTATGACGTGTTTTTGTTAGCCGGTCAAATGCTCTCACCACAGGAGCCTGGAATTTGGTCAAAACCACTCTTTTATTGGCGGAACCAGCACCCGGTACCGCAGGTACAATTGGCAACAATGTTCGAACAATAACAGTATACACTGAGATGTGCTACATTATTCTGGAACATAAAAGCGGATACATTTCACGCGGATTTACTGTTCAATTTTATTGGATTCGGAAACGAAAATAATTTCTGTGTTCACCGACAAGCGGAAAGTGGACTGCTTTTATGGAGATGTAACCGTGAGGAAAGTGGTCATAACTTGTGTAAAACCCGAACATGTCGTGATTTGTTTAAGAAATTAATACTACGTCACTACGTAACACCAAAGGTGTTTTTAATCAATTTTATATTGGCAAAACTTAACACGAACAATTTCAAAAGTAGGCTCTTTATATTAACACCTGATGATTTATTAAGTCAATCCTGCGCGAGTGCAAATGCGCCCAAAACATTACGCGTTCTTCTTCTCCAAAATATATGACGCGTCGATCAGTTTTCGCGCTGTATGTAGCCAAATTAGCCAATGGCTAATCTTTTTCGAATTTTGCTAATAAAAATTTCATTTGGCTAAACTTTTGGCTAAATAGTGGATCTTCGGGGTAGCGAACCTTCGGAATAGAGACATGCCCCCCCCCCCAATATTCATATTATATGCCCAGCGTTCAAAGGTATGGGCCCATAAATTTCTAAATTTGGCCCTTAAAATATTGAACAGAACAGAACAGAACTTAAGTCAACTGTACCTGTGTCATGTCCCAATGCAGGAGGGTCCATATATACCGCAACATTCATATTATATGCCAAGAATTCAAAGGTATGGGCCCACGTAATGACATTAAATCTCAAGAAAACCCGCGAAAACAGAACAAAATCACATTTAATGTTCTAAGTTATTTCCTTCATAAAAAGAATCTTCGTGATAATGAACCCTCTCAATACTTTAGAATATAAAATTAACCTTAAAATAAAAAAAATCTTCGGAATAGAGAGCCTTCGGAATAGCGAACCTTCGGAATAGTGCACCTTCGAAATAGTAAATATTCAGAATAGAGAACCTTCGGAATAGTGGACCTTCGGGATAGCGAACCTTCATAATAGAAACATGTCCCCCAATTGCACCGGTGACGTAAACACATGTGCTAATCTTTGTCGGACTATCGTGACTCTATCGGTACGGTTTACTCAAGTACGAAAAATACTAGGGACCTGCGAATATTCGAGATTCGATTCGATGTCGATATCGGGAACCCGATTCTAGATCGACACCGAATCAGTCCGCTGATTCGGATATTTTCGAATCGGTGTTACTTTGGTGTAGTCTCGTTTTTTGCGTCTAGATAACACATGCAAACGACCTGAACTCACAACAATTGAAGCACAAGGTTGCCAAGTTAGCCAACATAGTTAATTTTGAATGTATGCCATTCAGAACAAACGTGCATTATGCAAATTATGTGCTTCGATCGCAAGCCGTGGCGGTGATCAATCCCCACATATATTTGTAATCTGCATGGAAACTCTGTAAATTGTCTACACGGTGCGTGATCGCTAGATGCGGAACTCAATTGATTACCTTATGTTTAGAACTTCAGATATCCAATTCAGATTATATGAATAAAATTCAATGTCAGTCACCGTTAAGAGTGAGAAAATTGAATGAGCAGAAACCTTAGAACTATCGGTCTATTACGTTTTAAATGGACCTCATCATGTGCGACCAGTTATCTGCGACAATGCCGGCAGAGTACCTATACATTTCCTACTTTCAGTTTCTGTTTCCCTGGAAATCGAGCGCTTTGCACAAAGTCTCGATCCGTTTAATCTTGTTGATAACATTTAACACTTGTAATTTATGTCTGTTTTCTGGGACCGCCTCCACGAAGACAACTACTGTGAATATGTGATGTAGGTGTTTGATCAATTGTGATGTGAACAGTTAAACAGACAACTACCATTGGTATCGGATTACAACAATTATATAGCTGTTACGGTGTACCCATGTCCAATTGTCTCAGATCTTTATTATCGTTATTAAATAATGTAGACAAGTATCCATTCCATGGGGTTGGTGATACGTTGATTGAGCTACATGTCTTTAAGTGTCTTACTGTCACTTCTTGTATAATGTTCGCCATGACACAGCTAGATAGAAATGCAATGCAACATATATATATCACAAACCCTCCACGAGACTGAGAGTGACATGCCTAAGTCATGATTTTCCTAAAAAAAACACAAGTTCCAACTGATGTTTAAAGAGATTAACACTTTTATATAGTATCTGGTCAATTTTACAGTGTTTTTGTTATGAGACACCGAATTACACACTGGTAAACAATCTCAATCACTAGCTGATTCGATTCGATGTCGATATCAGGAAGAAGATCCCGATTAGCAGATCCCTAAAAAATACCTAAGTACCAATAATGCATTCGCCCAGTCGATATCGATCGTCCACGCGAAAATAAAATTACCAAAACAACATATACCTGAGGCGTGAATGACGATAGTAGATGTGAGGAAGTTACTGAACAGACGAACGAACCTGACGAAGCACTACTGAATACGACGAGATCGAACGACATTAGTTTACTGACGCCTAAAAAGACTTCTGATGTTCAGTCATTGGGCTCTGCGTTGAGAGCCTAATCGTCAAAACGTATAAGCTGTAAACTGGTTATGTAATTGATTAAGCCGTCTGTAAGATAAAATACCTAAATGCTTTGTTCGTTATAGAAGAGCAGTTCTTAACTCAATGGTTACGTAATGGGTGTCATAAAGTGCATCCCGTCTATTAAAGGTACGGTTGGCCTTGGTGGTGGGTATCCTGTGAAAACATTTCCATCCGTCAAAAACCGCCACAAACAGAAAGAACAACAAAATGTAGACAGACTTTGTCTGTATACAAATAAGAAATATCGCATAAACAGTATGTTATTGTCATATTTTTGACCATTGTTATGTAAACAAAAGCATAAACAGTTACTTTTCTGGTGTTTGTTTATATTATGATGGTAAACATAAAGAATGTTCTTTGTGGGTGAATTCCTGATATGGAACGAATAAAGAGCGTTTATGCCATTTGTGTGTGATTAGCCAGCAGCATTGTGCTGTCTTCTGTAACACAATCAGGCTCTTGCTTACGTAAAATATAGTAAATCGTTGTGATACATTGCTGTTTACGCGATGGTCATGGTATATATGAAATAAACTGTATGCGTTTTAATGTTTTTCTGTTTACGGTTATTGGAACAAATATGAACATTTTCGACAACTAAGGCCTCATGTGCCTTTAACCGGGCTTCACGTCATAACAGATTTGAATACAATAGATATTCATCAGTAATGTTAACATCTTACTACAGTATAATAAGCCATAGTTAGCGGCCGTCATGTCATGGCGACAATAGTGTCAACGGCATAGCGTTATTACAGTTAGTTTAGCGGATTATAATTATATAGAATGTTAGTTTCATGTTTGCGAATGCGAATGCTTATGTGATATGTGATGATATGTTCGTATAATATTGTTATTAAAGTTGTTTTTTGTTTTGTTTTAATTATGTTTTCATTCTGAGTATAACAAATAAAGTTTAAAACAAATATTTTAGTCATTAATTGTGAACCGACCAGAAAACGATGATTTAATTTGGCCAAAGTTTTTTTTAATTTGGCCAAAAAATATTTGGCTAAAGTTTTTTTCATTTGGCTAAAGTTTTTTTTCGGTCCAGCGCGAACACTGGCGTCGGTGTAATTATCTTGGCAGTTATCACTTTCTTGCGCGTTCACCGGGATATAACTGCAACTAGTCACGTGGGCGCCGACCAATCGGAATGCTGGATTTAGTGATAAGCGCACTCAGTATGCAGGGGGTCACGTCAAACGGACAATGGCGTAAAATACTCAAAAACAAAATTCCTGTCCCTATTGATTTATTTATTCTGGGCAAAAAAAATAAAATCCAATCGAATCCACGATTTTAAAGACCTTTAATATTTTAATATACATGACGCTCATGTACGTGACTGGACGGTCGCCGTTTGTGGAGGGGGTGTCAGCGTAATATTTCCAACTGTACCGGGTTCCTCCCCTTCAACCAGACCAAACTGCCAGGTTGCATAATTCCATTTGCACCCCTTCTTGTGTTGGATATTTCCCATTGGTATCTAAACCTTTTGAACTGTTGAAAATGTCAATGCTAGTGGTCTAAAAACAACAAATTCCGCACTAATTACTGCATAGCTGGAGAATCAAACAAAGAGAACAATTTCAACATAATATGTTGAGTAAAATTTCCAACTAATGTTATGTCGGGTCAGAAAATTTCAACAGTTAACATGACCCAGACTCCCACTCTGCCCCAACCAACAGTCCCTCCGCCCATATCATATCACAACTTACCTATCTCACCAGAAGCAGAGATATATTATCTACCAGAGGACTCAGTAGCCTCAGAGAGACAGAGTCATTGTCATTAATTAAACAACTACACTAGCACTGCTGTTTGTTGCCATTATCAAATAAAAACAAAATTCTGTTCCCAAGCCTGAATTTGGTGTGTGACATTTGCAGAATAAGGTCCCCAGAGGGTGATTTTAGTGATGCTACCCCACACAGCAGGCTAGCATCACCAAAATACACCCTCTAGGGACCTCATTCTGCTTAGGCCTCATCTTAATTCTGGGAAGTATCTAGAGTATCAAATTGAAAATTTTTAGTTAAATTTTCCCTTCTGTTCAGTGTCAATATCCCCTAATTTGCAGAAGATAAAATGCATAATCGATGTGCTCAATGGGGGTATATCATCAACTTCAACTGGAGGACTTCAATCTGATCCTAGGTTACCATGGCAGTTGAGGCCTAATCAGAATGCGGTCCACAGAGGGTGAAATCGGTGATGCTAGCCCGCATTGCGGCATAGCACCATTAAATTAACCTTTTGGTGGCCCATTCTGCAAATGTCAGACACACTAAATTCAGACTTGGCTGTTCCAATATTATTTTCTTAACCATCACTTATCCAGGTGAAATCATATCCTGATTTTCAAAGAATGAGGGTTCTTGGGTTCAGATTTGATAAAATAGAGTCATTTTTTAGGAAACTTTTGATGGAAATCAATTCACTTCCACTCTACCATTTGAAATTACTAGATGATTGTAGCTCATAGATGGGGTTTCACATTTGTTCAAATATGGGCAGAGATAAGAGATTTAACTCTCCCCCACCATCTCTACCTGTATCTATGCTGTTTGGTACTGGTATAATAATAATGATGGGGTGTCAGGTTGGGAATTTTCAAAAGTATGAGAGCTTGAAGTGCCGGTACCAGTTGTAAAGTTCAACCTAAGGGGGGTGTGCTAAAGGATTTTTGTGAACTTAGTACTGTGGTATGGTTGTCTTCTTTAAAAAGGGTAAGGGGTTTGTGATTTGTCAGTGGTGTGCAATTATAAATTTCAAGATGAAGAGCCCTGCTCATCTGAGAACTCCAGCTATGTCCATGTTTAGAACTACTTGTCTTTAGTGATTTTGTCAAGTACTGACTGGTGTAGTCTTCAGAGTCCCAGTCTTCTCAGTCTTTACAGTCTGGTGAGCTACCCACAGTCATTGACTTGTATCATGTGAGCTGTAGATCTCCATACCCTTAAATCCCACTGAGAAGCCCAAACGTTTGCAAATCTATAATGGTGTTAGTTTTGCAAATGTTGTTAACCTTAAACAAAATATAAAATTGAGCACGGAGTTCAATCAAAATTAAATTAAACAAATTTAATTTTTTAATTATTTAAAAACAAGATTTACTAGTTTTTATTTATTTTTTTTCTTTTCTATTTTTTTGTTGTTATTGTTATATTGAGCAAGGAATTCAATCTAATTTTTTTTTAAAAATGAATATTTTTTCGAAAAGGGCAATAACTCAGTTAAAAATAGTCGGATCAAACCCATATTAAAAGTCGAGCTGTCTTTTGAGTTGAGAAATTCATATACAAAATTTGGTTCTGATCAGATAGAAAATGTTTCAGTTATCGCACCATGCGTAAAGTGTCTACGGGCAGAAGGACATACGAACAGAGGAGAGACAGACAGACGGCTCGACCGACGAACGACGGGTGGTAAATCCGGACGTTGACACTATGTTTACCATAATATGGTATGGGTAAACATAAAAACCAAAATATTCCCATCCCGCTGACCTGAGCCCAAAATCCCATTCAGGTGCCCAAATAATGTTTTTCCCACTGACCCAGAAATATGTGTTCATAGGCACGGTGCTGCATGTTTTTTCATGGGTGCCGTGGGTGTTGGGCCATCTCCATACCCTTAAATCCCACTGAGGAGCGCACACTTTTGCAAATCTTCTTATATGAATGCAGAACTTTCAAAACACACTAAAAGTACTGGATTGAAACACACATAATGGGTTGCAGGGACAAATTAAAGTTAAAAATACAAATTTGACTATTAAAAACCCCATAATAGTCCCCATCCTGAGGCCAAAATCCCTTCCAAGCCCAGATATGTTTTGTTCAGCACCTGCCTATATTATAAAATAAAATGTGGAATAATTTCTAGAATGAGTACACTCTGAGAAAACACTGACGCTGAAATATGATTTTAAAGGCACGGTTCTGTATGATTTATCATTGGTGCTGCGGGTTTTGGGCCATCTACTTTCCCTTATATCCCACCGAGGAGCCCAAACTTTACAACTCATTTATATGGACCCAGACCAATCCAACACTCTTAAATTACTGGAGATCAACAACTATAATGTGTTACAGGGCCCATTAAAGTTGAAAAATACCAATTAAAAACACAAATAGTCCCCACCCTCTGAGCCCAAAATCCATTCCAGGTGCCCGGATATCTTTTGTTCAGTGTCTGCCTATATTCTAATGTCAACTGTGGTATTTTTGTCATAATGAATTAAATCTGAGAGAGCACTGACCACGAAATATGATTTTATAGGCACAGGTGCTGTATGGTTTTATCATGGGTGCAGTGTGTGTTGCGGCAGCTCCATACCATTAAATCACACAGAGGCGCCCAAACGTTGTGCACATCATTTGTATAGATGCTTACTTATCCAAAACACTAAAAGTGCTGGAAGTAGATACCTTCTATGGGTCACATGGCCAAATTCAATTGACTATTAAAAAACACAAATATTCACCTCCCCAATGAGCCCAAAATCCCTTTCAGATGCCCAAATAATTGTTTTTCATTACCTGCCTACATTCTAAAGTCAAGTGTGGTATTGTTTTCATAATGAGTACAGTCTGAGTGAACACTGACTCCAAAATATGATTTTAAAGGCAAGGTTCTGTATGATTTATCATGGATGCTGTGGGTTTCGGGCTGGCTGTTTGCCCTTAAATCCCACCGTGGAGCCCAAACTTTCACAAGTCTTTTGTGTTGATGCAGACATATTCAAAAACACTTAGAGTACTGGAGTTACAAACCTACACTGTGTTACAGGGCCCAATGCAAGTTAAAAATACCAATTTTACAATTAAAAAACACTAATATTCCCTCCCCTTGAGCCCAAAATGACTTCCAGGTGCCCAAGTAATTTTTGGTCATTGCCTGCCTATATTCTGAAGTCAAATGTGGTATTATTTTCATAATGAGAATAATCTGAGAGAACACTGACCGAAATATGATTTTATAGGCACGGGTGCTGCGTGATTTTATCATGGTATTCCAGGCACATTAGGCGTGAATGGAGAAAAGTAAGGGAATAAATCCGGGAAAGCTGATTTGTTTTTATATTATTTAGGCCATAACATCGCGGATGCGTCACGAAAAGTCCCCTAAAATCGGAGTTGAGCTTTCGGAGTTAACCAATTTTTCCCATAAAAAAATAAAAACTTATCATAGGAATAATGGGATGATACATAAAGGGGGGGGGGTTATTGGGGGGGGGGGGGGTTCGGAAAAAAATTTCAGGCACGTATGGCATTTTTTCCCTTTCGATCATTTTTTGTACCCACCCACCCCCACCGCCAAATTTTTTTCCATTTTCGGCAGTTTTTCCGACCATTTTTTGACACCCACCCCCCCTTTTAACACTAAAACAGAGATTTGCGGGGGAAATTCACTGTAAACAGCTGTATATGAATTTCTGTGCATACTATTTATCATGGATGTTAACATGGACATGTAAATAGGAATGAGTCATTTTGAGGTCATTCGGCCAAAAAAACATGGCTGCCAGCGGCCATCTTGGATTTAAAAATTGGCAAAAAAATACAACACGATAACTGCCTGCAGTCAGTTTACAGTTAGAATTACATTATTTCTCTCATTCAAAGTGGGTTTGAAGCCCAACTCATTGCCAAAACACTAAAAAACAAGCAGGAATTATTTTTTTAGTTGCGGAAAAAATTGCTTGTTGGTGGCTTTTACCACCCACCCACCCCGGCATACGTGCCGGAATTTTTTTTTTCACCCCCCCCCCCCCCCCCCCCCTGGATGATATAAATTTTTTTCAGCCGAAACATATACCAAATGTACTCAATATTGTTCAATACACAATTCTCGAACCAGAGATACAAATTCAACGGAGGGGGGGGATTTGAATGAATTTCGCAGATATGGATATAAAATAACATAATGACCCCAAAAAATGACGATTTTTTCAGACAAACTGTCCTATTCGATGTCAAATTTCTCGGGCTATTCATTACGTAGGCGCAAGCAATTTGTTTTAAAAAATGCACAGACATCACTCCTGCAATAGAGTATACGGGATTAGCAACTATTCCTATGTTAAGTGGTCAATACTTGTAAAAACAACCCTGCCCCGTAAACTGGTTCTCGTCACATTTTGCTCTTCCGCTAGTCCAAGTGCTTGTTGTAGAAAACACACCAACTGTGAAAAGGGCGATAAAAGCATGAAACTTGGCACATATGTTCCTTATACGTTACTGCTCATTTTCCCATGTGGCGACATTTGCAACAGGCTCTTCTTGGCAACGGTTGCTAGGCAACTACCCGGCATCGGTTTAATGCATATGACTGATATTATGTGTTCTAACAAACTAAACTACGTCGTGTAGCATGTTTATGGTGAACATATTTGTTGTCAGTTTTGACCTGACTGACAAATTACCATATTTCTTACTTACTAGGGGTGACGGTTGCTAGGGACACACACACACTCTAAAAATGCACATATGACTGATATTATGGCAGCTTTAACAAACTAAACTACACCTAATAGCACTTTTATGTTGAAAACAATTAGAATAGTTGTTGTTAGTGTTGAGCTGGCTGAAAAAAAAACATATAATTCTTACTTATATGAGTGGTAACTGTTGCCAGGGTCATGCCCGAAATACAAAAATGCACATATGACTGATATTATGGCAGTATTAACGTTTTTATGGTGAAAACAATTATAAATGTTGTTAGTGTGAGCCTAACCAGAATATGGGTACAATTATCCGTTATGCTCCATCAGTTTAGTTATCGGGAATTCAAAGTGAGACTTGAAAAGTTGTTGCTTATATTTAATATGAGGCATGGCCATAATAGTTATATAAGCCATAGACCTATACAGCTAGTTATATAATGTAAGTCACGGACCTGCTCTACTATATATGAAGAACATAGTTAGGGTCAGCCACCAATATGTTAGCCATGGCCCTAGCCTACAATAGTTAGGTTAGGAACCCAGGCACGTATATAGTCATAGGACCCATGTCCATACATATATACTATGGACGTAGGATATGTATAGTCCATGAACCAGGCCGCTTCATATAACCATGCATGTATGGTATCTATGACCATTACACTGTTACATGGTGCAAATACCCAAGTGCCCACATATATACCATGTACTAAGATACCATAGACCAAGTCCGATGCACAATACATTAGTGCACCATGGATTCAGGAACCTATATATGGTATGAACATATGAGACAGTTTTATGACAGACCAACCTACATATAGATATTGGACCGATGCCACATATACGAAGGATGGGGGCCCTTATAAATAACCCATACACATATGGCACTGTAGGTTGGCCATAGTATAGCCGGAGAAGGGTTGGACCTAGAAGAAATTGGTAGAGAAGCGATTTTTATGTCATTGCACGCGGGAACATTACAGAACAACATATCCAAAATCCGCTAAATCCGCTTTGAGCATTTTTTTCTACATCACTTTGAAATATTGTCACCTTTGTGTTGATTTTCAAATTAGCAATAAATTGTAAAACAGTGGGTACCAAGATGACATTGACAGATAACTATAATTGTTACTAGTATTACTCCCAGTCTATATTACCCTTTATATATTAGTCAATATTGACGAAAATTTCGGCCCTATTTTTATTTTTTTTACGAAAATATCATTCACTTGCGCAAAAAAGTGTTTCTTTTTCAAAATTATCTCCAAGTAATTTGCATATTTTTTTGGAAATTGGATAATCGAATGTATCGCAAATGGTATAAAAATGTGCACATACATATCCTCAATACAAAAGTATGAAACATGTATAATTTAATTGATAATAGAGCAAGAATATCTTAAAAATATTAACCCTACCCCCAAAAAATGAAATTTCAGGTAAAAAAAATGGAAAATATAAAAACACTTAAAATATAACACTAACTATGTATTGATTAACTATGAGGTATGCGTAATACGTTTAAGTCATTATAGTTACATGTTTATAGACAAGTATTGGTTATGTTGTGTATATGACAGAGAAACCCCGATATTATAATATATACAATGTATATAGTCGGAAAATACAAAACATTATCAACTCGACAATTGAACCTGGTATAACTACTCATAGAATAATATATGATGTATTTTGCTAAAAGAACAACAGTTCATACACACATATGTGTTACAACGTGACCTTCATACTCCAAGATGGGTGTCATAATAGGGACCAAAATTTAAAGAAAGTAATGTTTTGTCATATTGGTGTTCCACTTTCAGCTCTCAGTCTCGCCTTCATCAATGAGAATTTCCTCCGAATTTTTTCAGCCATCACCACGACAGTCACCACGGGCTACAACACAATGGAGTCCACTTTTTCTACATGCGCATGAGTTATTCCCACAAGAAGTCCTACTCATGCACTAGCCTACACTTGCAACGGACAAATTTTAGCAATGAATCGGGTGCAGCTTCTAGATCTGTCATGCCTGGAACTAATTGTGTCCCTTGGGTTTTCCACCCCCACTCTGCTGGGTCCATATGTGTGTCCCACAGAGATTTCCATATCATAACCTGCATGCGAACTCTTTAATAGGCTATGGAAATATGCTGCCCGTTCCGTCGGTGGTAATTTTTGCGGATTAATAATCCTCTGGCCAAGAAAATCATTTCCAAGAATTTCCTCAAACCATTCCGAGTGTCATCCTTTTTGCCAGCATAAATCATCTTGAACAATTTCACACCAACATCGTCAACGAGTTTTTCGTCAGCTGTATGTTGCTTATGACACTCGCCATTTGTTGTATTTCGGGCGACTCTATTTTATTTAGAATGCTTGTTTTACCTTGCCCGTATGTCGCTGATGTTGTGCCGCATCCAGTCCAGGTATGGATAAAGAGAATGTTGGTTGTCCTTCTGCACAATATCTTGGATTTTCCAGATAGCTCCACCACCCTTGACTGTCTTACCTGCATTTGAAAGGAAGTATATATCTGCCATGTCTTCATTCCAATCGTACACGAGCAGGACTAACAAATCAGTGCCATCGGCCGCCACAATTACCTCTTTCCCATCTGGTGTCTGATATTGTCAGTTTTGATATCTGTCCAACATGTGGATCAAGTGTTTCCAAAACGTTGTCAGTGTCAGACAGAAGACCAGTTTCGTTATCTACAGCGTTGACAATTTCGCCCGCCGATTCTGTATCCGTTATGTCAGGCAGTACTCTATCGGGTTATTCGACGACATCCGATGTTAACTTGTTATAAAGAGCTACCTCTACTAGTATGTGGCCACGAATAGATGTTGAGATTGCATTTCCACTTATCATATGTTGTACTGCATTAGGACCATATATTGTTTCCATGGCCTCTTCCAAACCAGATCCCTTCATCATGGAACCAATGCTTCCAAGACAGCACATCATGACGTTGAATCCCCCGAGTCGACAAACGACATTCTACTGCCATTAACCACAGTAGCTGATCAAATGTCAAGCATGGGGTTGAAATGCTTTGTTTGATAGTCTGATTCTGTATGAAATCAATGATAGGCAAAAACACTTCTGATTTATTGGACGGGCCATTTGGGCACTCGGAGAATATATGTTCCATATAGACCCGACCAATTGGGTATAGGTGTGCTCGCTTACTGGAAAGCCGCCCTGCATGCAAGAGCAAATCTGAATTGATATATGCGGGGCAATGTATGTACGAACTGTAGTTGGAGCAGAGGCTTGTATGTGACTATTGAAAGTCACTTTTCGGGACAACTCATGTATTGGTGAATATAAAGCACTCCCTTGCCTTTCACAATATCATCAACCTTGGATCTTTGTTGTCTTATGACTATAAACAGTTGTCTTGGCTGTAGTGGGGAATAATCGCGTGGAGTACATACAGCAATTATTTCCATTCCATGAAATGTCCCGTGACCATCTAGTGTTGCAACATTATGGTCCATGTTATCTGCAACCCACTGTGTAAACGTCCCTGGGAAATATGAAGCAAGAACACTGTCGTCATCTTCGGCCTGGATTACTGACTGCTTGTACAACTCAACTTCATAGTAATTAATCGAGAAGCCTAATCGCGATAGTTCAGTTACAAGCCAATTTGACCCAAATATATGGTCCAGCTCGACACCAAGGCCGATTAAAATCGGTAATACCACTGATCGTGGTCGTGCTGCTTGAATAATAGACTGACCAGTACTGATTTGCTCCAATTCTAAAGGAACAAGAACTTTCAACAGAGTTAGCAGATGGGCTGTAATCAAGCGTTTACCTAGCTCAACATCAGAAATGTCATCCATGCTAGGGTAAAGATGTACACTGTACTCCATCTCAATCAATTGAGCTCTGATAATCTTGGCAGCTGCCATTACTATCCTCTCGGCTTCTTCCTCAATGTCATTTTTTTTCTCGGCGTACCACTTATCATTGATTATGAAATTGGCCATATTTCTGAAACAAACAACGTTGATTCGACCATCCACTTCAGCAAAAACTATGAAGGTCCCATAGTGGTCAAGTAACTTCTCCTTTAGCCATTTTATGGAATATACTTCGGACCCACCAGAGAATTCTACCATCTTACTATGAAGTTCATAGAGAGTGTATAATTCGGCACCAGATTCTGACTCAATCCACTCACAGACAATTTGAAACCATTGCTGCATTTCATATTCTATTTTCCGACCGGACTGTGGCTTTCGATCCATTGGTACTGTGATATATTTTGTCAACATGAAACGATTGAGACAACTGTCATGGTAAACAGCTTCAGCCGCAACCAGATCAATACATCCATGATGTTTTGTTTGAACAAAAAGATAAACGAATCCCCCCTTTTCGCGCAACACTCTAATAACTTGTTGCGCAGTGGAAGTGTGGTGACACTTCGAACTTGTGTTCTAAGAGGATTGTTTTTATCGAAATGGGCATGTTGTCCACATATCAAGCAGTCATCTTTGTAATTGAAAGGTAACAGGCTAGATCTGAGTTTTTTGTCGATGACATCTCAACATTGCCACTAGCACTGCACAACCCTCTCTTAGAATCTGTAAAATCACGTCTGCGTTTTCTATGTACCAACATATTTCTAATAGGACTTGCACTAATGCGACTATTTAAGTCACGCACGAGGTCTAGTCGACCACATTTCTCGCCGAAGCTAATGAGTTTTTTAATATGCCTTTCTCCAAAAACAGCAACTGAATGCTCTTCATCAAACCCAATACTACATATAACACATAAGTCAGCCAATAAATGACTAGTGTCCCCTGATGCCAATTCCTCAGACATATCTATAATAATACATCTATTAATATGACACTCAAATAAACTATGATTAAACTCAAAGGATAGAAAATGTGATTCTAATAAAACAATTAATTACAACACCCTCACCAAGATAGCCTCACCAGTGATAATTACAATCAAATTGTCTCTAGCGTACGTTGACACCGTTAGGTTTCAGCAGGAGACGAAGTTTGACAAACCAATTTAATATAGAAATATTAATACACGTGTATCGATATGATAATAGTGCTGCGAAGTAGCTATGCGATATGAGGGGTGTGACTAATTACCGCCCGGGGACCGCCCGGGATCTCCCGGGACCGCCCGGGCGGCCCAACGAGCCCGTGGACACAATATCTCGACGGTATAACGTAGCGACATGCCACATGAGGGCAACATAGAAAAATTTACTCGCTCGCTCGTCTCCGGCCGGTCATATTAACCCCACAAATGCCGATATTGGCTAAAAGAGCCTGGGTGATTACTGGTGTCTTCGTGTGTGTTCAGACAGATTATTTTGGTGATTCTCGGTAGTGCAATAAGTGCAATACACCTGAGTGTTAATTCCATGTATTGACTCGTTGACGCGTCCACGGCCGATGTTATTAACCCCTCAAATTCCGGTAAAATAGTGTATAAACAAAAGAACATTGGAACCGCCCGGGACCGCCCGGGCGGCCCCATGGGCCCGTGGACACTATATCTCGACGTTATAACATAGCGACATACCCCACGAGGTCAACCTACAACATGTTACTCCCTCGCTCGACCCCGGCCGGCGTTATTAACCTCTCAAAATCCGATAAAATGGTAAATAGACAAAAAGAACATTAGGACCGCCCGGGACCGCCCGGGTGGCCCCACGTACCCGTGGACACTATATCTCGACGTTATAACGTAGCGACATACCCCACGAGGTCAACCTACAAAATGGTACTCGCTCGCTCGACTCCGGTCGGTGTTATTAACCCCTCAACATCCGATAAAATGGTATATAAACAAAAAGAACATTGGGACCGCCCGGGACCGCCCGGGAGGCCACATGGGCTCGTGGACACTATATCTCGACGTTATAACGTAGCGACATACCCCACGAGGTCAACCTACAAAATGGTACTCGCTCGCTCGACTCCGGCCGGTGTTATTAACCCCTCAAAATCCGATAAAATGGTATATAAACAAAAAGAACATTGGGACCACCCGGGACCGCCCGGGAGGCCCCATGGGCCCGTGGACACTATATCTCGACGTTATAACGTAGCGACATACCCCACGAGGTCAACCTACAAAATGGTACTCGCTCGCTCGACTCCGGCCGGTGTAATTAACCCCTCAACATCCGATAAAATGGTATATAAACAAAAAGAACATTGGGACCGCCCGGGACCGCCCGGGAGGCCCCATGGGCCCGTGGACACTATATCTCGACATTATAACGTAGCGACATACCCCACGAGGTCAACCTAGAAAATCTTACTCGCTCACTCGACTCCGGTCGGTATTATTAACCCCTAAAAATCCAATATTGGATAAGAGGGCACGGACAGCTCGGTGTCTTCTTTTGATTTCAAACAGCATATTTTGATGATGCATGGTAGTGCAATACCACCTGATAGTGACTTCCAGATATTGACTCTCTGACGCGTCAACACAAAATACCGTATCACCATAAATATTCGGCTCTACATGATCGTAATATCGCAATTTTCTTGAATGTTTTCAATAAAAATTAATAACTTTACACCTATAATTTTTATATTTTGACACGAGCGGGTGTAATTGTGTTGATTTCGACAGCAACTGCTTGTCTGAAGAGAGCCGCGGCAGCTGTTTGAATGTGTTGATATCAATTAGCAGTAAAACGGTATCGCAATTGTTATATTGTATACATTAACCACTTCACAATAATCAGAAGACATATTGGCGGATTTAAACCGAAACTGTGTATTCATAACACTTGGGGAAGACGAACAGGTAATCCCGTGACAACAGCGGAGATTTGCGATGATGTTTCCGTGTTTTTATTGCAATCGAAAATGGTCGTAATCCCAAAATCTTCTTGGTGCTAGACAATAACGATCAAGATGACGAAGAGAGTATTTGTGATATTGGAAACCCGTGTACTTAATTTGCTTACCGACCAATAACACGATATTACGTTATGGGGTAGATTATATATAATCGTGTGTGAATTAAAAATAAAATATAATTTTAAATATCTTAAAATCATGCGACCACGTATTCGATTCACGCTTCCATCCATGGTGCTGTATCCGTGTTCCGTCTGCTCTACTGAAGCTGAAGGTGAGTCAATATATTTTATATGACCATATTACATATTATATACGTGAACGCTGACCACGCCTTTAAACATGTATTCTATCTGTGAATCATATTTCGTGTACCGTTTGTAAATTCCGATCACACATTGAGAGTTGTTAAAAACGCTCTTCGTTCGCGAAGACTATTTTCGGCGACGATTTTATTTGAATGGTTTCGGAAGACAAAAATATCATAAACATGTCAATTTGACACACTCTTAAATCTCTTTTTCCTGGCCGCTGAAATTTTGCTTGCCAGTATATATGACACACCTAATTTATTGTGAAATTCCATCATGGCATAAGGTCCCGGGCGGTTCCAAGGTTCATTTTGTTTGTACACTATTTTACCGGAATTTAAGGGGTTAATAACATCGGCCGTGGACGCGTCAACGAGTCAATATATGGAATTAACACTCAGGTGTATTGCACTACCGCGAATATCCAAATAATCTGTCTGAAAACACAGGAAGACATCCGTAATCATCCATACTCTTTTAGCCAATATCGGCATTTGCTGGGTTAATTGACCGGCCGGAGACGACCGAGCGAGTAAATTTTTCTATGTTGCCATCAAGTGGCATATCGCTACGTTATAACGTCGAGATATTGTGTCCACGGGCACGTGAGGTCACCCGGGCGGCCCCGGGCGGTCCCAATCTTCTTTTTGTTTATATACCATTTTATCGGATTTTGAGGGGTTAATAACACCGGCCGGGGTCGAGCGAGCGAATAACATTTTCTAGGTTGACCTCATGGGGTATGTCGCTACGTTATAACGTCGACATATTGTGTCCACGGGCACGTGGGGCCACCCGGGCGGTCCCGGGCGGTCCCAATGTTCTTTTTGTTTATATACCATTTTGTCTGATTTTGAGGGGTTAATAACGCCGGCCGGAGTCGAGCGAGCGAGTACAATTTTGTAGGTTGACCTCGTGGGGTATGTCGCTACGTTATAACGTCGCGATATAGTGTCCATGGGCCCATGGGGCCTCCCGGGCGGTCCCGGGCGGTCCCAATGTTCTTTTTGTTTATATACCATTTTGTCGGTTTTTGAGGGGTTAATATCACCGGCCGGAGTCGAGCGAGCGAGTAACATTTTCTAGGTTGACCTCATGGGGTATGTCGCTTCGTTATAACGTCGAGATATTGTGTCCACGGGCACGTGGGGCCACCCGGGCGGACCCGGGCGGTCCCAATGTTCTTTTTGTTTATATACCATTTTGTCGGTTTTTGAGGGGTTAATAACACCGGCCAAGGTCAAGCGAGCGAATAACATTTTCTAGGTTGACCTCATGTGGTATGTCGCTACGTTATAACGTCGAGATATTGTGTCCACGGGCACGTGGGGCCACCCGGGCGGTCCCGGGCGGTCCCAATGTTCTTTTTGTTTATATACCATTTTGTCTGATTTTGAAGGGTTAATAACACCGGCCGGGGTCGAGCGAGCGAGTAACATTTTCTAGGTTGACCTCGTGGGGTATGTCGCTATGTTATAACGTCGAGATATAGTGTCCACGGGCCCATGGGGCCGCCCGGGCGGTCCCGGGCGGTTCCAAGGTTCTTTTGTTTATACACTATTTTACCGGAATTTGAGGGGTTAATAACATTGGCCGTGGACGCGTCAACGAGTCAATACATGGAATTAACACTCAGGTGTATTGCACTTATTGCACTACCAAGAATCACCAAAATAATCTGTCTGAAAACACACGAAGACACCAGTAATCACCCAGGCTCTTTTAGCCAATATCGGCATTTGTGGGGTTAATATGACCGGCCGGAGACGATCGAGCGAGTAAATTTTTCTATGTTGCCCTCAGGTGGCATGTCGCTACGTTACACCGTCGAGATATTGTGTCCACGGGCTCGTGGGGCCGCCCGGGCGGCCCCGGGCGGTCCCGGGCGGTAATTAGTCACACCGGATATGAGCCAGAGTTTGACTTGCATACAAGTGACAAAATGTGTCGATGCTTTGTGGGTGGCGGATGCCTGGCAAATTAACAAAGGGCATTTGGATACACATAGTTCAGTACACAATGCTACATTGTTTGGTGTGGCGTTAATATACTATATGACGCATGAAGATCATATTTGACGCTCTTTACTAACTACATGTGTAATAGCCATTCATTGTGATTGCATGGGAGAATCAAAACAAAATGGGTTAAATGTGACCCCCTTGCACAGTTCTCAGGTTCATTATTTCCCAGTCGGATTTAGGTGGATTTTGGAATATTCATGATATATCCACCACATACCTGCACCAAACTCGGTTCTGACAATATTTATATCAAGTTCAGCAGCTGAGTTAACAATTGCTCGCCTTTTATTGGGTCAATGTAGATATACTATACGGGTGTTCTCTGTTATATTAATAAAATAACCACTAATTTTCTATAAACATGCTACCAAAATGATTTAAAAGAATTACAAAATTACAAATACCCCATAGTTGATCAATAAATAGGTAGTGTTATAGTTTTAAGTATTTTATTTTTTCCATTCTTTTTACCTGAAATTTCATGTTTTGGGGGTAGGGTTAATATTTTTCAGATATTTGTACTCTATGTTAAATTATACAAGTTTCATATTGACGTATTCAGGACATGCTTGTGCACATTTAAATATCATTTGCGACACATTCCATGAACAAATCTCCAAACAATATACAATTTACTTGGATATATTTCTGAAAACGCGACACATTTTTGCGAAACTGAATGATATTTTCGTTAAAAAAATTAAAATTTCGCGGAAACTGTGGCCAATATTGACTTATTTACAAAGTTGAATACATACTGTATGTGATATATATCACAGTTACAATAATATATCAATGTTATCTTGGTACCCAATGTTTGCCAATGAATCGCTCATTAGAAAATCAGCACACATATTTGAAAGAGGACCCCTATTTTAAAGTGATGTAGAAAACATTGCTCAAAGCGGATTTTAGCGGATTTTGGATATATTATTCGGGAGATATTCCCGCGTCCAATGACATAAAAACCGCTTCTCTACCAATTTCTTCTAGGTTCACCATTTTTTTCGCCTTCTCCGACTATATATGAAGAACATAGTTAGGGTCAGCCACCAATATGTTAGCCATGGCCCTAGCCTACAATAGTTAGGTTAGGAACCCAGGCACGTATATAGTCATAGGACCCATGTCCATACATATATACTATGGACGTAGGATATGTATACCATAGTATGGTATCTATGACCATTACACTGTTACATGGTGCAAATACCCAAGTGCCCACATATATACCATGTACTAAGATACCATAGACCAAGTCCGATGCACAATACATTAGTGCACCATGGATTCAGGAACCTATATATGGTATGAACATATGAGACAGTTTTATGACAGACCAACCTACATATAGATATTGGACCGATGCCACATATACGAAGGATGGGGGCCCTTATAAATAACCCATACACATATGGCACTGTAGGTTGGCCATGGACACATGCCCATACGCGTAGGCCATGGACCAAGGCCGATATATGTATGCCATATTGCATTGCACCCATGCAAAAGCTGGTGTCTGTCTATATGTATGATATGGACCCACCCCTTATACGTGATATATCTACACCAAAGACCCAGGCAAGTTTAAATAGTGCTAATACACAGGTGACTATAATGATGTATGCGGTGATACAGGTGCCTATATATAGGACATGGACACAGGTCCCTAAATAAAAGCTATGGCACCGGCGTTATTAATCATTTCATAGATTCACAGATATGCTGGTAGGAAATGGACTGATCCACATATATGGGAGACACATGGACCCCATGCCTACGGGTAAGTCATGGACCAAAATGCATGTGCATGGATCCACGTCTCTATATGAATACCATATACGTACGTCCGTTTTCAGCCATTCGACCAACGCCCTATAGGATGGAGGTCCCTATCGATTGGCCGTGTGCACCACCATAGCTTGGCTATGGACCCAGGCTCATATAGGTAGGAAATTGAGACCGGCCACTATGGACAGCCCATGTATCCAGGCTGATTTAGTTATGACCTTATCCAACAGTTATGACCTTATTACCAGACATTTATATGTAAGACATGAACCCATCCCATGAATGTACATGTTACATGACTATCTAGGTTATAACCACAGCCACGCATACGCTATGGACCCATATGAACACCACATGTAGTGCAAATACATAGGTGTCTATAGTTATGAACGCATGACATGTACCCAGGTCTATACGGCAAATCAATAGAACGAACCCTAAATAGTATATCATCGGTCCAGGCCCCTTTCTATGACATGGACACAGTAGTTAAGATACGTCATTGGATTGGATGCTGTTCCTTAGTATCTTAATAATGAGTAAAGTCTGATATAAAACTGACTTTAAAATATGAGTTTATAGGCACGGGTGCGGTAAGGTTTTATCACGGGTGGTATGGGTTATTAGGCAGACTCCTTACCCTTATATCCCACTGGAGCCCAAAACTTTTGAAAATCTTTTATATAGATGCTGGCATATCCAAAAACACTAAACTTGCTGGAATGAAGCACCTATAATGGTTTACATGGCCCAATTCATGTTGAAAATACCAGTTTGGCTATTAAAAACACAAATATTGCCCTCCCCTGAGCCAAAAACCCTTCTAGGTGCCCAAATAATTTTTGCTCATTGACTAACTATATTATAATGTCAAATGCGGAATAATTTTCAGAATGGTTATATAGTCTGACAAAACACTGACTTCAAAAAGTTATTTTATAGGCATGGATGCTGTACAGTTTTATCATGGGTGCTGCCACGGTGAATGTAGGCCCAGCTTAATATCATTAATTACCACTCGGGAGCCCAAGCATTTCTTTTATATAGATGCAGACCTATATAAAAAAAACACTAATAGTGATGGAAGTAAAAACTATAATGGGTTACAGTGCCCAAATAAAAAAAATAGACCCCCCCCCCTGAGTCCCAAATCCCTTCTATGTGCCCAAGTCACGAGTATAGATCCCACGTAAACCAGTTGTCAACATTATTATGTAAAATGACACAAAACCCGTGCCAACTGTGACTATATAGATGCTCTAAATGAAGACAAATTCGCCGTTTGTATTGTAATATATCAGCTAGTTGTTTGTATTGTTTTGCTTGCAACTGTACTCTCGATATGTGTGATAGTATTTGTAGTAAAATGTATTATTCACAAGGATGATCGTATTGCGGATGAACTGGCGGGTGTTTACATTGTGTGTTTATATTATTTGTTATGGTTGGGTGGTTGGGCTCTTGTCTGGAGCATTCGCTACTAGGGCGAATACGTGCCTCTTTCGTGGTATTTACAGTAATGCCCAAAGTAATCGACTCCTTAGCCAGAGCAGAATTATGGGTAACTTTTCAGGATTTAGTCGGAAATATGGCTTGTTGCCATTCATCGGAAAGCTCTCACCGAGATCTTTCCGATGAATGGCAACTAGCCATATTTCCGACTAAATCCTGAAAAGTTACCTATAATTCTGCTGTGGTTGAGGAGTCGATTACTTACCGCATTACTGTATATACGCATTTTGACAATCAGATAAAACATTTTATTTTTATAGCGTCGTTACTCATATATAGTCACCAGGTATATACGCAATACCTTGTCATAGATATACAAGCTTGGAATAGGATTAAGTTGTTTACATATTTCTGGTTCAGTATTCACCAGCCCGTAAGTATTATATACTGCATGCGCAGGAACCTGTAATCTTGTCAAAATTCTTTGGGTGGAGTTTCGTTAACTTGATGCATTATATTTCATCAGCGGAAGGAAAACTCAAGATTATTCTCAAATGCAATACCAAGGGTTCCGCCCCGCATGGAAGTGTCTATTCGCCATCGGATGGCAAATAGCGATTCTACCGATATGCGCTATTTGCCATCCGATGATATTTTAAAGAATAGAAAACATGATATCATATCATCACAATACGCCCTTATATAATCACGATTCCTTCCCGCCTTACCGAAAACTGGGCCCAGTTGACCCTCGGTTGACCACCTCCAGATATCCTGGAGGATGGCAAATAAGAAATCGACCAAGGAAATTTCGTATAGTTAGAGTGTTTAGTGGCACAAGCTGTCACTATATGTCCACATAAGCACGATTCCTACCGGCCTTACCGAAAACTGAGACCAGTTAACCCTCGGTTGACCGATCTTGAGGATGTATGTATATACGTATATATATTTGTGCATATGTGTATATATGTGTATGTATATATATACATACATACATACATACAATCTAGCGCATATGTCAATGCTATACATGCGTATATATAATTGTATTTACTAAATGTACTATCTTCAGTCATGGGAGGAATAAACAATCCAATTGTCAATTGGAGTACTTTTATTTGTTTGTTTGTTTAGTTAGGATTTTGCGTCGTTTTAGCCGTTAGTCCACATCACGACTGACAGAAACTGAATCACAATTAAGCGAAGCAAGACATTAGTGTGTATAGACGTAACCGTGAATTAGACTTAAATGAAATGAATATATACAAATAAAAACACCCAAATCAGAACGAGAGTGCTCGATTGGGGTCAGAACCCATTAAGAAACTGACCATCGTGCAAACACATATAAAACAAAATATCAAAAGGACATCAATACTGCTTTGAGAACAGCCAAGATATAAAACCAACATAAAATTAATCAGCAAAAATAAATTAATTAATTTAACAAGGCTCCGGCATATCATAATATTTGAAGTATCAATAAAATAAGCATCCTGAATGATTGATAAGATATTTATAATATCCGCTGAATCTGGCGCGAATCCTAATCAATTCATCAAGATGACAATCGGGTGGTCGACTCACTGAGTGATACCTCGCCCAAGAGCCAGCATCTCTCCACATGGAGCATGGAGAGTCAAAACGTTTGGCAGATTTTGGAGATTTTTCTTTTGGAACAATGGAATCAATTTCCTTAGTTGGTTTCCGAGCAAACGTAAAAACTTCAGTAGCTCTATCCATTGCCTGTAAGACAGGTTCTGGAACAGGAGTAATATCATTCTCTTGAACTTGTGTTGCTAGTGATATACTGGCAAGTTTTGTTTGACTCTGTCTGAGTACCGGCATTAACATACTTTTTTTCTAGAAACGGCAGCTGAGTATATGACTTGAAAAATTGATGGTCTGGCACCAACAATTTTCTTAGGATCTATATACGATAAAAGTTTCTCAGCCATATATCTGTGCATCTTGAATTCACAGTCTCATAATTATGGGACATGAACGATCCATTGCAGCTTGTGATCATGATCAAAAACAGAACAGCGTGCACAAATGGTTTCTTGACTTTTACAATGTTCCTGGCCTGTCCATAACCCTGGTATTTGAAACACCGTAATGGATTTAGAACATAGGTACTTATATCTACCTTCATGTACCCAAACTTCAATGTCGGATGTTCGCACCGATTGAAGGTCAGAAGATAACTATTCAGAGGAACTCTCAGTCCACCAACAGTCTTTGTATATGGACGGACTTCTGTAAATCCCTGTGGTGCCAACTCCGCCAATATTTCTGATTCCGAAGAATCAGTTGTATCGCCGACTGCAACACAGCTCTGCTACTAGTCAGTGCCTTGTGAGTGGTAACCAACCCTGGTGTTTGTGCAATAGTTGTTACCTGCAGCAGAGCATAAGATTGAACTTTCTTTGAACATTCAATCAAGAGAGAGCCACTTATTGGCCCAGCGCTGATTGGTTTAACATATTAATTGCCCGGCAATGGTTTGTAGCGTTTTATCAATGAGAAAGATAGAATGTCGTTTCACATTTGGGACAAAGCCAAGAATAAGTACTGAGGAAATACCACAGCATCATTGGAACTTGGTGAGTCATCATTCTTACGAGCAATACATTGTTTTTTGTTCTGAGTTGCCATACGAAAAGCAAAAAATCGACAACTAGCCGCCGTGATTTATGTGGGCATATAGCGATAGCTTGTGCCACTAAATACTCTAGCTATGTGATATTTCCTTCAAATTGGTCGACTTCTTATTTTCCATCCCGCCAGGATATCTGGAGGTGGTCAACCGAGGGTCAACTGGGCCCAGTTTTCGGTAAGGCGGGTATGAATCGTGATTATGTGGGCATATAGCGACAGCTTGTGACAATAAATACTCTAGCTATACGATATTTCCTTCCAAATTGGTCGATTTCTTATTTGCCATTCCCCAAGATATCTGGAGGTGGTCAACCGAGGGTCAACCTGGTCTAATTATCAGGAAGGCGGTAGGAATCATCATTATAAGGGCGTATTGTGATGATATGATATTTTTTATTTTCTTTAAAATACCATCGGATGGCAAATAGCGCATATCGGATTATCGGTAGAATCGCTATTTGCCATCCGATTGTAAATAGCCGCTGCCGCTAATATGGTTACCCTTGCACCCTCTGGGACTTAACTTTACACTACTCATTTTGTTCCTTATTATGTCTTTCAACTTTTAAGCAATGTTAACAAGGAAAAACAGTGGCCGTGTAGACTCCAGACAAGATGGCGTCCATCATGACCGCCGTTTTTCAGACTATGCCCTATGTCAGTTTGATGCAAATTATACGAGAAAATCTAGTAAAATGTTTACAAATTTATATATTGTCGTGAAGCTAAGACATAACGCCACTTTTGTAGCGCAATATCGAAACTCTCTATCCAAGATGGCCGCCAAAATGGCCACCGGAATTTTTAAATATGACGTGTTTTCACTAATATCTTCTAGATCAGTTTCTGCTGTTTGGAACTGGTTGAGAAATGTGACTTTATTTTGTGGTTTTTATATTAAAGGTACTCAACCCGATAATACTCCTCTCAATTACTATTTCAATGGCTTCGGGGGTCAAAAATATTTGATTCGAGTCGAGGAAGTCACCCATCAAAGCTCAGATTTGTTAGATATCGATTTTAGAAATCTATTATTTTCATTATCGGGAATACTATCTGGCCCAGAACTCAGTCAAAATTGCGTTAAAATTACCACTTGATTTTAGAGTTATCCATCCTTGTCTGTTTGAATAGATTTTGAGTACACATCCAGAGCAGATTACGGCAGTTATTAGTACTTATCTCGAGAATAATAACAAATTTCAAAAATCAATATCTAATAACTCTGAGCTTTGTTTGATGGGTTCCTCGACTCGAATCAAATATTTTTTACCCCCAAAGCCAAAGCAATAGTAATATAGGATCCTCTGATCGGATTGTTGTTGTTGGAATCTGTTGAGATGGGGACCCTCTTTACGGGTTGAGTACCTTTAAGTCATCATTGGAGCAATGAAATATGGAATTATTGGGGTCCTAGCCCCGTCCGCTCCATCAAAAATTCGATTCTACAGAATGCGGTATAAAATTTCACAAAATATTACAATTGTGTCTAGTCATATTTCAACAAGAAATGAACAGAATTTTGTAATGTAAGTGAGGCATATCATAACCTATAAATATTCAAACTCATTGGAGACAAACTTGTTACCGTACTTTGGCTCAAAATGGCTGCCAAAATGGCCGCCAAAATATGGAAAATGGTAGATATTGCCCCAGCGTGCCCTGCAATCGCTTACAAGTTGTGGTTGATGTATAAAATTGGCTATTCTGCCTTCAATACATTGAATACTAACATGTCTGATGCACCATGGTTAATTGTTACTATTAGCACCACTGACATTACCAGAAATATTGGATTTGTCTCGAACAAACTTGACATAATTATTGGCAAAAATTAACTTTTTCAGGTTTGGACCATTTTTCCAAGTAAAATGTTACTATCTTTGGTATGAAAGATTTTTATTGTTTTGGACTATCTTATATGTGTCACACTAGGGTGTTTATAGATCAAATTGCTCAAGATGGCTTCCATAATCGCAAAATTTTGTAAAAAGTTGATTTTTTACATATAACCCGAACATTATTATCTGCGTTTTCCGAAAAGGTAGCAAATTGTGACTCACTTGGTTATTATACGTCTTAGTTAATTAACTGACAACTACACGTTCTATTCTGGTTGTTCCAGTACCGTATGGGGCATGACAATTTTTGTTTTCAGTTGCATTACGGATTTTTGCCGAAAACCTCTTTTGTGATTCTGGCTATATTATTGAAAGGAAATGGGCAGAACTTTGAGACGGAACTGAGATGTACCATAATCTGTGGCTATTCTGGAACGTTAGGACAAAATCGACCAACTGGATACAGGGTGGATGCCCAGATTTGTATCGTGTGTGGCTGTATTGTGATATGTGTGTATATATGTATATATGTGCTGTCTGTATGATCATGTGGGGTGTGTGGATAAATAGGGAGTAATTTTATGGTTATGGGTAATGTTATAGGTGTACATGGAATGACTGTACGGTCATGATTGAAGTGTATATGCATACCTGGAGTAACCTGGATGATCATTTGTGAGCGTGTGGATAAAAAGGGAGTGCCCTTTTGGTAACGGGTGTATATATTTATATATGTCGTGGATGTATTATCATTGGTGGGTGTATAGGGACTCGGGAGTAGCTGCATGATCATGGATGGCGTGTATGGGAATACAGTGAGTTGCTGAATTGTCATGTGTGAGGTGTATATGCAAGTAAGAAAGGTAGGAGTGGTCGTGTGTGCGGGTATTGTTATATCTGGAAGGGCTGAATGACCATTTGTTAGGTGTATATGTATACCTGGAGTGACTCTATGGTCATGGTTGGGCTATATGTGTATATATCGAGTGGCTATATCATGACTATGGTGTGGCGAATAGGTATATATGTAGTGACTGTATGGTCAAAGATGAGGTGAATAGGTATACAAGATCAGTGGCCATGATCCTGAGTGTGGTGAATATGTGTTATACAGGGAGTGACTATATGGCCATGTGTCACGTGCGGGAATATACCTGGTGTTCGTGCATGGCGACTCGTGGCGGTATGGTCATGTGTAGGTGTGTGTATGTATAAAGCGAGTGGTTATATGGCCATGGGTGAGGTGCATATGTATATACGGGGTGACTCTACGGTCATGACTGGGATGTATTAGTTTATCTTGAGTGGTTATATGGCTATGGTGTGACGAATAGGAAACAGGGAGTGACTTATGGCCAATTGTGAGGTGGATATGTATACAATAATTGACTATGATCATGTATGAATGTTTTGAATATGTACACAGGGGTGACGCTATGGTAATTGTTGTGGTGTCTATATATATCTTGAATGTATATTTGGCCATGGGTGTTGTGAATAGATATACACGGGGTGACCGTATGGACAATGGTGAGGTGAATGGTTATACATAGATTGACTTATGATCATGAATGTGGTAAATATGTATATAGGGAGTGACTCTATGGCTATGGGTCATGTAGGGGTATACCCGGTGTGTCTGCATTGTGACTCATGGCTGTATGATCATTTGTGGTGTGTACGGGTATAACCAAGTATGTCTGTATGGTCATGTGTCAGGTGTACGTGTAGAGTGGGTGACTATATTGTCATCTGCGTGGTGTTTATTTATATATGGAGTATTGGTGGCTATCGCTTTCCACGTTTAGCGTTTCCTCTATTGTGCATACACACCATCAATGGAGAACTCTCTGGCATGACATATCTATTGATTAACATACCATTGAGTTATTGTGGAAAGCGATAGCCACAAAAGGTACATATGTACAACCCACCATTACCACAGAGTCACTCAATATGTACAAAAACACCACACAAATGACAATACCCGTGTTATACACGTACACCTGACCCATGGCCATACAGCCATAATTGGTTATACCCGTACACACCACAAATGACCATACAGTCACCATGCGGGAACACCATGTGTACTGCTATTCCTGACACATGACCATATAGTCACTGCCTGTATACACATTCACCACTTTCAGGATCAAACAGTCACTCCTTCACCTCACAATTGACCATACAGTCAATACATGTATACCTATTCGCCACACCATAGTCATATATCCACTCAATATATACATATACAGCCCACCCATGACCATAGAGTCAATCCAGATATACATATACATATCATCATGGCCATTGGGCCATTCGAGATATACCAATACCCGCACACACGACCACTCATAGCTTCCAAACTTGCAAACACACCTCACACGTGACAATTCAGCAACTCACTGTATACTCATGCACAGCATCCACGATCATACAACTATTCCCTATACACCCAACAATGATAATACATCCACGACATATATAAATATACATCCCACCCGTTACCACGGATGACCATCCAGCTTACTCCAGGTATGCACTTACACTTCAATCATGACTGTACAGTCATTCCATGTACACCTATACACATGACCCATAACCATAAAATCACTCCCTATTTATCCACACACCCTTCATGATCATACAGACAGCACATGTATACATATACGCCCAACTGTCACAATACAGCCACACAAATACACATGTTTAATGTACATCCCACCCATGACCCTACAGTCACTCCATATATACATAAACAACACACAGATGACCATGTAGCTAATCTCATTATATATATATACACCATCAATGCCCATACATCCACATCGGGTACATCCGTACTGGGTACACGCAACCATACACCAAACAGTCACTCTATGTATGCCGATTCACCTCACACATGACGATACAGCCACTACTTGGGTACCTATAAATCTCACCATGGACACCCGACTCATAACCATATATTCACTCCTTGTATACATATTCACATCATTCAAGACCATACAATAACTCCTTGTATACCTATTTACCTCACCAATGATCATACAGTAACTCCCGGGCTGCCAACTTGGCATCCACCCTGTATCCAGTTGATAAATTGTTATCCTAATGCGCCAGAATAGCCACAGATTATGGTTAATCTCAGTTCCGTCTCAAAGTTTTGCCCATTTCCTTTCAATAATATGGCCAGAATCACAAAAGAGGTTCTCGGCAAAATTCTCCGTACTGCAACTTTAAAATGAATTTGTCATGACCAAACGGAACTGGAACAACCATAATAGAAAATGTGGTTGTCAGTTAATTAACTAATAAGTATAATAACCAAGTGAGTCACAATTTGCTACCTTTTCGGAAAACGCAGAAAACAATGTTCGGGATATATGTTAAAAATCAACTTTTTATCAAATTTGGTTGCCATTTTGATTTTGGAAGCCATCTTGAGCTACAAACACCGTAGTGTGACACATATAAGATAGACCAAAACAATAAACACATTTCATACCAAAGTTAGTTATGTTGTACTTGAAATAATGTCGAAACCTGAAAAGTGAATTTTTGCCAATATTTATGTCAAGTTTGTTGGAGAAAAATCCATATTTCTGGTAATGTCAGTTGTGACAATAGTAACATTTAACCATGGTGCATCTGACATGTTAGTATTCAATGTAAAGAAGGTAGAATAACCGATTTTATACATCAACCACAACTTGTAAGCGATTGCAGGACACGCTGGTGCAATATCTACCATTTTCCATATTTGGCGGCCATTTTGGTAGCCATTTTGAGCCAAAGTAACAATTTTGGTTCCAATGAGTTTTAGTATTCATAGGTAATGATATGCCTCACTTACATTACAAAATTATGTTCATTTCTTGTTGAAATATGACTAGAATCCCAAATGTAATTTTTTGTGAAATTTTATACCGCGTAGAATATAATTTTTGATGGAGTGGTAGAGTCTAGGACCCAAATAGTTCCATATTTCATTGCTCCAATGATCATTTAATATAAATACCACAAAATTAAGTCACATTTCTCAACCAGTTCCAAACAGCATAAACTGATCTAGAAGATATTAGTGAAAAAACGTCATATTTTCAAATTCCGGTGGCCATTTTGGCGGTCATCTTGGATGGGGAGTTTCGATATTGCGCTATAAACGTGGCATTGTGTCTTAGCTTCACGAAAGTTTATACATTTGTATACATTTTACTAGATTTTCTCGTATAATTTGCATCAAACCGACTTAGGGCCTTGTCTGAAAAACGGCGGCCATGATGGACGCCATCTTGTCTGGATTCTACACGGCCACTTCAGAAAATTCAGAAATTGAGATATTTTATCAAACTTCAAATCATGTCTAAAAAAATATCCCTTTTCAGCTCAATGCATATTAGTACATCTTTACTTATATCTACTTAGATGAAATAAGCTTAAAATCTCATCTTTAAAAAGTGTTGTCAATGGATAGAGACCAATTATCTATGTTTTAAAAAACATTTCTATGAGCAACAGAGTTATCCCCCTTGTATGACCCTGCCCACCGTACGGGTTGACTGCCGGGTGTGGAGTGACCCTGGGTGGGTGTCCCTTTATACAGTATAACTATTTAATGCAGTACAGATATATATCATGAGAACAAAAAGATTCCCATGATTCTATCACTTGTACGGGTAACGAATTGCTTTGGATTCCGACCGCGTTATGTGGCAGCATGATATTCCCCACTATATATGTAGTACTGAATGATTTCGATAACGATTATGTTGTATGTTACTTACTTGTTATTATCCTGTATATACGTGAAATGATTGCACATAAAGGATGCTGCGATACTCACAGTGAACATTCGAAATTCGGGTTAGTGCTGCTGAATATGTTTTTGTTCTCACGGAAGATATATAGTCCACGTCATGTTTTGAGTATGAACACTCCTAGCTGTGTGTGTTTGTTTAATTACTTTGTGATGGGTATAACCAGTTAACAGCCATTGTGATTGACCCCCTCCCATGGCGCCTGACCCATGCAGATTACTATAGACGAGCATTTTTATCACGCAACAACCCAATTATTGAAAACTCCCCACCACTGTCACCATTTCAAAACTTCATATGTCCCCCTCTTGTCTTCTATAGTTTATCATCCCCCCCCCTCTCTCTCTCTCTCTCTCTCTCTCTCTCTCTCTTTCTCTCTCTCTCTTTCTCTCTCTCCTGCTATCCCTAAAATTATTTTCTCCCTTTTTTCCATCCCCTAACTCAAATTCAGTTATATATCTCCATTTCTCCTAAAACCATTATTTCCAACCCTCCTTGTCTGATCTATACCCCTCCCTCACTTATTGGGGACGGGGCGTGTTGCCAAAGAGGAGAAGATTCCATATAAGCCATCGGGCTTGTTGTCTGATCCACGTTTCCATACAATAACTCTTCTATTTTGCATATATGTGTCATCTGCATATTGTGTTATTTGTTTGGAATTGGTTTATTTTTGGAAATAAAAATATGTTTACAGTAACTCACATACATTTTTTCCAAATATACCAGTAAACGGCTGTTACAGATTATTAGGGCCAAGATGCGCCCGCCAACCAAAATTGCTTTCACTCTTTTTGCAATATTACAAGTTTCTACATGTTTCTACAAGTTTCTACATGTTGTTGAGATTTGACAATGATATAAAGCACGTGATTATATTTCAGGTGTTGCTGAAATGAATCATCCACCAACTTTCATCGTTCCATTAGAATTATCAAAAGGATGTCAATATGATCGAATATATAGTGAGTACAAGAATACACATCAAAGGGCACTTGCACGTTGATGATAAATCAATAAATTACATGAACATACATCATTATGATGTGAATGTACATTACATAAATATGTAATAATTTATATTATACATATCAAATTATCGGTATATCTGCAGCATTGTCCATTCTAGTTCTGGCTATATAATATATTGCCATCCACATTTTCCGTACAATTCTTCGGCCACACTACATTTGATCAAATACTGCAGAATGTATACAATTGTGCCTGTGAATACAATAATGTTTCTCTGGCCCTATGTCGATACCACCATTGACCTTATTCATTGTCCTGTCATTGCCCTGTCGTAGACTTGGGGATTTATTTTAAAAAGTAAACACATGACCTATGATTTTTCTTGCATTTTCGTGATCAACTGGTGTCAATCTAGCTGGGTAAACATCACTGGTATGGCCTGCAGGCTTCAATTCAGTGAATTTGGCCGAAACGTTAACACTGTCGCCTATGGGAAACCATTTAGTTCAGTGATTCCTGTAAACAGACACTTAAGTTCTCGGAAGTCATAATTCGTAAGTTCATATTATTAATTTGGCTTTTCACTTGGAAATAACGGCAAATTTCCTACAATTATAACGGATCAGAGCTTTATAGTGCAGGGCCCAGGCAGTCCACTTGTGAAGTGAGGTCATGGAATTATGTGAAAATCATCTATGTGGTTATCGATATGCTCAAGCAACGCGACCAACTCCAATAAACCAGATCACAAACGAACTAATTGTGGATATTAAAGACGGCAAAATAAACAAAATCTCAAATTCAAACAATCATTTTGAAGGAAAAAATCATTTTGAAGGAAAAAATCATTACCCCTGATAACCATCGTATGCCATATTACTGTAACAACAACTCTTTACCCTCACAATGTGAGCGATATGTTATAATTATGTAAACAGTGGTTTAAAACAACGGTTTTTCATGTAGGTCGATAGACAGTTTGACAGGAAATATTTAAAAAACCACACTACATTACCTAGACTATGAACCCAACTAAGGTATGCGCTCAGTCTACCATCTGAAATCATGACTGGCAGCCATTTGCAAAACTATATTTAAAGGAAAAATCACCATAAAACTACATATAATGTCTGAGAAGATGAATCAGTAATGAGTGTTTATGACTGCCAGATTATTAAAAACGTGGTAGAATAATATTTATGTTGTTTTATGCTGTTTTGGTCCTTCGCGAGATAAAAAATAGTCCTGCAAATGGCTACAAAAAACTGAACTTTTTCCATAATTCGAACATATTTCTCATAGTGTGAAGGTAAACACGTGTTATTAGGATAATATAGCATACATTGGTTTTAAAGGATAATGATTTCTCATTTCAAACGATTGTTTGAAATTTAGATGTTTTAATTCCCTAACCATCTATATACTAAATGAATTCTCCCAGTCTGTTAAAAATATAAATGGAAATGGTCTATTATTGATTTGCAGGGGTGGACGGGTAATATAAGCAGACGACAGACAAATAACAGTACAGAAGGAGTCATATTTATTGAGGGAAATGTTTAGACTGATAACTATCGTCAATGAAATAATGCTTTAGTATATGGAAAGGGTTAAAGATGCCCAATCCGATTTAGATCCACTTAAGTAATATATTATATGTGCATCAAATACAATGACATGGTACCAGGTGTTAGTGCACTGTCTCAAAACTTGCATTTGCTTCTAAACTAGGCGCCTTGTATGTTGTATAGTCACAGACATGTTCAAAGAGCAATGCTCGGCATGTTTTGGAGACGTATATATATAACATGCTACTGTGCCATATCTGCTATATATAGCCTACATATAGCCTATATATAGTCGATATGACCTTAAGAACTGCCAGCCGGATTTTTCAAGTTTTATGTTGACCTTTTAAAGTTTTATATCGTTATATATGAGCACAACAAGCGAAGGGTCAGATTTTTACATTCAGCGTGACACATGTACATGTAAAACGAAACCCGAACTAACATGATTTATCAAATTAATAACCTAAACATATCTATTACTTTCTTTACGGCATGACCTGTTACAGCAACGAATTAAACACACTCCTGTTTTAAATAGTCCAGGCTTACATTTCAAATTCCTTCCGCTTCCCATGACTGAATATACAAATCGTGCTTTTCCCAATAACAGCAACGTAGACATCAGCGACGTATGCAATATCATTATTATTACTGATTATTTTCTGAGTAATATTTTCAACATATTCAATAAAATGTAACCGATTTCAGAAACTTTGTGTGTAATATTCAGTGAACAGGGAGAGGAACTATTCTAAGTTATATAACTGGTGTTCCAATCCCCTGTGCACCCTCATTCAATATGTCTATATATATACTATATATATAGTATGTTGTAATAATTGGGTCACAATATATATGTTCAATCATGAACAAGTCCATTAACGAAATTAAACACTTAAAGATGCACGGTCCTATTTGACACAAAATTAGTAAAAAATGTCCTAAGCATACCGGGAAAAAGGAAATTGCTAAATACTTGCAATCATTGTTGCAGCTCAAACATCAAAGATCCCCAGCCCGATTTGAGAGAAATCGTCACCATGTGTATGGCTCATGCATCGCAAAAATTCACAACATCACCGACAGTGTTACATTGGAAACAAGTGCAAGATATCACAATTGGGAACGCTCTTTATTGGCGACCGCTTTTAGAAAACGAACACACTGACACTCTTTATCAGAGATGATAACTGGATTTTTTGCCCGCCCGGCAAAATTAAAAAGGTGTTTTGATTTCCTCTTTTGAAAGTCGATATCTGACCCTCAAAACCTCACATTAACCTTCGATGACTGAAGCTATATACCTGAAATTTTGCGAAAACTCCGTACCAATGCACTCTCATGTATATGCGAGTCTTTCACAAAGAGCCCCGCATATACAAGGGAATATATTGGCCTAACAATATCTACCTTGACAGTGTAAGCCAGTGCGAGCTTCTTCTATACAAGAGAATACATTGGCCTAACAATATATACATTGACGTTGTCAGCCAGTGCATTCTCGTATATATGCTAGGCTCCATATGGGCGACTCATATATATAAGATAATGCACTGGCACATCATATGTAATGCTGTACAAGCGTGACTCCCGCCATGAAAGGATTGCTCGTGTGTACAATCTAACTATTTTCCGGTATCGAGCACGTACTGGTGCATGGTATTTTTATGGTATCAACTGAACTCGAATAGGGAAATTTTAAACACATATTATGTACTTGGTCGGTGCGTGAAAGTTAAGTTAGTACTCAGGTGCTATATATGCCAACTTGGAGAATGTGGCATTCTACTAACATCACCGAAAATTTCAAAGAAATCGACCATACCACTACATAGAAAACATCGTCTGAACCACGCTCAATTGTAAATAATTACAACTCGATTCGGGACGCAACTATCGACGATAATATAACAAATGATTTCGCCATCGACAGTCATTGGATTTAATTAATATATAAACATGACGGTGTATATCATCAATTTGGATTAATATTTTTAACCAATAACCACTTTGAGAAAGATTATTCTCAATTTCTATATATGTGATCACCCTACCGGAGTGTTTCACATCACTTTAAGTAAAGTACGTGACTCCTTATATAAGTCAGATATTTACTTACGATCAACATCAACTTCTATATCCGTGTCGTAATAGTCATCCTCAGACGCATCGCCGTTGCTAGGACAACGAGTTTCTTCATACACCTCGTCGGTCTTTTCGACCAAATCTTCACTTTTTCTTACGAAACCTGGCTTCTTCTGTTTTTCTTTTATCGTTATATCCTTCACGAGCTTGATGGAAGTCCGTTTTAATCTGGCAAACGAACGGAATGATGATGCCTTCCGCAGACCTAACATGGGATGCTGTGTATCTGCTGGGGGCTCCGATTTAGGGGGTTCGAGTTTCGGGTATCTGCCCATATCCATTTTATAAGATCCTCAACGTATAGATATAGTTACTATGGAGACTTCATTTAGAAAATAACGTGATATATTTAATGAATTTACACAATAAACTTCGATTTGATAACAGGTTTAACTGCGTTATGAAAGCAGACGAATGTAGTAATATCAGCTTTCAGCTCCTTTTCTCAAGCGAAGAATGATATCAGAATCAATCAAAATTAGTACCACGAGCACAAATTCACACACAGGAATACGGTTAATATCCTGCTCCAACAAACAAATTTCAGAGAAATTGTGAAAATATACACATACGGTTAACAAATCCATACGATGAAATTTATTTCACATTTCCATTAAGTGAATGCCATATATAAAGTAATGTCTGATCTCAGAAAAGAAACTAGAATGCACTCATAGAGATGCCAACGTGCGCAAAAATGTAATAAACAATAATTTAAAAAATAATTTCACTGTATTTTACTTAATTTATTTAATTTAATTTAATGTTAGCAAAAAAAGACCATTACCATTTCTCATTTCATCACAGATAAAAGGCAAATTACTATATTAATCATTTAAGTAATTAAAACCAATTCCATGTTGCCGAAAGGATGAGACTTTAATATCGATTACATTTTTTTCAGCGGCATATTTTCATTTTCATTTTCCGACAAAGTCAAAGTTGACCAAAGGAGCAATTACATGTATAAGAAATAATTAATACTATTTGTGTAAATATTGATAGCAGCCAATATGCAACAATAAATATCAATAATTAATCAATAACGATCATTTTATGTAAATATAAACTCTTCAAACGGTGTTTGTGTCAACAAATGCGTTTTGTTTTGTGTTACGTCATTCGTCGTATTTGACCCGGAACTCGGCTGAAGGTTAGGCTATTCAGCCTATTGCGTCGAATTACGAAATCGCGTTTTGGATGTCTCTCTTTTCCCGCACGATAAAAAGAGGTCTTCGCACGAACCAAAAATGATAAAACTTCCCAATTATAAGTAAAAATACCCAAAATGAAGGAGTCTATGTAGATCCCGAATGAGTCTATAGACTCTTTGATGTAGAGTTCTGATGGATAAAATGTAGGTCGATCTATTTTTGTCATAACTCTGACGTAATTTGACCTGGGAGAAAAAATCGAAATCGAGGCTCACTACGAGCATGCCAGTTTTAAATATAGAAACAGGGAATCCCGACATATGGCGATATCGGCGACAAACAAATAATCGAAAACAACACATAAAATAAACATAGCAAAAACGCGGCACAGTAAAAATGTCAGAACGCCACGAGGTTTTACGTCGTTTTTGGTGACGTCATGGAGTGAAACGGAGTAGGGTGACACCAAGCTACGTACGAATCTGTCTGATCGCCATACTGTTGCGCGAGCGCACGTAATGAAACACGACAAATCCGCTCGGGTTCGTTGAGTCCAAGCTGTATAGTGTAGTCACTAAAGAAGGCAACGAATTAATTCCGATCTATACCGAATATATGGCCATAAACCACTCTGGGTATTCAGAATATACACGACAATCGTAATATGATTTCACTAGACCCCAAGACCGTTCACACGGGACAAAGAATAATCAGTTGACCAAACGAGAACAATGGGCTATACTTATGTAAGAAATGTGGAGCGTGAAATAGTGTTAATCATAGAATATTGTTGGAAATCCCGTCGGTGCTCATGCTGATTACTGCGCCATATCATGCAGTATTAAAACTAATGGAAATTATGGAATCTTCCAGCCATTTCTATGACATGTGTTGCAGCGCATAAGATTGATTGCCCAGTGTGCATCGAGTCCACTCTGTTATTACACGTGACGTCTCATACAATAGACACCTTTCGCATAATGAACGACATATATTTATTACGAATAGGTTACTACGTCACTAGAATATGTGTTCTTTCTATTCGTTGTCGTTTTTTCCATATTCGTTGTTACGATTACGGCTTCGGATATTCAGCAAAACTCACAAATACGTCATGTAGTAATAAGTTCGCGATCGTTTCTAAGATCCTCAATGTTAATGATGATTCTGAGATTGTATCCTTAAATTGTGATCGTCATGGCCTTAAAGGTACTCAATCCGATCAGATGGTCCCCATATCATCAATATACAACAAAAACAACATTTCTTCAAAATACGCTTTAGTTATCAGAATCGATTTATTGCAACAAAATAATGCTAACCACTGTCAACTATGGTATCAAATTGCCCAAAACCTGTTATTTATCAACATTTTGTTCAACAAAATGTGGCCGTATTATCACTTAAGTATCACGGATTTTGGCGTATTACCACTTGAATTTAGAGTTATCCATCTTCATCCGCAATTTTGCCCGAGACCGTCCGTTTGACCACGTTTTTATGTGCCACATATAATTGCACATCTGGAGAAATATCAAACTTCAAAATATCGATATCTGATCACTGAGCTTTGATGGGTGGATTCCTCTACTCGAATAATGTTTTTACCCACCACCCCCCCCCCCCCCGAGGCCAAAGAAATGGTAATTGAGGAGCGTTAATTCGGATAATGCATCTTTAATCTTTACCTATTGGTGGTAATCAAATCGTTAGTCATCGTGAAACGCGAGCTTCTTGCTAAACACAAAGCTCTAAGCTATGACCTGATAACAACATAGTTACTGCGAGTGGCAAGCATGATAGTCTAAAAAAACTGACTCGATTTGAGCTATTTCCATGAATTGGCATCGTCGTCCCTTTTTATTGGACTTTGATTTGTGCAGAACCAGAACGTTCAGCGTATATCAGACATTTTAGAGTGTGGAAACGTTGTCAGTAAGATCCCTTTATTACTTAAACATTCAAGAGAAAAAGAGTCAGTTCAGAGACGCGACATCAAACTTGGTGTATTCTGTTATATATGCGAGGCTCCGTACGGGGGACTAGCCTATATAAGAGAATGCTTGGCACAGGGTTTTCGCAAAATTACATGAAGCTCCAGTCATGGAAGGGTTAACGGCCTATTTTGACCCCACATGAACGTGATATAAGCAAGCGGTAGTTAAAGATGCATAATCCGATTATTTGAATTCGGGGGTAAAACATATATTTATTCGAGCTGAAGAAACCACCTATCAAAGCTCAAAATTATTGGATATAGATTTTTGAAATCTATTATTTTTCACCATCGAGATTTATTAGTGGCCGACGGTATCGGAACAAATTTGGGATGAAGATGGATAACTCTAAAATAAAGTGGCTTTTTGTGTCACATATTCGGCAAAATTTCGTTGAACAAAATGTTGATAAATAACAGGTTTTGGGCAATTTTATACTCTAGTTGACTGTGGTTAGAATCATTTTTGGGCAATTAAACGATTCTGATAACTGAAGCAGCATTTCCAAATATGGTTTTGGAATCTGATTATATGCGGACCATCGAATCGGATTGAGTACCTTTAAACGACAACTCCATCATAGTCACTATATTTCCACTGGAATTCAACTGGCCCCTTCTGTAATTCATTACAATTGTCATTATACATAATACTCAAAATAATTGCGTTCTTCCCACATGGCGTCTAGACAATCCGTTAAAATACAGTTAAAGGTTCGAGAATGTCGATGGGGTCTAGAATAATAACTATTACATGTTTCACAAATATAGATAAGGCAGGCCGGCATGTTAACTGAAGTAAAATGCGGTTCATGTGTCACGTGGCGCAGGTCAATAAGCCAACGGGATCATGCACCCTTGCACTTTTCCATTGTCTAAAATCACGTTTCACTTCGCTGCTGTGTGGTTGTTTGATAATCGGGTCATGCCTACTCACACACGACTGATTATGTGAAATTGGGTTAATCCCCAGATTATTCAACCACTTTCCGAAACAAGTATACATGTTAGGATATCAACGTAGTTTTTCTACCAACCGACCACATTACCCGCTACGATTAATAATACCACATACGTCAATCATTCTCAAAAACGCAAAAGGGTGTAATTTTCGGAAGAAGCGTTGGTGTCGAAATGATCACTACGGATTCTTTCATATTTTTTTCAGAAAGACGACACGTTATTTCCTATTCACGTCCACGATTATGCTGATCAGAGTTTGAAATGTTCCATATCAGTATGGTGACGACGCAGGCGAATCATCTCCTGAATATAACCGGAAGATATTTGAAATAACATATTTCAGTGATTTCTTTTATGGACTGAGCTCAGTATGGATGGTTAAAAGACAATACGAACATACTGTGAAGAATGAAGTTAAATCTAGAGGATATGCGGATTAGTAATCACACCATCGCCTCGAAATCGACACACGTCAGAATCTGAAGGTGTTCATTTGTTAATTATGGCGTCATCGTACCGAAGTCGGTGCAATGATGACTTAGATGAGTTATCTCTAGAATATAACCGGCTTCTGTTTCATGGGTTAGTCAGAAGAGATATAGCACGTCAATCATCTGATCAGTATAAGGTCACATTAGTAGGGAGCGCCGCGAGCGGAGCGGCTATTACAGGAAGCGACCAAGATGTTCTAATCCACCTGATACAGACCAATGTTACTCTGTAGTAATACAAAACTATTAGTTAAAATTCCTCAGTGATATAGGGTATGTAGCATGCCACGCCAGCCGTTGAGGCATGCCACATGTTCTTTGACAAGCTAAAATCGTAACATTGCCACAGGGTAATAACTCTATAAAGAATGTATATTTACGAAATAACGCCGATTTGTATTAGAAATAACAACACCACAATAGATCAACTGTGGTGAAATATAAGTAAAATTCTTCTCTTGGGTGGGTGGGCTTGGGGGAGGTTTGGGGTACGCTCTTTAAAAAACTTCTCCAAATATGCCCGTTATTTAGTTAATAAAAATAATTTCTTATTTCATAATTCGCGCTATTTCGTCATTTCGATGCATTTTTTATTCCGCAATTTCGCTGTATTTTCCTATTTCGCTTTTTCGTGGTATTTCATATTTCGATAATTCGCTATATTTGACATATTATGGGATATTGGCATGCCTCAACGGCTGGCGTGGCATGCCACATACCCTTTATCACTGAGGAATTTTAACTAATAGTTTTGTATTACTACAGAGTAACATTGGTCTGTATCAGGTGTTCTAATCGAACCTCGAAATATAATAATAGATGAATCGAAGTTGAGATACCGACATGACGTCCCGTGTTATGTCCGAATACCTACTGAGGGGTTAGCAGGGATCATACCTTGCGTCCTCATGGGTGACGGAAAATACGTGCGGACTGATCCTGTCAGAGACATGAGTGAAGAGATCTTTGGAGAAACTAAGTTTAGTGGGTTATCTGGATTCTCGAAGGTTGGTAATATACACACTGGACGATACAACTCCATCGACATTGTTCCACAGCTGAGAATCAGCGGAAAACCACACATAGTTCGCTCATTCGCTGCACGCGATCGGTCTTGGCCATCCGACGGCACTATATCGCTGATAAACACGGGTGAGTTTCACCTTGCAGCACGACCTGCACCCTCGTGCCCGGACCGTGAGCACGATTTTTGTCTGTCATTTGCCAAGACAGAAGTTGTGCTGTTGAGAACGATGTCCGTTCACCAGATACTGAGTATAAAGTATTTGAAGATAATCGGACACGCCATCGATTTTGGCCGGGGAGTGTTGACGTCCTACCATCTGAAGACGTCCGCTCTCTGGTATTTTGAGAAGACGGACGCTCGATTCTGGGAAAATGACTTGTCTGTAGTGGATATATTAAAGAGACTTGATCAGTATTTAAAAGAAAGATTCCTGCCTCATTATTTTGTTCCTGAAATGAACTTGTTGGTCGGGGTCTCGGAATCTGATCAGATATATGTCCGCAGGCGGCTGTGGTCTTTTCTCGGGTTGTTTCTCATCACTGATGATGTCGCGGGAATAACACCAATCGCACGGCTGGATCTCGCTGTTAATATTGCTCGCATACAACTCTCTGAAACAAACCCGGCCAGTAAGCCGACGTGTTTTTTATCTGATATCTGGAACTTCTTAGAAGCAACAGAGGTCATGTATGGAACCGGGGTTGTATCTCGCAATGTCATGAAACAACGAATATCAGCATCTGTAATGACGATGTGGCCAATCCATGTAGTCAGACGCCAGTATGTAGACTTAGTTAAATCACTGCTTACGTCATTTAATGATAATGTTGACATTTGGGTGTTTTCTGGACAACTGGACTCTGTTAAATATAACGAATTTGTCAAATTTGTTTCTACTATTGTAAGTTCGACTGAGGAACCTTTAGAAGAGTTCTTCGTGAGAAAATCGACAAATAAGAATAGAGATGGCGGTCGTGTTGCCAGAAGAGGAATGCGAAAATCGGAAAACATTATGATTAAATGGGTAGCTTTCATCAATGATATAATTCCCAAGTTACAAACAAACGGGAACATCGTTGCCGACCAAGTGTTACGTGGTACGTCATCCAAATCACCTGGTTACAGCCGCGTAAGCAGCAATCGGTGCGAGGAAAATATCGACAGACTGTTGAATAAAATTACCAAAGAGCTGCTAACGTTTGCAGTCGATCATATTGATACGTTATGTTATCCTCTCGATAATGACACATATTCAGTCAGACCGGTGCCAGTCGGAGACTTTCATGCCAACGATATTATCTTGCGAGAGGTCATCGAGAGACTGTTTCTTAACGTCGAGTACGCACTCGTTACGAGCGCTCGGATCAAGGTATCCCGTGAATCAGGTGATCAGGCTGGAAGAATATTGCGAACGATGAACCCAGAGAGTTTGGAATATCGATGTTTCTTAGGGTTCCAAACTTTCGGCGAAATGCTAAAACAATTCAGCAGTTTGTGTTCGGTGTCATGTGTCCATTATAGTTGGGTGGAATTCATGGCCGCCACATTCCGCCGCCAGCATTGTTCATAAAAAGTCACGGCATTCATTGAAGCTGAATGCGAAACATGATCACTCATGAATTCCAGTAAGAAACTAAATGCTTTATATAGCGACAATGCTAACATTAATTTTTTATATCTATGGTATTTAAAACAACAGAGTTCCATACCTTACTTGCAACAATCATAACTGCTGATCCTTAAGACAACTTTATGACACACAAATTCTGGTCTCTGCATGGTCTTGGCCACTAAATGCTTTCCATAGCGACAATGCTAACATTTATCTATGGTATTTAAAACAACATAGATCCCATACCTTAATTGCAACACTCATAACCGCTGATCACTAAGACATCTTTATGACACAATCGGCCAAATTCTGGTCTCTTGACTTGACCACCCTAATTATCACGGTGTTCCAAGTCGGGACTCCGGTCTCGCTAAATTACCGGGGCCCTGCACTATGAAACGTCTGCTCTTGTACACAACGTCCGAATGCGCGGGCGGCTATTCGAGGGCTTTTGGCTCTACACATGTGCGCGTTATATTAGAGTACTCGCACAAGCAGCCATTTATAAATCGTACGCGTATACAGGCTTATACTTGTCCAACTATAACTTACTCGTTCTTTCGTACCAAGTTAAACATGGGCTCGGGAAGTTGTGGGCATACATGAGCGTGTGTGTTCTTTCGTACCAAGTTATACATGGGCTCGGGGAGTTGTGGGTATACATGAGCGTGTATGTTCAGCGAGATCTGTATACTAGAATGGGTTTCCAATTTTGTATCAGTGTATATAAAGGCGAATGGGAGAGGATGTCACATTTATGCATACGTGACTTGCACGTGTCCTCCAATCCCAATGTCGACTTGTATCGTAATAAAATACAAGGAGTTAGTTTAAACATATTTATTTGTCTGATTTCAATAACACATATAGGAAATGATACATACATTTTTATATAGTCAATGGGATTGGAGGACAAGTGCTGACTCACTTATGAGAACCTCCTCTCCCATTTGCTATTACACTGAAAAATAAATCAAGAATAATGGCATTGCAACATGACTACCAAAGGCAAGTTGAACTTATATACATGTACATATCACCGGCGTTTCCCGCCCCCGAGTCAGTCTTTTGTTTATATATGATTTACTTGAAAGTCGTCTTTGATTGAGTCATTTGCTGGCTTGTATATGTATTATCTAGACTTGGTCAATAGAATCTAGTTTTGTCTCACGGATGAATGATTGTACAGCTAAGAAAAAAATTTCATTGTCGCAATCGGGTAGAGCAGGGTCTCCAAATAGCAGAATTTTTAGTGAGTAAATATTATAAGGAAGTAATTTATTCAATAGGCGAATTCTTGGGATCGAATGTAGGCAACAACCAAAGAAATAATGGAAGGCATTTTCTTCTCCATTTCCACATGAGCAGTCTTTGCAACTTGCAATGTAATTTTGAACCTTATCTGATAGGAGGTTGCTACATTCACATCGTAATCTGCAGTGATATATATTTTCAGTCCGCTTTCATACATTGTAATATTTGGGGGGTTTGGGTATTTCTGGTTTAAATGTGTTTAGATAACATTGTAGGTTAAGATCTCGAGTCTTAATTTTGGTTGCATTCCAATTTTTTACACACGTGGGCATGAATGTTGACTCCATTCGTTTTGTATTAAGTTTAAAATGTATAAAGTTTGATGCAAATCTAGTATCGTGGTCGCTTATATCGGAGAATTTTGGGGGAAGTAAGTCAACTAAATATTTGGGCACTTTGTGATTGACAATGTTATGAAAAAGTGAAAGTCTTTTTGTTTGTCTTCTTTCTGAAAGTGTTTCCCAACCCATTTCGGTTAGTATTCGTTTGCGAGGTACAGATCTCGTACAGCCACTTATAATGCGTGCGGCTTCATATTCTACATCATCTAGTTGTTTGAGTAACTTGTCTGGTGCTCCAACCCAGACACTACTTGCATATTCCATGATTGGGCGTACGTGTGACAAATAGAGGATTTCAAGAGTTTTGCGGTTTAAAAGATACGTGAGTCTTCGTAGTTGGGATAATTTAGCATAAGCTCTGGCACATACATTTTCTATATAACTGTCCCATATTAAGTCGTCATCTATTTCCATGCCTAGATGCCTGTGTTGTTTAGAGTTACAAGGAGTTGGCAGTTGTATGCCGTTGTTGTAGTACTCAGATGCGTCATGCCCCGAGTCGTACATAACTGTAAAAAGACACTTAAGTACTCGGAAGTCGTCATTCGTAAGTTCATACTATTAATTTGGCTTTTCACTTGGGAATAACGGCAAACTTCCTACAAGAACAACTGCCCAGAGCTGTATAGTACAGGGCCCACGTTGTCCACTTGTGCAACGAGGTCATGGAATTATGTGAAGATAATCGATGTGTGTATCGATATGCTGAAACAACGCGATAAACTCCAATAAACAAGTCCACACACGAACAACACGAAATTTGACATTCAATTTTGGATATTAAGAAGGCAATTACAAAAAAATCTCGAATTCAAACTATCAATTTGAAGGAAAAAAATCATTATCCCTTATAACTAATGTGTGCCATATTACTATAAGACCAACTCTTTACCCTCACAATATGAGAGATATGTAATAATTATGAAAACAGTGGGTTAAAAAACAACGGTTTTTTCATGTAGGTCGATGGACAGTTTGACAGGTAATATTTTCAAAAGAGCACACTGCATTATCTAGACAATGAACCCAACTAGGGTATGCGCTCAGTCTACCATCTGATATCGTGACTGTCTAGCGAGAAAATAAATAAAACATTTTTCATTGCATATTTTAGTTTTTCTTGGCAGCCATTTGCAGAACTATTTTGTTTTCGGAAAAAATCACAATAAACCTACAATTAATGAATCAGTGATGAGTATTTATATCTGCCAGATTATTGAAAATGTGGTTGAATAATATTTATGTTGTTTTATGTTGCTTTGGTCCTTTACCCGATACAAAAATGGGAGACAGTCATTATTTTAGATGGTAGACTTAGCTCATAACCTATACCCTACTAGTTGGGTTCATAGTCTAGATAATGCAGTGGTTTTTTATATTTCCTGTCAAACTGTCTGTCGACCTTCATTTAAAAATGGTTGTTTTTTATTTTGTTATAACCATTTTAAAAACCATTTCGAACGTTTATATCAGACATTGCTTCTGAAGGATAATGATTTTTCCTTTCAAGTTGATTTTTTTAACATTCACGCCTCCTCAACCCTTTCTATACTAAATGGATTCACAGTCAGTTAAAAAGTGTACATGGGAATGGTTTATTATTGATTTGCAGGGATGTACATGTAATAAATTATAAGCAGACGACTGATAAATCAAAGTACAGAAAGAGTCATATATTTTGAGAGAAATGATTAGATAATAAGTTCATCTGAACATTTCCTATGTAATAACTTCTCGTCCATGGTGCTTTGGTATAGAACGGGTTAAAGATGCCCAATCCGATTGAGAATAACTCAAATAATATATTATGTGCATCAATATAATGACATGGTACCAGGTGTTAGCACGTTTAAAGTTGTTGTTGCCACCTTTTTCGGGGGATGTGTGACCTAGCCGACTTTTAATTCAGGCTTCAAACCATACACTGGGTGCCTTTAATGTGTTTGTTCAACCTTTTAATGTTTTATATCATCATATCGTATGAACACAGGAAACTAAGTGTCAGCTTTCTCATTCGTCGTGATACATGGCCTATCAACTAGAACTAAAATAAATCTTAAAGATGCGCCGTCGCATTTGATAACACATTAATAAAAATTTCCTAAGCATTTTTTTTTTTAGCTTACTAGGTAACTGGAAATAGAAAAATAATTGCAATCACCGCCATTCGTATGCATAGGCATTGCGAAAACCCATGAAATATCCATAGGTTTTGCGTTGGAAACGAGTACAAAGGAAGATTACACGAGAACGCTCTTATATTATACCTTTGTTGGGAAACGAAAGTATCAACGCTCTTTATCAGATGGCCACTGTCAGTTTGGCTAGCTCTACAAAACGTGTTAAAATTCCCTCCCGTTTTGAAAGTCGATATGACCTTAAGCGCTGCCAGTCGGATCTTTCAAGTTTTATATTGACCTTTTAAAGTGGTATATCGTTATATATGAGCACAACAAGCGAATGGTCAGATTTTTTACATTCGGCGTGATACATGTACAACGAAGTCCGAACTAACATGACTTCTCAAATTAATATCCTGAAAATATCTATTACTTACGCGAAGGATCTCCTTTATAGCATGGCTTGTTACAGCAACGAATTAAACACACGCCTGTTTGATATAGTCCATGCTTGCATTTCAAATTCCTTCCGCTTCCCATGACCGAATATACAAATCGTGTTTTTCCAAATACCAGCAACAGGGACCTCAGCGACGTATGCAATATTATTATTACTACTGACTATATTCTGAGTAATATGTTCAACATTTTCAATAAAATGTTGCCCATTTCAGAAACTTTTTGTGTACTATTCAGCGAACAGGGAGAGGAACTATTCTGAGTTATAACTTGTGTTCCAATCCCATGTGAACCCTCATTCAATGTGTCTATATGTGCTAATGGTATACTATGTTGCAATAATTGGGTCACAATAAATATGTTTAATCATGTATGTGTCCTGTCCAGTAGAACAAAATTAAAGATATACGGTCCTATTTGACGCAAAATTAGTCAAAATTTCCCAAGCTTACCGGGCAAAACGAAATTGCAAAAATACTTGCAATCATACTTGTAACTCAAACATTAAAGATCCCCAGCCCGATTTGACAGCAATCACCACCATTTGTATGGCTCATGCATCTCAAAAATCCACAACACCATGGACAGTGTAACTATACGTTGAAAACGATCATAAAATATCACAATTGAGAACGCTCTTTATTAGCTACCGGTTTTGGTAAACGAACACATCGACGCTCTTTATCAGAGACGATCATTAATAGGAGTTTTTGGTCGCCCGGCACAATGAAAAATAAAAAATCCTCTTTTGAAAGTCCTCCTATATATTAATCCTTCGATGACTGGAGCTTCCTGAAAGTTTGTGTAAACCCTGTACCAATGGATTCTCTTATATATGCGAGTCTCCCATAGGGAGTCTCGCATATATAAGAGAATACATTGGCCTAATAATATCTACCCTGACCTTGTAAGCCAGTGCGAGTCTCCATGCGAGGCTCCCAAAATACGCGACTCGCATATATAGGATAATGTACTGGCATAGGATCTTTAATGCTGTACAACCGCAGCTCCGTCGTGAAAAGATTAATTGATTCATGGATACAATCTATAATTATTTTCCGGTATCGAACACGTACCGGTGCATGGTAGTTGTCTGGTATCAACTGAACTCGAATAGGGAACATTTAAGTAAAGTAAGTGACTCTATATCAGTCAGAATGTTTACTTACGATCAACATCAACTTCTAGATCCGTGTCGTAATCGTCATCCTCAGACGTATCGCCGTTGCTAGGACAACGAGTTTCTTCATACTCCTCGTCGGTCTTTTCAACCAAATCTTCACGTTTTCTTACGAAACCTGGCTTCTTCTGTTTTTCTTTTATCGTTATACACTTCACGAGCTTGATGGAAGTCCGTTTTAATCTGGCAAACGAACGGAATGATGACGCCTTCCGCAGACCTAACATGGGATGATGTGTATCTGCTGGGGGCTCCGGTTTAGGGGGCTCGAGTTTCGGGTAGCTGCCCATATCCATTTTATAAGATCCTCAACGTATAGATATTGTTACTATGGAGACTTCATTTTGAAAATAACGTGATGTATTTAATGAATTTACACAATAAACTTCGATGATAACAGGTTTGACTGCTTGCGATATGAAAGCAAACGAATGTAGTAATATCAACTTTCAGCTCCTTTTCTCAAACGAAGAATTATATCAGAATCAATCAGAATTAATACCACGAGCACAGATTCACACACAGAAATACGGTTAATATCCTGCTCCAACAAACAAATTTCAGAGAAATTGTGAAAATATACACATAAGGTTAACAATTCCACACGGTGACATTTATTTCACATTTCCATTAAGTGAATGCCATTGCATAAAGTAATATCTGATCTCAGACAAGAAATTAAACACGACGAATCCGCTTGGGTTCGTTGAGTCCAAGCTAATTGTATAGTGTAGTCACTAAAGAAGCCTAGGAATTAATTCCGATCTATACCGAATATATGGTCATAAACCACTCTGGGTATTCAGAATATACACGACAATCGTAATCTGATTTCACTAGACCCCAAGACCGTTCACACGGGACAAAGAATAATCCGTTGACCAAACGAGAACAATGGGCTATACTTATGTAAGAAAGGTGGACCGTGAAATAGTGTTAATCAAGATATTGTTGGAAATCCCGTCGGTGTTCATGCTGATTACTGCGCCATATCATGCAGTATTAACACTAATGGAAATTATGGAATCTTCCAGCTATTTATATGACATGTGTTGCCGCGCATAAGATTGATTGCGCAGTGTGCATTGAGTCCATTCTGTTATTACATGTGACATCTCATGCAATAAATACCTTTCGCATAATGAACGACAGATAATTATTACGAAGAGGGTACTACGTCATTAGAATTTGTGTTCTTTCTATTCGTTGTCGTTTTTCCACATTCGTTGTTACGATTACGGTTTCGGATCTTCAACAAAACTCACAAATAAATCATATAGTAATAAGTTTCTCAGCTCCTCAATGTTAATGATGATTCTGATATTATATCCTTAAATTGTGATCGCCATGTGGCCTTAACTGTACTCAATCCGGTCATATGGTCCCCGTATCATCAAGATACCACCGAATTCAAGGTTTGTGGGAACACGACCGAGCTTAAAGGTACTCAATCCGATAAAACTCCTCTCAATTACTATTTCAATGGCTTCGGGGGTCAAAAATATTTGATTCGAGTCGAGGAAGTCACCCATCAAAGCTCAGATTTGTTAGATATCGATTTTAGAAATAAATTATTTTTCATTATCGGGAATACTATCTGACCCAGAACTCAGTCAAAATTGCGTTAAAATTACCATTTGATTTTAGAGTTATCCATCCTTGTCTGTTTGAATAGATTTGGAGTACACATATAGAGCAGATTACGGCAGTTATTAGTACTCATCTCGAGTTAATAACAATTTTCAAAAATCAATATCTAATAACTCTGAGCTTTGTTTGATGGGTTCCTCGACTCGAATCAAATATTTTTTACCCCCAAAGCCAAAGAAATAGTAATATAGGACCCTCTGATCGGATTGTTGTTGTTGGAATCTGTTGAGACGGGGACCCTCTTTACGGATTGAGTACCTTTAAATGTCATGTTTGCTTCTTCGTTTAGTTCTATATTTTGTTCCTTCGTTTGGCTCTCCTACTGGGACAAACATGGGAACCAGTTTTTGGTTCCCCGGGAAACCGCATTTTCTCAGTGTGTACGCTGCCTCCGTGGTGGATATTGGACACCGTATATGCCATAGCAGGCGGAAACGCCACTAAAGCAAGCAGTCACATGACTTAATTTGAGACCGGGAGAATACGTGCATGTAGCTGTATCGCGACTAAATGGGATTTCCTCGTCAAATATAACGAATTTTAAAATAACAATGGATTTATTTATTGCAAAGTCACATATAACATAACATTTATTTATAAAATACACCCACGCAATTGTCATTAAAATCATTTTAACACAAGTCGAGACAGCTTCATGGTAACATATGTGTGTATAACAATAGAACATGCATTGGTAAATTAACATTATATATTCTTAAAGATGGTCTATCTCTTCCGGGTCACAATTACAACATAATGTTTATAAATCCCGAGTTTAAGACTACAAATAGCCATTTTGTGAATAAAAATACAGATAAAACTCTGATGTATATTATTTGTCTATAAAGTCGTAACACAGTGGTCTATTTCGATCGTGATTCACGGTAAATCTCTTTGCGGAACTGCAATTAGCCGTGGTTGAGGCAGCTAACAATATAGAGTTATCCTTCTTGGATTCCGCGGAACGTTTTCACGCGGATTTCTTTCCTAAAAATAGCCCCATAAAACTGTCCCATGAATGTCACATGAAATTCTAAATAAAATTGATATTAACCCTTTCAGTGCCAGGTCCGATTTTTGTATCAACCCCAATCACTGTCGGATACCCGTTTAGGTTCGGACATTCCAAGATGGCGGCGCCCACTAAAGCAGATAAACGGTAAGTTTATATATTGTCTCCAAGCAGCAATCAACGACATCTTTCGGTGATACACCTTGAAACAGTTATGTAGGAATTTGTATGCCCAACACATACGTAATACACCTTTTGCATAACAGGCATGTGAATTGTTGTATTTGGCGTGTCAAGTCGTCATAATTTTTCGAAATTTTATCGAGGCGGCGAAATGTTCGCTTTTTCATATTTTTCTGGTCCTGGGCTCATGCATCCGCAAATTTATGTATTGTTGTGGATAGATTAGGTCACCACACATCTTCGGAATGCAAAACCGGCGATATTTTTATTGTCTAACTCCGAAAAATGACCTTTGAAAATTTCAAAATGTTCAGGTTCGGATTCGCAACATTCGCGGTGATTTTGTTCAGGTTCAGACACAATTTTCGTTCAGGTTTGGACAAATTTGGTTCAGGTTCGGACAATTTTAGTTCAGGTTCGGACGCATCAAAACCTGACCTATAAATGACACGCCGAGGTGCAGTCTCGATCTTATTGTGCGTGTTATTAACGAACATGCACTGTTAATTTGTTATATCTAAATATGACAGCTGAAATTTCCAAATATAGGTGGTAAATTCTCCGAATTAATGGGATAAAAGCCACAGTTGAATATTCTCGAGCAATGTCTACTATAAACCAGCTAGTGGGAATTATTACATTTTACATATGAGCAACAGTGGTATTATACTTATCTTCTGAAATATCGGGGATACGGCATGGATATTTAATACCTGGTTTTCGAATTTGAACCCCGAGGCGGAGCCAAGAGGTTTCAAAAAGAGACATCCGGGTATTAAATCTCCTAGTATCCCACGATGTTGGCGGAGCTAACGATTTTGTCCCACATCAATAGCTACCATGTGGTGTGCTTTTTATAGGTTATCAGATAAATTCACACCAATCAGCACCAATAAGAATAATTCAGTAGCAGACCTATCGATCCTGTTTTAGGTGACGTCAATTAAGCTCAGCGCGCTAGAACAATGTCACGATTGGTGAAACTGCTAGTTCAAGGGTAATTCATAACCACGATGTTTCACGTACTTTTATACGCCCCCTGTCAAGAGTTACGGGACATGGTGCATGACTTAAACGTGACGTTGTTGTCAGTCAGATTGTTAGTTACAACCGGGTGTGGGGACAAGCGCTGTTTGTTATATGTTTCCCTATGAAATAGCTGTAATTTGAAATGACATACGATGCGCTCTCTTTCGTCAGGACCTTGGCATGGATAATAATTTTCAAACGTTATCTCACTGTAGATACTTCTGTTTAAAAAAAGGTACACAATTATTGACGCGTGTATTATCAATGGAACTACGCGAAATTCCGCGGAAGACTGAAAATAGTTTATTACTGCGATAAGTTCTAAATAAAAACAAATGATCCCGTTTTATTACGTATTCAGTTATTTGTTAATTGGGTTTCTGTGTGTAATATTTAACCATTGGGTAGGCACTATTCTCTTAAGCGCATGAAGGAAATTTTCCACCAAAATTTAGAGATGCTTAATTTGCCAACGGAACAGCTGATATTGTTTGCATAAGTTTCGCTACTTCGGCGTCTAAATTCTTGTTTCGATAAATAAATACTTGTAGTTTTGCAGAATTGCTTACCATAAGCATAACATAAAGAGAACACATATGGTTTCTCGAATAATATATTCCTGAAATATCGCCGCTCGTGAAGATTCGCATATTGCAGGTATTATTCGGCAAACCATATATAGGTATTCTCTATGTTCGCATAGTGCTGAATAGAACGCAACATGTTCGGGCTCTAATTAATAGTCCTGCATAATAGTCGTGTGACAAATGGTTAACTTGTAACTGGATTCAACATTTAGAAATGAGGCAAAACACATAAGGCTTATATTGAAAAGAATATGTTTCGTGTGAATACCCAGATATATCATCCAATTATTGATACAAAATATATATTGTCTATCTATCAGCAAGTATTTATGGGAAAATTGTGGGAACAGCTATATAATCATTCATCGTATAAGCAGTCTAACAAAATAGAATTACTGTTCGTGGCTCGTTTCTGCATTTTATGTCTGGGAATATATTGTTAATAGAGACTGGGGGTAAATACATCATTACACGGCTTGTTGAGGGGGGATCGCCTCTGGGGATACGAGCCTCTATCGGGGCATACCACACAGTATCCCCCTCAAAAAGCCGTGTAACTTATGTTATGGACAGCTATCTGCTCATCTACGCGCGGCGACCTTCGTGGCATCGTATGTGGATGTGGAGGGGAATCACGTGATCGCATACATCTCACACGCATAAAATAAGAAAGTCCGCCCAAATTATTCACGAGTGGGCTAAAACCATGCCTCGTGTTCCCCATTTATCGTTTCTTTTACTAATGGAAGAAAATCAAAAGCACAAAAACGCAATAAGAACGCGACTGTACCTCGGCGTGTCATTTTTATGCGAAGTTTTTGATGCGTCCGAACCTGAACTAAATTTGTCCGAACCTGAACGAAAATTGTGTCTGAACCTGAACAAAATCATCGCGAATGTTGCGAATCCGAACCTGAACATTTTGAAATTTTCAAAGGTCGTTTTTCGGAGTTAGACAATAAAAATATCGCCGGTTTTGCATTCCGAAGATGTATGGTGATCTAATCTACCCACAACAATACATAAATTTGCGGATGCATGAGCCCAGGGCCAGAAAAATACGAAAAAGCGAACATTTCGCCGCCTCGATAAAATTTCGAAAAATTATGACGATTTGACACGCCAAATACAACAATTCACATGCCTGTCATGCGAAAGGTGTGTTACGTATGTGTTGGGCATACAAATTCCTACATAACTGTTTCAAGGTGTATCACCGAAAGATGTCGTTGATTGCTGCTTGGAGACAATATGTAAACTTACCGTTTATCTGCTTTAGTGGGCGCCGCCATCTTGGAATGTCCGAACCTAAACGGGTATCCGACAGTGCCAATACCCTGTGCCAATGCATTCTCTTATATCCCTCGCATATATAAGAGAATACATTGGCCTAACAATTTTTCGTCATTTGTTATAATTTTTTACATTTTTTTTACAATTTTAATAATTTTTTCTTATATTATTTTGTAGGTTTAGTGCCAGGGAATCTTACGTTTTTCATGGGCATCAACATTATTACTATGAATACTTGGTGATAGTTTTGAGTTATAACATGCCCCTAAGGTTTTATCCAGTTCGTTTTTAAATTCGCTATAGCATGCTTAAGCATACCCAACAAAAATTCAACCCCAACAAATCTGAAAATGAGATGAGATCAGCCCCTGGCACTGAAATGGTTAATTGACAAAAGCTTTTCCGGATAGATATCCTCGCTTCATTCCTATTATATCATTCCATAGAATATATATATATATATATATATAATTTTCCGGGAAGACATGGACCATCTTTAATTGAGCGCCGATTGACTTATTTGTGGGAAACCGCCGAACCTTGTTACAGATCATGTTACAAATGTTCGGGTTATCAGCCTTCATGAGAATTAGGATTTTTTTTTTTTATTATTATTATTATAATTTTTTTTTTTTTTTGTGCATGCAGTGCAAATTTTTTGCGGAAAATCTTTATGCTTTACACGTCTTATTATAAAGTGTTCCTCCTTTTAAATTTCATTTGCTTCACATTTTTGCAACTGCGTTTCTCACAATGTATTTGGACTGCGTGTGTCGTCCAACCTCTATATGCTGCTTATGATTGTTCACTCTAACACATAGCCGTACGGGCCAAGGGACTGTGATGGCTGTAGCCCCCCCCCAAACGTTTTGAAAGTTCAAAATTCTTGCAATTTTCTGGCAAATTGAATGGTATGTCAGGGGGAAATTATGGCAAATTACAGTATTTTTCCCATTTGTACCCGAATTATACATATTTAAGGTTAACTTGAATCCATTTTGTTACATTTATGTGTATATTCAAGGTATATTCTAGAAACACTGTGTTACAACCATGAGTATATCATGTAACAATATTCGGGCAAAAAGCTCAGCCCCCCCCCCTAAAATTCCGGACGCCCGCACGGCTATGCTCTAAGATTACTTAAACACGAATTCGTATTTCGTATCAAAATTCCTGCTTTGCGGTTTCAAAATAAGACAATGTCGCAAATGAATATATAGTGATTGATTGATTGATTTATTTAAAGTCAATCCAGTTAATACCCTGCCCGGCCATATTTCGGGATAAAAAAAAATCGGAAATCACGTTAATCATTTTTCATTTCATATGTACATATATATTATTAAAGGTACTCAATCCGATCAGACGGTCCCCGTACCATCAAGATACAACAACAACAACAACAACATTTCTTCAAAATATGCGTTAGCTATCAGAATCGATTTATTGCATCAAAAATAATGCTAACCACTGTCAACTATGGTATCAAATTTCCCAAAATATGGCCGTATTATCACTTGATTTTAGAGTTATCCACCTTCATCCGCAATTTTGTCCGAGACCTTCCATTTGACCAAGTGTTTCTGTGCCACATATTATTACACATCGCGAGAAACAACAAACTTCAAAGATCGATATCTGAATGGTCACTCTGAGCTTTGATGGATGGGTTCCTCGACTCGAATCAAATATTTTTTACCCCCGAAGCAAAAGAAATAGTAATTTAGGAGCGTCTGATCGGTTTGAGTACCATTAAATTGTGGCAAATTACAGTATTTTTCACTTTCATTTCACATGTGCATATATATTATCTCTCATCTCTCAGTTTACAATCATTTAAACTCATTAAATTGTTATGTCTTGTTATGCAAAATATGACTATTATGTTTGTCATGTGCATTACAAATTCAATTCAGTTCAATTCATATATATGCATGAAAACATACTTTAACAATTGAGTCGGATAATACAATATATGAGATAAACTTAACATAAACAAAATATTTACATGAGATTTACATGTGTTCAACCGTAAAAATAATTACATTATATGTTTAATTGTGTGAGAACGGAATCACTGAGGCGATGTTTCTTACCTTTATCCCTTACTCAGTCACCAAATTTATACAATCTGGGGCAAATAATGAATAAAAAAATGCTGTACAACTTCACAAATTAGGAGAATTTATACGAGCCCTAACTATACTGCTTGGTCCACCGCTCACCCACCCACCCCCATCCAATTCATAACTGTTTACTGGATAATTCATGCATGTATCACCAACGCCAGTTCCTTGATTCAAGATTATTAATATTTTGACCTCTTATGTCACATATATTTGTTTATATGAGCGAATAAAAGATTTAGATTTAGACTAACTGACAAAAGATAATTAATACATTTCTAAATTATATCTGTCTCCTACATATTCGACACATTGTTACAAATATGTAATTATATTGTCATTATCATTAAATATTTAAATATTTATTCCATCTTCCACATTCTGTATGTAACGATTTGTATTCTGAGCTTCAAAAGGTGGCAAATGGTCGACGTTCTGTTTAAATCATTGTCAGTCTTCTATTGATGTTAATACCAGTGATGGCCTCTTCCCCAACGCAGGGGGCTATGACCCCCAACATGCACGGGGAGCTATATTATCCCAGAAGCTACCGAATTCACCATTGCATATTTCCTTTCACCATTGCATATTTCCTCGACGGGGTGTGTGCATGCAGCACCCTGAGTCCTGACACCCTGCTTTATAAATATCGTAGTCATGTATGTCGTGTCTGTTTTCTACGAGTGATTAATCTAATATGCAGCAATTTATGCTATTCATATAACTATGAACATATTATACAGCTTTAAATTTGAATGCATGGTGTTGCTGTTTGTCTTCATTCGGCGAAAGGGTTGCCTAGCTACGAGTTCCCAACTACGTCACATTTCCTCTCTTTTGTTATACAGTTATACATGTATACGCAAAATGTACAACTATGGAATATTTAAGTAAAACATTATATTGTAATTCTTGCCCAGATAATCCCGGCTGATACATTCAATTAACTCCCTTGGTTATTGGAAGCTTTCGAGAACCAGCCCCTCAATCATGGATTATGGTCGAAAATGTAATGTTATAATTCAAGCTTGTGACAGTTAGGAGCTTGTTCAACCTTTGGCTTGAGAAACATATATATAAATGGGGGGGGGGGGGGGCGTCACTCTTTTTAATTTCAACGCTGTACCTGCATTATTTTTTGGCGCTATAATGAATATTTGCAATCCCAATTGAATTAATGTTATCACATGAGCTCGCTCTCAAATTATCAGAGAAATCTCAACAAGCCGGTATCATCCTACAAAAGAATTCTGCATATTTTATATTTGTTTTGGATGACCCTATTTCCAAGAAATGACAGACACAAATCAAGTATAAAATCGATCCACTTTTCGAAATGAATTATAACTCGTAAAAAACAGCAACATATATCAGACAAGAATTACTCATTTCGGCATCCATGAAAGAAGACATGTTTATGACTGGCCTGAAATTTCTTGATGGCAGTTTGTTTGATAATGGCTTATAACTACTCACTGGTGAAATCGACCTCTCGCGCGCAGGTGATTAATTTTGTCAATTATTGGTGTGGCCATGTAAAATACATGTATTTTACATACAGACATTACATGCATGTGTGTATCCACCCTTACATGTATATATTATCTTTTGTATTATAATCATGCTATATGACTATTGCATATAACTCTGTTTCTCAATATCCGTTACATGTAATCTGCATGTGTTTATTTGGATGAGAGAATAAAGCATATATATTAAGTAAGAAGTACATTGAGGTCGTTTGATGAACTTATTATCTAAACATTTCCTAAGTGATAACTTCTCGCCAATTATTATTTAGTATAGAAAGGTTAAAATAAACAAGCGAACAAAATTAGTTGTACAAATAAATTTCTGGTCATTTAAATTCATTGACTCGATCTTTATTTCAAATACTTGGGCGGATATATGGAAAGACCAGGAGCCTAGATGCATCGTGAACAATTTAAAACACGCAGAGTCCCTTTGTCCACCTCTATCGGACACCCCGACTCCCTGTCACCGCGTCCGTGCACATATATAATTAATTTCGTCAATGTTAGTTCGATTTCTTCAAGCCGCAGTATTAGTTGAGTGGGGGATCACTTACTGCATGTTCGACTCAACGCAAAACATTTTGCAACTAAAATATGGTTTGTGTTAATTTATGCGTTGCAAAACGAAGTAACATTGACGAAATTACTCTAAATACAGCATTTCCATCGAGATTAGTTTTTATTTTTTCACTAATCCCCCTTCCCCACCTCATTTCCCCAGAAGGATGTCAATTGCAACAATTTCGTGTAGTGGTTAAGAGTTAAGTGGTTAAGAGTTAAGTGGCTAAGAGTGTAGCACGCGTTGTATTATTAAGCAATAATAATAAATCGAGCGTAACTGTACTTCTGGAAACAATGATTGAGTACAAATAAAATATTCTATCATGTTTACGTACATCGACGTTTATAAGTTATAAGTTATAAGTTGTACCGCGTTATTGTGTATATTGTGTTCACGGCAAAATAACAAATGTCCACTCATACGAGCCGTATCAAGGGGCGTGCATGGTTTTGTTGTCAGTAAGGGGCTATATTTTCTCTAAACAAAACGTTCGAAAACGTCTTATTTAACTAGATTTATCGGAATTGATCATCTGTATAAATTTAATTTCTCCTTCTCTATTAAAAAATTGTGTTTCAAGTCGGTAAATGGACTCGCTTCTAGACATTCGTCAACTAAATGGTCACGGCCTGCAGCCTCGACCATTCAGATTACCAATGTCCAGTAGCTCGTCCTTTAACCCTGACTTACGAGCCACATATAGAACAAAAGAACATATGGTATGTATCGTCTAGACGTCTAATGGTAGTTATTGTTCATCTCTGGGCAATCTGATAGATAAAGCAGAGGCGACAACTGTCAGATAATTACACCGCGATCGTGCATTCGGCACAGGCGGTACTCGGCACAGGCGGTACTCGGCCGCTCGCGCGTTCTGTATCCGAATCAATGTTCACACTGGGTCGAAACATCTATTGGCCAAATTAAATCCTTATTCTCTGGTTTTACAATTAATGCATATTTTTGTTTTATTTAACATCTAACATTCTACACAATTATGTCCATACCTCCAAATACCGTGTTTAGACTTCATTAATCTCACCATTGTTACTTGACAAAATATCACTACCCACCATCAATCTACCATTCAGCATTATGGCAGACAAAGGATTCATTATTGTTAATCTTCATTACTGTTGTATTGTAATTTACCGCCCATTGTTTGATAGTGCCCTTCCATGAGCGCCTTGTGTTACACATTAAGCGGTATCACCTAATCAATTAGCAGATGATCATACTATAAATTTGATTCTTACTCCAGTTACAAAATCAATATGTGTTTGTAAATTAGATTTCCGATTTTTGGAGTAAAAAAAACTTGTTTTGCCATTTTCGGAAACAAAATGGCCTATGACAGTGTGAACAATGATCCGAATGATGCTTCTCACTCGGCAATCTTCCCTTATGCAATCTACTCCTTCCATAGTCTGCATCTTCCTTCACTTTTCGTGAATCTCTCATATGCGTAACCGACGCAACCTGAGACCCGCACGCATTCGGCAACGCAGTCTTCGAAAAGCATATCTTTACCTATCTTGAGCTGGTCGTAAAATCCGTCCGGTTTTCTGATGCCTTTGATTTTGTTGAATGTCCTCTCCTTCACGTCTAAAATTGAGAAATAATATCACTAATACCTTATATGGGAGTAATTGAACAGGGGTCCACAATGCCAAACTTGTCACGTCAAACGCGAAGAGGACATAACCAAGCCAGATTTCGAACAACCCGCCAGAGAAGAAATCGAACATTGTATAGTGGACATAAAATATTTGATGACTGAGAACTTTCTGAAGTTAAATTCCGACAAAACGGAACTCGTATATATTTGTTCGCCTCAACAACTGCTAAAAATATCATATGTGTGTAGACTCTCATATCACCATCTGAGAAATATAAGCATGGTGCGAAACGTGACATGTAGACGACAAAACAACTGGTACATGAATTCAAGTTTGTAACCAGCCACATCGATTATTGTAATTCCCTGCTCCTTGGTTGCAACAAGTCTTTGTTGCTCAAGCCCAAATTGTGCGACTAGGCTTGTCACAAAAACCCAAAAAAATTGCCCATATAACTCATATACTGGATAAACTGTATTGGCTTCCGGTCGAGGAAAGAGTTCATTTTAAAACAATTTTAAAAGTTTACAAGTGTTTAAATGGCTTATGTTTTATATAAAGTTTTCTGCTTCAAGATGCAAGTATTCAAACCTTTTGTTGGTATTCTTTCCCCGAGTAAGTTCCCCGAAAGATGAGTGAAATAAAGCGGCATCCATTGGTATAACCATTCAAATGCTATTTTAAGCAATCAATACAAATTTATTTAAGAGGAACGATGAATTAATTGTACACAATACACTTTCTTTTTTGTTTCCAATTATACAAAAAAATATTTTAAAATGGACAAAAACGTCCCACAATATCATTTCCGGAAAAGAGGCTAGACTAAGAGATTGGGGCCATAACTTAATTTTCTTCACCAACATATTTGGAAAATCCTTCACAATTTATTTGCGCCATATATCCAAAGGGTAATGAGAATAGCAGAGCATACGGAAAACAATGTAATGAGTTGTATGACCTCAAATATGTCATTTCATCATGCGAGTTCTGTGTCAGAGGAAAATTTGGTCCAGACAATGGAACACACATGTTGTTAGAGAATATTTTGTTCTTCTTAAACGTAGAATCAATAATGTTTATCATGTTTTGTGTATAATCTAGTGAGGAAACTACTAAAACACTGAAAAGGTCCTTCATTTTGCATATCTTTGTTTTAAATAATTGACGAAAAAACGGAATTTAGCTCATTCTCAGAAATTGAGGCTTCGAAATCGGGTAAACTCCCGCATTTGAAGGCACAGAACTCGAAAAATACTTAACCGAATCTGGGAATTGTTTTCTTTTCTGAAATCAGGAAAGTGAGGTCGACAAAATAGATGTAAAATTGGACTTCTGTACTACCTTTTTTATACATCCATAAAAATCAATAAATTAATGATTTAACAAAATTTTCCCAAATTTATTTCACTTTTGTTTATTTTTGTTGATTTTTAGTATGTTGTTTATGGAGGGTTTATGGTAAAACCATAAATACACTGGACTAATAGAGAAATAGAGCCACGAGAGGGGGAACTCACCCATTGGGTTTCCCTTGACTTCTCCGAAAGCGAAGTATGCATTATTGAGTTCCTTTGAGCTCACAGTGACGTTGTTAGGTAGAGAGCTCTGAACTGAAACGATATGAGTGGATATTTGAGTGCAAGAACCCATCCAGCGAATTTCTTGTTTCGGTCATATTAGCAATGTTGGCCGCGTAAGCATACATTTATTTCCTAGTTAATCAACACATAAATATTCAAACCATAATAATACACATACAACTTGTGGACACATTAATTTTTAGAAAGAACCAACGTGCTTTTCGTGAAACACATAACGAAAATTGAATCGCATTTTCTCACACACAAAGTGTGTTTTGTGGATAATATCACGTTCTTACTGTTATTATACTATACCATTAGTATATTCTTGAGGACATGTTCATAATCTGGTAACTGTTATTGGTAAATTATAACATACAACGAATGCCGTCCGTGCCTTTAACCCTTTACCCAACAGAACGGCCCTGTGCCAATGCATTCTCTTATATATGCGAGTCGACCATAGGTCGCCTCACATATATAAGAGAATGCATTGGCTTAACACATTAAAAATTATAAAATTGTTAAAGAATGTAAGAAAAAATGGTAAAAAGTGTTTTTAGGCCAATGCATTCTCTTATATATGCGAGGCGACCTATGGTCGACTCGCATATATAAGAGAATGCATTGGCACATGGCATAATGTAACCATCACAATGTGGTCAATGAGCCGGTTCCAATGATATCCATATTTGTATGGTTTTATTGAGACAGACCCAAGATAATTTAGGCTGTGCTAACTTCCACAGGGACGAAATGGAATGTTATGTTTGGGTGCTTGGGTCAAATCATGTACTGACTTGTAAATATAGATATTCTATGGGGTTCATTTACAGAGAGAAGTTGACCTTATAAATAAAGGGTATCCACAGAGACGTTGTAGCAGTATTCACTCCAGTTTTAACTTTCATGCAGGGGGTCACGTCAAACGGACAATGGCGTACAATATTAAAAAACAATCCAATCCACGATTTTAAAGAACTTTAATATTTTATTATATTTGCGAATGTCTGTCTGTCTTTCTGTCTGTCTGTCTGTGTTCTATATAAATTCACAGGGGACCACCTAGTCTGAGTTTAGTGTGCCTGTCATTTGCAGAATGAAGTCCCCAGTGAGTGAATTTAGTGATGCTGTCCCTCACAGCGGGCTAACATCACTAAATTAACCATCTGGGGACCTTATTCTGCATGGCCTCATTTGCTATGGGAGACATACAGATTCAGATTGAAGTTCCAAAATGTGAATATTGTGATGTACACCCATTGGGAACCTCGATTATGCAACGCCTCGTCTGCCAATTTGGGGATATAGAGAAACTAAACTAAAAAGAAATAGAATCTATGTGAAGAAGTTTCTATAGAAATTTGACAATAAAGAAACGCTCCAGAGAAGATGAGGCCTAACAGAATGAGGTCCCCAGAGGGTGAATTTAGTCCCCAGAGGGTGAATTTAGTGGTGCTAGCCACTAAAGTGGTGATATCGTCACTAAATTCACCCTCTGTGGGAACCTCATTCTGCAAATGTCAGGCACACAAAACTCAGACTTGTTGACAAATGGAAAATATGACAGATCGAGTCAATCATATAATCGACAATGTGTGTCGTGAACGCAAGCGAATGTACCCACCCCCTGGTCAAGTGGTTCTGCTAATGTGCTATATATGATGTTAGGGCAAACTGATGACGTTAACAAAAAGTACCCTTATATTTTTTTAATTTGTCTTTTTCGGGGTGTTCCAGTAATTTGAACATTTCCAGGAAAAGCCGTTATCCGTATCAAACATTCACAAACATTTATTGCGAAATATTTTTAATACTGGTTGTAATAGTTGTTGAAAATCGATTATAATCAAGATGGTTATTCATGTCGTTTTAGAAACACCAGCGCAGTCATTATTACTTTTAAAAAAAGAAATATCTTCTTGACTGTTTCATACACACACTTGTTTTTTTTCTTCAAATCGCTCGGATTAGCCAAACACCACGAAAATAACAACTTTAGTTAAAAATAACGTTACTTTTTCGTAACGGCATCATAGCAATTCAGCAGGACCACCAGCATCATAGCATATTAGCAGGACCACTTGACCCGGGTGGTACATTGAGCGTTCAATCGCTATCAAATACACTACTAGGTTAAGGGGGGGGGTCAATTGACCAATTTTGAATGGGGATTTCCATGCTAATCTCCGGAGCAGTTGTCCAGGAATCAAAGCAGGCATATCATTGAACAGTCATAATATTTAACTGGCCGGTGTGATAGGTAAATCATATCATTTTGCAATAAATATATCTTTGATCATTTTTTTCTGGAATTACATCACATGACCTACATTTGAGAAATCAATATAATATTTCAAAAAATAAATATACCTACATTATAACGGAAAAAGTCGAATCGGACCGGCCAGATAAAAATACCTGTTGTTTCCAATACCACACCAAGTCACAGCCATAAGCATGTGCAACTCTCTAACTGTTGCTCCGCAGATTTGCATGGAAATCCCCATTTAAAATTGATCACTTGACCCACCCCCTTCAAAAATAAACACAGTTGATGAACTCTGGTGAATACGAGCGAAGAAAAACAATGAAAATGAATTGACTTTGTTTTTGTGTTCATTTATGAATAATTCTTGGATAATGTTGATGTGGTTTTTATGTAATTATTACCATAATCATTTGTAATAATTTTATCCATAAACGTTGGTCTACTAAGTTCGATGAAATCTGGAAGATGTACATTATGAAAGGTCAAAGCAACGAAAAATGGTTTTCAAAATATATTTTCAAATAATACATTTTAATTTCAATTGACATCGGCGATGTTTGTAGATAAATAACTGTAACAGTAATGTTTACACAACAATGGTTTCAACACGCGATATGCTCCTTGTTGGTGAGTTATCAATAATTAAAGGTACTCAGTTCGATCAGACGCTCCGAAATTACTATTCTTTGGCTTCGGGGGTAAAAGATATTTGATTCGAGTCGAAGAACCCACACATCAAAGCTCAGAGTGAACAGATATCGATTTTTGAAGTTTGTTATTTCTCGAGATGTGTAATAATATGTGGCCCAGAAACACGTGGTCAAACGGAGGGTCTCGGACAAAATTGCGGATGAAGGTGGATAACTCTAAAATCAAGTGGTAATACGGTCAAATTTCGTGATACTTTAGTGATAATACGGCCATATTTTGTTGAACAAATTCGATTCTGATAACTAAAGCGTATTTGAAGCAATGTTGTTGTTGTATGTTGATGGTATGGAAACCGTCTGATCGGATTGAGTACCTTTAACATAAGACCAAACTTTATCCATTTCTCCATGTTCTACTAGTTGTGATGGTTTTCCAGTAGTATTTTTTCCATCAGTAAAAACCGTTATCCGTCTAGTGAGATATCGATATCTAACTCGTATCCACCCGCGCTAAAACATAATAGTGATTCGGTACTAGAGTCGGTAACATCGCTTCGCCACATTGAACTAATATGTTGACACAATTGTAATATGTGATCAATTAATTATTTTGTTTTATCATACTGTGATGTTAGCACCTTTTGCCCTCAACCAATATGGAACTACTTTTATATGCACACGCTCATTGCCATGGCTGTGCTTGGGTATACAAAATTGCATTCATCACACGGAGCAAATAATAAACAGAACCTGTACACTTTTTGGTTGGATATGGTAATTATCTCATTCGTGCTGACAATAACATGAATTCTCACTCAGCTCAAATTAGTTTTTTTGTCATCACTCGTGAGATAATTCCCATATCCAACCAAAAAGTGTGGCTATCGTCTATATATCAACAGTTGTGTTAATTTTAACTTTGACAACGCCGGGTGACACTGATAGGTATGCTAATGAAATCAATGTACTTATGTACTATGCTTATATCAAATAAAATATTTACCTTCACAAAAAGTTTCTATATCTTTCCAGCATTGTCTCATGGTCCATTGCACCCCATCAGTTTCGTCATAAGACTGATAGACACATTCTTTCGTTTGGTTTATTGTTTCGTATCCATAATCTGGTTGTCCTGGCGACCATGGTTGGTAATTCCCCAACAAACTGCCGTCTATCCATTCAAATTCATCTGGAGGGTTCGTCTTGTTGGTTGTATTCAAATGAGTCAGGCCAATCCAGAATTGTGGATTTTCCACCCTTGTGTAGATGCAATAGATGAAGAACATATCACCCGCTCCCAGAATGAGAATGCAATGTCATTTTTGTTTTTGGTATCATGGAATTCAGATGAGAGGAAATGATCTACTGAGACTTGTAGATGCCACTAAAATGTGTCAGCCATGCTCGAGTATAATGCTCTTTGTTTATTCTGGACTACAGAATCACACAAAATGTGTGAAAACTGGCGGTTCGGTGTTGCAAATAATAATGTCATTTGAATATTATGGGTATCAGCGTTGCACTGAAGCTGGAGCTATCACAATGGACGATCCCTGTACCGAGGTAATCAAAATGTTAGCTGTGTGGGCTATTTCTTTCTCCATTATTTATGTCGTTTACCAATTTGAGTGTGAACACACACATATTTTGGATCCTATGCTATCACCCGATCCTCTACTATCACCCGGACCGGTTACCGGGGATGATGCAGGCTTGTCCACTAAAACAGGGATCAATCAACTGGACATAGGTTAGAGTATTTAAACTATCTGGTCTGCTGGGGATTTATATCTATGGGCGTATGACGTAAAACTCAACTCAGCCCACAGATTTAGCAGTTCTTGCGAAATGTAATGGCTGCTCACTTTTTGTCCAGCACACAACAGTAAAATTATCTTAACAACCTTGAAGCAGTGTTGCTCTCAATTACATAGATATTCGAGCCTTTTACTAGTTAAGATCAATATACTTTTATGGCAATTATTTATTCCCAATCAATTTATATACTTGTTGTGAACGGCTCTTTTATTTGTATTGTTATATAATATGCACGATGTGGCCTACAGACAGCATAGATTCCTTAAGGTAGTGCGATAGCAAGCTTAACAATTATGTAGTGTTATATATAGGTCCATCAAAACTTTCCACATCCGGACATATGCTATGATTGGAAACCCCTTAACGGGGAGAGCGTTTGGTTTGAATTGTATTCGACATGTGTAGTGTTTGACAAGGAGTCAAAACAAGTTGGTGTATAATTGCCATCCGTTGGTGGGAATCCTAGAAAAAAAAGTCTCCGGTTTGAAGTTTTGCGATCTGTATTTCTTGTACGTACCAAAGTGTGTTGTAACTTAATAATATACAGCATTTATATATCGCTTCGTCACTGGTGTAGCTCGGAGCGCTTGTGACATAATTTTGCAGGTTATATACAAATATTAGAAGATATTAGTCACGCACAATTAAATATATTGATACGGTGCATGGCGTAATGTCTGCGGACACACGTACCACAGTAGCGATGGCATAGCATTTGTGACATTTTATTATGGTAGAGCTTGGTGACAATTGGTCGTCATAATCACTATGCCATAGATAGCCATGTCGCCCGCTGCATATACGCACAATGAGTCTACTAGCGTCGCGGTCGATCTCTCAATGATCTATCTATCGGAATGTCTGGTCGCTGTTGATCTTGACTCAAATTTTGCATGCTAACACACAAGTCCACTTGATAACTTAATGAATAACCCTTTTCTGTTAACTGCCTTAATGCGCATGAAATTAATGTAAGTAGATAAAAATGCTTGAGATCATATCAATAAAACCTGCTTGGTATGTGAGTGAATGAGGGAATGCCACGGTCAAACACAATTCTGAACGATCTATCTTGCGATCGTAGAAAATACAATGTAGCAAAGCGTAATGAGTAGAGATCAACCTTGGTGAAACGCAATGGGTTAATTGGTCCAGTCGACTCATTGTTCGGAAACTCAGCGGACAACATGGCTTGCTATGGCATAGTATTTAGGACGACCGATTGTCACCAAACTCCACCATAATAAATTTCTCACCTACTATGCCACAATTGGTAATATCCCGTAGAGAAAATTATCCCAGTTTCAAGTTAGGTAACCCTAAACATAACAAATACTCAGCCGTATGCTGTGGCGCTCTATTCTTCCCGGAGTTCGCTTGGCGGTAATTGTAAGATCGGTTTACGATTGCATATTACATGTTTTGTCTATATCTGTCACATTTTTTGATTTTTTTTCTGCTCTTCCCTCGATAAGATCCCCGGAAACAGTCGAACGGTGCGGCGGCCTTAAATCTCCACTGGCTAAGATCCCAGATGTACAGGAGGGATAACTCTAAATTCACGCAACACAACTTTGACCTAACTAATTTAACCATATATATGATCATCTTATCAATTAAAACTAGATTTTAAATATTTATTTTAACTTGTATAAATGTTAAAAAAGGAAGGATATCCTGAACAGAACATAAAAGAACACAACGTTAGAATAACATTGCGTTAGTCTCTGGGGAAAATCATTGAGAATTTACTTACGAACACCACGACATACTAAAACTATTTTAGAGTAGTGTTCATAAAAACTGTGTGAGGTATTTAAGTTTGATGGTGTGGTGCAACTGCCGTTTATATAGAGTCCCACCTTTACAAAGTTAGTTTTTTCGTGACATATTTGTTTTAATTAAAAGTGTATTCTTTTAGTAATTTCATATACCCGGTACATTTTAATTTGAACAAAAATTAAATACTAGCCTACAACTTATAGTTAGACTAGACTCCTGGTTCAACTCAAGCATTCACTGACCCTGAAATGGCCCTTTTCACATTTATTATTTAGTTGTGCTTAAGCCCAAATAATTTAAATCATTTGCGCTTGAGTATAAATCATTTGCGCTTAAGCGCAACTTTGCGCTTAAGCGCAAATATGTCTATCAATTTATTGCGCTTAAGCACATTAATCATTTGCGCTTAAGTGCAAATACCTAACACTCCCTTACTTCCCTCTGATTGTGAATGATTGAGTCCATCTCATAGTATATTATTATGGGCCCATAGTAATAGCCACATACAGACTCGAAGTTGAAGAAAAAACATATTTCCATATGCATATCAGCATCGATATATCTCTGTTCCTGGTGTCCCAAGAATTGGTGCCTCCCACCCAGAGCTCTAGTATATTTTATTAAAGGGACATCTCCTGCACAGATTCTCTACATACCATTTCCATGGCCATAAAAAGGGAATTAGGGGTTACCAGGGGCTTACTTCCCTCATATGGTGTACTTATTGACTTGAAATAGGGGGAAAAACCCTATTTTCATATTATCAACATCCCTGTCCCCAAGAATTTATGTCTCCATCCCATAGATCTAGTATATTTTATAAATGAGACATATCCTGCACAGATCTATACCATTTCCATGGTCATAAAAGGGATCTAGGGGTTACTGGGGGATTGCTTCCTCATATGGTGGCCTATATAGACTTGAGTGATGTGTTTAGGCCTGTGCCAATTAAAATTAATTCAGGGGGGGGGGGGGTCAATGAATATTGATTTTTATTTGCGATTAAGCGCAAATGATTTGACCTTAAGCGTAAATGATTTTTGTTTAAGCGCAAATGATTAACGCTTAAGCATAAATATTTATGCTTAAGCATAAATATTTGCGCAAGCAAAAATGATAGAAGTTATTTGCACTTAAGCGCAAATATTTGTGCTTAAGCGTAAATAAATAATAAATATGAAAAGGGCCTCCCATAACTATCACCGCCTTTCGTTCAGTTGGGTACCCAGCTTTTATAACAAATTTCAGTTGGGTACCCAGCTTTTATAAAATTTACATTTGGGTATCGGTACCCAAATTTATGAAAGTAACCCGCAGGACCTACTAAGTATGTCCTGTGCCTACAATTCTTCTCTCCGCTATTGTCAATATACAGGAGCCTGGAATTTGGTAAAAAAAAAAAACTCTTTTATTGGCGGAACCAGCACCCGGGACTGCAGGTTCCGCCAATAAAAGAGTGTTTTTGACCAAATTCCAGGCTCCTGTGGTCAAGCGTATCGTGGTGAATATATATCATACATAAACAAGTATTCACAAATTTAAAGGTACTCAATCCGATCAGAGGGTCCCCATCTCAACAGATTCCAACAACAACAATCCGATCCGAGGGTCCTATATTAATATTTCTTTGGCTTTTAGTGTAAAAAATATTTGATTCGAGTCGAGGAACCCATCAAACAAAGCTCAGAGTTATTATATATTGATTTTTGAAATTTGTTATTTTCTCGAGATGAGTACTAATAATTGCCTTCAACTTCGTAATATGCTCGAGATGTGTACACCAAAACACTATTCAAACAGACAAGGATGGATAACTCGAAAATCAAGTGGTAATAATAACGCAATTTTGACTGTGTTCTGGGCCAGAAAGTATTCCCGATAATGAAAAATAATAGATTTCTAAAATCGATATCTAAAAAATCTGAGCTTTGATGGGTGGCTTCCTCGACTCGAATCAAATATTTTTGACCCCCGAAGCCATTGAAATAGTAATTGAGAGGAGTTTTATCGGATTGAGTACCTTTAACAGGTTAATTTAAAAAACTGATGGCAATCACTAATTAAATACATTCTGTGTGAGATTTCATAAAGCTGGGTACCCAAATGTAAATATTTAAAAAAGCTGGCTAGTGGGGTACCCAAGTTTGGTCACCCAAAAGATCCATATGAAGTTTGGTGACGTTCGGATGTGTTCTGTATAGGGACCAGAGTTAGTCGCCATATGAACGGCAGTTACGCCACAGCGGTCACACCATCAAACTCGAATACCTCACATAGTTTTTATGAACCCTTCTCCAAAATAGTTTTGGTATATCGTGGTGTAAATTCTCACTGATTCCCCCCCCACCGAGACTGACGCAGCGTTATTCTAAAGTTGTCACGGTTCTTTTCTGTTCAATTCAGAATATCCCTCCTTTTTCACATTGATACAAATTAAAATAAATACTTAAAACCTAGTTTTTATTGGTAAGATTATCATATATACTGTTAAATTATTTAGGTAAAAGTTGTGCTGCGTTGTTATGTTTAGAGTTACCTGACTTGGAAGTGGGATAATTTTCTCTACGGGATAATTACCAACTGCGCCATCACTACTGTGGTACCTGTGTCCGCGGGCAATACTGTCATTATATACGGCTATCTGTGTGATGCATGGTAAATCTTGAAGAGGTGTCATTATATACGGCTATCTGTGTGATGCATGGTAAATCTCGAAGAGGTGTCATTATATACCACTCTCTGTGTGATACATGGTAAATCTTGAAGAGGTGTTATTATATACGGCTATATGTGTGATGCATGGTAAATCATGAAGAGGTGTCATTATATACCCCTCTCTGTGTGATGCATGGTAAATCACGAAGAGGTGTTATTATATACGGCTATCTGTGTGATGGATGGTAAATATTGAAGAGATGCGTTTTCAGTCGTTGTTTGAATGTGTCAAGAGAATGCGAACGACGATCGATTGTCGAAAGGAATGGAGTTCCAAACAGTTGGAGTGGCATGTGTTAACATACGATGTTCAATTGTCTTATACATACATGTGGGAACAACCATAAGCTATTTTTCCTTGGAACGTATGTTATCACGCCCTGATGGAGCAGAGGAATGGACGTAACGATATCAGAACGTTGCTAACCTGTTAACCTATACGTATTGTTCGTTTAACTTAGCCATTGTGACTAAGGTCAATTTTTATTGTAATTTTAAACAAATGATCTGCCACCACATCTCCAAATATTACAATGCATGACCATGTCACAGATAGACAAACAAATGATCTGCCACCACATCTCCAAATATTACAATGCATCCTCTTGACATCTTCAGACAACGACTGAAAACGCAGTTCTTCAAGATTTACCATGCATCACACAGATAGCCGTATATAATGACACCTCTTCAAGATTTACCATGCATCACAAAGATAGCCGTATATAATGACACCTCTTCAAGATTTACCATGCATCACACAGATAGCCGTATATAATGACACCTCTTCAAGATTTACCATGCATCACACAGATAGCCGTATATAATGACACCTCTTCAAGATTTACCATGCATCACACAGATAGCCGTATATAATGACACCTCTTCAAGATTTACCATGCATCACACATATAGCCGTATATAATGACACCTCTTCAAGATTTACCATTCATCACACATATAGCCGTATATAATGACACCTCTTCAAGATGTACCATGCATCACACAGATAGCCGTATATAATGACATTGCATCACTCTCCATATCCAAAACAAAAGCTACCTGCATATTTAATTTAAAGCCAAGTGGCGGTGTGCGCTCCATAATATTTATTTTTTCCCGGTATCGAAATAGGTCGATACATACCTAACTATATATTTCTACGAGCATTGTATGTTCCAGAAGGACGCACCAATTGCAGTTATAACAAATACAAATTCGAACACAATGTACGGTCGACGAATATGTTCTGAAATCGTCCGCGTAGGGATGACCTGAGATACCTATTACCAAAATATTATGTATACATTATATAATTTTGGGTTCCAGCGTGCCATATCCGTTTAAAGATATGTAAAATTCGTATATACAGAACACAATTTTGGGTGATTGTCTTTTGAATAAACATTTTATGAAAATGCTCGTTGACACCAGTAGGATTCTCGTGAGAAGAATTGGTTATATATGTGCATTCCAATATATGATTCCAAAACTATGGTTGGACATGACACAAAGTTTCTCCGTTGCTTTTTCGAAAATACCACGATTTTTTAAATTCTGACTAAATTTTAAGATATTTTTCGTTGAAATTTGCTGTTTCCTTACACACCGATGTACATATAAATGCATGACAGCATACCTGTATTTATACGCATCCAGGATAAACTTACTTGACGACGTCCGTTGCGAAGGTTCTGATGGCATTGGCCGCTTCTGCCGTTGGCACATAAGGCAGCGTCCGACCAAGATGCTGACAATATCCTTCAGCCTGACCCTTCTTCGCATTTAAGAACAGTGCCAAGTATCTCTGGTTCTCTGATGCAGGGTCCACAGCTAAATATTATAAGTTACGGGACGCTTATTGGTCGGATATGGTGTCATGTGAGGCGAAGTGAGATCAACGTATTTATTATGTCAGTGGACAAACTCCAGCATATCCCATTAATTGATCGTCGCTGTAATTTATTTTAATTTGGTAAGTTAAATGTGTCGTCTATGGCCATTAACTTATGTAACGTCACATCAGTGACGCGCCATGGGCGTTGAACGTCAACGCCTTGAGTCGATGGCTAATCACCAGAAGTGGGACAACTTTTTTGAGTTTGATAATTATTTTATGAGTCTTTAGAATTCGTCAAATATATCGCATGCAGGTTTTGGTACATGGTACTATGCTTTTAAATTCGCAGAAAATATTTCCGACATAAAACCCCTATCTTGGCACCAAAATACACCAAAAATATCCCCGAGGAGACAGAATTTCTGAAAAAACAAGATGGTGGATAAGCACCTAATATTGATTTCATATGGGGTCACTGACCTAATGTGGGTTCATATACCGTCACTATGTATCGACGCTGATTGCTAATCGCAAGAGCTGACATAATAAAAGATATTATTATGTCAGCTCTTTGCGATTAGCCAATCAGCGTCGATAAATAGTGACGACATATGAACCCATATTAGGTCAGTGACCCTCATTTGAAATCAATATTAGATGCGTATCCACCATCTTGTTTTTGTTAAACTCTTGTCGCCTCGCAAGCTGCAAGGCAGAGTTCAGTTCCCTACGCTGCGCAGGACTTACCGTAGCATGAGCGTAGATGGCGCTGTGTGCAGCTTGGTCGCCTCGGGGATATTTTTGGTGTATTTTGGCGCCAAGAAATGTGATATCTGTCGGAAATCATTTTCTGCGAATTTAAAGACATAGTACCATGTACCAAAACCTGCATGCGATGTATTTGATGAATTCTAAAAACTTATAACTTAACTATCAAACTCAACAAGTTGTCCTACTTCTGATGATTAGCCATTGACTCAATGCGTTGACGTTCAACGCCCATGGCGCGTCACTGTGACGTTATATAAGTTAATGGCCATATATACATGTAGACAACACATTTAACATACCACAGGATGTGCCGATGGATTCAAATTTGAAATCTAAGATGGCTGGTGGCGGCCATGTTTTTTAACTCCCATTGAGATGTCACCTCGAAAATCCATATGAAGTTTGGTGACGATCGGATGGCAGATGTGACCTGTATGGTGGACTGAAGGATTTAGTAATACAAAGAGTAAAATCAAAGATGGCCGCTGGCAGCAATATTTTTAACGCGTTTCTGAGAAAAAAAAGGAGGTCCCATCCAGAATTCATGCCGAGGATCCATATGATGTTTGGTGATGATCGGATGAGGAATAATCTGTAGAGTGTGCTAAAGGATTTAGTGATGCAAGAGTAATATCCAAGATGGCTGGCGTCGGCCATGTTTTTCGTCGATAATCGTTCAAATTTGCTAGCTCCCAGCTAGAGGTAATCCTAAATATGACTGTAAAGTTTTAAAACGGGCTGCAGGTGTTCTGATGGATTCACATTTGAAATCCAAGATGGCTGCTGGTGGCCATGTGTTTAACGAATTTCGAGAAAAAGGAGGCTTCCATCTAGAGGTCACCCTGAAGATCCATATGAAGTTTGGTACCGATCAGATGAGAGATGTGACCTGTAGGGTGTGTTAAAAGAAATTGTTGATGGACAGACGGACGACGAATGGACTACTGGCGCAACCCATGGCAATACCTCAAACTAAGTTGAGCTAAAACGTCATTGACTGCATTGTTATTAACCAAATATTTAAGGTTGTTTCAATGGAAACTAGTTTCCCCTGGGCCCTCATATTTAAGTTTTAGTCCGATTTCCTCCACTATTGCTCCCCAATATCGACAGTAATTATATGCAAAGTTGCACAGTTTCATACTTCAGTCCAGTCTGTGAAGATTTCGCAAACTATTCGGATGATGGGATCGTCGGGCTCGCATTCAATAACAGGTTCGAAGAAGAGAAGCATGCACACCTGAAACCTCCAATTGTTAATATCAATTAATAGGCTTCATAGAAATTCTGACCTATAACAGTGCCTACTTTTGAATAAGTTGATATTTTGAAGAAATATAATACGTAGAGTATGTAGTTATTTCTTGCGTAAGCCCTTTCATTGCCAGCCTATCACCTGTTGACAAAATACTGATGTTGTTGCACTTAGGTAATCGGGTGGATCCATAGCAACGGTTGTCAAGGAATTTTAAGCTAGCTAAAAGTTCATGACAATATAAACATTCTGCCTAATATGCCAGGAGGATATATCATGTATGGGGAAAGACCGAGAATCAACATCCAAACAAATTTGTATCACGTACAATGTCATGACAGTGTTTATTATGTTGCTTAATTTATTATCATTCAACAGGATATTAATATTAGCATTTGTACAAAATTAGGCTATTAATTGAACTCTTTATATGAGCGCTAACCCACGTTCCCCGGCCTATAGACAAGTTGTTGGTATGCTCAAAAATGCAACATATAAATCAGAATCACCGAGTACTATTTTGTCTAGCCCAATTTTAATTTTTAAATATAAAATTTACACAAATTCCACCACAAATGACGATACACACATTACATAAAAGGATTTTTTGCTCAAATGGCGGCCATTTTGAATCTATCCATATACAGAAGGTATATGGTCTGATGCATATCCAATCCAAATAGATGCATAGCAAACAGTATCCCATGAGGTTACTATGCATTAGCAATCCATAATGGCTAGTGTTTGGCAAAACACAGGAGTTTTCAACAAAATGGTTGCCATAGCAACGGTGTACATTTTCGAACTTTGGATCATATCCAAAATGACTTATAATCATGTGATGTTCATGTGTCAACAATAAAGACTAATAATATGACGTAAATTATTAAAACAGCATTGCTTGACAATGACTTTGACCTTTCGCATTGACCTTGACCCTTGACATAAGTACTGGTGGTCCGTTATGGATAATATATACGATTTTAATGCAGACGGGGGAACCACAGTACATGTGTCGATAACATCCTGTTGATCTCTCCGAGACAAAAATCCATACATGAAATGACCACCATCCACAATCTTTGAAATACATTTTCAATGGATAAACCCACACACACGGATTGAAATAATTGGATGGGACATGCCATGACATGATATTAATTATTTGATACAATAAGTGCACTAAGACATAGACGCATGTTTTGCTTAAATCGGAGCAGCAATACATTTTCATTAAATGATTTGTTCTGGACGATGAGAGATGAGCAACATTGAGTTTCACATCTCACCATCAATGAATGTGAATTGAGAACAGCCATTAAGAGCAGACTAACAACAAATATAACTGATATTACATTCCATGCATGTAGGTTAAAAGTTTACATTTCTTAGAGTATAAATAATAATTGCAAAACACAATCAAACCACCAAATACATGTAGGGTGTGTTCTAAGAATCACTCCATTCTCCATCTATATTACATTGTCTTTCACTCTCTATTATCTCTCTCCATCCACTTTTACGGGTGTCCGCACATGCGTGTGGGCGGGCCTAACTCTCTATAACTTATGGATTTTCACAATTTATGGTATGCGGGTTTACGACCGTGTGCGAAAGCTACACACACATACTATGGCCCAGAGTAAGGCTCATTTTCAAACGTCGACCGATTTGATGCATAGTTGATAAATGGATTTTGTACCTCAGTTATGGCTTTTAAGTGTACTTTAGCAATCCTATATAGGGCGATAACTGCGAATCTTTTCAACTGAACTGATCCCTGTTCCACAACAATATCTCGAACTAAATCACAACTTTGATAACTTTTCTGTCAAATTCACTATGTTAGACCAAAAAAACTCAACGAAAGTCATCTGTGTTGCTCAACCGTTGTTATATTTATATTATTATTGACGTAGGTGCGTTCTATTACCATAGTGTTGACGATAGCATTTTGAATTTACCCACATATAAAATATATATGTTCTAACAAGTATATGGTCCAATCAAAATAGGTGCAGAGTGAACAGTTTTCCATGAGGTTTCTGGGCATTAGCAATACATAATGGCTAGAGTATGGCAAAAACAGGCGTTGTCCCCAACGGTGTACATTTTCAAGCTTCGGATCGTATCCAAAATATAATCATGTGATATACATGTGTGCCAACTTTGATGCTTTTACCATAGAATTGACAATTTTGTCCTCTAACCGCCCCGCTGATGGTGTGGTCATTGTTTATTGAGAAGAGCAATTTCTCATTTTATGTGTGGGCATTGCCCGGTCACATGTTTCGTAAAATCTGTCACATTAGTACCGGTAATAATCATATGGTTTCAATTTGTGACAAAAACCAACTCACAAAAATGAACCAAACTGTATTCAATTTGAGAAAAATAGCATATCTACAAGGGACCCAATTTATCTCAAATGTTTTCAGAAAAAAGCATGTATCAGAAGGACAGAATATTTTACATATTGTTTATTTATGAGAAATAGCATGTCTTAAAAGGACCTAAAATATTTCAGATATTGTCCAATTGTAAAACATATGTTTTAAAAGGACTCAAATTAGTTCATGTGTCTATTTGTGAAAAATATCATGCTCCAAAGGAACTAACTTATTTCAATGTTAACTAATTGTGACATATAATATGTCTCAGAAGGACCCAAATTATTGCATAAGCTGTCTATTTGGCATTATCAAAATGACCGAAATTATCCATAATTGTCTATTTGTGGAAAATAGCATTCTCATAAGTACCCAAATTATTCCATGTGCTGTCAAATTGTGAAAAAGGCATCTCCAAAAGGGACCCAAATATCTCATAAGTTGACACCCAGGTTTGTGTCACTGAAAACCTCATGTATGAGTAAAAACCTCTAAAATACTACAAGGAACTTCGGGAAATTCTTTATCACTCTTCCATCTTCAAATGTTGACATTGCAGCACCTACATATATGAGTAAATACACAAATTTAACTGAACCCCCTCCCAATAATTTCTACAGTTATGAAATGCTATAAGTAAACCTTGCTAAACCTCTCAATTATGAGACCTGATCCACTCCTAAAGGGCATATAATGAGTATAACAGTATTTGATACATAAAACTACATCATATTATAATAAGACAAACCTTGTTGTTTAATGCCATGTATATATGCTGCGAAAAATCCAAATATCACGAAACGTTTCAAAATAATGTTTCTACTTTCTCTGTAATATGTTTGTCCCAAATCAGAAGAATCCTGACAGCAGATTGTGGGGTCACTAACGCGGGTCGCTGGAAATGAAGAAATAGGGGTGGTTGGCAATGTTGACTATATAAGCTTATACTGGTATAGTGATAAATAGTTACATAATATGTTGAAAAGATATGTTCCATCAAACATATTGCATTACTATGCGATGTGCAGAGATAAGTGTAACCTCTAGTCATAAACTAACGTGCATCTAATTACAAACAGATCGATTACATTCCCTGCTGAAATGGAAGCACCCTTCCGTGTATTACCCGCACACAGTTGAAACTTCACCGGCCCACGGGACACGACAGTCTCGTGCAAACTCACGATTTGATGTGGGTCACACAGTATAATTATGCCCGTAGTAATTTAGTGACCTAGTGCATACCACAAAGCAGACCTTATTTGCATAAAGCAGGGTAGACAACTCTCTTTTGTATTATTCCATATATAAGCTTATAATGCTAACATAGAGTTGCCTTTCATGGTCCGATTAAATTATAATGTCAAGAGCTCAGTGACAAAGGTGTGAGCTTTTATGCTTTGATTTCTTTTTACAATAATGTGTTACGCTAACGTTTTCTTCTATTATTATATTGTTCTCATGTACATGTTTGTAATATATATTTTGTTTGTGTTGTAATGTATTATGCAGTCTGTTGCATGTAACACAAAAACAATTCAGCATTTATAACAATAGTTGTCGACAGAATCACATTCTGACAGAACCACGAAGAAAATCGCAATATATAAACACTATTCTAGATTCAACCATGAAAATTCAAAAAAATAACACTTCCAGTGATCATAAGAATATCCTTATTAATAGATGTATATATAAATGTGCGGTCAATTATACTCAAACGAAACGTTACATCCAACTGTGTCGACAGTAGCCGAATTAAACTTGGACGAGATTCAGGAACTGTCACAATATAACTTAAGCGCCAAACTCGATCAAGAATTTGATGATCAAGATACTCCCCGTGTGGACTTTGCCCTAGTAAACCAAAACTGTAAATATTTCTCGCCTGAACAATTTAAAACAGAAATAAGAAAAGAATCAAGCGACTTCTCAATTATGGGTCTAAATTGTCGGAGCTTAAATGCAAATTGGGATTCATTAACTCAATTGTTGGTTGAAACACATGAAAAAGAAAATGCCTTTGATATAATTGCACTGAGCGAAGTTTTTAAAATTAATAACGCAGCAGAATTCTCCCTATCGGGATATCAGAATATCGAATACAAAACAAGGCCAGAGACCGATGACGGTAGAGGTGGAGTAGGGCTCTTTATTCGAGAAAATCTTTCATATTGTAATAGACCCGATCTATCTGTATTTATTCCACATGTAATAGAAACGACTTTTGTTGAACTTAATCCAGGCAAACCAAATCGATGTATAATTGGCAGCATATATAGACCAAACACAGCTCCGAGGGCAGATATTGACAAATTTATGAAAGAGATTGATGGCATTATGGGTAAACTAAATCAAACAAACAGTAAAGCATATCTTATAGGTGACTTCAATATAGATCTGTTGAATTTCGACAATCATGAAAAAACGCGTACATTCCTCGATAACGTTTTCACTCTCGGATTCACTCCTAGCATCACGAAACCAACCAGGATCACTGAACACTCTGCTACTTTAATTGATAATATCTTCACTAACAACTTGTCTGAAAGTACATCAGGCATTATCATTACAGACGTCTCGGATCATTTGGCGACATTTTATATAGAACGTTCGAATTTTAAAAGAACTTGCAATGGAGCATCTGTCTTGGAACCATTCAGAATTTTTAGTGAAAGGAACATAAACAAATTCAAGGATATATTGTCAACATCAAGTTACGAAGACGTATTAAACTGTGAATCAGCAAACGAAGCTTATGACCATTTTCTAGAAATATATATGTCTGCATACCATACTGCTTTCCCACTAAAATACCACAAACCACCAAAGAAATATTTAAAGCACCAGCCGTGGATGACAAAGGGACTTTTAATATCTTCATTGGAGAAAAATAAATTATATATTCGTAAATTAAAATCCCCGACAAATGCTAATACACATGCATACAAAGAGTACTACCACGTATATAAGAGAACAATGCGCAACAGAAAAAAACAATATTATTGCGACAAAATTAACAAAGCAAAGAATGATATGAAAGCGACCTGGATAATCTTAAAACAAGCAATGAATAAAAATTGTGAACCTCATAGTCCTCCAATAGCATTTATCGATGGTGAAATGAAGATAACACATAAAAAGCAAATAGCGGAACGATTCAATGAATACTTCTCAAAAATTGGAAACTTGACTAGTGTAAATGTTGACGAAGTCAGCACACATTACACTGATTATTTGATCAATAGAGAATCGGATGATTTAGAAATAATTCAAACAACAGAACAGGAAATAATACTCACATGCTACTCATTTAAAGTCAAAGCAAGTAAAGATGTACATGGTCTATCAAATCAATTGATGAAATCATCTATTTATGAAACAGCCAAAGCTCTTAAGCATATATTTAATCAATCGTTCAAAGAAGGAGTTTTTCCAAAGAAAATGAAAATATCAAGAGTAATACCGATTTTCAAGGGTGGGCAAAAAGAAAACTTTTCAAACTATCGACCTATCAGCATATTACCATGTTTTTCAAAAATACTCGAAAAAATTATGCAAAAGCGAATTGTAGATTTCTTTGATGAACATGCACGTTTCTATAAACATCAATATGGATTTAGGAAGGGGCACTCCACCATACATCCAGTAATGCATCTTTTAAACCATGTTGTTGAACAGAATGACAAAAAAACCAAAGATTCAACCTTAGCAATATTCATTGACCTTTCTAAAGCATTCGACACAATAAGTCATGAAATCCTACTAAATAAGATGGAACACTATGGTATTAGGGGGACTGCTAATAATTGGTTTAGAGACTACCTATATGAGAGGCGACAATATACAGATTATAGTGGAAACATCTCCAGTCTATCCAAAGTTTCATGTGGTGTCCCTCAAGGATCCATACTCGGACCAACAATTTTTTTAATTTATGTCAACGATATGTCAGTATCCACATCCTTAAATTTATTATCATTCGCGGATGATACAACCCTATATACATCAGGCTGTGACAAAAGCGTTGTCGAAGATAGGGTAAACTTAGAACTAAAAAATATTCACGACTGGTGTTGTTGTAATAAGCTCTCCATAAACAAAAATAAATGTAACTATATGCTAATTCATCCAGAAAATAATGATCAAAAATGGAAAGATTTGAAATTATATATAAACACAGCTGAACTAAACAGAGTTGGGAATATATATGAAGAAACATCCTTGAAATTTTTGGGCATTAATATCGACGAGAATCTCACGTTTAAAAAGCATATTTCAACTGTATGCTCTAAGATGGCTCGAGCTATTTATTGTATCAACAAAGTTAAAAAGTTCTTTCCGGGTGACGCACTGCGAACTCTATATTACGCACTTATCAACAGTCATATGGTATACGGCATTCAGTTATGGGGTCATGTGGCGACCACTAACAAGATATTTTTATTGCAAAAAAGGGCGATTAGAACTTTACTTTAAACATATTTTATTGTAAATTCATTACAACGGGATTGGGGTACAAGTTTTAACAACTTACAATGTCCCTGCTCCCAGATACAATATATATATATGAATTTAACAAGATGACAGAGAAAATATACATGATAAGGTTGCAAATTTGGTCTACAAAAGAGAAGAAAACTTGTGTAAAGAGTGTGTGATAATCCGGTTCTGTGTTTGTATAATACTAGCGTTCTGCCCGCCCTCTTTCTCTCTCTCCATGGAAATAGAAACTGAGAAATAGTGGCCTTTGTTTTGAAGGGTATTATGTGCTATATGTTTGCATTTGTTTGGTCCGTAGCTTTAATGTAGTCAGACAATTATTTATTCAGTATCAGTATCAGTATTGTCCGGTTCAAAACGCTTTGTTGCAGCTATATATGCCTGAACAATGCGGAACATCTTTTCATTCCTTGATGGAGTTTCACTTGAGTTTCCCCAAAGTAATTGCTTGTAATTGTTAATTTTAAAGTTGAGGTCGTCCAGTTTACGGTATAGTTCTAACCTTTGTACATTATATAGGGGGCAATCTAGGAAAAAGTGCATATCACTTTCATATTCGTATCCACATTTAGTGTTTGGGGTATCTGCTATATAATTTTCGAACATATCTAAGCGGAGATCACTGCAGGAGTTTCTTATCCTACAGTGGAAAATACTATATTTTCGGTTTCCTGATTCAAAATATTTAGGCGGCTTTCGGGTGGGCTCTATCATATTTAGGTTATCCTTAAAATCTAGAAGATTTTCAGCATCCGTTATATATGTGGGTAGTTTGTTCCATGAAGTTGCAACGAAGGGGAAGAATGATTGCTTAAAATGTTCAGTTCTACTATAATATGAATGGAATCTGCCCGGATTTCGCATGTTATAGCTGGAGACTTGTACCGAGCGTGGTGGGAGTAAGCAAGATAAATAATATGGAGTTTCGTTATTTATAATTTTGAACATAGTTTGTAATTGGTGCTTCTCTCTGCGAATGTTCAGAGAAGGCCAGCCAGCTTCGCATAGGACCGCATTATTGGGAACTGAGCGCGTGAGCCCTGTAACTATTCTAGCGGCATCAACGTGAATCCGGTCAAGTTTATTTAGTAAATATGTCGGCGCGTTTTCCCAAATTACGTCCGCATAATCTAGGAGAGGCAAGATATAGGCCTTGTATATCTTATCGAGTGTTCTTCGATCTAGGTTGTACTTGTATCTTCTGAGTATCGATAGTCGCGGGACAACTTTTTTGACTATAGATTCAATTTGGATATTCCAATTTAAATTGCTTTGTATTTCGAGACCAAGGTGTTTATGCGACTCAATTATGTCAATTCTTTTATTTTGGAAGGTTAAATCTAGAGGGACCTCTCGAGGGGTCAGGGAGAACAATATTGCCTTAGTTTTGGTTGGATTAAAGTTTACAAGCCATTTGTTGGCCCAATCTGATATTTTATTAAGGTCTTGGTTTACACTTCTTTCTAGCAGCTTTATGTCATAGTGTTTGGACGTGAGACATGTGTCATCTGCGTACATTCTTGTTTCGGAATTTAAATTATCTGGGAGATCATTTATATATACCAGGAAAAGGAAAGGTCCGAGTATTAATCCTTGGGGAACTCCGGCTGGAATGGGTTGGAAGTTGGAATATGAATTGTTTATTAAGACTCGTTGTTTTCGATTACTGAGGTAATCTTCCAGCCATTTCAATAACGGACCGGATATGCCGTATTGTTCTAGCTTATATATCAGTCCCCTATGCCAGACTCTTTCAAATGCCTTTGATATATCGCAAAAAACTGAACATGTGTATAAGTCATTAGCGAGAGTCTGACAGAGGTTATGATATAGATCTGTTAATTGGAAGGTCGTGCTATGTCCGGGAATAAAACCAGATTGATGTTGGTACATTAGTTTGTTATCTTGGAAAAATGACATAAGATGTTGGGTAAATTTTTTTTCAAACACTTTGCCGAGGCTCGGAAGGAGGGAAATAGGACGGTAATTTATACAATCGGCAGGATCATCTTTTTTAAATATGGGGATAACATTTGCTTTTTTTCCAGTCTGATGGGAATTGGCCGAGCTCTACTGACTTTTTAAAAATAATTTCTAATGGAACAACAATCGATTCAGCAGTAGCGTGAATCATTTTTGGGCTTATGCCATCAAATCCATGGGCGTTGTTAACTTTGAGTGATTTAATTGCAGTAATGATCTTATCTCGGGTGAAAATAATATTGGATAGCGATTTGGAGCATCTACGGAGAAGGATTGGAATTTCGTGACCACGATCATCGATATTTGAATTTAAAATGGAGGCCTCGTTTAAACACTTCGCTTTCTTGCGATCATCTGTCACATAGGTTTTTCCATCAATAGTGACATCTCCGTGTTGACTATATAATGGTGGGATGCATGTGGATTTCTTTTTGTTCAGCAAATAATTTATTGTTTGCCAAAAGTCGCGAGGGGATGGGGATTCATTTACTCGTTCTTCAAGTTTAGAGTGAAATTGTGCTTTCGCGTATTTCTTCATGTTGTTTACTTTATTTCTGATATCTTTATAATTTCTCCATGAGACATCTGAATTTCGTTTTATGGCTATTTTTCTCAATCTATCTCTGCGTCTGATCTCCCTTCTTATATCTGAGTTGAACCAAAACTAGTCATTTGTTCGTATCGTGACTGTTGATTTGGGGACTGTCTCTTCCATTACTGAGATGAATAAATTACAGAATCGGGAGACAGCATGGTCTAAATCTTCAACTGTATTTAATTCTTCTTGCCAGTTAATAGCATCTAACATACTGTTAGCCCTGGTATAATCTCCGTGTTTATATTTCCATATAGTTCTCTTAAATGATGTAGTTTCATATTTTTTGAATTTTAATATCGCATAAACACCATAATGATCTGAGAAACCAAGATTTAGAGTGTCTGCTTCGTACACTTGTAAGTTATTGCTCACGATTATGGGGTCCAGAAGTGTTTGGGATGTGAGCGTGACTCTTGTTGGTTTTTTAATTACATCCTTGAATGTATAATGACCAACTATTTCACTGAGTTTCGAATGCGGATTTGACAGATTGGAGTTAAAATCACCGAGTAGAATTAAACTTTCAGTTATTTTCAAGGCATTATCTATTGATTCTTCAAAGAGGTCCCAATAGTTTATGTTACATAATTGCTCCGATCTGTAGGTTAATGCGAGGAGGACTCGATTCGATTTATTCGCGATCTCAAACCAAAAGATAGAGGCGTCAAACTCGAGTTCGGTTCTCCGTTTGTAAACCAGATGCTTAGCGAAATATACACAAATTCCACCGCCATACGAGTTTCGGTCGGATCTAAACGGACGATGGAAGTTTTCAATTAACAATTTTTCCGTATGGTAGGTTGGGTCGAGGTGTGTTTCAGTGAAGCAAAGAATGTCATATTCGTTTATAGCTTCAACTATTTTATGTAGCTTATTTCTAATACTGCGGATATTATATTGGAAAACAGTTATGTTCCCTGTTATGTCAGTTTGTGAATTTGGTCCCGGATTGCTATGAACGGATCCAGAACTTAGAAGCAGCATTGTTATTACGACAAGGACAAGTGGCAGTCTTAGGTTACATCCCTTGGGGATTTTGTAAAATTTACTTTTTCGATGTAAATCCATTTTCGGCCTGTTTTTATACTTTATGTTATTAAAGCTGCCAATAGCGGCACGGTGCTGCATCGCTGAGACCCCCATCAAATACTTTGGGCGAGATCACAGCTAAGCAGCCCGAAACCGGTTAACAGCTGTAATAACTGATATCCTGGAGTGAGAGAAAGTCGGCAGTTTGCTAACAGAATGTATGAGAGATACAGTTGTTTTTGTGGGTCAGAGAAACGGTGGCATGATTGGAATATATCAAACATGAAAAAAACATGATAGACAATGGTGAAACAATATATACACAAAATCGTTGATAAACCAACGAAGAACATGATTGTAATAAGATGAAGTGTCAATGGGACATGTATGATACATGTAGAAAGAGTCCAATCATGTGGAAGGTGAGTAGAAACAAATAAAAGAAATCCGTTTTTTTTTTTTTGGAGTGGGTATTTCATAATGTCATGTGGCGGTACCGATACTGAGATTGAGATTGGTCGCTACCCCAAAGCCAGGGGGGAAAGGCTACCCAGGACCTATAACAAAAATATACACATACATACACACATATATACACATGCAGACACATGTATACACATATATACATAGTTATACACATACACACACATACATACATACATACATACACATAATATATATACATACATCTACACATATATATATACATACATATATATATATATATATACACACACCCATACATATACATACATATACACACACATACACACACATATACTTACATATATACCCCGGGCGCAACAGAGCCGGTCATACGTCAAGGCTAATTTACACTATAAATGTGTCACATGTCACGAATTATGAACTTGATGGTATAAACTCTAAATTCATCAAAGAGCGAGATTACCCGCCAGCCTGCGTGTAAACCACCTCCTCGGTCCCGGGTGACTTCTTTCGATCTCCAGCCCCGGGCGACCTCCCTCTCCGAGATCCAGGGGGGGGGGGGCAACGACCAAACTCAGCTGTATCGACCCCAGATGATCGGTTGGGTACATATTGCTGCATTTATGCGTAAAACGCCACACTGTCATGTCACTTACACGAAAGGATGAGGGATTTATACATGTGCGGAAAAGCAGAATAGTTATATAAACGGGTTGCCATATATTGACTGTTTTATTATTGCCGGCATGTCGTTGATAATTATGTCAGAGGTCACGTCCGTGAAACACGTGCCGTTGGACGGGAAATTTTCGACAGACACATAGATCGGTATACATTTCATCCCGTTTCTATTTATTATCATTTATATAATTCCATTGCCAATAGTTTAGATTTGTGCATAAATGGGATAGTTTTGTGACATGACAGTGCATGCAAGATGCTGAACGGGGATCATTCACAGTACCGGTACCTACGGAATTATGGAGTTTTGGCTTCAGTTACTGAATTTATAGATGTGACTTTTAGTGCTACTGTGCCAGCAAGGTTTGTTTTCTCTTTGCTAGTGATAGTGTTATCAATTTTGGCGTGATAAAACGCGTTACGTGAGTGTCGAAGGCAGTTCGAGCTTGGGGTATTTATATTTCTAATATCTATATGGTGATACTGAAAGAGGCGATGATTTGATGAAATAAATAAATTGCAGATACATGCAAATCAGCAAAGTTATTTCTCAAAGCATTTTATATAGACATATAGTCATAGTTTGTTTTTTATTTTTTATTATTTTTTTTTAAATTGTATAGCCCATGATTCAGGGACGCGGCCCCGTGAAAAAAGGAGGGTGTATATATACGAGTGGAACGGGGTATCAGACTGGCTATTTTTATTTTATTTATTATTATTTTTTATTTTATTTAATTTTTTAAATTGAAATTGGGCATATCAGTGTTAAAGGTGTCATTCCGGATTTGAAGCATTCAGTTACATAAGCATGCCAAATATAATATACTTTTAATTTATTTGGAAATATATTTTTTGATTATGTTTGTTTTTTGTTTTGTTTTTGTTTTTTCAATTGGAGATCAAAATTTGGTGTTACATATAAGCTAAGTTTCATCATGTAGTAGTACACTTGTATAATGAATTATGTTTATGATCATTTTTTATGATTGTTAAATCTGGATTCATGGAAATATGTCCGGAAAGTGAGAGACACCTTTAAGTAAATTGGAAGTACTCATTGCTGATTGGCTTGCAATTAATTGGTACTTTCACACATATTGATGTGAGATTTTCAGAGTGATAGTTTGTTCCAATTTTTTGTTTTTGTTTTTGTTATTTTCACGGTTTCGCATTCTGGATGCAGGAATTTTTGAGTTGGTATATGGTTCTAGGGTTTAATATGTATATTGTTAGTTTGAAATTACCTTTGTAAAACTTAAGGAATTTGCGAGGCCAAACCAAATTTAACTTCACGTAGTAAAGTTCTTAATTTGTTTGAAAAAGTCATGTACATGTGTTATTGATTAGGGTATCATAAATTGATTTAACTGAGTGGTGATGAGCTTTGATTAGAATGAGTTATTTTCAAGTCTGCATTGTTCCATCAAATTAATCAATTGGATTTTCATCATTTGTTACAAAACAAATATATATATATATATATAAATATATATTTTTTATTATTATTTTTTTGTTTTCTTCTATCCATTCTCAAAGTTGATGAAACTCATCACCAGTCAGATTTACCTTTGCTCATTTGTCTCATCTGGTCACAGTTTGGACTGAAGATCTGGAGATTGGATTTTGTATATTTAAAATTGGAAGTATTTTGCAAAATATTTGCTTGATTGTTGCAATGAAAAGTGGTGGATTGGATGTACCAAAAGGAACCACCAAAATTCTCTTATGTTTTATGCACCTTGTCTCCAGATCTCCCTTCCGATCTGTTTTTATACATATAAAGTTTTCATGTCCAGCTGAAAATTGGTAAAAATACATATATTCCGTACCTACATGTATGACAAAAAGGTATCCTGGATTCACATTCTATGCTGTTAGTTAAGACATAGATTTAGAAATGTATACTCAGAGTCTCAGTACAACTTAAAGATATGTTCAGGGTTCTAGGTCCAATTTGAATCTGTAGATTTTATATAAATTATTTACATGTGGTGAATAGGGTAATGACTTTAGCAATGGTTGATGAAATAAGTTGAGGATAGGTATATACTATATAGATGTTGCTAATTGAGCCGTGTAATGAAATAGAAATAATGAGTTTATCAAATTTGAATCAAGTAACTTGGTTATAGGTAATTAGCTGCTACTAATTTGGGCTTTGTGGCCCTGAACACATATTTAATGCCTTAGCATGTGAACCAAGTAACTTGAATATAAATAATTAGCTGTTTCTAATTGAGCCCTGTGGCCCTGAACACATATTTAATGCCTTATCATGTGAACCAAGTAGCTGGACTATAGGTAATTAGCTGTTGCTAATTTGGGCCTAGTGGCCCTGAACACATATTTAATGCCTTATCATGTGAACCAAGTAGCTTGACTATAGGTAATTAGCTGTTGCTAATTTGGGCCTTGTGGCCCTGAACACATATTTAATGCCTTATCATGTGAATCAAATAACTTGACTATAGATAATTAGCGGTTTCTAAGTGAGCCCTGTGGCCCTGAACACATATTTAATACCTTATCATGTGAATCAAGTAACTTGACTATAGATAATTAGCTGTTTCTAATTGACCCCTGTGGCCCTGGACACATATTTAATGCCTTATCATGTGAATCAAGTAGCTTGACTATAGATAATTAGCTGTTGCTAATTTGGGCCTTGTGGCCCTGAACACATATTTAATGCCTTATCATGTGAAATCAAGTAACTTGACAATAGATAATTAGCTGTTTCTAATTGAGCCCTGTGGCCCTGAACACATATTTAATGCCTTATAATGTGAACCAAGTAGCTTGACTATAGATAATTAGCTGTTGCTAATTTGGGCCTTGTGGCCCTGAACACATATTTAGTGCCTTATCATGTGAATCAAGTAACTTGACTATAGGTAATTAGCTGTTTCTAATTGAGCCTTGTGGCCCTGAACACATATATTTAATGCCTTATCATGTGAATCAAGTAACTTGTCTATTGGTAATTAGCTGTTGCTACATATAGTTGAGCCTTGTGGCCCTGAACACATAGTTAATGTCTTTCTTGTGGCATATCAATATAAATTGTTTTTGGTCCATCAAAGACTGAGACTCTGTTTCAGTAAACAAGTTTAAAAATAGTCTTTGATTTAATTCATTCCATTGTTTGATCTCAATTAGAATAATAGTGAGGCCCTCTGTCCTGGACGGATATTTATTCTGGAGCAGTTTTCAAGGATTAACCATTTCATGTCATGAACTGCACTGGTGTAGATTTAAAGATCATTCTTCCATTCATGCGAGTCCCTTCCCCACAGGGAGCCCCGCACTCACTCGAGAAAGCACCGGCTTGCAAGGTCAGGGTAAATATTGATTGTCCAATGAATTATTGCATATATGACCCTCAAGACAAGGCATCATAAAAAGGTTTTTTGGAAATTTTTTCGAAAGTCTCCAAGTTGAGTGACAGTTGAGTCATCAAACAGAGGACCACACCAATCCTAATATAGACATTCATGTTACATGTGATGTTATAAACTTTAAGGCATATTATATAATCATTTGAATAAATATTTGTATAAACATTTGTGGTGGTAACATAGCAAAGATTGTTATATATTAGGTCTTGTTGTCAGTTTTTTAAACAATCTGTTTAAAAGGGAGATAGTTGGTGGTTTATTTGGAGAAGCTTCATATTGCCAGTGAATGTTTGGGCTCTGCTCAAACTTTTGGTTCTTTTACAAGCATTTTCAGGAAAAGCAGCACAACTATGGGAGCTTTGCCACTCTTTAAAGTCATTAGCTTCACTCCCGGTGGGTATATATTTCATGTCAGACAGACCTGTATCCGATATACCATAAGAAAGGTCATAAAAAACTAGAAATAAAACCCCAAGGTTGCATATTATTGATGCGGTATTCGCCCCGTATTAAATTGTTGAAAACTGCGGTCAGAGTAAGAAATCTTCTCAGATACAACCACATTTTCGGCGCGAATCATCGCGTGGAGGTCATGGAATTATATTCGAAAGAAATCGGAACCGCCCGAAAAACGACGATCGGCTGGCACGCACGGTTAAGAGAACAGCCAAAACAATAGCCGACATGTCGATAACCGAAAGTAGATTCAACAAAACACAAACTAGATAATGTGATTATGTCTTGATTTTTGCATCGATATCTCATGTTTTCTAATTGAAATGTCGAGAATTAATTGGCAACTAACAAAGTGTACACACTGTGTATATGTTATAAATGGATTGTTTGCAAATTTAGGCGTGAATGGGTATTCACAGCATGCAAAATACGATTGGCACACCTCCGAACCGATCAGCTGATCCAGGTCGTCATGCTTCTCATCGATTGAAAATAAACAAATCGGGGAATTCCTGCCCTTCTTATCAAACGTCAACGCATTTGGTCGAATTTAAGATGAAGTTATCTGCAATGGCATTATTGACTTATGTAAATGGAAATTATTAGCAATATTTCAAACGCAGAGAGTGCATGAACCACCGATCGATCTATAAATTATAATAGCCCAATCGGGCTGAACTAGATCGATTGGTCTTCCTGGCATAGTGGTTGCTGCTGTAAGAGAGGGAACTCTAAATTTCTTAAATATTAAAATTTTGTTTGTTTTCAGATTTGTACAAGTTTATAATGAATATTACTAGTAAAAAAATATACCATTGTCTTTCATTAGTTTCAAAATAAATGAGAATTTTTTTTAATTGGTAGAAACAGCTGGTCGAAAGAACAATTTAGAGTACTCCCCCTTATCCCAGATTCACTTTATAGTAGCTAATTACACTTAAGCATAAATTATTTATGCTTAAGCATAATTAACTTACGATCAGCGTAATACATTTGAATTACGCTTGAGTGTAATTGGGTTCATCAGCTATCTCACCTCTATGGGAGGAAGCCAAATTAACATTTAATAAATAATTGAGCTAAAGCCCCCCCCCCCCCCAATCAAGGAATCTCTAATTACACTTAAGTGCAATAAGAATATTTCTTATCGCGCTTAAGTGCAATAAGAAGATTCCTTATTGCGCTTAGAGATTCCTTATTGCGCTTAAGTGCAATACGATATTCCTTTTTGTGCTTAAGTGCAATAAGATATTCCTTATTGTGCTAAGCGCAATTAGATATTTCCTTATTGAACTTAATCGCAATTATATCATCCCTTATTATATCGCTTAAGCTCAATTATATCGCTTAAGCTCTATTATTTATTAAATGTTAATTTGGCTCCCCATATACCTCATGTATATTGGTATAACCTGATGTAGGTTACTGGCATTAGTAATGCGGTTGCATCCATTTCAGCTTGAGGGGAGTTCAATGAGAGTGTATATGAATTACGTTTAAGCGTACTTCATTTACGCTTAAGCGCGAAACTCATTTACACTTAAGCATAATTAATATGAATAATGCTTAAGCAAATACCTAACTCCAACTGATTTCCTCTGTCTGAATAATTGAGTCCATCTCATAGTATATGGGGGAGTCTAAACCGATGTTTGATTGATGTCTTATTGCCAGAGTAAATTTGAGTTTAGAGGAAATCGCATGGGAGACAGCCTTTTCAAATATATTATTTATTAGTGTAAATCAATTGCGCTCAAGCGCAAAAAATATGTGTCTAATAATATATTTGCGCTTTAGCATAAAATTGCCATAAATGTGATCTATTATATGGGAGACCCTTTTCACATTTATTATTTATTTACGCTTAAGCGCAAATAACCTCTATCATTTGCAATTAAGCAAATAGATCATATTTGCGCTTAAGCGCAAATCATTTGCACTTAAGCCCAAATAAAAATCAATATGCAATGATCCCCCCTGAATTAATTTTACATGGCACAGGCCTAAACACATCACTAAAGTTGATATAGCCCCACCATTATGAGGGAAACAATCCCCCAGAAACCCCAAGATCTGTTTTATGACCATGGAAATGATATAGATCTGTGTAGGATATGTCTCTTTTATAAAATATACTATATCTCTGGGATGGCGACACAAATTCTTGGGGACAGGGATGCTGATATTATGAAAATAGGGGTTTTTCCCCAACTTCAAGTCAATGAGTACACCATATGAGGGAAGCAAACAAACCCCAGTAACCCCTAATTCCCTATTTATGGCCATGGAAATGGTATATATCTGTGCAGGAGATAATAAAATATACATGAGCTCTGGGAGTGAGGCACCAAATCTTGGGACACCAGGGACAGAGATGCTGATATGCATATGGAAATATGTTTTTTCTTCAATTTCGAGTCTGTATGGGGTTATTACTATGGGCCCATGCTAATATAATATGAGATGGACTCAATCATTCACATCAGAGGGATGTAATGGAGTGTTAGGTATTTGCGCTTAAGCGCAAATAAATTGATAGACACATATTTGTGCTTAAGCGCAAATGATTTACGCTTAAGCACAAATATTTGCGCTTAATGATTTATGCTTAAGCACAAATATTTGCGCTTAAGCGCAAATAAATAATAAATGTGAAAAGGGCCTCCCATACTATTTCCGCTAAAGCGCATATGATTTGTATTTAAGTATAAATGATTTGCTCTTAAGTGCAAATGATTTACACTTAAGCGTAAATGATTTGCGATTAAGCAGAATCAGAATAAATGTGAAAACGGCTTCTCGTATAATCGCTTAAGCATAATTCATTTATGATTAAGTGTAATTAATCTATCAATGAAAATAAATGACCAGTGAGCTTAAGCGTAAATCAATTACGCTTAAGCACACTTTAATCAATTACGCTTAAGCACACTAGTCATAATTCTATTACTCATAGGAGTAATGCTTTATCTACATCATACGGTTAAGCGTAAGTGAAGTACGCTTTATATGTGTGCATTACACCTGAGTGTAATACATTACGCTTAATTGTAATTCACTTACGCTAATGTGCAATTAGCTAATACATGTGAAAAAGGCTTTCCATTATAGTTATCATCCATCAGAATGAATAGTGCTTACTAAAGCTTGACAACAGAATTTGCCATTAAAAACATTTCATGGCCAATGAGCTAACAAATGTTCTGTACTGGCATATTGAATACCAATTATTTGTACTATTGTACAAGTATAATGTAATTAAACAGTTTTGAGTTACAAAAGTAAGACAACTCTTTCTGCACGGTACTGTGCTTGCGGCCAGATTGATGTAAAAATTCGGTCAATGCGCTTACAATTTTCTATAAATAGTAACATTTTGGAATTATTACCTCTCGATCACTGTTCGATTATAATCTTTGTCACTAACTCGGCCAATGTTCTTCCGTTTGTGATTTCACGCAACAATTCCCTTTCTATTCCTTCCCTGTCGAATTGACTACCGATTGCGATGTCAATTTGTTTTTCGCTTTAATATTCTGATGTGCATGACGCTATTCCAGCGAACGGTCATCCTCCCTAGAAGCCATTTCTGAGAACGAAACCCGATTCAATCCCAATCGAGTCGGAAGTGCTCGGGCATTTCCGTGACTGCACAAGACAACGCATCGGTTTGTATTTTCGTGTTATTATGGTGAGATTAATCGGGACGATTGATGAATATAAATAGTTAGCCGAATGGCCGTATAATGTGTACAAACTGACTTCAGGATGGGGGATTTCGTGCATCTGAGTTATTTTATTCACTCTTCCCACAGAATGACGCAGGGAACCCAATTGTGAGGTTCAATTTACGTTTCACATCACTTTAATATTTCATATAAAGTTTTTCACAGATGGGCATATCATGGGGTGAAAATATTTAGAATGAGCATTCTCCCGTACATGCGATTAATAGAATGATAGATAGTAAGATTTTTTCAAATTGGGGTTTTTTTATTTTTTTATTTTTTTTTATTTGGTCTACATATAGTGCCTGTATACATGTATGACTCTTGCCAGTTACCACCACCTGTTTACATTTGGAATAAATTCATTTAATTGTGACAGCTCTATAGTATATACATATGCAGATATTCTGCGTGAATTCAAATAATACAGAAAATTCATTTTTATTATTCGCTCATGATAATTTGTGAGCAATTCAGCTTTCATATTACTTGAGGGGGGGGGGGGGGGTATCAGTTATCTGTTGTGCTTATCATGTTGATTTTTTAGTTATGAGTAACTGATTTAATAATAGTTATATTATACAAGACATTTAGATGCGGGGTATATATGATGATTGGCTTGGTCGTAATAAAATTATATTAGAACTATGATTTTGGGGACTTTTAACTAGCGAACTAAACAAATACTGATTTCAGCGATAAGGTACATGTACATTGTATTTGAATGGTGAGACTTTTATACGTTTGAGATCACAAGGTCGCTTCTTGGTTTCAGACATTATCATCCCACGTTTACTGGGATATTACATTGCAAGATTGAAGTGACGGGGGGGGAGGGGGGGGTGGCTACATAAAAAAAATATATATATCTATATTTGCAACTGGGTTACTCAAGGTTTATAAAATATGAACGTATACATTTTCATCCCAAGTTTTTTACAGGGATATTTCAATGTTACATTGTATGAATGCAGGGAGGGGGGGGGGGGGGGTGATGGCATAAATTATTTTATCTATATTTGCAAATGGATTACTCAAAGTTTATGAGATGTGAACGTATACATTTACATTTCAAGTTTTATTAAAATATCACATTGCAAGAGTGAAGTGGTGGGAGGGGGGGGGGGGGGGGTGGGGGGGTGGCCGCATAATTTTTGTCTATATTAGCAATTGTGTTGTTTAAAGTTTATAAAATGTGAACTTGTACATATAGTAGAGTACCTAGAATTGGCAATTTTATGGGATATTAGTTCAGATTTATGAGATATGGTTTTATACATTTAGTAAAGTACCTGGAATTGGTAATTTATGAAGTATTAGTTCAATATTTACTTCAGAAATTATGAAATGTGAGCTTATACATTTAGAAAAGTACCTAGAATTGACAATTTTATGAGATAATAGTTCAGATTTATGAAAATATGGTTTTATACATTTAATGAAGTACCTGGAATGGGTAATTTATGAAATATTAGATCAATATTTAATTAAAAATTTATGAAATGTGAGCTTATACATTTAATAGAGTACCTAGAATTGACAATTTTATGAGATATTAGTTCAGATTTATGAAATATGTTTTTATACATTTAGTAAAGTACCTGAAATGGATAATTTATGAAATATTAAGTTCAATATTTACTTCAAAATTTATTAAATGTGAACTTATACATTTAGTGGAGTACCTAGAATTGACCATTTTATGTTATTTTAGTTAATATCACTGGTTAATTTGTGGTAAGCATTTTTGACAGTCAGGACCTGCAACAAAAGGGTTACTATAATATACAATATTGTTCATTTGATGAAAAGTCAGATTTAACTAATTGCCTTGGCTTCTCCAATCGACTTTAGTGAGAGTTTAGTCCCACTTGCACTCTTCTTGTAGAATATTCTTCCATCGAAGGTCCAATAAGAGTCAATTTTACCATTTTTCTTTAGGTCTGATAGTTCTTTAACAATTGCTTGTCGTGATTCAGTTAAGCTCTCTGTTATTATTACCGAACTTCTTCCTTTCAGGCCTTTCTTGTTCATGTATACATCAAATTTGGTTGTCCAAAGATTGAACCGAACAATAATTTGTACGGTTCTCTTAGATGTACTAGAATGGGCTGTAGGTGGGTTCCCATATCTGTTTGGACGTACACGAATTCCACCTAGAGGGTGGGCTCTACTAATTGCATTCCTCTTCAGATCTGAATTTAAGAGCTTTAAGTCATTCACAGTCCCTATTATGAGACCAATCCAGTCGAACTTCTTGAAGGCACTCTGAGTCAGATTATCTGGAATTTCTACATTGTGGAAAACAAGGCAGTTTCGTCGACTGTACTGTTCTGATCCTTCAAAGAGATCATTAGCATGGCTGATGGCCTTGTTGAATTTAGTGTCAACTAGCTTTTCAATTGCAACCAGATTTGTTCCTTGTGTCTTTTTCTGTATTTCCAGGGTGTTCCCTTGTACTTTATTTCTCAAATCTTTGTTTTCTTCTTTGAGTTTTTTTACTTCTTCCTTCAAGTATATTATCTCATTTTTTATAACATTTACATCATTTTTTACATCTTCTACTTCATGTTTTGTGTCAATCAAGGTTTTCTTGATGGACTCTTCGATGTGTGTATTTAAATTGGTGAACATTTTTGTCATATTAGAAATTTCTTTACTGATTGAGGAAAACTCTTCTTTGATGGATATCTTAATTTGGTCTTTAATGGATTTGTCTATATGCTCTTCCATGGATTCATCCAGCGTTATCTTTCTTCTTGTCATTCTATTTGGGGATTCATCATCGTTTCTCTTTCTTACCAGTTTTCGTTGTCTCAGAGATTGGAGACGCTGTGCTGTTACATCTAAATTTTGAAGAAAAGATGATGGAGATCCAATTGGAGAGTTTACTGGTGTGAAAATTGGAGTGCTAGTTTGGCTCAGGGGAAGATATGTTTCATCTGCCACACTGTTAATAACCTCCATTATAGTGTCCTGTGTTTGGTCATTTTGTTCTTCAACTATTGAATTGGGACTGTCACAATTTTTTTCAGGATCAGTATTGTCATTTTGTGGCACATCTGCAAATTCTTTGTTTGTACATGTAGGTAATGAATTTGATACCTGGATCATGCTGTTTTCCTCTTCTTCTGTGGTCATGTTGTCGGAAGACGAAACTTTACATTCAGAACCAGATTTATAGCTTTCGCTTGTGTCACCAACGTCCGCCATTTTGTTACTATTTTTAGAAAATAAATTAGTAACTCTGTTTAAAGTCTTTAAATCATCATTTGCTAGCTGATATTTAGCTTTGTACTAACATTCGTCGATTATTCTGACATTAATATATTACTGTGCACGATTATTTCATTTTGAAGCCGCTCCTATTCTCCAATAAAACGGAAAATTCTTCACCGAAATTTACTCTGTTCTTCTCGGTTCCGCCATCTTGTTATCTTATGCTAGATACAACAGTCACACAGAACCAATTTTCAAAAAAATGAACATTCTAAAATTCTGTGACATTTATACATACCAAACGTCAGTATTCATGCATGACTGGGCTTATAATAGACTGCCAGGGACCTTCAAAGACTCATTCGGTGTTAAACTAGGAACCAGCAGTAGACAGGCAGCCACAGGAAACATTAGACCAAAAGCAACACCAAGAACAAAAGTTTCAGAAAATCTCCCAGAACATTCATATTCGAATATATGGAACTCAGTTAATAAAAAACAAAAAACTAATAGGAATCGAGATAACTATAAAAAACTGATGAGTGTATAATTGATCAACCAGTATTCCAACAAAATTGAATGCAAAAACAAATTTTGCCCTGATTGCACACACAAATGATAAAAATGATAAAAATGTTCCGAATATATTTAGTCTATTGGCTACTTACCCTAAATGCAAAAATTGTCTCACATTAAATTACCAGAGTACTACGACTTGTATCCTGCAAAATCTCGTCCAACGCATGGCTATATATACTAAGGAAATTTAACTGTAACAGTTATAAACACAGTGTGTGAGCAAATCTTTATAAATTCCCTTAGTATATACAGCCAAACAAACTCCAAATATTTTAGAACGTTTGACCGTTGCATATTCATTCATATCCATTTATATCCAAACAACTAAAAATATCTGTTTATTCACTGGTATCAATATCTATAATTAAATTCAATATAAATATTAATATAATCAGGAAACTATAGTGAAATACTTCAAGTCTTTATATAGCCATTACTGCTTGTATTCTGTCAGTCAGGGGTGCCGGGTAGACGGCCATCATTGGCCACGGCACTCCACACAATACATATACAAATTGACATGTATTATAATGTATAATGTATTGTATTGTGGAATAAAAATATTTGAAAGTTAATCATCCTATGGATATGATATATGACTCAAAATAAAGGCCATGATTTCCAGAATGTAAAAAGAATATAAATATGATGCAACAAATTGAGACAGGTTCCTCATAAAGACAAATAATAGGACATGAAGTGATAAAAACAGTAATTTTGTACAATGACCTTGACCTTTCGCGTTGACCTTGACCCTTGAGATCAGTACTGTCGGTTCGCCTTGGAGATGATATACATGTAAATATTATTATATAACTATATCCACCAATAAGTCGACCGTTATCACTAAAATACTTCACATATGGTCATTTTCTAAAATTCTCATAAATCACATACTGTTGCTATGGTAACGCCATTTTTGAGGCAACTGAATGACAAGAAGCTTGTCAACATTGGTTTACAATGTCTCCAGTATATGGGCTTTACGAACAAATATGTTGCCCAAAATCCCCAATTGTTTTTACGAAACACATTTTTTTTTACAAATGACAGGCTACTATATTATAGGACATCATTATTCAAAATTCAACTCAGTCTCGATTAAAATGCCCATATAGAATATTAAAATTATGACCAACCGGCCATCCAAATAACAAATAGTATGTGTAAAATGTAAATACGTCATCATCTGTTCGTGTTGCACCTAGGCTGACCTAGCACTCATGTGGCAACAGGAAGACGGTCCGCTGGGACATGGCTGAGAATAAAACAATACTTACCTTTGATCTCAGATGTCTTAAAGAGCGCTAATATATTATATTGCCAATAAAGAGCGTTTAATTCCAGGAGATATGTGGGGAAAGTTGGTGAGTTTTAAATAACAGTCTAACAACTGTATCCTGATTCTATTTGCGACCTATATAAACACGACACGACATATGACTAATACTCTTCCTATCATACAATGGTTTACCACCAATTTCCCACACATCTTCTAGACTGATATTAAACGCTTATTCCATGCCATTCCCCTGCTCAGGTAACATATCTCTACCAATTTTTCTACACAAGCAACGATCTTTATTGCTCATATGTTCGCCTTTAATTCGGCTCATGTCAACGGTACTTATCTCTTGACACTCTATGGATAAACTTATTCCGTATTTCAATTTGCACGGACCAGATGCAACAAAATTAGGTATATAAATAATTATTTAATTAAATTATTTATCAGTGCCCTTTTAAGATACCTGGTGTCAACGAAATATATCTAATAAGATTCCCCGGGTCAAATTACCCACATATACACATTTTTAGCTCCGTTTGTCCAGTCGTTTCTGTAGAAACAATCAGTAGATAGAAGCTAATTGCAACATCCTTTCAAGTTTGACACTGCGGTTCACATGAGGGAAGATTAACGATTCAGATCCACAATGGAATAGTCAATCGCATGAATCGGCATAACTTCAGTTACGGGCGGACATCACACAAAATCTTTCTCGATTTTGTTCAGTGGATTATCGGGCATCGATAATGACCGAGAAAAGCTACACCGGTGTAATCCTTTAAGTCATCTGAGGTCGAAGGCGCCTATTCCATGACATTACCCTGGACATGTGACAAATGTGTACCAAATATATATTCTAGGCTGCTAGGAACTCTCTTGTCTGCTCATATATGTCCCTTTAAATCGTCTTTAATGACGAGTGACAATCACGACATGCATGAAAATATCGTCACCGCTGATGACGATATACCGAAATCCGACATACGGTGTTTTATTATTAAGGGGTTTGGGATTGAACCCGGGAAGATTTGGAAGGGGCGGAACCCATTAACTACAACACGCGTAGATATTTATTAAAAATACATGTATGAGTGAACATAAACATGAAATGATGAGTCTGGATGAAAATGATCTAACTATATATATTTTTTTCTATTTTTTTCCGTTGAGGTTCTTCTTTTGTTGTTGATGTTGTTGTTGTTGTTGTTTGTGGTGGTGGTGGTGATGGTGACCTCTCTCTAGCCGCCTCGTATCTGGTTCTGTCTTCTTGGCATGCAGCTTTAAACTCGTGTGCCTTTCTGACTGTGTCTGCCTTCTCGGCCTCAGAGTAGGAGCAGGTGCTGCTGCTGTTGTTGGTGCTGCTGGTCTCGGTGGAGGTAGAAGACTCCGGGCAGGTGTATTCCGGAGTCCTCAGGTTGAATGGTGAATCAATCTCCATCCCGGCATCGGCAGCAGCTGGCTGGATCTCGTCGGTCAGCATTCCAGTGGGGGGAGAAGTGGTGTGGGCGTCTCTCATACCTCTCCCGAGCTGGACTACCGATAGCATCTTCGGTGGTGCACAGGCGACCATCAGTCTTCGCGGCCGAGTGGGAGGAGGCAGCCAGCCGATCCACAGCTGCCCTCTTCTTATACTCCACTCAGCTTTCCGAGCTGCGTCCCTGCGTCGACGTGAAGGGGCCTATTCATCCTCGTCCCTGCTCCAGTGGTAACATTCCTGCCGACGGTCTTGAGCCCCTGGTGGAGTCCAGCTGCTGAAGTCCTGTACTCCAAGGATAGAGTCACGAAGCCCCCCTTAGCATGGTGAAGATTCCAGCTAAGGGTCTCCACACTCCACAACGCATAGTCAACCCAATGTCGCTAACAAAGACGAGGGGATACGGTGTGCGGAGTTTGTCCGACATTTAGCTTTGGTGCGGACGCCGCTGAAACCACTTTCGTCTTATATCGTCTTGTACGTATTACCTCAGTAAAAATATCGCCTTGATAACCTTTGCCAAGCGCGTTATATGATGTTTTCTGGTACCGATTGGCCTGTAAATTTGGGTCTCGTATTCTAAAATGTGCCACATGCAGGACATTGTAAATATTTGGGCGCAATCGGACATGAGGGTGATATATACACACGCGATAAAATCGTGACAGATAAACACACAGACACACACACACATCTACCTGTTTTATCGTGACAGATAAACACACACACACCTGTTTTAGGCGCCAATCGAAGACCCATGACGGAACACAACCAAATGAGGACTTTAGTTTTACCAATAGATAGCGAGAAAAGAAATGACTCTTGATATTCTCTATGTGTCTACTAACCTGTTTAAGGGTATAAATTTCCTGCAATATTGCATATTTAGAACGTGACTTTTGTCCAGCAAATGGGAACCTCGTGTGTAACGATTGAGGACTCGATTTACACACCTCTGATTCGTGAATGCACACTGTCAATATAGACACAACAACGTCTTCCGATGACCAACTGATGCAGGCTACCAAATGGAGACTACCCCGGGATTATCACACTATGGAGTTCATTAGGGCAAGGGGTATTGTTTTACAAATGTATGGATTGTGTGTATTATTTTCGGTGTGAGTCCTGACGAAGAAGTATTTTTCTCTAAATTACTATACTGTACATCGCGTATTTTTCCTGTTTATGTCATCAACGTGTACGTTTTTTTTATGACTGGTACCAAACATATTCTGTTATAAGATTTGATCAAACGCCACTGGTTGTCACTAATATGAATAGTGGAGCAACCACACATGCTGTATCCCGAATTTGATTTTCATCACCAACGCAGGTCCTGTCATAAAAGAATTAATGCTGCACCAGCACAACTGCCGTCATGAAATGGTTAATGCTGCAACAGTGAAGCTCCCGTCATGAAAGGGTTAATGCTGCACCAACGCACCTCCCGTCATGAAATAATTAATGCTGCACCAGCGCATCTCCCGTCATGAAAGGATTAATGCTGCACCAGTGCAGCTCCCGTCATGATAGGGTTAATGATGCACCAACGCAGCTCCCGTCATGAAAGGGTTAATACTGCACCAATGCAGCTCCCATCATAAAAATGTTAATGCGGCACCAACACAGCTCCCCATCATGAACGGGTTAATGATGCACCAGCACAGAACCCATCATAAAATAATTAATACTGCACCAACGCAGCTTCCGTCACGAAAGAATTAATGCTGCCTCAACGCAGCTCCTGTCATGAAAGACTTAATGCTGCACCAGCACAGCTCCCGTCATGAAAGGGTTAATGCTGCACCAACGCAACTCCCATCATAAAAGAATAAATGCTGCACCAGCACAGTTCCCATCACAAACGAATTAATGCTGCACCAGCTCAGTTCATTTCATGAAAGGGTTAAAGCTGCACCAACGAGCTCCCGCCATGAAAGGGTTAATGCTGCTTCACAAACGCAGCTCCCATCATAAAAGAATTAACGCTGCACCTGCACAGCCCCGTCATGAAAGAATTAATGCTGCCCCAACGCAGCTCCCGTCATGAAATAATTAATGTTGCACCAGCACAGCTCCCATCATAAAAAGGTTAATGTTGCACTAGCGCAGCTCCCCGTCATGAAAAGGTTAATGCTGCAACAACACAGCTGACGAAAGGTTTGATGCCCCAGATTTGTTACACCCCAGGAACGTTCAAATAAATCGATTTCTTGAGTTCTGCATTCCTGGCGTTTAGGGGCCAGAGACCCACACAAAACCCCAAAAATGAATTATATTTGCACTTTTGAGTACAAAGCTAATTTTTGTATTAATTGTGATCCAGCAATTACTGATCAACAATACACAATTTTTTAAACGAAATTTCCTGGCGTTTTCATTTCAGAAAGGGGGTTTTGAAAGTATCCCCAAAACCCCAAAAAATGACTTCTATTTGCACTTTCGAGTACATAAGTTGATTTTCATATTAATAGTGCTCTAGTCGTCACTGATTAATAATACACAATTTCTGAAACAAAATTCCTTGGCGTTTTCATTTCTGAGTGGGTTTTATTAAAGTGTCCCCAAAAAACTAGAAAATCAATTTCCTCAATAGTTATCCTGCTATCGCTAGTCATAATAACCTCGTTTAAGAAACGAAATTCCGTGCGTTTTCATTTAAGAAGCACAGGTCACCTGCAACAATTGACCCTACCCCAATAATACTTAATTATATAGGAGTAAGTATTATTGGGGAGGGTAATTTTTGTGCTGGGGGATATGTGTTAAGGAGATGGTGGGTTCGAATTAAGTACCAAACGAAAACCCGAAAAATTGTTTTATTTGCACTGCCGTACGCACAGATAATATTTTTTCTTAATACTATCTCCACTATCATCATTGTTCACAGACCAAATGGTAAAAAGAAAACTTGGTCAGAGTCAATGGTGTGGTAAAACCTAGCATTTCATATGACCATAAAAGCGATAAAAAAATGCAGTATTCCTTTTAATTAAACGTGACTTTGTTAGGTATTTATTAAGCTGTACAATCATGTATTATGCGAAGCCTGTATTCTATGAACACTTTCAGGTGGGACATTCCCATTTATGATTCGATTTATTTGAAAGTATGTTGTTGCTATATAACAGGATACCTAAACACCGGACTCACCCCATCGGATAAATGATGTGTCCCTATCATGGGCATAATCCTGCACAATGGGGAAAGACAAGTTTGTGCGAATCAATGTCAAGTATGACCGCGTTGGGAATTTCTTCGAATGCTGCAGAACTATATAGACATTTGAAGCGATGACGATGACAGATTTATGTCAAGCATAAACAAGGGCAGAATTGATTGTTGATGTCAGACAGAACCCGGCTAAACAATATTCGCATTGAAGTAGTGTCATTCAACTATTGGCGTCAACTCAAGAGTTATTCATGAGTTGATATCCAACGTCATGGGTGTTTTCAAAAGTGGGCGAGCAACTCTCCGTGGACCAGTTTTCTAATTGATTTTACAGAAAAACTTTCGTCGTCAATACTTTCCGAGAACTACTTTCTGGAGAAGCCCTTTAGCTAAGATATGTATTATTCTTGGTCAGAATCAATGGTGAAGTAACATCTTGCATTTCATAGTTTTATACAACCGATAAAACAATGGAAAATCTATAATATGCAATATTTTTGTCATTTTTTCGGGCAGTATCGGGGAAACAACATTTTCAAAATCCGCTTTGGGGGGAATTTTATGGAGTTCTTTGAAAAAAACTCCTATTTACGTGCATAGCTTTACTGTTTGATATTTCGTTCTGGTGGACTTATTAATAAATTATTATTGTTGTCATTACAAAATCCAAAATAGCGGACAAAATGGTGTGCGGAAGTGGTAAAATTGTGCAAATTTCGCTACATTTTACCAGATAATTTCCATTTTTTGTTAAAAAAAAATGTACCATGCTAAATCGATATCTGATAGTAATGAGCCATATCGTGAGGATTTGGCCCTTCAGTGTCCATCAAATTAAAATAGATTTAAAATACAATTTCGAAGACAAATCAATTATTATTGTCATGCCCAGAAGGGAATTGAACTCACCCGTGTACTGAATACTGAATACCAATACGATGGCAGATATGAACAATTAATGCCCATTTTAGCAGAAACGATGGCATCAATATCGAAAATAGGGACAAACTGGCGACCGGCAGCAGTAAAGTTGGGCAAGTTCGACTGAAGGTCACCAGACTGTTTCCATGGTATCAAAAATAAAAACATATTATTTTCATTAATTTATATTGTAACTAAATCTTCTCATATAATTTATAGCCAATGGTGCTATATGCCATGAAATGAGTGTCAAAAGCCACCAAACTTGTATCCAAACATATCCAATGAGTTTCCAAAACCACTTAACGAGTGTCATCTAAGAAGCTTAAGTCTCAAACCACCATCTTAATTAATATAGTATACCAAACCAACACAGTCCATAGAACGGGCACCACCAATTGCCAACCGGTGTCGCGAACCACCCAATACGCATCCCAATCGACCCAAATAGTGTCGCAAACCATCCAAATGGTGCCCAAACACACCGTAATGAGTAATCCAAACCATCCAACGGTTGACACCATATATCATCCAGAGAATGTCCCAAATCATACACGCGGTGTTCTAAACCTCACAACGAGCATCTCATATCATCAATTGAGAACCCCACACCATCCCATGTGTGTTCAATAAAACCAATCAATGAGTGTTCATTCCCATCCAATGGCCGTCCCATGCAACATTAGTCGCATTCCTTATGTCAATTTGCATTTTTTGTTTGTTAAAAACGATCTGAAAACGGATTATGTATGCTTAGTAGGTGTGTTTTCGGGATTGACTTGTTTCCATTCTTGAATTTTGGCGGGTCGGCCTAAATCGGGGTCAACATCATTTAGAGAGCGTTTCTTATTTACAGAAAACGGTATATGGTGCCATCTGGCGTATGGTGATCGGTGCTATTTGAAACTTCTCCAAACTACCAGATATGACCATTACATGTATTTTTGACAATTGATGTGATCGGTTCATTCTTGTTGGCTACAGTTGTGATCAAAATTTAACACTGAGCCCTATGGGGATTCTAGTACTTTGGATAGATTGCGCCATTTCGGGTATGGTGGTATGCGCGAACTGATATTCATAAAAAATTCTAAGTATGAAACACAGACGTAGTTTTGAAAGGAATGGATGTGATCAGATGATTCTTGCTGGCTACAGTTGCGATCAAAATTTAACACTTAACCCTATGGAGAATTTCGTGTTATGCTCAAACGTTGATTGTAATATCACTTATTGGCAATCGTGCGCAAATATATGAAGTTTAATACTCGTGTTTGACCCACTCTAACTATCCGTGATTTACTAGTTGCAACATACGATATAGTTATGCCTCAAGATACAGTAATTGGCAAAAGTAAGAGTCGAATGGTTTTGTATTTTCAATAATATGCAGCATGTTCAATCAAATGAAAATATTCACAACAAGACTGTTCACGATGTGATTACATATTATATCATTGTTTTATTTGATACTTGTCTGTATTGTTGTCCACTGACTAGTTTTAAAACCACATCGTTGATCATAACGGGATGTAGTGTCACAAATACACAGGTATAGATGGTAGTTATTCGCTGTCATTAATTCAATCGTTGTCATAGGATTCTATCCCACATGCATTGAGAGAAGTTGTGTTTTCGCAGGATTTGTGCTACTGATAAACGGACATTTCGTTGCTGCTGAGATCATTAATATAGCGATATAGGCTTGCTTTCACGCTTCCCACGCCAGTTACATTTGACCAACTTCAGTGCAGTAACTGAAACCCAACATTCACCATCAATATTCTGACCACAGTTAATCTCCACGCTTCGTGTATAGCTGCGAAAAGCAAGTAAATTCGAATTTCCACTCGAGTGGAGCTTAATGAGTAAAATAGGTATCAACCATAGATGCATGATGATACCCACCCCAGTTGGTGGCAGTCTAGACAGTTTGACCTACATTCTCTGCAGTACTCCCGTTGGAGTTTGACCTATATTCTCCGCCCACGCGTCGGTCTATTTGTACCGGTTGGACATGTCCGGACATGACCCGCTGGTTATATCCAGATTTCTCCATATGAATGGTATATTATCTACATGTATATCACGTGATGATCTCGGGGGGGGGGGGGGGGGGTAGCTTCAGTCTTGAATATTAAAGGAATACTAGTCTCTCACGGGGGATGATTATTAAAGTGACACTCACTATGGATGAATGTTAAAGTAACACATGGCGCACACTGTGGGATAATGTTAAAGTGACACTCGCATTGAAAACTTCCAAAAAGTTCAAAAAGGTCAAAAAGTTCAAAAAGTTCAAAAAGTTCAAAAAGGTCAAAAAGTTCAAAAAGTTCCAAAATTTCAAAAAGTTCAAAAAGTTCAAAAATTTCAAAAACTTACAAAATTTCAAAAATTTCGAAAAACTTCAAAAACTTCAAAAACTTCACAAATTTCACAAATTTCACAAATTTCAAAAAACTTCAAAAATTAAACAAAATTCAGGATTTAGTCATAAATGTGACCCGCTATATCAAATCCAGTCGGAAGTCGGTTTTTTTTATCCTGTGCCAATGCATTCTCTTATATATGCGAGTCGCCCGCGGCGGCGGCGGCGGCGGCGGCGGCGGCGGCGGCGGCGGTAACTACATAATCCTATGGCATGCAAAGAAATTGGCGGCCGCCGCCGCCGGCGGCGGCGGCGGCGGCGGTTAAGGATTTAGTCAGTGATGATACTGTTGTTGTTGTTGTTGTTGGTGTTGTTGGTGTTGTTGTTGTTGTTGTGGCTGATGATACTGTTGTTGTTGTTGTTGTTGTTCTGAAGGCGTGTGTTTAACTTTGATATGACGCTTCAAACTATCTTGCCAAGCATAGACACTTAAGCACTCTTCACATTGATACTTCATTTTCCTATATAATCAGTGAAATCGAGCGTTCTTCTATGCACCTATATTTATATAGAACAGAAACAAGGGAAACGTGGTGGACTAGTTAACTAGTTCAGGCTGTCGTTCACAATGTCTCTTAGTGTTGTTTGTACTGGATACAAATTTATCACATTGGCTACAATACAACCTACCTATCCAAATGTCAATGCAATTATGAGTGAATTCAATATGAGAGTATATATATATATAAGCATTTGTATCGACATCTCGTGAATCTATCGAAATATCTTACTTCTCTTTCCAAATTGCGTAATAATTATGTTGAGGTTCAGTGGGTACGTCCTATATATCCAGCTGAAGGCAGAATGGACAATTGCTTCCTCTGATGTACAGTTAGTTTGAATCAGTAAACATATGCACATGATTGTGTCTGTGCAACTTGAAACAATACAATTAAAATCTGGTCGTTTTCGGCGGCGGCCGTAATGCGCATGTCAACGCCGCGCCGCCTGCGGCGGCGGCGGCGGCGGCGGCGGCGGCGGTTAAGGATTTAGTCACAAATATGGCTTGTTTCCATTCATCGGAAAACTATGGGGGTAAGGTGGTGAGCGCCACCGAAAAAAGCAAGTGAGCGAGGGAAAAAAGAGAAAAATAACATGACAAGTGGTACATAGTACAATTTATTATATTAACTATTCACTGTCACTTTCGTCCGAATTGTCATCACTTTCGTCAGATGTGTCATTTGTTTCGTCCATGAACTTTTCTAGCAATGGTCTGTACTTTAATTTATATATATATATATATATATACACACAATTGATATTAATATGTTTGCCAATAATTTACACACCCATGAATCGATCTGAAAACATTATGGTTCATTGTCAACATTTTTGACGAGTAGTTGTCAATATTTAGACATTCCTGGAAGAAATTATCCCAACTGCCTTCCCGTTCGACCCATTGGTCAGTGTATAATGTCACGATAGTGTGTGCCCATTGCACAATTTCGCTGACCAATGAGAAGTCGTTGTCTTTGTATGCTTTTAAACACATTTTTACTGTGAACAGGAATGCAGCCATTATTCTCTCCCATGTGTAGGGGCCATCTTCCCGAAATATATTGTCCAACAAGTCACTAAATATATAGGGAAAATGATCCCTATCGTAATTGTCCAATTTCCCTGTCAGCTCATTTAACAGCCACATGTTATAATTTTCCAGCTGTTGAAGTATTCTTCTTGTGCAGTCACGTATTTCATCTAACTGTGATAAATAAAAGTTATTAGTGTCTGGGTAATGAAAGCCGTTTCTCAGAATGATATGCCTGACATAACTTTTCATCAAATATTTCGTAACTGCGCCAACTTCCATACTGTTCAATTTCTTGAGCTGTGTATCCATTATTATTTTTTTCCCTTCTACGTCAGACATAAAATATCAACAGTCCCTTTATTATGTTGAGTCAGCTAACCAATCAAAATGCATGATATTAACGTGTTCCGACATGTTTCATTTCTAATTTTAGATGTTAAATGTGCCGACATTGTTCTTTGTTATTGTAAAAAAATTGGCGCGCGTGCGGCCCCCCTCACCCCCTCACTGCCGCCGCGCCAATTTTTTTACAACAACAAAGAACAATGTCGGCACATTTAACATCTAAAATTAGAAATGAAACATGTCGGAACACGTTAATATCATGCATTTTGATTGGTTAGCTGACTCAACATAATAAAGGGACTGTTGATATTTTATGTCTGACGTAGAAGGGAAAAAAATAATAATGGATACACAGCTCAAGAAATTGAACAGTATGGAAGTTGGCGCAGTTACGAAATATTTGATGAAAAGTTATGTCAGGCATATCATTCTGAGAAACGGCTTTCATTACCCAGACACTAATAACTTTTATTTATCAGAGTTAGATGAAATACGTGACTGCACAAGAAGAATACTTCAACAGCTGGAAAATTATAACATGTGGCTGTTAAATGAGCTGACAGGGAAATTGGACAATTACGATAGGGATCATTTTCCCTATATATTTAGTGACTTGTTGGACAATATATTTCGGGAAGATGGCCCCTACACATGGGAGAGAATAATGGCTGCATTCCTGTTCACAGTAAAAATGTGTTTAAAAGCATACAAAGACAACGACTTCTCATTGGTCAGCGAAATTGTGCAATGGGCACACACTATCGTGACATTATACACTGACCAATGGGTCGAACGGGAAGGCAGTTGGGATAATTTCTTCCAGGAATGTCTAAATATTGACAACTACTCGTCAAAAATGTTGACAATGAACCATAATGTTTTCAGATCGATTCATGGATGTGTAAATTATTGGCAAACATATTAATATCAATTGTGTGTATATATATATATATATATATTAAAGTACAGACCATTGCTAGAAAAGTTCATGGACGAAACAAATGACACATCTGACGAAAGTGATGACAATTCGGACGAAAGTGACAGTGAATAGTTAATATAATAAATTGTACTATGTACCACTTGTCATGTTATTTTTCTCTTTTTTCCCTCGCTCACTTGCTTTTTTCGGTGGCGCTCACCACCTTACCCCCATAGTTTTCCGATGAATGGAAACAAGCCATATTTGTGACTAAATCCTTAACCGCCGCCGCCGCCGCCGCCGCCGGCGGCGCGGCGTTGACATGCGCATTACGGCCGCCGCCGAAAACGACCAGATTTTAATTGTATTGTTTCAAGTTGCACAGACACAATCATGTGCATATGTTTACTGATTCAAACTAACTGTACATCAGAGGAAGCAATTGTCCATTCTGCCTTCATATGGATATATAGGACGTACCCACTGAACCTCAACATAATTATTACGCAATTTGGAAAGAGAAGTAAGATATTTCGATAGATTCACGAGATGTCGATACAAATGCTTATATATATATATACTCTCATATTGAATTCACTCATAATTGCATTGACATTTGGATAGGTAGGTTGTATTGTAGCCAATGTGATAAATTTGTATCCAGTACAAACAACACTAAGAGACGTTGTGAACGACAGCCTGAACTAGTTAACTAGTCCACAACGTTTCCCTTGTTTCTGTTCTATATAAATATAGGTGCATAGAAGAACGCTCGATTTCACTGATTATATAGGAAAATGAAGTATCAATGTGAAGAGTGCTTAAGTGTCTATGCTTGGCAAGATAGTTTGAAGCGTCATATCAAAGTTAAACACACGCCTTCAGAACAACAACAACAACAACAACAGTATCATCAGCCACAACAACAACAACAACAACACCAACAACACCAACAACAACAACAACAACAACAGTATCATCACTGACTAAATCCTTAACCGCCGCCGCCGCCGCCGGCGGCGGCGGCCGCCAATTTCTTTGCATGCCATAGGATTATGTAGTTACCGCCGCCGCCGCCGCCGCCGCCGCGGGCGACTCGCATATATAAGAGAATGCATTGGCACAGGATAAAAAAAACCGACTTCCGACTGGATTTGATATAGCGTGTCACATTTATGACTAAATCCTGAATTTTGTTTAATTTTTGAAGTTTTTTGAAATTTGTGAAATTTGTGAAATTTGTGAAGTTTTTGAAGTTTTTGAAGTTTTTCGAAATTTTTGAAATTTTGTAAGTTTTTGAACTTTTTGAACTTTTTGAACTTTTTGAAATTTTTGAACTTTTTGAACTTTTTGACCTTTTTGAACTTTTTGAACTTTTTGAACTTTTTGAACTTTTTGACCTTTTTGAACTTTTTGGAAGTTTTCAATGCGAGTGTCACTTTAACATTATCCCACAGTGTGCGCCATGTGTTACTTTAACATTCATCCATAGTGAGTGTCACTTTAATAATCATCCCCCGTGAGAGACTAGTATTCCTTTAATATTCAAGACTGAAGCTACCCCCCCCCCCCCCCGAGATCATCACGTGATATACATGTAGATAATATACCATTCATATGGAGAAATCTGGATATAACCAGCGGGTCATGTCCGGACATGTCCAACCGGTACAAATAGACCGACGCGTGGGCGGAGAATATAGGTCAAACTCCAACGGGAGTACTGCAGAGAATGTAGGTCAAACTGTCTAGACTGCCACCAACTGGGGTGGGTATCATCAGATGCATGTTCCTGCATTCCGAGTAGGTGCTTAGTAACCGCTACTAATGAGCTATCGGGCCCGGTGGCAAAGTCTCCCGATCTTATCATGATCAGTGGCCTATGCAGAAATGCATGGCTGCAGATATAGTTTTAGACATGAATGTGCCCAACTTTGAACAAAGCCAGCACCATGTGATTAGGCACTGACTAAATTAAGGCAATACCAATAAATGATTAGTACACAATTGTGGTATTTGATTAGCAACCGCTGCTAACCTTAAATAAGACATCTGATTCACTTTGACGACCAGGTATATCTCAAATTTCACATTTGGGTATTAACTGTATCGGAAACGCAAACGTTGAATTACGACCCTATAAGCTATAATTGCAATTTCCAGTAAATTCCCGGTAATTTCCTAGACTACGTTTCTCGATCTTATAATGATCAATGTCCCATGGTGCAGAAACATGTACAGTTTCATATCTGTGTCACCATATGAACATAACCAATACCATCTGACTATAGCCACTATCTCATTTACGGGAAAATACCATGGCCGGTTCAAAGCCAAGTATATTATTGGGGGAGAACGAATCATTTAGCCTAAGTTGATGGTTTGTCACAACAGATGGAGTCATGATACATTATGGAGGATGATGGAAGGGTCCCCTTAACTATGTTCTTCAACATAGCATTGTCCCCACGCTGTGTCACTTGTATCTTACTGTGTTGTACTATATGTAAGACCAAGCACATAATGCACATATACCGGTATATCTTCTTATAAATACATTATCTCTTAGAAAGTGTTCAGAGATGTCTTGCCTATTTATACTGACAATTTTTTTTATTCTTGTGGCAAAATATTTGAGGGAGAGATTTGTTATGTTGACAAAGATGTTAATTTACATGTAGTATGTGGACGGAGAAAGTGTTTTCTTTATACTCTAATGAACATAATTTAAACTCCCAATTTGGATAAACCCGACCAGGAATTATAGAACAACCATCTATATAAGCCCAGCAATATTTAGCAATAATGATAACATTGTTTAACATTTTTAAACAATACCACCCTATCCACATCTATTTGGCTAAATATATCATTGGCATATAGATGAGTTGTTGTAGTTGTTAAGTTGATGCTGGTCGGGTTTCTCCAAATTTATTACTAAAACAGAATGTCCCATAAGCTACGGTGGCTGGTTTAGGATATGATAATTTGTTTTTTTATTTCCCATAATACTAATTCGTGGCCACGAAATAACTAATTTGGTGGCCACAAAATACTAATTCGGGGCCAAGAAATAACTAATTCGTGGTCACGAAATCCTAATTCGGGGCCACGAAATAACTGATTAACCTTTGCATATATATCCAGATACCATTTGGTATGGTTACACTGACTTGACGATGTTTTAGAGACAATGAGTACGATCGCAGAGTAGCTACTATAAACCCCTTATGGCGTGGGACCCGGGCTCTATGGGGGTATGGACGTCATATATAAACTATCCCAGAGAGAACGGGGAAACACGGGTCAGGTGGCTCCAAGACAAACTGACTATTCATTAGTTTTTACCACAGGGGATCGAATGGGAATGCCATTTCTCTCGGCATATTGGCCAATGTAAGTCAAATAAGGGGGTTTGTAGGGTGGGCCCAAAACAAGCTTATAAATATTCACCCCTTTCAACCATACCTGAACCAAAATGGTCGCTGCTCAGAAGGGGTCAAATGGGGTACACATTAATTCTCGGTCACTTGACCGATATAGATCAAATAAAGAGTGTTGTATCGTGGTTCACAAAGAAACCTAAACGTTCACACTCTCATCGCAGCTCAGAGGGGTCCATATATGGTACCATGCAACCCCCCCCCATTTTAGGTCGAATACAGTGTGTTGTATGGTGACCCCTGAGACAAACTAAATGTTTACCCGCTTTCACCATCCCCGATCCAAAATGGTCACCCCAGATGGGTTCAAATATGACACCTATACAATTTCTCGACCCCTTAACCGTTTGACGTGGTATAATTGGTGATGTATTGTGTCCCCCCCCAATATATACTGAATGTCGTGGGTGCCCATGTAACCCACCCCAGGACGACGGCAGCTTTGGATCGGGTTGGTGAAAGGGGTGATTCCTTAATTTGTTTTACGGGCCACACTGGAACACGCTTTATCTCAAATCGCCGTGGCTCATGCCAAGACGGTGGACAACTGCAACCAGATCATCTCTATCCGCTTCCATTACAACAGTGACTGACGATCGTATATCACAATTAGTTATTTAGTTGCCACGAATTAGTTATTTCATGGCCACGAATTAGTTATTTCGTGGCCACGAATTAGTTAGTTCATGGCCACGCAATAAAAAAATATTCACATGACCTAAAAGATTTGACTGACACTAACATAAATATGACTCCGTATTATGCGGTACTTCGTCCTGGCAATAAACATTAATTTTGTCAATTGATGGAAAAAATACCATCAATCAATTTTACAACGTAATCCTGAAACTTTATAGTCTTGATAAACATTGCATTTGTATAATAGTGACGCACGTGATTGTGATGTATATGATTGATGTAAACCACATTTTTTCAACTTCTGTATCTGACTATATTGCATGTTAATTTTGTAAAATCACATGTAGTTACGATAGATTACATGTAAGAGCCATGCATATATGATAGCCAATAAGTTCCACCACTGTGAACATTTGAGTAAATTGTCAAACGTTAGTTTTGTTCGCATCAGTGGTACTGTACCAGCAGAGACTTATCTGACGACACCATTCTCAAAAATACATTGCAGAGTCATACTTGACATATGTGCACAATTTCAACTTGCACAATTCATGAAAAGGCTAATCGTGTTAGTTAATATCTGTATAATCGGGAAACGCTCTTGAAATTTTTAAAACCGTCCAAACAATTTGTTTTCACTAAAATGGCAGACTGGAACAAGTAGACTATGAAAGTAGACCGCCATATTTGATACTTTTGTTAATTTCAACACGCAAAGTCCACCAGAAGGTTAGGATTGATATTTGTATAATAAGCAAACGACGCTCTTTAAATTCTTAAAACAGTCCAAAAACTTTTTTTCCAATAAAATTTCAACTGCACACAGGTAAGCTCTGAAAGAAAACACGTATTGATAAATAAACCGTTCGCATGTCGTCTTAGACAATCCGAAATGGCGCGACCGTTGTTTTCGACCAAATAAAACTGACTTGTGAAATCAGCGGGGGTGGGGTAGGGGTAGCTTTTCTGCGATATCTTTACCAAAAATCGATGTATCGAAGTTTTGTTTGTGGCATATGACCAAGATATCCTTGTAGATTGTTCATGTTCGTCCATATGTGCTATAGCTCATTTTAAGAATATACAATACCTTAATATTTGGGAAAGAAAATTGAAAATGCAGTCATAAATGCAATTCGTCTGATGATTTTTGATAAAATTCCACATTAAGATATGTAATTAAGTAATTTCAGGGCCACCAAACTCGGTCACGTGGTTACTATTTTTAGTGTACAAATGGCCGACGGATTTATCACCTCAAAGTAAGTACTGAGTTCTGTATAGCTTTGTTGTTCAATTACCCGTTAGTAAACCCACTGGAAAGAAGGCGGAGTAAAAAAATAAAAAGGAAGGATTAGATAAATTTCCATCAGATGTTTCGAGTTCTTTGTGATGCCTTCCCAACTAGTTTAACTTGCCTATTGTCGACGTATAGCAAATTGCGATCGCGCTCAATCAATTTCACTTTAATCGTCAATATAGTCGCTAAACGGAGATAATCTATTGATTTGGATTGTGTACGAGAAACAAAATTTCTCTGGAATATTTTTAATATGCACTTGTTGGCAAATTATTAACAATTGATTGTCTTAAACCTATTTATATAAAATAGGTAACGCTCGTACTGCGGGTAACGCTCACGTCACACACACGGATATTCACATTTTCACACCAGTTTCTATATACATCGATCCATTTTATCCAGCGGAAATAATGAGTTGACTATTATCTTACATGAGATTTTTTTTTATATTTCCACAGGTTATATTGTCGCAATTTCCAGAATATGGCAGAGTCATCACTACCAAATGTCGTGTCTATATAAGCTTGCAACGCTTTATATATATCTGGAATGAGCGCCATCAATTTTGAAATTGCCAGATTTTCTTCCTGATCCTGATCTGTGATTGCACCGATAGTTTGACTTTCTGCCATTCTTTATAGTATAATATAATTATGTCGTACTTTTAGATCGATAGTTAGAATATTTTCTTCAAGTTTCGATTGTGAAGTGAACTGTTCCATCTATCGGAAAACGCGAGGGATAATGGGGGTAACTACAACTAGAGTGGTACAAATTGAATATTATAGTTTGTGAATTTTGATCTGGGATGTGTAATTGGAAAACAAAAACTTTGACAAAAACATCTCCTCTTGACGAAAAAAGACCAATAATCAGTGCCCCGAAAAACAATTATCGGTCCCGATTGTGTTCCATAACACGTTTTTTTCTTGACACAATTAGGTTTGGATTGCATTATAATGCAACGGGTTTCCCACAGCGCTAATAATGACATGTTCCACAAATTATTGTTTTATGTAGAGGGGAATTCGTTCCTTTTGTTTATATTGTAAATAAATAAGCTCCATGAATTCTCCGTTACTATTTCCCAGTTCCTAGTTCCCAGTTCTCAAAATATAATAATAATCGTTACCTAATCGCCTATTTATGCATAACCACAGCAGCCACGGGGCTATCCTTGTGTATTCTTTATGTGCCACCTCTATAGTAGTCCAACTAGAAATCACAAACCTAGTCACATACGCTCGTCCAGCTGTTCAACAATTGGGCGAAAGTCGTGCGTGGTGTAAAAATAGGACATTTTTTGTTGCTAAACGGGACTATCCTTATGGATTCTTCTTGTGACACGACTAGTCCATCTAGAAAACACAAACTGGTTCACATATGTCTGTCCAGCTGTTCAAAAATTGGGTGTAAGTGGTGCGTGGGGTAAATATAATGAAAAAATGTCATATTTCGTTGCTAAATCGCCAGCGTAGGCATAACCATATAGCAGTCACGGGGTTATCCTTGTGGATTCTTCTTGTGTCACCACTAGTCCACTAGACATCGCAAAACAAGTCACATGCGCCCGTCCATCTGTTCACAAATTGGGCGTCATGCGTGGGGTCAAAATAATGAAAAAAGGGTCATTTTTCTCAAATACGTACATTATCGACCTATAATTTTAATCAGGTACATATAGTGATTATTTGATTCTGAAATAAGCTGATAATGGAGTCATAGTCGTCATTTCGTGTTATGGCGCGAACCACAGTGAAAACACATGTTAATGAGCGTACACCTGAAACGTAGTGGATTGGCTTATTTTTATCATTGTCCGCACATGATCTGCTTAGACTCCACTCTATATGAGTCAATAATGTGACTTATATGGTCTCTTTTTCAGCACATTATCGACTCAAAAGGAGGCAATTCTAAGCAGATTATTTACCTAAAATATAGCTCCTTATAAGCTAATAATGTGCTGGTTTTCAGGAGAACAGGCTGGATTAAGCAACGAAAAATTACCTTTTTTATTTTCACCCCACTCACTACTCACGTACTACTTTTGAACAGCTAGACGGGCGTATATGACCTAGTTTATGATTTCTAAATGGAAGAGTGGCGACATAAGAAGAATCCAAATGGATAGCCCCGTGGCTGCTGTGGTTATGCATACATAGGGAATTTAGCAACGAAAAATGACATATTATTACCCCACGCACGACTTTATGGGAGGCCCTTTTCACATTTATTATTTATTTACGCTTAAGCAAATATTTGTGAATAAATGTGAAAAGGCCCTCCCATACGACTTAGGGTCAATTTTTGAACAGTTGGACGTGCGTATCTGACATGGTTTGTGATTTCTAGATGGACTAGTGGCGGCAGAAGAATAATCCACAATGATAGCCATGTGGCTGCTGTGGTTATGCATATATATAGGGGATTTAGCAACGACAAATTGCATGTTTTACCCTACGCACAACTTACTCCCAATTTTTGAACAACTGGACAGGTTTATAATGTGACCTAGTTTGTGATTTCTAGATGGACTAGTGGCGGCACAGAACGAATCCACAAGGAAAGCCCCGTGGCTGCTACGGTTATGCCTACGCAGGCGATTTAGCAACGTAGGACTGACTCCAATTTTTGAACAGCTTGACAGGCGTATGTGAACCAATTTGTGATTTCTAGATGGACTAGTGGTGGCACAAGAAGAATCCATAAGGATAGCCCCATGGCTGTTGTGGTTATGAATAGGCCTACATAAGGAATTTAGCAACAAAAAATGTCCTATTTTTACCCCACGCACGACTTTCGCACAATTTTGAACAGCTGGACAGGCGTATGTGACTTGATTTGTGATTTATAGATGGACTAGTGGTGGCACAAGAAGAATACAAAAGGGTGGCCCAGTAGCTGCTGTGGTTATGCACACATAGGCGATTTAGTAGCGATTATTATTATATTTTGAGAACTGGGTACTGCATGGGAAATAGTAACGGAATTCATGGAGCTAAAGAATATAGATCGTAAAAATACATCCTGTTCCATATGTACATGTAGGATTATCCTTGCAATATTGTCCGATAGTAGAATTGTTCATTGCCCGTTGGCGTTCTCGGCTGTTCCATAATACATACAGCTATTTGATATTACTGTGTGGGCGTTATCATGCCTCGTATGTTGTGTGGGCGTTACCAATATTGCATTTGAAGGCGCAGAGAGTGTATATGTGCGCAGAATTGCAAGATATATTTTGAAAACCATGCAGGAATATGTTTCTCATTTTTTGTGTATGATACCGGATGCTCTGATGCTTCTTACTGGTGAAATAGAGATAAATGTGTTGGCGCTATCAATAAAAGCCACCAGCGCGAAAATGGGTGAAAAGTAAGAGATTGAAATTTGTGCGAGGCATCAGCTTCATACGGGACTATATTTCTAAAAGCGGTTTTGTTCAACGGACAAAAGAAATATGTAGTTCTTCTTTCGCTAATATGGCACAACAAGAATATTTGTTGTTTTCGAGAAATACGCCTCGGAAGCGAGAATTAGCGATTTGTTATGAGTGTTTCGTTACCCATCACGTTACCGAGTTTAGTGGATCTGAATTTGTGGCAAGATCTCCCCATGTTTTTCGATTTCCAAGAACAAAGAAAGCCACTTACCGAACTTACTATGCGTAATAGCATGTTTTATTATCAGGTGGACGGGGAAACATAAAGGGGTACAGAAACAAAAGCCCCACACAAACCTGTTTCCATTAAAATATCAAGCTGGAAACAGGTAGATTCTGAAAATAGACACACTGGTGGTATAGAAACTGTTCTCATATCGCTTTTAACATTCCGAAAACGCGCGACCATTTTTTTGCGCATTTTGAGTTTTTGATTTGTTAAAAGCGATCTGAAAACTGATTTTGTATGCTTAGTATGTGTGTTTTCAGGATTGACTTGTTTCCATTCTTGAATTTTGGCGGGTCGGCCTAAATCGGGGTCAACATACTTTAGAGAGCGTTTCGTATTTACAGACAACGATAGATGGTGCCATCTGGCGTATGGTGATCGGTGCGATTTGACACTTCTCCAAACTACTAGATATGACCGTTACATGTATTTTTGAAACTTTTGATGTGATCGGTTAATTCTTGTTGGCTACAGTTGTGATCAAAATTTAACACTGAGTGCTATGGAGATTTTAGTACTTTGGATAAATGGCGCAACGTTGCGAATGATGATATGCGCGTACTGAAAGATACGCGTACCTAAAAAATACTAAGTATGAAACACAGACTTAGTTTTAAAAAGAATGGATTCTTGCTGGCTACAGTTGCGATCCAAATTTAACACTTAACCCTATGGAGAATTTCGTGTTATGCTCAAATGTTGATTGTAATATCACTTATTGACAATCGTGCGCAACTAAATATGAAGTTTAAAACTCGTGTTTGACCCACAGTAACTATCCGTGATTTAATAGTAGCAAGATATGATATAGCTATGCCTCAAGATACAGTAAAAGTAGGTGTTGACTGGTTTTTTAATTTCGACAAGATGCAGCCTGTTGAATCAAATGAAAATATTCACAACAAGACTGTTCACGATGTGATTACATATTATTATTGTTTTATTTGATACTTGTCTGTCCTGTTGTCCACTGGCTAGTTTTAAAACCACATCGTTTATCATAACGGGATGTAGTGTCTCACATACACATGTATATATAGTAGTTGTTCATTGTCATTAACTCAATCATTGTCATCGGTGTTTATCCCACATGCACTGAGAGAATCTGTGTTTTTGCAGGATTGTGCTACTGATAAATGGACATTTCGGTGCAGCTGAGATCTTTACTATAGCAGTATAGGCTTTGCTTTCACACTTCCCATGCCAGTTACTTTTGGCCAACTTCAGTACAGTGACTCAAACCCAACATTCACCATCAATATTCTGACCATAGTTAATCTCCATGCTTGGTGTATAGCTGTGAAAAGCAAGTAAATTCCGAGTAGGTGTTTAGTAACCGTTACTAAGGAGCTATCGGGACCGGTGGCAAAGTCTCCCGATCTTATAATGATCAGTGGCCTACGTAGAACATGGCTGCATTGTTTTAGACATGCATGTGCCCAACTCTGAACTAAACCAGCACCATGTGATTAGATACTGACTAAATTAAGGCAATACCAATGATTGATTAGTACAACATTGTGGTATTTGATTAGCAACCGTTGCTAGCCTTAAATAAGACATCTGGTTCACTTTGACGACCAGGTATATCTCAAATTTCACATTTGAGAATTAACTGCATCGGATAAACCCGACCAGGAATTATAGAACAACCATCTGTATAAGCCCAGCAATATTTAGCAATACATATGAACATGATAACATTGTTAAACATTTTTAAACAATACCACCCAATCCACATGTATATGGCTAAACATATCATTGGCATAGATGAGTTGTTGTAGCTGTTACATTGATGATGGTCGGGTTTCTTCAAATTTAATACTGAAACAGATTGATCCATAAGATACGGTGGCTGGTTTAGGACATGGGAATTTTGTTTTATTTTGTAATAATAACTATATTTTGTCGCCACGAAATAACTAATTCGTGGCCACGAAATTACTAATTCGTGGCCACGAAATACTAATTCGTGGCCTTTGCATATATCCAGATACATTTACGATATGGTTACACTAAGTTGATGTTTTAGAAACAATGCATACGATCGCAAAGACGCTACTATAAACAACATTATGGCATGGGGCCCGGGCTCTATGGGGGTAGGAACGTCCGATATAAACTAGCCCAGAGGGAATGGGGAAACACGGGTCAGGTGGCTCAAAGACATATTCAGTATTTTTCACCACAAGGGATCAAATGGGAATGACATTTCTCTCGGCATAATGTGCAATTTATGTCAAATAAGGGGTTTAGTAGGGTGGGCCCAAAACAAACTTATAAATATCACCCCTTTCAACCATACCCGATCCAAAATGGTCGCCGCTCAGAAGGGGTCAAAGGGGTACACATTATTTCTCGGTCACTTGAACGAAATATATCAAATGAAGGGTGTTGTACCGTGGCTCGCAAAGCAAGCTAATTTTTCACACATTCAACCCATGCACTCTAGCGAAAATGATAACTGACCAGAGGGGTCCATATATGGTACAGTGTGTTGTAGGGTGACCCCTGAGACAAACTAAATATTCACCCGCTTTCACCATCCCCGATTCAAAATGGCCACCCCAGATGGGTTCAAATATGGTACCTATACAATTTCGCGGCCCCTTATCCATTTGATGTGGTATAAATTGGTGCTGTAGGGTGGCCCCAAGATATACTGAGTGTCGTGGGTGCCTATTTAACCCACCCCCACAGGACGGCGGCAACTTTGGATCGGGTTGGTGAAAGGGATGATTACTTAATTTGTTTTACGTGCCACCCTGCAACACCTTTTATCTCAAATCGCCGTGGCTCATGCCAAGATGGTGGACAACTACAACCAGATCATCTCCACTTCCATTACAACAATGGGACTGACGATCGTATATCACAATTAGTTATTTCGTGGCCACGAATTATTTATTTCGTGGCCACGAATTAGTATTTCGTGGTCCGAAATAAAAAAAATATTCCCATATCCTAAAAGTTTTGACTGACACTTACATAAATATGACTCGCAGATTCGTTTGCACACAACTCCGTATTATGCGGCACTTCGTCCTGGCAATAAATATTAATTTTGTCAATTGATGAAAAAACACCATCAATCAATTTTACAACGTTATCCTGAAACTTTAGTCTTGATACACATTACATTTGTAGAATAGTGGACATCATCACCGAAGCACGTGATTGTGGTGTATATGATTGATGTGAACCACATTTTTTTTTATCAACTACTGTATCTGGTGGCCTGACTATATTGCATGTTAATTTTGTAAAATCACATGTAGTTACGATAGATTACATGTAAGAGCCATGCATATATGATAGCCATTAAGTTCCACCACTGTGAACATTTGAGTAAATTGTCAAACTATATATATGGTCCAAAGTTAAATTTTGATCGCAACTGTAGTACTGTACCCACAGAGACTAATCTGACGATACCAATATTCTCACAAATACATTTCAGAGTCATACTTGATATATGCGCATAATTTGAACTCGCACAATTGATGATAAGGCTAATCGTGTTAGTTATATTTTTTATAACCAGGAAACGCTCTCTATAGGGTCCAACGTTATTTTTGTTCGCAACTGTAGTACTGCACCCGCGGAGACTTATCTGACAACACCATTCTCAAAAATACATTTCATAGTCATACTTGACATATGTGCATAATTTATACTCGCACAATTCATGAAAAGGCTAATCGTGTCGGGGGGGGGGGGGGGGGGGTCGGACAAAAATTACCCCTTTAACAGTTGAAAACATGGGGTGGGTCTGGTTTTGGTCGAGGAAAAAAATTGCAATGAAGAAAAAAAGCCATTCTCATCTTTTCTCATAGCTTATCATGGTTTTTTAACTTATTATACAGAGATGATGTTCACTGATTGGAGCATTAAAAGGCTCCAGATTCAATCTCAGAGCATCTAATTTAAAACAAATTTCGAGGGCAGGCCCCCTGACCCCTCCCTTCGGCATCTCCTGCTGGGATACTACTCGCCTCCACAGTTTGTAGATCTACTCGCCATTCGCCTAGAATGATTTTCAGGGGAACTCCTCATTGCTCACCAGTGATTTCACCACATGGAGAGGACTGGGACTGTGTTTATTTATATAGGAGATATATAGCGCAGTAGCAGTGTTATATTTATTGCCTCCGAAACATGCCGAGCCGAGCTGGCCCGTAGAACATGCTTAGGACTATACAACACACCAGGTGCATCTTTTTATAAGCAAATTTAATTTTTGAGACAGTGCAATTTTTTTTAGACTGGGTGGGATTTGAACCCCGGCCCATGACGGCGAGCATGCATAGCGACTCAAAGTCTACTATATATATATACTATAGAGACCTTAAAATGTGCATATACATGTAGTTTCCTAAGTGCGATGTCGGTATACAGCGGCCATTTGAGCTTCCTTTTTTGAGGTTGCTTCATTGGTCGTGTGCAGAGTCCGAAGCCGCCATCGCCATATTGGCCACAAGCCGCCGCCTGCCATATTATCTCCAACGCCAGCCACATGAAAACATCTCCGCCGCCGGAATTGTAAAATGGCTGAGCCATGGCATGGACGTATATGTTAAGGACAACTGTACTGCGAATCACAAATAACTAAACTGCATTGCCAAATATATTGGCATTCTCGTATGGACACGACGTGGTTGTTACACTTTCAGAACACCCGGGGCCTCTCATTGTGGAATAGACTATTCCAATGCATGCTTCCATATAACGGAGTGGGAGCATTCATTCAGCATTGAAAGCGTTTAAAGTATAAATCGTTTACTTCGACACGACTCAGTCTCAGACAGCGCTGACATTTGTCAATATATGCATGCACATAACCCGTCTACAGAAGAGAATAGAAAATAGTTTGAAATATTATATATCAATACTAATGGATTCAGCATCAAATGATGAATACATATATCGCAAGATGCCAGTGCTGATATAGCCGTCTGAAGTTCCAATGTAACTTATACCGATTATATAGATGGGAAACTACATATAATTAGCAATCCCTGCCAGTCCTTTACTGACTCCTTCGTGTATTTTGCCATAATAGAAAAGCCCAACACCAAAAGACTTCTATGGGTTCACAACAAACGCCAAAAACAAGCGGGTGTCTCTAACCGGGGATTAGGACAATTTCTGAAACGAAATACGCTGAATGATTGTCTCAGATGGCTGAGTCGCCATATTTCGTCAGTCACGAACGTCGCGCATTAGCCGGCTTAGCTAGAAAACCAGCCACGAAAATTGATTGAGCCAGCCGTGAAAACTAGTTGTCGTGGCTTCGGATCTAGCCGTGTGGCATTGATGTCGGACTTTGAGTCGCAAGGCGCGCTCGCCATCATGGGCCAGGGTTCGAATCCCACCCAATCAAGTAGATGTGCAATCCAAAAAAAATTGCACTGTCTCAAAAATCAAATTTGTGTTTATTTACTCAAATTGATGGTGTTTTTACCTTACGCATGCACATATTTTAACCTATTGCTAAAAAGGGACACAACTATCCTGTTAAAATGGGTATTTTACCTTTATAACCATAAATATTTTGGTTTAAAGGTTTTGTCACAAGACATATTTTTCAGACATGTGCTTTGTTTGTTTATTTTTTGTGGGTGTACTTGATCAGCGTTCTCTCAGTTCCAGTGCAGACACAATGAGAGACCCTTACCCGGCCAACAACGCATTATTTAGTAGAATTTACAAAATTTTCATCAATTTTGGGGGTGGGTGTCCCAGACCTGGGTGGAAAAAACTTACGGTCCCGGGTGGGTATCCCAGACCTGGGTGGAAAAAACTTACGCTCCCGGGGTGGTGCGTCCCCAAATCTGAAAAACACAAAATTTCCACCTTGTATTCGTAATTTTTTTCCTGACCCCCCCCCCTGATCGTGTTAGTTAATATCTGTATAATCAGGAAACGCTCTTTAAATTTTTTAAACCGTCCAAACAATTTGTTTCCACTAAAATGTCAGACTGGAAACAAGTAGACTCTGAAAGTAGACAGCCATATTTGATACTTTTGTTAATTTCAACTCACACAGTCCACCAGAAAGTTAGTTATGAGGATTAATATTTGTATAATAAGCAAACGCTCTTTAAATTCTTAAAACATTCCAAAAACACTTTTTTCCAATAAAATTTCAACTGCACACAGGTAAACTCTGAAAGTAGACACGCTATTGATACATAAACCGTTCGCATGTCGTCTTAGACAATCCGAAATGGCGCTACCATTGTTTTCGACCAAAGGAATCTGACTTGTGAAATCAGCGAGGGTGGGGGTAGGGGTAGCTTTTCTGCGATATCTTTACCAAAAATCGATGTATCGAAGTTTTGTTTGTGGCATATGACCAAGATATCCTTGTAGATTGTTTATGTTCGTCCATATGTGCTATAGCTCATTTTAAGAATATACAATACCTTAATATTTGGGAAAGAAAATTGAAAATGAAGTCATAAATACAATTCATCTGATGATATTATGACACTATTCCTTATTAAGATATGTAATTAAGTAATTTGTGGCAAGACCTCCCCATGTTTTTCGATTTCCAAGAACAAAGAAAGCCACTTACCAAACTTGCTATGCGTAATAGCATGTTTTTATTACCAGGTGGGCGGGGATGGGTACACAAACAAAAGCCTCACACAAACCTGTTTCCACTAAAATATCAAGCTTGAAACAGGTAGATTCTGAAAATAGACACACCGGTGGTGTAGAAACTGTTTTCATATCGCTTTTAACATTCCGAAAAGCGCGACCATTTTTTTTCGACATAAGGAATCCGACTACTATTATACCGGCATTTGGGAAAACGTGATATCGGACAAAATTATCCCACAATGAATGTATATTATGGTCCCCATGTGTTCGCCAATGACTCTTCTATGCGATAAATGTATAACATCAGGCCCAGATGTCAATATTTTCCCACAAAGACAAACGAGATGTGATAAAATGTAAGAACAATAGCATATTTTCACATTTCGATGGCCGCCATATTGGATTCTGGTGTCTGATTTTTGGCTAACTTGTAAGGGTTGTATATTGGCATTACGAATCGAGCGGAGAACAAGACCGCACGTGATATCATCTACACTATAACTGCGACTAAAGAGACCTGATGCATACAACAAAAATGGCCGCCATGATGGACGCCATCTTGTATGGAGTCTATGTGGCCACTTTTGTTTCTTGTTAACAATCGAAAAACATTAGAGGAGACATTAAGAAAGAAAATTAGTGGGGTGAAGTTGACTCCGGGGGTGCAGAGCTCGACCAATATCCCCTGAACTAATATGCAGCAGACAAAAAAGCGTCTTGAGACGCCGGTGTGCATTCTCCGGATGCCCGTTTTGGTGGTGTGTATTCACAACCTTGCTATTCTATTTTTAGCTTGTTGTCTGACATAACCAGCTAGTCCGGGGATGTCGTTGTGCTTTCTTTGAATGCCTGTTTTGGAGGTGGGCATTCATAAACCTGAAAAATCTACTTTGAATAGTATACATTGGTACCAAAGAGTGGGGATAAGCAAATCTCACAATATCAACTCGATTTGAAAGTTACAGAGGGAAATATCGCTGTCAATCGGTGGTGTTTCTCCGATTGCCTTAACAGTAATATCACAAGTGTATCACAAATATATTTATTGAGGGGCACGCCTTCACTGCTCATCACCTAGCTTAATTTTGCCTGGTTCCACTTTCAAAGCTTATGTTGTGGGAGTACGTACGGCAAGGTGACTTTTTTCACACCCCCCCCCAGAAATCAGCAATGGCGTGTTTAATTCAACCCGATGGTTATCTATAGAATCTGACCCTGTGAAATAAACAGCATCCAAGTTCTCACTTCCATTTGTAAAGAATTGTTATGTTTCTATGAGCAAATAAATTTCCAAACTGTCTAGCCTTCAGTATTAAAATTCAAATAATGACAATAAGCTTAAATGGCCATTTCTGGTAAGTTATCAACCATCATATACGTAATCATATATTCGTCTTGTATTCAACGTTCCCGGTTTGTTCTTCATTTTAAAAAGCGGCAGGAAGTCTTCGTCTAAATTTTTCAGTCTACCACCATTGGTCCATTAATAGCAGCCAGTTGATGCGACAGGAACGGCAACCGTGATATATCGTTTTAAACGGACTGTTTACTAATTACATTTAATAATCATAACGAATGGTCATTGTTTCTATATATATAGCGTTTAGCGACAACACATAATGTTCAGAATGAATGTTGAGAATCCTTTCTGTCAAATGAGGATTTTCATCTTATATCGTCATGACGTCATAAAGCGTTTCAGTTGTATATGAGTGGTTCATTTATGTGTATAATCTGATACACATTTCTGGTTTTACCTATCAAATGGGACTCGGTGGATAACACATTATTTTTGTAGAAAACGTCAAAATATAGCGATTCTATGTGATTTTCAAATGAGGACCAAGAATTAGGTCCCCATTTGCTACTCAAGTCCCAATTTGTTGTTGTGTATTCCAGACGAGGTCCTCATTTGGCACATTATACAAACGCACCCCCCCCCACACACACATATATATATCTATTATATATTTTATATTTTGGAAGATCTTTGTGTCTGTCTGTGTTTACATATGGGCATATATTGGTTACTTTGTGGGTACAATGTGCACTTGTTGGGTATTTTCCGCCTTGTTGGGTATTTCCCTCTTGTTTGGTATACCCAATAGCCCTGACAAGTTATTCTTTGTCCAAACATATTTTTTGACTTTCATTTGAATGTACTCAACAGGTGGTTTGGACTTCATTTGTCCTAAAAAAAATTCCAAACCAGAACCCAACAAAAAATATTGGATGACCCACTATGTGCCTATTTGTGAGATTTTTTTCATACCCAACAACGGATTTTGTTCATACCCAACAAGGGAACCCAATAAGATTTTGGACAACGGACCCAATTTGTGCCCAAATGAGAACCCATGATGACTTCAACTTATTTGAATTTACTCAACAATGTCTGCATTCTTTAGCCAATAAATATATGAACAGATCTATGCAGCCAACAATATATTAATTGTGCCCAACCAGAACCCAACAAAAAATATTGGATGACCCACTATGTGAGATCACATTTTTCATACCCACCAAGGGAACCCAATAAGATTTTGGACAACTGACCCAATTTGTGCCCAAATGTAGGTCCGTCCGTCTGTAATCGATGGACTCGAAAACGGCCGAGCCGATTTCGATGAAACTTGGTATGTGGGGGTATTTTCGGGCCAGGAGTAACATAGGCATATTAATTTTCAGATCCAAGGTCAACTTTTCACGTGCCGAGGTCAAATCTGTTTTTACGCTGTGTTACGGGACTTTCATTTGAGTTCGGTGCTTATAAAATGCCAGTCATAATAATGACACTGTGAGATTCTTTCGTGTTTCCTCTTTCCAACGATATATAATGCGTATGTATCCGTTTTAGTTATCTGCCTCAATTATCAAGAAGAAGTGGTACTATCTTCCATCAGGATAAAACAATGCGTAATTTCTATGACGTCGTTAGAGGTCATAACGTTAGATCACGTTAACGCTTAACCGGCCGATGCATTTGACTTTTTCAGACGTCTTGGCGATATATCGGGCACCGATGGTAATTTATCTTTACGTTGAAACTTGATAATTAATGAGCGTGTGTATACGAGGCGCGTTTATATACTTGAGTGGAAATCAAATCGGGTTAAACTGGCGGATTTTTACGGACGAAATTTGATGCATATATAGGGTATCTCGGTATCCGCTGGGCCGATTTCCCGGTATCCGCTGGGCCAATTTCCACCATTTTTGGGTGTTGGTGTTGGACCCCACCTGACTTTGACCTTCAAAATGGTCAATTCAAGGTCAAAGCCCGGACGAAGTCGGGTCACCTTCTGGTATATATATATATTCTCAAAATATATAATAGATTGCTAACGTAAATATGTATTGAGAAATAACGTCATACGTAATAACATTGAAGCTTATGGAAACCCACGAAAACAAAAACAAAATCACATTTATTGTTTTTATGTTTTAAAGGATCACACGGGTGTAGTTTTTCTCAATCATTATAGATGTCCGCTAATCTAATGAGCACGTTGCCGAAAAGCTTTTAGTGATAGGCCGTCTGTAACCGTCATTATGCCGATTCATCTGATTGAATATTTCATCATGCATTATGCAGTCTGGTTCGTTAATGTTCCCGCATGTGACGTCACGTGCGGGTTTATGTATTGGTTTTTATCTACCGTTGGTAATCTATAACTGATTGTGTTTATACAGAAACGGCTGGACCCTCGGAGCTGAAATTGTTTTATATATGGGTAATTTGACTCGGTGAATCGTATTAGATAAGTCCCGTTGACATCAGATGCCTTAAAGGGCTAATAATTAATTTAATGGAATAACTAATTAGATACCCCAAATTGTTGCAATCTGGTCGGTGAAATTTGAAACACGGATATAAATTTACTCTTAGAGCTTAATGACATAGATGCCGTTGACCTCAGACGAATTAAAGGGGCAAATATCGGCGTTCCTTGTGTGTGAAAATTGGTACACATGGGTCATCTGACCAGACGAATGTCACGGGATAGGCACAAATTCTCGTGTCCAACGAATAATAACTGCGTATAAAGCATTATTTATTTACCTCGGGTGACTTAAAGGGTTGAATATTAAATTATATGATAAGTAAAGAGCGTTTATAATCAGTCCAGAATATATGTGGAAAATTTATGGTAAAAATATTGTATGACAGGATTAGCTAGAGGTTGCACGTATGTCGCGTCGTGTTTATACAGGTCATAAATTGAATCAGGGTAGAGATGTTAGTCAGGTGACGCATCTGTACCAATTTTCCTACACAATGGATGCACTGCATGGATGCTATTTATTGCTCATATCTGCCCCCGTTAAGTCGTCTGCGCTCAATGACATCTATTTCATCACACTCCACGGGGTCAATTTATCCCCGTGTATCAATTTTCACCAATCAGATTGCAACAATGTTGGGTATATAATTAATTATTTCATTAAATTATTTATTAGTGCCCTTTAAGGCATATGATTTTTATCAACGAAACATATCTAATAAGATTCCCGAATCAAATTACCAATATGTACAAATGTTCAGCAGGACAAAAAGTGAAGATGACGCTTTATTGACAGACATTCGCGTAATGTGATGGGTATTTACTGAGTGGAAGATAGTAATCATATACACATATGGCATTGTGCGTTTTTAGTACAACTTTCTTGGATTGATGCCAAAGATGTTGTTGTGTTCAGTTGTATAGTATTTTTTAGAAATTTGGATGTGATCGATTTCATGTTATGCCAACCGCAACCACGAAACCGGAACTATAAAATAAAAACGTCATCATACACGATAAAGCAAGCCCTGTGCCTGAATTAACATTTTTCTGTTATGTCACGGTTTTAGGACAGGTGCGTGTAATAAACATAGAACGACCCATGTGTTAATCTGTTTGCCAATACGGCACTTGTGCCATCGCGGAAGGATATATATCCGCGCTAGCACTCGTGCCATATCAACAAACAAATTAACCCACTTGTGTCGTTCTGTGTATTTATTACATGCTTGTTCCTAGAATTGCAGTGTTATTGCTGTTCCATATTTACAAATTCGGTTGGAACATGGCGTAAATGACGTTCGCATCAACCACGAAACCCGAACTATAAAATAAAGCATCATCACACATGCCAAACAAAAGCCCTGTATGTGCCCGAATAAACCTTATAAGTCTGTTTTTACGGATTCTAGGTCGGGTGGTGTGTAATAGCAATAGAACGACACGTGTGTCAATGTGTGTGTCAATACGGCACGTGTGCCATCGCGGAAGGAAATATAGAACTTTGGGCTACTTATGCGATAGTACTTGTACAATATCAACGAACCAATCAGCACACTGGTGTCGTTATATGCATATATAGAATGTACATGCCATGGAATTTGTTTTCACTGTTTTAACTTTCCATGAAATGAACGCTCTTTATTCATACAATATCAGGAATAGATTCTATAAACGCTCTTCAATTTGATATAAAGTTCTGCATTATTTTTTCACTCCAGGAGATATACGGTCCGCGATTAACTTGGAATGGCAGAACAAGGCGACTTTTGTGAGGCCACAGTCTACACCACTCATCCGGGTGGCGACCGTTCAAATTAGGATAGTGGTGACGAGGAGAGCGGATGATAGTGGTGATGAGGCGAGCGGAGGATAGTGGTGATGAGGAGAGCGGAGGATAGTGGTGATGAGGAGAGCGGAGGATATTAGTGATTAGTGATATGCTGATGGGGATGATGGTGTATAAAGTGTAGTTAAATCATGTTATATATCTACTTATCATGTTATCTTTGTGTCTGAGTAATAAACCATTACATTACAAAAAAGACTGGTTGACAATATATCTAAGTCACAGTTGTACACTGAATAAGACAATTAGTCAATATGACTAACTTAGCTTAGTCAAACGTTTGTCCACATGATGACTATCTTAGTTTAGTCAAAATTACTAAGGTAGAAAATTAGTCACAACGACTAAGAAACGGTAAGTCAAAACGACTAATTGGGCCATTAGATTCAGTAATTTTGACTATCTTTTCTTAGTCACTGGGAAAATGTAATTTGTGGAAATTTTATGCACACAATTCTTATACTCAGCCAGATGCTATATTATCAAGAATCAAACACCGAATTGGAAGCAGAACAACTATCATTCAAATTCACTTCCCTAAAACACTGATTCCAACACTGGTCAGTTGAGAAGTATATTAACATATTGTGGTGTATTAAGTCTGTTTAACTGGATGATTTTTCCTGAATGGATGGATTTTACGGGATGATGTCTATGAAATCTACTGCTATCTGGATATATTACTGCCTCCTGGATGTAACTTAAATTGCGGCGTAGCACACAGGTGCTCTAGAGTTCAGCACCTTTTGCATAACTTTGTTATTCTGTATTTATTTTACATCACTGAATAATATAGTATAACACTTTTCAGATTGCATGCGTATATTTTATACGAGGGTCAAGTTGGATTAACACATTACAGAGATTTATCGTTGACATATGTCATTCCACACTCCGGGTCCCCTGTAATAAATACTTTCACTTGTACTCAATGATGTCCATTTTAAGAACGTAATAGACCGATTGTTCTAAGGTTTCTGTTCATTCCACTCCACTATTTGTCGCGCATAACGGCGGCTGACATTGAATTTTATTCATATAAGCTGAAATGGAAATCCGAAGTTCTAAACATACGGTAATCAATTGAGTTCCGCATCTAGCGATCACGCACCGTGTAGACAATTTATATAGTGTCGATACAGATTACAAATATATGCGGCGATTGATCACCGTCACGGGTTGCGATCGAAGCACATAATTTGCATAATGCACGTCTATTCTGAACGGCATACATTCATAATTACCTACGTTGGCTAACTTGGCAACATTGTGCTTCACTTTTTGTGATTTCAGGTCATTTGTCATGTGTTATCTAGACGCAAAAAACGAGACTACAACAAAGTAACACCGATTCGAAAATATCCGAATCAGCGGACCGATTCGATGTCGATCTCGAATCGGGTGCCCGATATCGACATCGAATCGAATCTCGAATATTCGCAGGTCCCTACACTAATCACCTTTAATAGCAAATTATAAGGATTATTATTACAAGCCAATACATTCATTTCAGTTCATAAATAAATAAGTTGAATGAATAAATAAACACGTTAATTGAATAATTAATTTTTATTTATTTTCATTAATTTTTCATATTAACTTATCCCTATATATACCAAATGGATATATACGGGAAGGATATCGTTGAACTATCACGCGCTCTTAACAAATAAATTATTATGACAAATAGTATTTAATTAATTAATATATACTTATACATAAATAAATAGGTTGAACGAATTACTATAAACGCGTTATATATTCAACTAATTATTTTTTTAATTTGCGATATCGCTCTAAATAAAAAAAAATTATTGTATAAAACAAATTGTATAATACACTTACCACAAGATGAAGATAAAATCTGCGCCCACAAAATTCCAATGCCAATACAACTGCTGGCGCCCAACATTATCGTTTCCTTTGATTTACAACATAAAAGTCTGACTGTTTGTAACACGCCTGTTGACTTTGTGCGCGTTCGTGCTAGTGTATAAATATATACTTTGGATCCTATAGGTTTCCATACTACAATTTCATTGGTTCCAAGGTCTCATTCAAGCATTTGGTTACATTACAGCCTCGACAAATGACATTGCTTGAGCACTACACACTGTGTCAGATTCCGTATACTGAAACAATAGAAAGCTTGGCGCGAAATTTTAGTTTATGGAAATCTAACGGGCGACCATGAAAGCATGCACGCGTTGTTCCAGTATACTGCATGATTGTATAGATTTTCTTTCACTTAAACATTATCTAAGATTGAATTTGCGGCTTAGTTATCATGCAGGTAGCATTGTTTATTCAAAGCAAACTTTTATGTTTCGATCTGTTATTGTATCGCTGTTGGTGTCAGGGACAGAAAAATCTGGCGGGACAACACAATCGGTGACCTTTTTTGTTTGGTAGCGGATTTCCACAAAACTTATACATAATTATATCCTTGATATGAGGCGTCTAATGGTGTTGTTTAAAATGCTAAAAGTGGCGCTGTTCGAATCAGGGTTGGGGAGGGGAGGGAAGCGAATTAGTACCGTTTGAATCAGAGATGGACCCTAAATTTGATAAGAATGTGTTTCGTCGCTGATACCCACCAAACTTATATATAATCATCTCCATGATATGAGGAGTCTAACGGTGTGGTTTAAAGACTCCAAATCGGTGTATAGTTTGGATCAGAGATCAAGTTGATAATAATGTATTTAGTCGCCGATATCCACCAAACATATACTTAATCCGTATGCATGATATGATATGCATGGCTAATGGCGTGGTTTAAATAATTATGCCAAAAGTGGCGCGGTATGAGTCAGGTTGGAGTGGAGCACCACAATTGATACAAATATTTTTAGCGCCGATTTCTACCAACTTGATTCATATTTTTTCTCCAAGATACGAAGAATCTAATCGTGTTAAAGACGCCAAATTGGTTCAGTTTGGTTCAGAGATGGGAGAGGAGCCCTAACCTATATAAGAATATATTTAACTCGCCGATATCCACTAAACTTATATAAAGTCATCCGAGGAATCTAATCGTGTGGCTCAAAGACGCCATGCTCATTGGTACCGTTTGGGTCAGGGATGGGGAGGCGAAAGACACTAACATTTATAAGAATGTTTTAGGCTCCGATTTCCAAAAGTTATATATAGTCATTTCCATGAAACGTGGAATCTAATTATGTGGTTTAAAGAAACCATGCAAAGTGGTCCTATTCGAGTCGGTGATGGAGAGGGGATCGAGTGGCACTAAAATTGCATGAACAGAATTGTTTCGCCGTTTTCACCAAACTCATATATGTAATATAATGGTATGGGCTTCAAGCAAGTTCAAGGCGGCGTCGTATTGGGCAGATATTGGGGACAGGAGAGCACCATAATGCCGAGATAAAACATTATACCGCCAACTATTTTGCCAAAAATAGATATCAATATATAGGCACCCCATGAATCTGATGGTGTGGTTCCACGTTGACAGAGCGGCGTCAGGGCCAGGTACCTAAACGTCACATTTTACTATTAATTTCAAAAGCCGTTTGTTTCTATAGTATCCAAAGATATCAGCAGTCAATATGTTGCATTAAGGGGCAAGGGGACACAAATTGATAAAAGCACATTGTCGCTGATTTCCATCAAACATGTAGTTATCTCAATTACACATGAAATGCATATATAGTACACTGAAAATCTTGTTCACTAAAATGTCTACTCAACACTTTTGTTTTGAGAGGACTGTATTCAGCGGTTTAGTAACAAGTACTCGACAAATACAAATCACAATATCTGTTTCGGATTTAATCAACACGTTGATTAAAAGTTCTGGGAACAATAACTCAAACTAAAACACTGTAAATCTATAATGGTAGTAATTTCGATATGTCTAATCTTATATATCATACTAGCCGATGAGCCCGACGTTGTCCGGGCTATTCAAAAACCAAATTTCAAGTCGATAGCTCCACCCGTTTCCGAGATCTGGTCTGCGCATGCGCGAAGCTGGCGTCGCACGGGCTCGGCGACCCGAGATAGCTCCACCCGTTTCCGAGATCTGGTCTGCGCATGCGCGAGGCGACCCGATAAAATTCGTATCCGGGGCAAGATACATTCACATACGAAATTTCAAGTCGATAGCTCCACCCGTTTCCGAGATCTCGTCTGCGCATGCGCGAAGCTGGCGTCGCACGGGCTCGGCGACTCGATAAAATTCGTATCCGGGGCAAGATACATTCACATACCAAATTTCAAGTCGATAGCTCCACCCGTTTCCGAGATCTCGTCTGCGCATGCGCGAAGCTGGCGTCGCACGGGCTCGGCGACCCGATAAAATTCGCATCCGGGGCAAGATACATTCACATAGCAAATTTCAAGTCGATAGCTCCACCCGTTTCCGAGATCTCGTCTGCGCATGCGCGAAGAGGGCGCCGCACGGGCTCGCCAATACGACAACGTCCACCACCTTGTCAAACTACACACACGTACCAAGTTTCGTCCCGATCAGTCGAGAATCGAAGATTTGTATCAATGACAGACAAACAAACATACATACAGACAGACAGACAAACAGAGGTCTTCAAAATATATATGAGATTTACTCGTGTTCTGGTCACTCGATGAGATGGACGTGCCGAGCGCTTCGATCTAATCCTTTGAGTGACCGTCGATGATCTTGTCGGTCTTGGCTGACTATGGATTTATTTCCGAGCCAAGTCTGCCACGTGTTGAGCGTGGTTCTACATGCCAGGTCACCCCAGTATATTACCCTCTACTGGCTGTGACTTGGGAGGACCGACCGGTACTCACCGGTCCGATGCCGCATGGAACACAGGGGAGAAGAGGAAGAGAAATACCCCATCTAGACGCTGCAGGGGCACTGAAAGGAGGACCAAGTGGAGGCAGGGGAAAACAGAGAGACGCCCAGTTCCCCCACTTGGCATCTGTTCAAGACCACCTGACAGTCGTCGTAGATATCACGACCAGCGAGAGCATGGACGCCGTTGACACCCCGGGTGTTCCTGCCGCCGACTTCGCGGTATAGAGATGGACATGCTACCACCAAGGACACCGGGAATTCTATCAAATTCCGGTGTCCTCCATCTCCACCAGCGACCACAACGACAAAACCACCACCACCAGCATTTCAACGTCGACTTCAGAGCCAGCGGAAGCAGGGACGCTGATGTGACCCCGGGTGTCCCTGCCGCCGACTTCGCGGTAGAGATGGACACGCTACCACCCGTGTCAGGGGTTTGTGTGTGATCGGGGCACAATATATCTTCATTCTTTGTTAATTAACCCGTGGTATGCCGGGCAAGGCATAGTATAACTGTGTCTCTCTATATATATATCGGGTACGCATAATACACCCTGGAAATGGGAAAAAGACATTTTCTCGTGAAACGATGTCAAATATAAACAAGGCGACGAATTTTATTACTGGCGTCAGAGCCACGTTGAAATACCCGTATAGCTTTTAACAGCAAGCCAGATATATTCTTGAGTAGACAGTAATGTTAAGTGTTGACGCATTTGATGTTTTAAAATGTGCCCGAGCCACTTTCTGTGGCCAATTGTATCGATTTTGCGCATAAACTGTCGTTTCGAACACTTTCTGAGTACTGTGTCGACATTTTCGTGCGACGGTGCGAGTGATTCGTGTTTCAATCCGAGGAAAGCCATCCCATTATAAGCTGTCGGCACTTCCAGTTCACGATAACATTTTGCTGGCCATCGATCTTGTTAATTTATTTAGAAATGCCTTCCCAAATGTTCATGGTGTGATTCAATGTAATATCCCGGGTGTCCTATGGATCAACTATATAGCTACTCCCTGCATTGTGTCAAATTTATTTATAGTCATCTCCATGATATGTGCATTAGTATTATGTGGTTTAAAGACACCTATACGTCAATGCATGTCAAGGATGGGATTTAGGGAGGGGTGCAAAAATAATAAAAACTTTTTTGTCGTCGATTTACACCAAACTGACATATATATATGCTTAATTCAGTGAGCGTGAACAAATTATAATTTCTTATCGAAATGGCCATGTATCGATCGGAATGACATATTGAGATGTCCCTCAACTCAGATCAAGCTCGAAAATGTGTCCCGATTTTCGCTTATATCGGGGTCAGAACTAGTGCCAACCTCGTCTAGCCCAGATTGCAATGATCTTATCCACGACCTAACCACCTCGCCTACGGGGACATAAACGGAAGCCATTTCATCGAGAGTTGGGAAGCGAGACAGTCTGAACATGGGCTCGAATATTGACACAGAGCTGATCTACCATTATATTGGACCATTACAATGCCCTTCCTCCGAAATTGTATCTGTCACTTATCGAGTTTCAAAGGATAGGTTAATTTATTTACAATAGGCACATAAATTATACAATGGCAGTAATACATAACAAAGTAATGATGTATATTGGTGGGGTAACCTAGCCCCGGTGTGCTGTCTTCCTGCTACCCCCACAAACAAGTATCACTATAAATAATTTATTAGATGGCATACATGTCATATCCACGCACACGGACATACTATAATCATATATAACACTATCTATAGAGCCTAGTATGTATGGCATATATCATAAACATGTATTGGTGTGGTTGTGAGCCAATCCTGACGAGATATACGATCGAAAATGTATTATCTCTCAATATGGGAACGTTTTGTACTGTTAAGCTTTAATAAAACATATGAATTGTTTCGGTTCCAGTTCCATGGATATATTAAGAAAATAATATTCACTGTATAGCGAATATATCACTGAAACCCAGAACTCAAACTCAAATCAAGAGTTCTTCTGTCTCCAATTTATATTTTTTTCCGTCGATGCCTTCTAATCCATTGAGCACGTTGCCGAAAGGTTTGTGTGATAGACCGCCTCAAACTGAAGTTATGGTGATTCATGCGATTGAATATTCCATAATGGATTATGTAGTCTGACAGTTAATCCGCCCTCGTGTGACGTTACACGACGGACTACTAGCGACACGCAATGTCAACTTTGAAAGGCTGTCGCAATTGGCTTTTATTTACCGATTGTTTAAACAGAAACGACTGGACGCTCGGAGGAGCTGAACATTTTTACATATGGGTAATTTGACCCGGGAAATCTTAGGTCCCGTTGAAATTATATGCCATAAAAGGGCACTAATAATTAAATTAAATAATGAAATATATACCCAAAATTGTTGCAATCTGGTCGGTGAAAGTTGAAACACGGGAATAAATTGACCCTTAGAGTATCATGAGATAGGCGCTGTTGACCTCAGATGATTCAAAGGGGCAATATGAGCAATAAAGAGCGTTCTTGTGTAGGAAAATTGGTACAGATGAGTCACCTGGCGAGAGGAATGGCACGAGATTGGAGCATCTTCTCGTGTTCCACCTATGAATAATGGCTGAGAATAAAACAATACTTACCTTTGATCTCAGATGTCTTAAAGGGGGCTAATATATAATATGGTCAATAAAGAGCGTTTATTATAATTCCAGAAGATATGTGGGAAAGCTGGTGAGTTTTAAATAACAGTCTAACAACTCTATCCTGATTCTATTTACGACCTATATAAACACGACGCGACATACATGCGACATATGACTAATACTCTTCCTATCATACAATGGTTTTACCACCAATTTCTAGACTGACAATAAACGCTTATCCCATGCCATTCCCCTGGTCAGGTGACATATATGTACCAATAATCATACACAAGGAACGATATTTATTGCTCATATGTTCGCCTTTAATTCGGCTCATGCCAACGGCATTTATCTCTTGACACTCTACTTTTCAACTTATCCCGTATTTAAATTTGCACGGACCAGATTGCAACAATTTTAGGTATATAAATAATTAATTAATTAAATTATTTATTAGTGCCCTTTTAAGACACCTGGTGTCAACGAAACATATCTAATAAGATTCCCCGGGTCAAATTACCCACATATACACATTTTTAGCTCCGTTTGTCCAGTCGTTTCTGTATAAACAATCAGTAGATAAAAGCCAATTGCAAAAGCCTTTCAAGTTTGACACTGCGGGTCACAACTAGTCCCCCATGTGACGTCACATGAGGGAAGATTAACGATTCAGATCCACAATGGAATATTCAATCACATGAATCGGCATAAAAGTTACGAGCAGAAGTCACAAAAAATCTTTTCTGGAATTTGCTCAGTGGATTATCGGGCATCGATATTGACCGAGAAAAGCTACACCGGTGTAATCCTTTAAGTCATCTGAGGTCGAAGGCGCCTATTCCATGACATTACCGCGGACATGTGATAAATGTGTACCAAATATATATTCTAGGCTGATAAGGAACTCTCTTTTCTGCTCATATATGCCCCTTTAAGTCGTCTGAGGTCAACAATGACGAGTGACAATCACGACATGCATGAAAATATCGTCACCGCTGATGGCGATATACAGAAATCCGACAAACGGTGTGCGGAGTTTGTCCGGCATTTGGCATTGGTGCGGACGCCGCTAAACCCAATTTCGTCTTATATCGTCTTGTACGTATTATATCAGTAAAATTATCGCCTTGATAACCATTGGCAAGTGCGTTATATCTCATGTTTTCTGGTACCGATTGGCCTGTAAATTTGCGCGTCGTATTCTAAAATGTGCCTCATGCAGGACATTGTAAAAATTTGGGCGCAATCGGACATGAGGGTTATATATTTTTAAACGCGATAAAATCGTGACAGATAAACACACACAGACACACCCTATGCTGAGACCGCTGTACTGTACTGACCATAAGTGCATATGGATGTCATTTCAATGGCAAAATAATATGTACTAGCCGGCTATTTTGAAAGTCCTAGATGGGCGTCAGGGAACAATGTTGTGCTGCATGCTTGTTGTGTGAAAATGTTACAAGTGCATCCAAACTCATTCAGTGATGCATGTTCTCTTGATAATTAATTATTCTTTATCGACGTCCATATGATACTTCCAATCAATGAAAAACTAGTTGAATATATATGTTATGGCGGCCATTTTGAAAAATCCAAGATGGCCACCAGGAGGAGTCGTGAACAATGGAAACATGGGTTTTCACAAATACATAGATTTCTTAATCCCCATGAAAAAAAAATCTTTGAATCAACACATAAGGAACCATACTATAGCTGAAGGGGTCACTCTCACCAAAAAAAGTGCTGAAGGATACACAGGTTTTTGAAAATGTGCTGAAGGGTACACAGGTTTTGAAATGTCATTCTAAATGACGTTTAGTTTTCGTATCTTTCATGAGTTATGTTAGAGAATAATTGTTTACGTTCCAATGAACATTAAAATTAAATGAAAACAAACTGCTAATGCGCTCCAGACTTTCGGAAACACAGATTTAGTAACGGTGCTAGTGTCGATCACAAACCATGTGTACCCTTCAGCACATTTTCAAACCCTGTGTACCCTTCAGCACTTTTTTGGTGAGAGTGACCCCTTCAGCCATACTATAATGGTCACTCTTGACCTTTTTGGAGCAGTATTTTTATATCATTAGGTAACATTATACTGCTACAGGGATATCACTAGGATATCATATCATGTCTAGCTTTCGTGAATCAGTTGAAAAATAACCGATTTACAGACCCCGACATCAGCAATCCGTTTTTTTTTTATTCAGACTCTCTGAAGTCCCATGTTTTCTGAACAGCTTACTCAGCCCCAATAATATAATGAAACTGTGCGGTATCCCCACGATTATAAGTACTAATATATACTGAATCCGAAACTGTTCGGTATCCCCACCATTATAACTACTAAAATATACTGAATCCGAAACTGTGCGGTATCCCACCATTATAACTACTAAAATATACTGAATCCGAAACTGAAAGAGTATTCAAAATCCGTTGCGAAATACTCGCGTTATGGTCCCTTAATATGCTTTATAAAATTTAGCTCAATAATACGATACAATCAGACACTCCAAATTTCGCGACAGCTGAACAGCATTTGGGCGTCCTGGGGAGGGGTGGTTATTAGCCCTAAAATGCATCGCTACCGAATCGAACTGAACGCTTGGATTGGGTGGGGGTCAACGGTGGGTCAGTTGGTTAGGAACATGATGCATTAGACTGTTATAAACTATACAGCACTACCACTTTGGTTCCAACCTTATGACATAAAACCATGCAATATATCTGATGCCGAAATACAAATTCAAGTCAAACAGCAGATCACGAAACACCAATTTATCTTGACATTTAAGAGGAACACACCTTTACATAGAGTACACATATTGGATACCATGCATGGAAGTATATCTGATTTCATGGAATCAGACCTCTAGTTTATTATTTGTATTATTTATCTCGCTTATTGGATCTATTTAAAAATTATTGCGTAACGTAAATATGTATTGAGAAATAACGTCATACATAATAACATTAAATCTTATGGAAACCCACGAAAACAAAAACAAAATCACATTTATTGTTTTAATGTTTTAAAGGATCACACCGATGTAGTTTTTCTCAATCATTATCGATGTCCGCAAATCCAATGAGCACGTTGTCGAAAATTTTTATTGATAGGCCGTCGGTAACCGAAGTTATGCCGATTCATGTGATTGAATATTTCATCGTGCATTATGCAGTCTGGTTCGTTAATGTTCCCGCATGGGACGTCACATGCGGGTTTATGTATTGGCTTTTATCTGCCGGTGGTAATCTATAACTGATTGTTTATACAGAAACGGCTGGACCCTCGGAGCTGAAATTGTTTTATATATGGGTAATTTGACTCGGTGAATCGTATTAGATAAGTCCCGTTGATGTCTTAAAAGGCTAATAATTAATTTAATGGAATAATTATTTTATATACCCAAAATTGTCGCAATCTGGTCCATGAAAATTGAAACACGGATATAAATTTACCCTTAGAGTTTAATGACATAGATGCCGTTGACCTCAGACGAATTAAAGGGGCAAATATGGGCGTTCCTTGTGTGTGAAAATTGGTACATATGGTTCACCTGACCAGACGAATGTCATGGGATAGGCACAACGTCTCGTGTCCACCGAATAATGGCTGCGAATAAAGCATTATTTACTTATCTTTGACATCGGGTGACTTAAAGGGGTGAATAATAAATTATATGATCAATAAAGAGCGTGTATAACCAGTCCAGAATATATGTGGAAAATTGATGGTAAAAATATTGTATGACAGGAATAGTATTAGCCAGAGGTTGCATGTATGTCGCGTCGTGTTTATACAGGTCATAAATTTAATCAGGGTAGAGATGTTAGTCCGGTGACGCATCTGTACCACTTTTCCTACACAATGGATGCTTTTTATTGCCCATAGCTGCCCCCTTTAAGTCGTCTGCGCTCAATGGCATCTAATTCATTGCACTCCACGGGTCAATTTATCCCCGTGTATCAATTTTCACCGATCAGATTGCAACAATGTTGGGTATATAATTAATTATTTCATTAAATTATTTATTAGTGCCCTTTAGGACATATGATATCAACGGAAGATATCTAATAAGATTCCCGAATCAAATTACCAATATGTACAAATGTTCAGCTATTATTGATAGATATTCGCGTAATGTTGTCAATTAATAGGATGGGTATTTACTGAGTGGAAGCTAGTAATCATATACACGTATGGCATTGTGCGCCTTTGGTACAATTTTCTTGGATTGATGCCAAAGATGTTGTTGTGTTCAGTTGTATAGTATTTTTTTGAAATTTGGATGTGATCGATTTCATTTTATGCCAACCGCAACCACGAAACCGGAACTATAAAATAAAAACGTCATCATACACGACAAAGCAAGCTCTGTATGACTTTCAGTGCCTGAATAAACATTGGCTGTTGTGTCACGGTTTTAGGACGGGTGCGTGTATTAAAAAAAACATAGAACGACCCATGTTTTAATGGGTTTGTCAATACGGCACTTGTGTCATCGCGGAAGGATAGATATCCTTCCGCGCTAGCACTCGTGCCATGTCAACAAACCCATTAACCCACTTGTGTCGTTCTGTGTATTTATTACATGCTTGTTCATAGAATTGCAGTGTTATTACTGTTCCATATTTACAAATTCGTATGAAACATGGCGTAAATGACGTTCGCATCTACCATGAAACCGGAACTATAAAATAAAGCATCACCACACATGCCCAAAAAAAGCCCTGTGTGTGCCCGAATAAACATTATAAGTATGTTTTTTACGGATTCTAGGTCGGGTGGTGTGTAATAGCAATAGAACGACACGTGTGTTCGTGGGTTTGTTAATACGGCACTTGTGCCATCGCGGAAGGATATATATAACTTGAGGCTACTTATGCGATAGTACTTGTACAATATCAACGAACCAATTAGCACCCTGGTGTCGTTCTATGCATATATATAATGTACATGCCATGGAATTTGTTTTCACTGTTTTAACTTTCCATAAATGTGAAATGAACGCTCTTTATTCATTCAATATCAGGAATAGATTCTATAAACGCTCTTCAATTTGATATAAAGTTCTGCATTATTTTTTCACTCCAGGAGATATACGGTCCGTGATGAACTTGGAATGACAGAACAAGGCGACTTTTGCGAGGCCACAGTCTACACCACTCATCCGGGGCCTATACTATAGATTTACAATAGCCGTGTTTCTCCACGTTGACAAACTGTCGAATACTATGGATACGATAATTTACAAGTGTGTGCGACTCCCCGTCATTTACAAGAACAGACAAAATCCAGTACTATGGATCTTCGTTTTCTACGCGTGGAGGCGAACCCTTGTTAATGGGTAAAGGGAACTTACTCTAATATTATACATAAATGGATATAGTAATGCCTATATAGATATATTTGAGTCACTTTGCGAGTGGTTTAGTGGATGTATACAGTCAATGTTATGATAGGCAATGGGGAACACGAAAACTACTTGCGTGCACCATAATCCCAATGGCACAAGCATCGCGAAAATACACAAACGATTACAACATTTTACGCTGAACACGAGTACAAAATATCGTAAGCGAAAACGCTCTTTATAAGAGATAGATGTTTTATTGACCTACAACATAGAAGACAATATATAGCTTTTCATGACTTTCCTTGTATTTACATGGTTCATGGTCAAATATATTTAACGACGTATGTACGAACACAAAGGGATAGAGACGGATAGAGTGATCACAAATAAACCCCATCGACAGAAAAACCTACACATGGTGATTATAGTGTCAGATTGAGCAGGGAAAGTTTAACTGGTTGTCGTATACGTACAATTTCGATACATGTACAATGTAATTGAAAACAAACTGAATTGCCGGAGATAATAGACTGATAAAAATATTTCCAAGTTAAAAGGGTGAAAATATATATTTCAAGTATATTTTACAAAGGGTCGGTGTAACTTTTTGTTTAAGTAGAAACTTAGATTTAACAACCAAAATTACACTGAATGTAGAAAACATCATACTAGTGGTATAAATTATAATTTGCAGTTACATTAGCTGGAAAATTTAGTCATTGTAATGATTATAACCTATTCTCCAGTCTTAATTTTTAAATTCAGTGTCATTTTCTACCATGGAATCGCGGTAACATTCACGTATAAGGTCTCCGCTGCCCGAGTACACCTCCTCCCTAAATCAGAAAACTATATTTGCACCCCATTCGGTTGAAATTCTGCAATGGTTACTCAAGATTTCCAACTGTTAGAAATCCCCAAACCAACAATTCCAACCGATCGAAACTTCTCAACTAATTGCCATTTACCGCCATAAATCAATCATCACTAACTTTGGTACGAAGATTATTGTGATGCGCCAACACCCATTGAACGTCGCTGCATGACATTCCCAATTGTTGAGTATTTTGCTGAGAATCGCCCCCGTCACAACATAATTTATGTGGAATCCCTTATTTATCAAAACCAATTTGTCTATGTTTATGAACCCCATCTCAAAATATATCTATCTACACCATGCGTAATTTGAACCCATCATCCCAATATGACTACGATTGTATTGACCCGGTGAAACTTCGCACGTCGAGAAAGGGTTAATGCATGAGTGCGCAATACACAAAGCGATAATCCGACATATCGACATTCGCACGCGTTTCATTGCGGTGACAACCACTAATTCAGCCTCGTATATACTTGTAATGTTAACACCGTGTTCTACCCGATTTGTGTTATGTCTGTACTATGGAACTCCCTAAGTTGGTAATTTATCAGCCCGTCAAGCGAGTTCTTGTTTTTCCCCAAGTTAGACAATTCGAGTACTATAGAATAACAAAAAGATGCAGCGTTGGGACACTCCAAACACCACAAAAACCGAGCAGCTTGCTGCTGAAATGAATCCCAGTTACAGAATGGCTCTCCCAGAACATTATATAAGTCAGTTCACAACGATGTATGGTTTGAAAAGGGTAATCGCCTATTGTTAAATTCCAATATTCAATGCAAGGAATTTACAAGAACAAAATTGCTCGAGTAATATAGAACGCAATTACCGACTAACGCTGTCCACGTGGATAAACACGGCTATTGTAAATCTATAGTATAGGCCCCCGGATGGCGACCGTTCAAATGAGGATAGTGGTGATGAGGAGAGCGGAGGATATTAGTGATTAGTGATATGCTGATGGGGATGATGATGTATAAAGTGTAGTTAAATCATGTTATATATCTATTTATCAAGTTATCAGTGTGTCTGAGTAATAAACCATTACATTACAAAAAAGACTAGTTGACAATCTATCTAAGTCACAGTTGTACACTGAAGAAAATAATTAGTCAATATGACTAACTTAGCTTAGTCAAACGTTTGTCCACATGATGACTAACTTAGTTTAGTCAAAATGACTAAGGTATAAAATTAGTCACAACGACTAAGAAACGGTAAGTCAAAACGACTAATTGGGCCATTAGATTCAGTCATTTTGACTATCTTTTCTTAGTCACTGGGAAGTGAAAATGTAATTTGTGGAAATTTTATGCACACAATTCTGATACTCAGCCAGATGCTATATTATCAAGAATCAAACACCGAATTGGAAGCAGAACAACTATCATTCAAATTCACTTCCCTAAAACACTGATTCCAACACTGGTCAGTTGAGAAGTATATCAACATCCAATGTGGTGTAGGTCTGTTTAACTGGATGATTTTTCCTGGATGGATGGATTGTACGGGATGATGTCTATGAAATCTACTGCTATATGGATATATTACTGCCTCCTGCATGGTTGTAACTTAAATTGCGGCGTAGCACACAGGTGCTCTAGAGTTCAGCACCTTTCACATAACTTTGTTATTCTGTATTTATTTTACATCACTGAAAAATATAGTATAACACTTTTCAGATTGCATGCGTATATTTTATACGAGGGTCAAGTTGGATTAACACATTACAGAGATTTATCGTTGACATATGTCATTCCACACCCCCGGGCCCCATGTAATAAATACGTTTACTTGTACTCAATGGTGTCCATTTTAAGAACGTAATAGACCGATTGTTCTAAGGTTTCTGTTCATTCCACTTACTTTTTGTCGCGCATAACGGCGGCTGACATTGAATTTTATTCATATAAGCTGAAATGGAAATCCGAAGTTCTAAACATACGGTAATCAATTGAGTTCCGCACCTATCGATCACGCACCGTGCAGACAATTTATATAGTGTCGATACAGATTACAAATATATGCGGCGATTGATCACCGTCACGGGTTGCGATCGAAGCACATAATTTGCATAATGCACGTCTATTCTGAACGGCATACATTCATAATTACCTACGTTGGCTAACTTGGCAACATTGTGCTTCACTTTTTGTGATTTCAGGTCATTTGTCATGTGTTATCTAGACGCAAAAAACGAGACTACAACAAAGTAACACCGATTCGAAAATATCCGAATCAGCGGACCGATTCGATATCGATCTCGAATCGGGTGCCCGATATCGACATCGAATCGAATCTCGAATATTCGCAGGTCCCTACACTAATCACCTTTAATAGCAAATTATTATAAGGATTATTATTACGAGCCAATATATTCAATTCAGTTCATAAATAAATAAGTTGAATGAATAAATAAACACGTTAATTGAATAATTTATTTTTATTTATTTTCATTAATTTTTCATATTCATGTATATATTAACTTATCTTATATATACCAAATGGATATATACGGGAAGGATAGCGTTGAACTATCACGCACTGTTAACAAATAAATTATTATGACAAATAGTATTTAATTAATTAATATATACTTATACATAAATAAATAGGTTGAACGAATTACTATAAACGCGTTATATATTCAACTAATTATTTTTTAATTTGCGATATCGCTCTAAATAAAAAATAAATAAAAATAAACTTCAATTATTGTATAAAATAAATTGTATATTACACTTACCACAAGATGAAGACAAAATCTGCACCCACAAAATTCCAATGCCAATACAACTGCTAGCGCTCAACATTATCGTTTCCTTTGATTTACAACAGAAAAGTCTGACTGTTTGTAACACGCCTGTTGACTTTGTGCGCGTTCGTGTGGTAAATATATACTATGGATCCTATAGGTTTCCATACTACAATTTCATTGGTTCCAAGGTCTCATCCAAGTATTTGGTTACATTACAGCCTCGACAAATGACATTGCTTGAGCACTACCACTGTGTCAGATTCCGTATACTGAAACAATAGAAAGATTGGCGCGAAATTTTATTTTATGGAAATCTAACGGGCGACGATGAAAGCATGCACGCGTTGTTCCAGTATACTGCATGATTGTATAGATTTTCTTTCACTTAAACATTATCTCAGATTGAATTTGCGGCTTAGTTATCATGCAGGTATAGCATTGTTGATTCAAAGCAAACTTTTATGTTTCGATCTGTTATTGCATCGCTGTTGGTGTCAGGGACAGAAAAATGTGGCGGGACAACACAATCGATGACATTTTATTTTTTGGTAGCGGATTTCCACAAAACTTATACATAATTATATCCTTGATATGAGGCGTCTAATGGTGTTGCTTAAAATGCTAAAAGTGGCCCTGTTCGAATCAGGGTTGGGGAGGGGAGGGAAGCCAATTAGTACCGTTTGAATCAGAGATGGGCCCTAAATTTGATAAGAATGTGCTTAGTCGCTGATACCCACCAAACTTATATATAACCATCTCCATGATATGAGGAGTCTAATGGTGTGGTTTAAAGACTCCAAGTCGGTGTATAGTTTGGATCAGAGATCAAGTTGATAATAATGTATTTAGTCACCGATATCCACCAAACGTATACTTAATCCGTATGCATGATATGATATGCATGGCTAACGGCGTGGTTTAAATATGCCAAAAGTGGCGCGGTATGAGTCAGGGTTAGAGTGGAGCACCAAAATTGATACAAATATTTTTAGCGCCGATTTCCACCAACTTGATTCATATTTTTTCTCCAAGATACGAAGAATCTAATCGTGTTAAAGACGCCAAATTGGTTCAGTTTGGTTCAGAGATGGGAGAGGAGCCCTAACATATATAAGAATATATTTAACTCGCCGATATCCACTAAACTTATATAAAGTTATCCGAGGAATCTAATCGTGTGGCGCAAAGACGCCATGCGCATTGGTACCGTTTGGGTCAGGGATGGGGAGGCGAAAGACACTAACATTTATAAGAATGTTTTAAGCGCCGATTTCCAAAAGTTATATATAGTCATTTCCATGAAACGTGGAATCTAATTATGTGGTTTAAAGAAACCATGCAAAGTGGTCCTATTCGAGTCGGTGATGGAGAGGGGATCGATTGACACTAAAATTGCATGAACAGAATTGTTTCGCCGTTTTTACCAAACTTATATATGTAATATAATGGTATGGGCTTCAAGCAAGTTCAAGGCGTCGTCGTATTGGGCAGAGATTGGGGACAGGAGAGCACCATAATGCCGAGATAAAATATTTTACCGCCAACTATTATGCCAAAACTAGATATAAATATATAGGCACCCCATGAGTCTGATGGTGTGGTTCAACGTTGACAGAGCGGCGTCAGGGCCAGGTACCTAAACGTCACATTTTACTATTAATTTTAAAAGCCGTTTGTTTCTATAGTATCCAAAGATATCAGCAATCAATATGTTGCATTAAGGGGCGAAGGGGACACAAATTGATAAAAGCACATTGTTGCTGATTTCCATCAAACATGTAGTTATCTCAATTACACATGAAACGCATATATAGTACACTGAAAATCTTGTTCACTAAAATGTCTACTCAACACTTTGAGTGATAATTTGTTTTGAGAGGATTGTATTCAGCGGTTGAGTAACAAGTACTCGACAAATACAAATCAGAATATCTGTTTCGGATTTAATCAACACGTTGATAAATGTTCTGGGAACAATAACTCAAACTAAAACACTGTAAATTTATAATGGTAGTAATTTCGAGATGTTTAATCTAATATATCATATTTACTCGTGTTCTGGTCACTCGAGGGGATGGACGTGCCGAGCGCTTCGAGCTAATCCTTTGAGTGACCGTCGATTTCTTGTCGGTCTTGGCTGACTATGGATTTATTTCCGAGCAAAGTCTGCCACGTGTTGAGCGTGGTTCTACAGTGCCAGGTCACCCCAGTATATTACCCTCTACTGGCTGTGACTTGGGAGGACCCACCGTTACCCACCGGTCAGATGACGCATGGAACACAGGGGAGAAGAGGAAGATATGACAGGAGGGCCAAGTGGAGGCAGGGGAAAACAGAGAGACGCCCAGTTCCCCCACTTGGAATCTGTTCAAGACCACATGACAGTCGTCGTAGATATCACTACCAGCGAGAGCATGGACACCGTTGACACCCGGGGTGTTCCTGCCGTCAACATCGCGGTAATGAGATGGATATTCTATCACCGAGGACACCGTGAATTCCATCAAATTCCGGTGTCCTCCATCTCCACCAGCGACAGCAATAACAAAACCACCACCAGCAGCATTTCAACGTCGACTTCAGAGCCAGCGGAAAGAGGGACGCTGATGTGACCCCGGATGTCCCTGCCGCCGACATCGCGGTAGAGATGAACACGCTACCACCAAGGACACCGGAGTACCATCTTAGCCCGGTGTCCTCTATCTCCACTAGCGACAACAACAACACCAGTCGACAACAAGAACACCAGCAGCATTCCTCAAACAGCGACAGAGATACCGAAATTCGCAGAAGACGCACTTAGAAAGGCTAGGGCGTGCAAGGAGAGGTCAAAAGACAATACAGTCAGTGATCGAGCCCGCCGCCAAATCCCCAATAAACGATGTATAATCTATGTTCTAATAGTATGGTTCATATCACTGAATTGTTTGTGGTGTCCATGAAATCCATATTATGAATCAAATTATATCACACAATAATTGAATATCTTCCGACGGATATACTGTATCTGGGAAATAATAAATCTCCGATATTTCCAATTCTGATTCGGTCGCTGACTCTGGATATCATCCAGTTCAGTTTCGACTGTTTAGCAAAATCAATTGGTTGTAGAGCGATTTCACGTTCAGTGTTGAGTACAATATTATTTTTACTCAACTCGTTGCCAGAAATGGAGGTCGGTAATGGGAACCAACATTGCTAAAACTGTCACCGACTTCACCAAACTTATCTATAGTCATCTCCATGATGCGACGTGTTAATATAATGTTATATAGTTTAAATCCTCAAGTGACACCGCCCGTGTCAGGGGTTTTGGTCTGGTCGGGGCACAATATATCTTCATTCCTTGTTAATTTACCCGGGGTATGCCGGGCAAGGCATAGTATAATTGTGTCTCTATATATATCTGGTACGCATAATACACCCTGGAAATGGGGAAAAAGACATTTTCTCGTGAAACGATGTCAAATATAAACAAGGCGATGAATTTTATTGCTGGTATCAGAGCCACGTTGAAATACCCGTATAGCTTTTAACAGCAAGCCAGATTTATTCTTGAGTTGCCAGGGGGGGGGGGGGGGGGGGGTCGGAAAAAAATTCCAGGCACGTATGATCATTTTAATTTTTTCCGGCCACAGGGGACCCACCCACCCAATTTCTTCCTTTTCCGGCCTTTTTTTCCAGGCAATTTTGGACACCCACCCTTTTTTTTCCGTTTCAGGAAGTTTTTTCCGGTCAGTTTTGGACACCCACCCCCCTTAAATTTGAGAAAAATTATCAATTGAGCAACCAAATGATTATCCTGCATTATCATAATTTATTGCGCTATATTTGAATAGAACAGTGCATACTGAGATAACTATACTATTTGAATTTATCATATAAGTGTCATTAATCAAGAAATGTGTCAACATAATCACATTTCTAGGGATATATATAGGCAGAGTGCCCAGAGTGCCAAGGTTTTTATTAACATTCATTTTCATAATATATAGTCACATAATCTAGTCACATAATCACATTTGAGTATTCTACAGAATACATGGTACCGGTACAACAAATTTAAGATTATTTGATATTTTGATATTTGCTATGTGATTTACAGTATTTAAATGCCCTAATTAATCGACTCCATAACCACAGCAGAATAATGGGTAATTTAATTTTAATTTCTGACTAAATCCTGAAAAATTACCCATTATTCTGCTGTGGTTATGGAGTCGTTTAATTAGGGCATTACTGTATTGCTGGAATCAAATTGTTTATCAAAACATGTGGAAATACAACTGTTCATCCAGTTCATCCCAGTTTGAAGAATAATGCTAATACCAAACATAACCATGATATATACATGCGTGACTCTTCTTGGGGCATCTCAGAAACCAGAACTGAGGAAACATGTTATAGCGTGTAATGGCAGGCTGGTAGCCACTGCCTGAAGTAATAGGCTTCGTAATAATTTGGAATAATATGGATGGATAGCCCAATTTCACTTCTTTTTTGCTCACGATATCAGTGACGATAAAATCTTCGTTACTGTGATTAACATTACAAGCTGATCCACATTAACATGGAAAACAATGTGAAATTGTTCAAGCTGGCCCGGCTGGCCTTCAATTTATTTGTTAAGATTTTGTTTTACGTTGTCAAAAGTCTATTTTATTCCATTATTTATTATATCTTTATTTCCAAGTCACATATGGTCAAGTGTGCTTTCATTTTATTGCTTATTTTCAGCTGAGTTCTGCATAGTTATTCTTATTTTGTTGTATCAGTAGATGGAATCCTGATTAAATTTTATTTTTCCAATAGCGCAGTGTCTAGTTCTATCAAGTTGAATTTGGGTTATTGTTGGCCATTGTGCAACTGATCCAACTTCTGATAACCTCTATATGTAGTATAGCATTAGTATTAACTATATATGACCTGTTTCTGTTCAAAACACATCAAAATAAGACTCAATAGCAGGAATGGAAAAAAAATTTGGCATATGGAAAAAACTGTTTTTTGGACCCAAGAGACCCCCCCCTGGAGTTGCCAGTAAATGTCAACTGTTGACGCATTGGCTGTTTTCAAATGTGCCCGTGAGACTCTCTGTGGCCAATTGTATCGATTTTACGCATAAACTGTCGTTTCGAACACTTTCTGAGTACTGTGTCGACATTTCCGTGCGAGTGATGCGTGTTTCAATCCGAGGAAAGCCATTCCATTACAAGAAAACCATAGTCAGAAATGGTAACGCGCTCAAGATAATATATTATATACACATGATTGTAATTATAGAATATAAAATATATTGGTTTCGCGAATGACCAACTCAGAATTCCGTTAAAATAACATTAACAACCAGCACCTAATTTACGAACCGGCGGCCCACTAGGTAGTCTCCGACCAGAATCCCCCGTGGGCTGGAGAACGAAAAAAGTCTATAAAAGTTTAAATCTTATTCATTTCTTATATTTGTAATTGACAAGCTTATCACAAACCAAAAATCAACATTATTGACATAACGTTAATTAACGACAATAAACGTAATTGAAATTCCCAACTACACCTTTTACCGGACCGGCCTCCTGCTCGCAGTTCGACTTTTAATCTTCCCAAAATTTCCCATTCTATAAATAAAACACCCATGTTAATGTCAGCGTCCACAGCTACCTAGAATCTCTAGGACAGTATACACGCGGTGCGCGTAATAAGCTGTCCGTTCTTCCAGTTCACGATAACGTTTTGCTGGCCATCGATCTTGTTAATTTATTTAGAAATGCCTTCCCAAATGTTCATGGTGTGATTCAATGTAATATCCCGGGTGTCCTATGAATCAACTATAGCTACTCCCTGCATTGTGTCAAATTTATTTATAGTCATCTCCATGATATGTGCATTAGTATGATGTGGTTTAAAGACACCTATACGTCAATGCATGTCAAGGATGGGATTTAGGGAGGGGTGCAAAAATAATAAAAACTTTTTTGTCGTCGATTTACACCAAACTGACATATATATATATGCTTAATTCAGTGAGCGTGAACAAATTATCATTTCTTATCGAAATGGCCATGTATCGATCGGAATGACATATTGAGATGTCCCTCAACTCAGATCAAGCTCGAAAATGTGTCCCGATTTTCGCTTATATCTGGGTCAGAACTCGTGCCAATCTCGTCTAGCCCAGATTGCAATGATCTTATCCACGAACTAACCACCTCGCCTACGGGGACATAAACGGAAGCCATTTCACCGAGAGTTGGGAAGCGAGACAGTCTGAACATGGGTTCGAATATTGACACATAATGGATCTACCATTATATTGGACCATTACAATGCCCTTCCACCGAAACTGTATCTGTCACTTATCGAGTTTCAAAGGATAGGTTAATTTATTTACAATAGGCACATAAATTATACAATGGCAGTAATATATAACAAAGTAATGATGTATATTGGTGGGGTAACCTAGCCCCGGTGGGCTGTCTTCCTGCTACCCCCACACACAAGTACATGTATCACTATAAATAATTTATTAGATGGCATACATCTCATATCCACGCACACGGACATACTATAATCATATATAACACTATCTATAGAGCCTAGTATGTATGGCATATATCATAAACATGTATTGGTGTGGTTGTGAGCCAATCCTGACGAGATATACGATCGAAAATGTATTATCTCTCAATATGGGAACGTTTTGTACTGTTAAGCTTCGGTTCCAGTTCCATGGATATATTAAGAAAATAATATTCACTGTATAGCGAATATATCACTGAAACCCAGAACTCAATCTCAAATCAAGAGTTCTTCTGTCTCCAATTTATATTTTGTTCCGTCGATGCCTTCTAATCCATTGAGCACGTTGCCGAAAGGTTTGACCCTTAGAGTATCATGAGATAGACGCTGTTGACCTCAGATGATTCAAAGGGGCAAATGTGAGCAAATAAAGGGCGTTACTTGTGTATGAAAATTGGTACAGATTAGTCACCTGGCGAGAGGAATGGCACGAGATTGGAGCATCTTCTCGTGTTCCACCTATGAATAATGGCTGAGAATAAAACAATACTTACCTTTGATCTCAGATGTCTTAAAGGGCGCTAATAGATAATATGGTCAATAAAGATCGTTTTCTATAATTCCAGAAGATATGTGGGAAAGCTGGTGAGTTTTAAATAACAGTCTAACAACTCTATCCTGATTCTATTTACTACCTATATAAACACGACGCGACATACCTGCGACATATGACTAATACTCTTCCTATCATACAATGGTTTTACCACCAATTTCCCACATATCTTCTAGACTGATAATAAACGCTTATCCCATGCCATTCCCCTGGTCAGGTGACATATCTCTACCAATATTCCTACACAAGGAACGATATTGATTGCTCATATGTTCGCCTTTAATTCGGCTCAGGTCAACTTATCCCATATTTAAATTTGCACGGACCAGATTGCAACAATTTTAGATATATAAATAATTAATTAATTAAATTATTTATTAGTGCCTTTTAAGACACCTGGTGTCAACGAAACATATCTAATAAGATTCCCCGGGTCAAATTACCCACATATACACATGTTTAGCTCCGTTTGTCCAGTCGTTTCTGTATAAACAATCAGTAGATAAAAGCCAATTGCAACAGCCTTTCAAGTTTGACACTGCGGGTCACCAGTAGTCCCCCATGTGACGTCACATGGGGGATGGGGGAAGATTAACGATTCAGATCCACAATTGAATAGTCAATCGCATGAATCGGCATAACTTCAGTTACGGGCGGACATCACACAAAATCTTTCTCGATTTTGTTCAGTGGATTATCGGGCATCGATAATGACCGAGAAAAGCTACACCGGTGTAATCCTTTAAGTCATCTGAGGTCGAAGGCGCCTATTCCATGACATTACCCTGGACATGTGACAAATGTGTACCAAATATATATTCTAGGCTGATAAGGAACTCTCTTTTCTGCTCATATATGCCCCTTTAAGTTGTCTGAGGTCAACAATGACGAGTGACAATCACGACATGCATGAAAATATCGTCACCGCTGATGACGATATACAGAAATCCGACAAACGGTGTGCGGAGTTTGTCCGGCATTTAGCTTTGGTGCGGACGCCGCTGAAACCACTTTCGTCTTATATCGTCTTGTACGTATTACCTCAGTAAAAATATCGCCTTGATAACCTTTGGCAAGCGCGTTATATCTCATGTTTTCTGGTACCGATTGGCCTGTACATTTGTGTGTTGTATTAAAAAATGTGCCTCATGCAGGATTTGGGTGCAACAAATTTGGGCGCAATCGGACATAAGGGTGATATATTTTAAACGCGATAAAATCGTGACAGATAAACACACAGACACACACTTTGCTTGTATATATATAGACTGTGCAAATAAACATATCTATCAGAAATGAGCTGGTCAATAGTATTTTATTATTATTATTATTATTATTATTAAGGGATTGATTGATGCACTGTCTCAGTATGAGTGTTCATTGCTTGTATCAATCGGAATGGCACATTGAAATATATCACAACTCGTAATATGATTGAAATCGGTCCCGATGTTTGCACATGTCAGGGTTCGAGCCCGCGACAACCTCGTCTGACCCAGACTGCGATGTTGGTATACCCACGACCAGTCAGAGACGTGGCTAGCGGGTCTGTTGGGGGGGAGGGGGTGTCCACCTTAGGAAATTCCAACTGCACCACCCCCGTTGAATCAGAATCAAATCAAACACAAGTTTTGCAAAATTCCATTGGCACACACCTCCTTGCACATCAGTGCTGAGGCCTAATATCCTACATATTCATAAACCATGGTTCTATATTCCCGGTATGAGAACATTAAGATATTTTTAACCTGAAAAATTGCATAAATCCTAACATCTAGTGGTCTAATTCCAGACTAATGCACACGGCTACGAACAAGAGACCAGGACGCACCGGGCTGACCATGGTTGTTCGGCCCGGTGTGAGAAAATTTTGAAATATATACAAGAAAATCGCCAATCCTAGCATCTAGACTGGCCTCAACCGAAGCTTTCCCAGTGTTGGAAATTTCAAACCTCATACTCCCCCTCTGGTTGGAAATTTCTACAACAGATGACCATTTCAGTGCACAAGTTTTTACCAAATGTAGTAAATTATTGTTTTGTTAAACTAATTAGCAGTTTTGTATTGGCCACAGGGAGGGACAATGACATACCGGGCCGTCCATGGTTTGGCCCGGTGTGCGAAAATTTTGAAATCTGAACAAGAAAATCTGACACCCCCACTTAGGTTGGAAATTTCCAACCTGTCAACCACCCCATAAGGTTGGAAAATTTCCAACTGATGACCATTTCAGCCAAACTTTTGACAAAAAATAGGAAAATATGCAAATATTTGTCCAAAAACAATTACCCCCCCCCTCCCAATAAATTGTTTGAAAATCAAACTACAAGATAATGTTCAACTTATTGTTTGTGTGAAATTTCCAACTAATGTTTTGGCAGGTATGAAATTTCCAACTATTGAAATTTTTTACCAAAGTTAGGGGGTGAGACAGCCCAACCCCCCCACCCCTTGTACACCCCAGCCCCCCCTGTCGCCACGTCTATGCACGACCTCTCCACATCGGCTATATATAATTAATTGAAGATACTCTATAACAAACCATTTGAACCGTGCAATATTGATTTGTCAAATGTATGGAGGCACCGTGTCACTGTGAGTGTGTATTTCTTCAATATAGTATAGCAGTATTATGAAACAAATTGATGCCCAAACCAAGGTTCTTCTTCTTTTGCTAGTTACGTATACGTGTTTATTTCACAAAAACACAAGCTAGTTGTGCTTATAAGTTTGTCTTATAGTTTTTATTAGCTCAACTTGACAAAGTCAAGTTTGAGCTATTGCTATGTGTTGGCGACCGCCGGTCAACATGCGTCCGTGATACATCAACAATTTCTCCAAAATATATGCACGAGGCCGCTGTAGTGTATTGACCATAAGTGCATATATGGATGTAATTTCAATGGAAAAATTATATGTACTAGCCGGCTATTTTGAATGTCCATGATGGAAGTCAGGGAACAATGTTGTGCTGCATGCTTGTTGAGTGAAAATGTTACAAGTGCATCCAAACTCATTCAGTGATGCATGTTCAATTGATAATTATTCTTTATCGACGTCCATAGGATACTTCCAATCAATGTAAAACTAGTTGAATATAAATATTTCGGCGTTCATTTTGAAATATCCAAGATGGCCACCAGGGGGCGTCGTGAACAATGGAAACATGGGTTTTCAAAAATATTTACATTTCTTAATCCCCATGAAAATATTTGAATCAACACATAAGGAACCATACTATAATGGTCACTCTTGACCTTTTTGGTGCAGTATTTTGATATCATTAGGTAGCATTATACTGCTACAGGGATATCACTAGGAAATCATATCATGTCTAGCTTTCGTGAATCAGTTGAACATTAACCGAGTTACAAACCCCGACATCGGCAATCCAATTTTTTTTATTAAGACTCTCTGAAGTCCCATCCTTTCTGAAAGCTTACTCAGCCCCAATAATAAAATGAGAAAACTGTGCGGTATTCCCACCATTATAACTACTAAAATATACTGAATCCGAAACTGTGCGGTATCCCCACCATTATAACTGCTAAAATATACTGAATCCGAAACTGTGTGGTATCCCCACCATTATAACTTCTAAAATATACTGAATCCGAAACTGTGCGGTATCCCCACCATTATAACTACTAAAATATACTGAATCCGAAACTGTGCGGTATCCCCACATTATAACTACTAATATATACTGAATCCGAAACTGTGCGGTATCCCCACCATTATAGCTACTAAAATATGCTGAATCCGAAACTGTGCGGTATCCCCACCATTATAACTGCTAAAATATACGGAATCCGAAACTGTGCGGTATCCCCACCATTATAACTACTAAAATATACTGAATCCGAAACTGTGCGGTATCCCCACCAGTATAACTACTAAAATATACTGAATCCGAAACTGTGCGGTATCCCCACCATTATAACTACTAAAATATACTGAATCCGAAACTGTGCGGTATCCCCACCATTATAACTACTAAAATATACTGAATCCGAAACTGTGCGGTATCCCCACCATTATAACTACTAAAATATACTGAACTGAAACTGTGCGGTATCCCCACCATTATAACTACAAAATTATACTGAATCCGAAACTGAAAGAATTTTCAAAATCCGTTGCGAAATGCCCGCGTTATGGTCCCTTAATATGCTTTATATCAGACACGCCACATTTCGCGACCGCTGAAAAGCATTTGGGCGTCCTGGGGAGGTTATTAGCCCTAAAATGCATCACCACCGAATATAACTGAACGCTTGGATGGGGGTCAACGCTGGGTCAGTTGCTTAGGAACATGATGCATTAGACTGTCATAAACTATACATCACTACCACTCTGGGCCCTGTTTCATGAAGGCAACTTATGACATAGTTGGGACTTAAGATGGTCATAAGTTCAAACTTCAGTCATATGTGCGTTTCACGAACAAAGTCTTAACCTAAGATGGTCTTAAGTATGGTCTTAACTTTAAGACTGGTGTGAGGTGTCATAAGATAATCTTAAAGTTAAGACCTATACGTTGTGATCCGCAGTTGGTCCGAAATGTGGATGGGATCTAGTTCATGTATATATTATTATAAACACATTTAACTGAATAACATCTTGCTAGCACGGAGGGGTGTTTCAGAAATGGTAGTAATTTATAACCAACTGGTAAGCTATAGCAGTGACGTGGCCAGTGGTTGCAAGATTTGCGGGGTGTCCGCTATTAACTGTAAACCGCCAAGACCGGACTATATATACATTTCTAATTCCTGTAACAAACAGAATATATTTACATAGAGTTGAACATCATTTGCGATTCAAATCACCCAATCGCACTGTAGACAATAATCATGTTGAGACAATTAGTCCGAACATTTTCACATCGAGGATAATAGTGAATGATTTATACTCAATTTGTTTTTATAAATGCTTATGTCAGCTATTATTATTATTATTATTTACTTGCCTTTCTATATTATTATGTTATAATTTGATTGTAAAATGTATTGTATATGTACCCCGTATATATATCGGCAAGATAATAATACATAATATGTGTTATTTTATTATTATTATTATGTATATTATCATAAATATATTAACTATGAAATAAAAAGTATTATAGCATGTATATAGTATACGGACCGCGCGGGCACACCGGGATCCGCGAAAGAACATATAATATCACTGTGAACCGGCCCACATACCCCTGGGGTAATTACTAAAATACCAATATAGACTATACCAGTGGTATAGTCGATATTGGTATTTTAGTAATTTTCCCCAGGGGCCTGTGAACCGGCCGTCTGTTCACGAGTTGTTAATTATAAACGCTCTTTATTAGAAGTCGTTGAATTGTTTGTTATTAAAATATATATGCAGAATGTCATTCAACGTAACGTACTTTCGTAGTTCATTCGCAGTTTGTTAGTTATAACAGGCGTTTAGCACATTTGTCAACAGAACCAGAGCAAATGGCATTAACATCATTTATATATGGCTTCTACAAGTATGTCAGATTGGAAATAAGTCTATTTGGAGCACGATATGAAGTCCTATTCACATTATAGCAATATAAATAAAGAGCGTTTTGTGTTAGTATTCCGTGAATGTTGCCGATCAATAAAGAGCGTTTAGCTCAGTGCTTCCATTGTGGTGTGTTGTATGTGTATGCCGTCGTGGCGACATATTCGGTTTCCTGGTATTATAGAGGCTTCAAATGCGTATAATATATTAGAACATAATATCAGCATTGAAAGGAGCGAACATGTGTCTCGCGTCGCCTTAATGGCATGTTATATGGATGAAGGTTAACATTCTGAGTTACGATGTAGAAGTCCCTTTAATAACTGAAATAATATATTTGAGCTCGTTACGTTTGTATAAAATAGGCATTGGAAGCATGCAGCTATGTGTGGATGGGGTCTGACGCGAAAACACAGTTAAAAAGCGCGCTCGTGCAGTTAAGTATGCACCAGTCATTATACTGATTATCGCCCTTGCATTAAAATATCATAATGATTCTTAGACACGCCCTAGTATCTGTCACCAGACACTGTACCTAGGCATATAACATACATAGAACCAACATTTTATGTGCATAGCTGTAATAAATTGTCGAGAGCCAGTCTAAAAGCGCGCGAACTTAAATTACTACTTAAGTAGGACTTAATTTTGTTTTGTGAAACGTGTTCTTGAAACGGAAAAGTTACATCATAAGATCCACCTTAGATCTTAGATTAAGTCCATCTTAAGATAATCTTATGACATTGCTTCATGAAACAGGCCCCAGGTTCGAACCGTATGACATAAAACCATGCAATATATATTATGCCGAAATACAAATTCAAGTCAAACAGCAGATCACGACGCACCAATTTACCTTGACATTTAAGAGAAACACACGGTTTTACACACCTTTACATAGAGTACACCTATTGGATACCATGGAAGTATATTTGATTTGATGAATGATAGGCAGTGGGAATTTCCACTATAGATCGTTCCAAAATGTTTAAAATAGAATTTCCTTGAAAGATCCGCATGATACTAAATTCAAGTATCAATTTCAGCATTGTTTTTGTCTGGAAGTCGGGTTTGTTTGTTGCTGTTTTTATCATGGAACTACATGTAACAAGGGAGGTAAGTTCAAATAATATATATATTTAACCCCATGGTATCACTTATTTCAATATGATCGCAATAATGTTTTTAAATGAATATTTGATAAATTTATGGCAAATTGTGGATATATCTAGCGAAAATATCGCCTTGATTCAGCATACGCTAGGCATGGCTGGGGCCCTGAAGATTTCCATTCCCAATCCTGTATAAAGGACACTAGGCATATGCGTGGTATGGTGGTCAATATATGTCGAACAATGCTTGACATAAACATCTTTATTACACGCTTGTTCCTAGAAGTACAGTGTTATTGCCGTTCCATATTCACAAATCCGTATGCAACGTACGTTCCATACGCATCTTGTTGACGTAAAATGACGTAAACGACGTTCGCCTCAACCACGAAACTGGAACTATTTAAATAAAAGTATCATCACACATGGCAAACACGCCATGTATGAGCCTAAATAAACCTTCTAATCCTGTATTTTTAATGCACGGATTCTAGGACGCGAAGCGTGTAATAAACACAGAACGACACGATGTGTAAATGGGTTTGTCGATACGGCACTCGTGCTGTCGCGGAAGGATAGAACTCGAGGCGCAAGCGCCTCTCGTTCTATCCTGACGCGACAGCACTCGTGCCGTATTGACAAATCCATTTACACATCGTGTCGTTCTGTGTATTTATTACACACTTAATCCCAGAAATTACAGTGTTCCTCATGTTCCATATTTACAAATCCGTATGGAACATATGTTCCATACGCATCCGGTTGACGTCAGATGACGTAAATGACGTTCCTCTCAACCACGAAACCGGAACTATAAAATAAAAATGTCATCATACACGACAAAGCAAGCCCTGTAGGACTTGCTGTGCCTGAATAAACATTGGCTGTTGTGCCACGTTTTAGGACGGCTGCATGTAATAAACATAGAACGACCCATGTGTTAATGGGTTTGTCGATACGGCACTTGTGCCATCGCGGAAGGATATAAATCCTTCCGCGCTATCACTCGTGCCATATCAACAAACCCATTAACACACTTGTTTCGTTCTGTGTATATATATAATGTATATGCCATGGAATTTGTTTTCACTGTTTTAACTTTCCATAGATGTGAAATGAACGCTCTTTATTCATACAATATCAGGAATAGATTCTATAAACGCTCTTCAATTTCATATAAAGTTCTGCATTATTTGTTCACTCCAGGAGATATACGGTCCGCGATGTGCTTGGAATGACTGAACAAGGCGACTTTTGTGAGGCCACAGTCTACACCACTCATCCGGATGACGACCGTTCAAATGAGGATAGTGGTGATGAGGAGACCGGAGGATAGTGGTGATGAGGAGAGCGGAGGATAGTGGTGATGAGGCGAGCGGATGATAGTGGTGATGAGGAGAGCGGAGGATATTAGTGATTAGTGATATGCTGATGGGGATGATGATGTTTATAAAGTGTAGTTAAATCATGTTATATATCTACGTATCATGTTACACGTATTGTGTCTGAGTAATAAACCATTACATTACAAAAAAGACTGGTTGACAATCTATCTAAGTCACAGTTGTACACTGAAGAAAACAGTTAGTCAATATGACTAACTTAGCTTAGTCAAACGTTTTTCCACATGATGACTAACTTAGTTTAGTCAAAATGACTAAGGTAGAACATTAGTTACAATCACTATAGTGATGTTAGTCACAACGATTAAGAAACGGTAAGTCAAAACGACTAATTGGGCCATTAGATTCAGTCATTTTGACTATCTTTTCTTAGTCACTGGGAAGTGAAAATGTAATTTGTGGGAATTTTATGCACATAATTCTGATACGCAGCCAGATGCTATATTATCCAGAATCAAACACCGAATTGGACGCAGAACAACCATCATTGAGTTGCCTAAAACACTGTTTCCAACACCGGTCAGTTGAGAAGTATATATCAACATATTGTGGTGTATTAAGTCTGTTTAACTGGATGATTTTTCCTGGATGGATGGATTGGACGGGATGATGTCTATGAAATCTACTGCTATCTGGATATATTACTGCCTCCTGGATGTAACTTAAATTACGGCGTAGCACACAGGTGCGCTATAGTTCAGCATCTTTCACATAACTTTGTTATTCTGTATTTATTTTACATCACTGAATAATAAAGTATAACACTTTTCAGATTACATGCGATATTTTATACGAGGGTCAAGTTGGATTAACACATTACAGAGATTTATCGTTGACATATTTCATTCCACACCCTCGGGGCCCCCTGTAATAAATACTTTCACTTGTACTCAATGATGTCCATTTTAAGAACGTAATAGACCGATTGTTCTAAGGTTTCGGTTCATTCCACTCTACTAATTGTCGCGCATAACGGCGGCTGACATTGAATTTTATTCATATAAGCTGAAATGGAATTCCGAAGTTCTAAACATACGCTAATCAATTGAGTTCCGCATCTAGCGATCACGCACCGTGTAGACAATTTATATAGTGTCGATACAGATTACAAATATATGCGGCGATTGATCACCGTCACGGGTTGCGATCGAAGCACTTAATGTGCACAATGGACGTCTATTCTGAACGGCATACATTCATAATTACCTACGTTGGCTAACTTGGCAACCTTGTGCTTCACTTTTTGTGATTTCAGGTCATTTGTCATGTGTTATCTAGACGCAAAAAAACGAGACTACAACAAAGTAACACCGATTCGAAAATATCCGAAGCGGGTGCCCGATATCGACATCGAATCGAATCTCAAATATTCGCAGGTCCCTACACTATCACCTTTAATAGCAAATTATAAGGATTATATTATTACGAGCCAAAACATTCAATTCAGTTCATAAATAAATAAGTTGAATGAATAAATAAACACATTAATTGAATAATTTATTTTTTATTAATTTTTCATATTCATGTATATACATGTATTAACTTATCCTAAAGATACCAAATAGATATAGGGGAAGAATAGCGTTGAACTATCACGCACTGTTAACAAATAAATTATTATGACAAATAGTATTTAATTAATTAATATATACTTATACATAAATAAATAGGTTGAACGAATTACTATAAAGGCGCTATATATTTAAATAATTATTTTTTAATTTGCGATATCGCTCTAAATGAAAAAAATAAAATAAAATAAACTTCAATTATTGTATAAAACAAATTGTATATTACACTTACCACAAGATGAAGACAAAATCTGCACCCACAAAATTCCAATGCCAATACAACTGCTGGCGCTCAACATTGTCGTTTCCTTTTGTTTGCAACAGAACAGTCTGACTGTGTGTAACGCGCGTGTAGACTTTGTGCGCGTTCGTGTGGTCAATATATACTGTATGGATCCTATATGTTTCCATACTACAATTCCATTGGTTCCATGGTCTCATTCAAGCATTTGGTTACATTATAACCTCGACAAATGAAATTGCTTTATCACTACACAGTCAGGTTGCTTCAATACGACCAGCGTCTGTAGTTTTTGACAGACGTCTGTTTGTAATGTTTTGTTAAAAGTAGCGCATGGCCGCTATATTTTCTAGAGAACAGAATGTTGTGTTTGCCGAATGGAGTTCCCATCGAATGCACTCCTGGTGCTCTTAATACAACGGAGGAATATAAGATTACAACAACAAATACAATGGCCGGTTCCGAAGATTATGAAATGTGTTCTTGTTAATTTCGCGTTATTTATTATTACACAATTATTTTTGCGATAGCTATTGCAGGAATGTGCGAGCAATATACTGACATAAACCGTTGTAGCATTTGGACTGATGGAGGTTTTGTGAGTCGTTGCAATTCTAATTCTGTTCACCGAATTTCGAGTTACTCAGTTAGAAATAAAAATTAGAATTCAAATTCAAATAGAAATTAGAATCACAATTTGAACAGGTCTTGGAAATGTGAAAAATCAGCCACAATAGCTTAAATCAGCTATTCTAGCTGAATGCAGCTATATATTCAGTCCTCAAAATTGGCCACAGCAATAAGGAAGTCGGTAGCGTACTGGTATCTCTATATCATGCCATGATTCATGAATCTCTTATCTGGCTAACGCCCGTAGAGTTCATATTCCACCAGTACAAAACATGGGAACGTTTTGAAGTTTTGACAGGGAACCTTATAAAGTCCAAAAAATAACGCAGGCAATATATTCCTTAGTTATTAGCTGTTCCATAATAATATACTGGCTATGTCTCAACTCGAAATTTCCCGATTTAAGTGACTTTGTGGGCGATTTTTCTTTGCGTTGCTTACAATTATGGAATTTTTCCTGGGTAAATAATTTTATGTTTATTACGATATCGGCTCACAATAGTCACAGAATAGCATACAATTTCCAGCTGGGACCTTCACCTATAATGAAGTACATTATCAAGTAATAGGTAATACATAAGAAATATTTTCCCTGCGGTATTTTTTCGACTTTATAAGGTTCCCTGTCAAAACTTCCAAAAGTTCCCAGGTTTTGTACTGGTGGAATATGATCTCTATGGGCGTTAACCAGAGAAGAGATTCATGGCATGATCTATGGTCTCTCGTGCTAGCGCCAGAAGCGGGCGCAACCTGGTCAGGGTATTCTGTATGGCGGCCAAATTCACATTTAATAGCTAATTATGCTTAAGCGTAATGCATAACGCTTTTAGAAGCGTAATGCTATTACGCTTAAGGGTAATGCCATTATGCGTCATCGTGATTCAATTACTCTTAAGCGTAATGCTTTAGCGTAATTGCGTCACTCACAACTCCATTACGCTTAAGCGTAATATGTTTTCATAGCCTTATACTACGTTACATACATAACGCGGGGAATACATTTCTTCTTGATTAGTATCTGTTCCTTAATTATTTACTGCACTGTAGGTGAATCTCCCAATTCAAAATTGCATGCTTTTCCGAGGTATTTGTCAGCCAATATCGCAATAAACAATGAATTAATTAACCAGGAGAAAATCCATAATTGTGAGCGACGCAAAGCAAAATCACTCACAAATTTATTTAAATCGTGAAAGTTTGAGTTGGGACCTTCACCAACATTAAAGTACGGTAACAAGAAACGCATACATATAATAACTAAAAGATATATTCCCCGTGTTATTTTTCGACTTTATAAGGTTCCCTGTCAACGCTTCAAAAAGGTTCCAAGGTTTTGTACTGGTGGTATATGATCTCTACGGGCGTTAGCCAGAGTAGAGATTCATGGCATGATCTACCCCATTACAACATTTGTGTCCAGGTATGCCTGTCTGTATATTGTATACGTCCAAATAACCATTTGTGGCAAGATAGGACGAGGTATGTTGTCGTGGGTGCTGTACGCTGTCCGAGGGTACATGCCTAGGTATGTGTTGTTAAAGAATGCTACTGGAGTCACCACAGGGTTAAAAACTTACTCGGCCATGGTAGCACCTGGACCAGTATGTCTATAACCAAAATTGGTGCCTGCACTGAAATGTCTTGATACAGAAGCAATTCCATGGGAGGCTGTTTTCACATTTATTAATAATGGACTTAACACGTTGAGTGCCGCCTCCCGTTCAATTACATGCAAAAAGTACGAGACAACTCGCTGTTGGCACTCAACGTGTTGAGTGCTATTAAATTAGGCTTAAGTGCATTTCAATTACACATAATCGCAATTACTTACATTTCTACCAAATTGCGCTTAAGCGCAATTGAATTGCACGTATGCGCAATATCCATTACTAGTGTTCACTCCTCGAAGATCAAGTGAGGACCTTTACCATGCAGGTTTACCCGTGTATTTATCCATGGTGTATGTGCCTGTGGTTGTCCGTAACCTGGTGCCCGGTGTTATTGCTTTGATAGGTAATCATGTTCGACTGGTGTTGTTAGATTGGTAATGAGATTAGCGGTTTCTATGTCTTGTCTGGTCAGATTTAATGTTTGAACTTTGTCTGAAATAGACGCACATTTTATACTAGAATTTGCGCGACAAGAGCGCAGGGAAAACACACGTCGAGTTGGTTTAAGGGTTTTTAGAAAAAGTATTTATATGATCTATAGAGGCCAACAGAACGATACCACATATATATATCTATATCTATATTTGCGATTGTCTGTCTGTGTTCTATAGAAATTCACGGGGGACCATCTAGGTGGCACCAAAGGGGTCTAAAAGGGGTAACTTTTTACGAGGAAGATAATGGTTCTAAACTGACGCTGTTGTTGTCAGGGGCAGAAACGAGGATGGGTAGCAAAAACTTTTGTCGTTGATTTCCACCAAACTTATACATTATCATATCCATGATATGAGGAATCAAATGGTGTGGTTTAGAGATGTCAAAAGTGGCGCCATTCGAGAAAGGGGTACACGGAAGGGAGAGGAACACCAAAATTGATAAAAACTATTTTAGCGCCGATTTCCACTAAAATAATACGCATTCTTCTCCTTGCATCTAATCGTGTAATTCAAAGATGCCAAACTGGTGCCGATTGGATGAGAGGTGGGGAGGTACAACATTTTAAAGTAAACTTACACAATATATTGTGCAGACGTCCCCGCAAGTTGTCGTCGAGATGTCACGTCGGTGGATATCACAGGCCGGCTGATGCATGCAGATAGATTATCTTTGCAAGCATGCAGGTCGTTTGTGATCTTGGATCGGCGTGGTATTTTCTGAAATCTACTACAATTTGATAATAATTTGTTCAGTCGTCAATTACCACCAAACTTATAAATAACCAACTCCGTGATATCAGGAGTCTATATATCTCATGGTGCGTAATTCTGTCAAAAGAAACTTCATTCGTGTCAGGGGTGCCGATTTCCACCAAATTGAATCACATTCTGTTCCTTGATACGAGGAATCTAATCGGGTAACTTAAAGACGCCAAATTGGTGCCGTTTGGGTCGGGGTTGGAGAAGAGGGGCATTACCATTGATAAAAATGTGATAGTCGCCAGTATACACCAGTTATATTTAGTCATCTCCATAAGACAGATTTTGGCGTTCAAATTCCACAACCTCGACAAATGATGACCGAATTAAGTCTCTAGAAAAGTTATATCTTCTCACTGTCATTTTTATATGGGGACGGGAATCAGGGCATTCATTATAGTGAGCTAGCAAAGCAGATACGTATAAGAAAGCATTAAAAGTATATTTATCTTTCTATTTAAGAGATACATTTATTCTCGCACAATGAGGAACTTTCTAAATGAACCAACAAGATCGATGGCCAACAAAACGTTATCGTGAACTGGAGGTACTGTCAGCTTTCAATGTACTCGGAAATGTCGACACGGTACTCAGAAAGTGTTTGTGACGACAGTTTATGTGTACAATCGACACAACTGACCACAGCAAGTGGCTCGGGCACTTTTGAAAACATCCACGGCGCCAACAGCAGACAGCTTCTGTCAACTCAAGAATGATTCTGGCTTACCGTTAAAAGATATACATTGTACGCGTTTGGTCGGGCCCTGACACCAGCAATCAAAGACCGCGCCTTGTTTATACTTGACTTCGTTTCGCAAGAAAATGTCTTGTTCCATTTATGGGTGTATGCGTACCGGTATATACATAATTATGCTATAGCAGGCTTGCCCTGCATAATCCCGGCATGTTAACAAGGAACCAAACTTTGTTTTATGAGTTCTATTATGAAGGCACCCCATTCGTGAATTTAAAAATAAATTTCAATTTCAAACTATCAATTTGAACGAATAAAGTCATCCCTATAACCGATGTATGCTCTAGTACTATGACAACAACAACTCTTTACCCTCACAAAATCTATATCTATATTGGTAAATGTCTGTCTGCTATACATAACTTATATATAATCATCTCCAGATCAGGAGCCTATATCTAATGGTGCGTAAAACTGTCAAGAGTGGCGTCATTCGAGTCAGGATTGGACTGAAGGGAGAGAGGCACCAAGATTGACAACAAAATTTTTCGCCCCGATTTCCAACAAATTGATACACATTCTTCTCCATGATACGAGGAATCTAATCGTGTGATTTAAAGACGCCACATTGGTGCCGGTTGGATGAGAGATGGGGGGGGGTAATAAATTTGACAACAATTTGATTATTCGCCTATTACCAGCAAACTTATATATAATCATCTCCGTGATAGCAGGAGTCTAATTGTGTGATTGAAATATGTCAAAAGTTTGAGCCAGGTGTGGTAGAGGGACACACAAATTGTTAAAATAATATGTTAGCGCAGATTTCCTCAAATTGATACATAATCTTCTCCGTGATGTGAGGAATCTAATCGTGTCGTTTAAATACGCCAAATTGGTGCGTTGGGCGAGAGATGGGGCACTAAACTTGATAAGAATTTGTTCAGTCGCGGATTTCCACCAGTTATATATATTCATCTTCATAATAAATTGAATGGTCTAAATATGTCAAAAGTGACACCGCTTGAGTCAGGAATAGGGAGGGGAGGGTCACCGAAACTGATATATATGTTTAGTGCCAATTTCCACCACATTCACATATATACGCGTTCTTCTCCAATGACACGAGAAATAAAGTCGTGTGGGTTAAAGGCGCCACCTTTGGTACCTGTATTTAATAAGGTCTGACTGTCTTTGTTCTTCACGAGGGACAAAAGCGGTAACTTAGAGATAATGGTGCGGGTTATAATCAGCCTGATAAATTATGTTTAGCACTAATTTCCACCATATTCATACACGTTGTTCCTCAATGATACGAGAAATCAAATCATGTTGGTCAAAAGACGCCACATTTGGTGCCGTTTAGTTCAGGAATGGGGAGAGGAGGGGTATTACCATTGATAAATTAAGTTACTTGAGCAATTATATCTTCTCAACTGGCATATTTGTATGGGTATATCTGAACGATGCAGGTGATTTATTTCATGTTTTTGGAACAGACGTATAGCCTATATAACATAACAAGCTTAAAATTTCGCTCTGTGTCCGGCACATGCATGCAGCTGATATAGAGCAATATTTATTTTTAAACTTGAAAATAATTAGCCAGTATAGCACCATGAATAGAGCAGCACCTGGACATTTCTTTAAAACATCTTCATGGCGATATGATAACCAGGTGTCCTCAAAATCTTAGTATAACCCACTAGATGTATTTATACATCTCTGCGAACTAATCTGTTTGTGATGTTCATGTTTTGATCCCAATAAAAATATTTATAACTAGGATTTAAATTTCTGAAATGCCAGAAATTTTATACTTCCATGGAATATTTCATTTTTAATGAACACAATCTTTATATTATATGGAAATTATATATTAAATAGTTAAAAGAAATGAATGAGAAAAAGATCATAGACATGGATTGTAAGTTCAGAATTTCGACTTGTTGGTATATTATTAATGATATATGAGGATTTATTTGTTAACACTGTCGTTGCGATTACTGCCCTTAGTATCTTGTTACGATTGTTATAATGATACTAATATTATGCAATACGCCACAACCCTGGCGCTGCTAATTTATAACAAACACTCACAGTACATAAGCGAAATACTACATACCACTGTAAGCCATGAAAATCTTAAGATATATATCATTAATACAATGCTACGGCCGCGCAACATTATATAGTCGTTCGCTCAAAAACTTAGAAAATCGCACTAAAGTAGCACATAGATACTACCCATTACATCCACTCGTCAATTTTGCATTATCTGGATTCGCGATTCCACCCCCCCCCCGATTGAGTTTCGGTGGATTTTTTCAAACGTGTGAACCATCCCTAACCGAGCTCTCCGTTGGGCAGGTTGCTTTTATAGCAGAGCGGTCAAAATTTGCGGGCAATCTGACAGTATACCGACGTACCTGTCCCTGCATTATATTAATATTAATAAATGTCCTGGTGTATACAGTCATCCGGTGGTATTTTCCTATTAACATGTGAATGCATGTAATATCGGGCACTTAATTCTGATTAACTCATTGCGCATTTATTTTAAAAGTTAGAACATTTCACGGAATTTGCGCGTGGATAGTACCCACCACATCCACTCGTCAAATTTGTTCTATCTCGATTCACGATTTCTCAATATTTTTTTTCCTTTGTGATATTTACTCGAATTTGTCGAAAGCCTCGACCCACACCGATGCAAGCTCTCTGTTAAACGGATTGCTTTTAAACCACGACAGTCAAACTTCCAGGATGTATCTATTGTATACCGATGTACCTGCTAGCGCATTTCACTCGCTCCTTCATTAGCCTGTTTGAATTTGACGGGATATTGGAGAATTTCGAGTTTTGCCATATATCGATGGCAGGCTGTGTACATCTGCATGTAGTACTTATTACGCTATATCGCATCGCCACTAGTAAACCCTTTGCTCTGAAACTTAAGAAATCGCACCAGAGTTGGGCGGTGATACCCACTATCACACCCGCTCATCAGCAAAATTGTATCTCCGTATTTGATATTTTGAAGTATTTTTCAACTTTTGGTTTTTGTTGGAATTTGCCAATTTGAACCCACCTGAACACGACCTCTCCGTTGGTCAGGTTTCTTTGTCAGTAGAGCGTTCAAACTTTCGGATATTACCAGAAGTATATCGACATACCTGCTCCTGCACTAGCTCGCTCCTTCATTAACCCGGTCGGATTTGGCGACAAAAATAGGTTAGTGATACAGCACTTAACAAAACTTATTTACATTATAAAGCCTCGCCACGAGTAAACCTTCGACCTTAGCGCCAATTAAGCCGACATCAATAAGTTGCGCTTGGATACTATCTATCACATGCACTACTCAGAAATTGTTTAGCTCGATGTTTCATTTTTTAGACAATTTCCCCCCTTTGATTTTTGTTGGAATTTGCAAAAAGTCTGAACCCACCGAAGCTCGCTCGCTGTTGGGCAGGTTGCTGTTATAGTAGAGCTATCAAACTTCGGCGGCCAACCTGTAAGATACCAGCATACCCGCTCCTGCATTAACCTTGCTCATCAATTAGCCCATTGGAATTGGCGCCAAAAATAGGTAATTTTCTTGTCCATGCTGTAGATCGGTAACGGTTGGCACAAGAAACTGATAAATGGTATACTCCGGTCCGAATCACTCTTCCCATTTGGAGCACGTAATAAAAATATTATTGTTTTTTTTTTGCTAAATCTGACGTTTACATCCGCCACCGGTCAGCCTGGTCTCACCACCCTCGGCCTGGTCTCACCAACCCGACATGGTATCACCACCGGCATGGTCTCATCGCCTCCCCGGTATGGTCTCACCCTCTCCCATGCTCCTTCATTAGCCAAATTATTTAATTTTCGATGGTCTGTAACTTGGACATTTCTCAACCGATTGACAAAATTCTTTCAGGAGGATCATTAGTACGTCCTAAAGATACATGGTAGTAAAATGGTTGAAATCATCGCAAAAAAAAATTGCGAAAATTTCGCCCCCACCCTAACCAGAAAATGTAAGCCCAACCCTGTCCAAATTATTTTTGTGTAGTATATGGACAACGGTCAGCACTACCATATAAACTAAATCCAGCTATCTTTCTTGCTATGTGAGAACAGGCGATCAGAAGATTTCGAGGTTGACATATATATGGGAGATAACTCTGGAGAGGAAAGACAAATTTCAGTGCTGTACTCCTTATATTTTCGGAGTTCTGAAAACACCAATTGTTCACATAAAGGAGATAACTCTGCAAATCAAGTGAGGACATGATTCTCAATAGGCCTAAGCACTAGAGTTTGTATACATATATATACATACAAAGTTTTAGCTTTCTAACTCTTGTATTGACTGAGCTATGCTCATTATAAAATTGCTAAGAAGAAGCAAATAATAATAGAGAAAAATAAAAATCACAAAAAACAATATACTTCCATGTAAAACATGGAAGTATAATAAGGGAATCGCGCGGAATTGATTGGTATGTCGATATTATGGTTTCTTGACATTTCTGTGTTCAGTTGGAACGTTCTGGTGTGACCCCCACCCATACCTCGGAATTGGGTGACGCGGGTAGAAAAGTCACCATATCTCGGCCAATTTTCGAGATATCGAGCTAATTTTTGCGTGATTGTGTTCGCAATTGATGCTCCTTTATTATATATTCTACTATGTAGGCCTATATGTATGCTGTTCAGTATATACATTTCGATTATCTCTGGCTTCCATCGACATAATACGGCAAGTAGGTAATCGTTTAGAAGTACTAGAAATTCCCCATCGAATGACACCAAAAAAGTGACGATTGGTTGTAGGAATTTAAATCCATAGTACATCTTGTGTTAAACTTGATAAGAATTAATGGGCCACAATTTCTACATTTTTCAACCGATTTACAAAATTCTTTCCGGAGTACTCTCACATCGTCCTGTAGATACTTCACAACAATTTTGGTTCGAATCGGAGGCGACAAAAAAACACTACATACAAGAACACCATAGTCAGAAATGGTAACGCGCTTAAGATCATATATTATATACGCGTGATTGTAATTATAGAATATAAAATATATTGGTTTCACGAATGACCAACTCATAGAATTAATCGCCTTGCACTTCTTGGCATCCGAATAACAATTGAAATTCCCAACTACACCTTTTACAGGACTCGGCCTCCGGGTCGCAGTTCGACATTCAATCCGCCCAGAAATTCCCATTATATAAATAAAACGCCCATGCGCCACTGTAATTAAGAAACAGCGAAACATTATACACGCGGAGCGCGGAATAATCCTCGTATAAGAATGACGTTTTGTGAATCCATTTGGATAAACAATTTATGAGAATACGTGTAATTTTTTAGCAAGAGTATTCTCAATTCCCACCAGATGTCCACAGATGTACACCATGTTAACCTGGGCAACGCCGGGTAACCCTGCTAGGATATAATATATGCGACTGCATCCAATTTGGGTTTATTGGGATGTCTTTAGTGTAGTTTTGTGGTCATGAGAGCTCATTCCCTCACTGATTGATGCTCCATATGTGGTCTTCTCCTTTAATATATCTATCCGATTTCAAACAGGGTGGCGCCAGGATATCCCCGACGGAGGGGCTATACGATTCCCCGACAGCCGCCGGCTTTAGATACCGGGTTGACCATTGCACATCTCACCGACGGGGTGGTAATCCATCCCTGACAAGGGTGGGGATTTAGCACCCTGACCCCTCCCCGGGTGCCACCCAATATAATTTAGTACCGACCATTTCTTCTTTGCATGTGGGGGGGGGTCTTACACCCCCCAAACTATAGTCAAACATAATGCAACATTAGTTGGAAAATTCACACCCAAATTAGGTTGAAATCGTTCTCGTAGTTTGATTTTCCAACAATTTCTTATTGATGAATTTGTTGTTTTTAGACCAGAATTTTCATTTGCCAAATTCTGGTCTGACATGCCCATCAGTTGGAAATTTTCAAACCTACGGGTGAGTGTAAGGTTGAAAATTTCCCGAATTGGAAAGCTTGAGGCCAGTCTAGATACTAGGATTGCCAAATTTTCATGTTCAGATTTTCAAAAAGGTTCTCACATCGGGCCGAACCATCGGCCGACCGTGTGTCCTGTGCCCTTGCCAGTTACTTTAGGAACAAATAAATCGGGGTGTAAATTTGTCAGGCGTTATACCACTAGATGTTAGGATTTTTTAATCTCATACTGGGCCGAACTATCCTTTTCATCCCCCTTTTTGGCTAGTTGCCACAAGACTACTGGTCCATTTAGAAATAATCTAGAATAGTCTACCATCTAGTAGTCCGTGGGGGAACATTTGGGAACAATCAAAGCCCCACGCAGGGGGGGGGGCTGAAAATTGAATTACGCAAACTTGTGAGTTTGGTGTGGTTCAATGGGGTGGGGTGCAGTTGGAAATTCCAAGGTGGAAACCCCCAACGAAAACCATCTAGCCAAGTCCCGAGTGCAAAATATCCCAGACTCAACCAGGGGTGCCTCTCGCGACATATTTCTGCTTTCGGCATAGGCCTATTTGTGTTCTATCCGAGAATACACTGCACCGGCGGCAATATATTGCCCATTCTCTAAATGAAAACACTTCCGTGGCGATCACACGGTAACAACGTCTTGCTGTAAGTAAGACGATAATTGTGTTGTAGAAATGATACGGAAGACCGATTGTCAAAAAACGCAACATCAAATTACACAGGGCAAGGCTTATCGATCCAAACTGTGGAGTGTGTTCTCATTGTATATTTCTCGCATATACCATGGTTATATATAAACGGGCTACGAGCATCTGACCGCTAGTGTGTATTTATCTTTGATCACCATGATTCTCGAAACAATGACATCTTTCCCCAACGAGTGGTCTACTCTAAACACCGTGTGTGGAATCGATGAGACAAACCAGCTCCGAGAATGCTGTCTGAACACCCACTCTCCCTCTTCACGTGAATGCAGCCTCCACACACTTCGTCAACTGTATTCGTAGTGGGGCTACCCTCTTCATATGAGACGTCTAGTCTCGTTGCATTCCGAAGATGTCCATTTGATTCTGCAACAATATTATCAACAACTCAGTGTCAATGGTGCTCAGGTGTTGCTGCTGTAACAACACCTTTCTAATTCGGCTGTCCTGTTGTTCCAGTAACATTTGCATTCTTCGGCTCCGTGCAAATATATATATATCTTTATTTATCCTCCATATATAATGAAGATATAAGTATATAAATACATAACACAAGCAATGCAAATACATATAAGAAACATCAATGAACATATTTACAAGGGTTAACGGAAGTATTTACTCTCTGGAGTCCAGGCCCGTTTATGGGGAAGAACATTGGACAAAAACGTACACAACCCTCCAGTACTTTTGTGTAGTCGATCATGACCTCCAGCTACCCAGACTCAAAGTCCTATGTAATTTTAGTAGCATGTGTGAGACAGTGGGGACCATATACGGGCGTGGTCTCCAGAGAGGAAGATCTTCCCAAAATGGACACAAAACGCTACATTGTGTTACAATCGAAACGGTAATTCAGTAAATGTCGTATATAATATCTTTTATGTTGATGCTTAATCCTTTGTAGCTATATTAAGTATACCTTAAAAAGATGTGTTTACATGATTGCATGTATGCCAGCAAACAAGTGGTATGTATGCCATAATTTGATAGCATATTTAAAGAAGAATTTACTACAATCAGGCCCGTCAAATATTACATGAACATCATCAGAGTCAGGCAAGCGACCGAGTAGTGTACACAATTTGTCTTCAGGTGATAGTGAATCATATAGTAAATACAAATTAATTCCAAATGTATTCATAATGTCATACTCAAACTCATTTCTAACAGCAGATATAGCATTGCATTCTATTATAGCGTGCAGAACCACATCGTTTGTCAATTTCTCACAATTGACACACGGAATCTGTCTAACATCGAAGTGAACCCATATAAATAACTTCATAAAATAATATAGCGAATGCAAACATATTCGACATGATTCGCTAATTTCGCCACATAAAGAAAGAACATGCCTATACAACATTGACCGTACGGCAACTTTGTGGCGGCGGCAGGGTGCAACCTCGTGATCATATGAGAAAATACCGACATTTCAAGATAAGAACCTGATTTTATTTCATTTCATATCAGCGAGAACCAGATCGGCATTTTGGAATACTTATATTTTATTGCTCAAATAGTTCGCCATTGATATTTGCACATTCGTATGTTAAACTATATTGTCATATATTTGTTGATGTTTGTTGTCTCCTTGTATATATTTTATTATTAAGTGAAAATAAAATATATATGAATTAGACACCGATTATTTCCGAACATCAAAATTGAATCAGCGCCAAAGGTTTCAAAATCCAAGTTCCCAAACTGACAAATCATTAAAACCCCGAAAAGAAACGAGGAATAGACTATAAGCGGCAAACGATTGTACTAAGTATTAATAACACCTCGTGCAAATACCCCTAGGAAACAATAGCTGTCGGCAGATCCAGATGCTCCCGATTATAGGATGACAAGCGTGAGGGAGGGGTAATTTTTTTTTAATTCCCATAAAGCACAAGGTAATAGCAGCCCTCGATGTATTGTATATACATGTATTCTATGTATATAGTATACATAGTCTATCTGGATATAACATTATAATGAACTGGCAAGTCACTCTAAGTTAAATTCGTTTGTTTAAGTTTTTATTTATCATATGGCCTGGCAATAAAGGAGTCAGACCACTCTTGGTACAAATCGAGCATATTGGAGTGACTGTCTTGAATCTTTGTATTAGGGAAGCTTTCACCACACCACCACCTTCCCCATATTGGACACAAACATAAACTTCGCCGATGCCAGAACCATAGTATGTCAAGGATCTGACGGGGATAATTTTGGGTATTTTTGGGAAAGTGTCCGGGCACATGCAATTTGGAAATAGACACTGTAGCGGGGTAAATTGGGAATATATACTAAGTCAATGATACCTCTATACATCTGATATAGACTTTATTCTAGTAGTAGAAATTATTATATACCAATTATATTCAGGACTCTTGTATATGATTGATTCTTAGTTTGTATAATTAAGTAGTTATTCATAATAACATGTTGTGTTAAAGCATGAGTTCCCTGTATGAGAACAATATTCAACCTACTAAACAAATCCCCACCTCCCTGCAATTTCCCACAAATCATCAATGTTTCATCAAATTGAGTTATAAACATATCCCATACCCATTAGTATCATATTCGGTTAAAGGCCCACTTAATTTTCGAGCCCCCAGATCATATATATAAAATATATGCCATATTATATACCATTTTTGTTTAAACATATTTTATTTGTTCATAAATTAAATTAGTTTATGACAAAAGGGATTGGAGGACAAGTGCTAAATCACTTAGAATACCCTCCTCTCCCTAGTATAACACACTGACAAATTGTATGACACTAAAGACGAACAAAACACAAGGTATATTGTATACATACATATAATGAACAATATAAGTAAATAAACAGAATGGCGATTGTGGAGGAGAATTGGAGGTTCGGTTTACAGTGGAGAGATGGGACGAGTGTGAGTATGCTTCATCAACCCGTCGGTGATCATTCCATTGCAACAAGTAAAAATACGATAGTACAGGCATATATCAATTATTGAATGCATAACTGGGATATATTGTACATAGGAAACAAGGTACAAACATAGAATATTATATTATAAGTAGATTTGGTGTATAATGGCATGGTCAAAGTGTTAGGTTCTCTCAAAACGGCCGGAATCTCTAATATACGAGTGTACAGCCTTAAAGATATAACTATTCTCAGTATAAGTTAGTTCGGGTTTCCCATAAAGAGGTATGTCTACAGAGTTAATATTATGTTGCATAAGATTATTATTGAGTTTTTGCCGAGATTCGGCATAATGGTTACATTCAAAGAAACAATGGTTAGTATTTTCATCCCGAAAGTCACACGAGCATGTTGCGGAATCTGAGATATGATTACGTAATTTATCGGATTGTAGGGCACTACATTTACATCGAAGTTGCGTGTGAATAATATTATAATAACGACTCCCATTTGTGAAATACAAAGGTGGCTTCAGCCTTGTCCCCGCGTTGTGCATATGTTTCAATTGCTTCACGGATTCATCATCGGCAAGATTGCGAATAGTTAATTTAATGGAGTTCCATTCCTTTGTACAGGCAGGGATAAAAGTGGATTTTAACCTTGCAGAGTCACAGCGAATGATAATGAAATCAGAAGCATATTTTGATTATCGATCGGTCCTGTCTCTGAAACGTTCGGGCAGGATTGTGTTTAAGTAACGATGTGCATTATTATTTATTATCTTGTGAAGGGTGGATAACCGTTTAACGGTTATTCTGTCCTCTGGACTATCCCAGCCTATCTCAGTCATTAATCTGACATCTGATACAGAACGAGTGCAACCCGTCACGATTCTGGCTGCATCTAACTGAATATCATTAAGGTTTTTAAGGAGGTAATTCGGAGCTCTAAACCACACTGGACTTGCATATTCGAGAAGCGTATGTCAAGTACATTGTTTCTAAAGTCTTTCTGCTTAGTATGCATTTAAGTTTCTTTATTTGGGACAATCTCGCATTAGCACGTTTACACGTGTTGTCAATACACATATTCCATTTGCGATCACTCTGCAGGTCAATGCCTAAATGCTTGTGATTTTCGGTGTATTCCAGGACTTCACCATTGAATTTAACCACGGGCCTAGTATTTTCAGGGAAACTTCCAAAAAACATTAGATTGGTTTTTGATGGATTGAATTTCACCATCCATTGCCTCGACCAATTGCTCAGCTTAATCATATCATTATTCAGTGAAATTTCAAGTGTGTTTAGGTCAGAACTACTCTTCAGTAGACAAGTGTCATCTGCGTAGAGACACGTTTTGGATTCCATACTATCCGCTATATCGTTAATGTAAAGCAAACATAGGAGAGGACCGATAACTGACCCCTGGGGCACTCCAGAATCTAAACAATCATACTTTGAGACGCAGGCGTTGACCCTAACCCTTTGTTGGCGATCGCTAAGATAACTCTTAAACCAAAAAAGAAGTTTTCCTTTAATCCCATATTTTTCCATTTTGTGTAAAAGTCCGCCATGCCAAACTTTATTGAACGCTTTGGACACATCACAGAAAACCGCACAAGTGTTACATCCTTCATCTAGTGCTTCTGCTATACTATGAACTATTTCAATAAGCTGATATTCGGTACTATGTTTAGGAAGGAACCCAGACTGATACTCATACAACAAGTTATTTTCTTGTAAATGCTGAAGTAATTTATTATGGATAATTTTTTCTAATATTTTACCGAGAACGCTCAGAAGTGAATCTGGCCTATAATTATTTGGATCTTTTTGGTCATCTTTTTTTAATAGAGGTATAACATCCGCTTTTTTCCATTCATCTGGGACCTGACAAATGTCTATCGATTTCTGATATAATATACTAAGTGGTTTGCATACAGTAGCATGTGTTTCTTTAAGCATGCGATTACTGATACCATCTGACCCATAGGCTTTTTTCGTTGGTAGATCTTTCAGAATTTGAGAAATTTGTGATTCACTGATCGGTATTTCAGTGATAACTTCATCTGTTCGTGCAACAAAATTCGGCAAACATTTCGCTTTCATTCCTACTGAACTATTGGCAACAAAAATACTATTTAAAATATCAGCTTTGTCTTGATCATCGCAGAACATTTTGTGTTTATATGAGAGAGGCGGGATTCCTTGGTTAGAATTGTTACCCATAAATGTTTTAACAACATGCCAAAACTGTTTTGGGTTATTATTCATAACAAGAGATTCATCCAAGTGAGTCATATACTCATTTTTTGCGTGTTTCTTGGCATTATTTACTTGATTTCGAGCTTTCTTGTATTTCGACCACGTAAACTCGTATTACATTTTAGAGCTTTTCTTCTATAGCGATCGCGTTGACGGATTAGTCTTCTGACTGTGCTATCAAACCATGGTTTATCATTTCTACGTACCAATATATCTCGGCGTGGTATTAAAGATTCGGCCATCTCCAGAAACATGTATCTGAAATGCTCAACAGATTTGTTGATGTTAAAACGGTTTACTTCATTATTAAGACAAGCGGACCAGTTAGTTTCTTTTATTACTCTATTTAAACCTATAAAGTCGGCAGAAGAATAGTTCCACACTATTCTTTTGTAGGATTGTGTCACCCGGGGTGCCGTTTTTAGTTCAACAGACGTGGCATAGTGATCAGAAACTTCAAGGTCAACAACGGAGGGGTTCATCGCTGTTAACGCTTCAGAGATAATAATAGGGTCTAAGAGCGTTTGTGACTTTGACGTTACTCGTGTTGGTTCTTTAATTACGTTAGACATGCCGACATATATATTAATTATGGACTGTAGTGGGTTATCGCTTATCAACATATTACAATTCAAGTCACCAACGACAACAACTGATGGGTTAATATCTAATGCTTCTCCAATTTTGTCATCAAGTAGTTCCCAGAAGTTATTTAAACATTCCCTATCGGACCTATAGGTAACACATAGTAAAAACTTGTCTACAGATCCAACTTCAAACCAAAGGATGTCATCATTAAACTGCAAACACGACATTTCTCTTTATGGAATTTTATCTGAAAAGTATACTATGATTCCACCGCCATAAATATTTCGTTCTTTACGTAATGGGTGTTGGAAACCTGAGATAAGCAAGTTTTCATTTGGATAATTATCGTCAAGATGAGATTCAGTAAAGCATAGAATATCGTAATCATCGATAATATCTTAAATCTTTTGAATTTTTTTTCTTATGCTTCTTACGTTGCAATGAATAATAGAAATTGAAGTGGTAACCGGGGCGTCTAATTGACCTGGGTTCGGGTGTATATTCCCAGCGAGAGCAAGAAGAGTGAACGCCAGAAATGCTACTATCACATTATGAAAAGCAAGTAAACGCAAACGAATTGGCTTATGTGTAGTATGTTTATACATGTTACATCGGCATGTTATGTGTAGATATATGCCTTGAAATATTCCAATTGTAAGCCTATATTGAGCCACACTAACTCCCATGACTAGTTGTACAGAAAGTCAGTAAGGCGCATGGTAGGCTAACAGTAAAACATAGATGATGTAGGCTGCTCAAGAACTTTGGCCGACGGATGGTGAAGCATATATGTTTACAAGAATATTTCAGATAAGAGGTGTGAGATATAAACATGAGGAGATGAAGAAATAACATTAATTGTGTAATGTTAACCATTTTACAATGGAAATTACAGAATTCTGCATAAATAAATAACGTAGGTTTAAAATAATCCATTTGAAAAAGGAAGCTCCAAAACATTGTATTATCAACTTCTCCGGTGTAATAAAATGTGGACATGCTGTTTTTGAATTGCTAACATGTTTTTGTGCTTAAGTTTCATCTGGACTGTAATTCAAATTGTATTATTTTCAACGGAGGGGGGATCTATCTTAAAGATATAGTTATGCCGCTTCCATTGAAAACACATTTTTAGTTTCAATTCTGTTGCATTCTGGGAGCCACAACGGTGGAAATCTTTCTGTAATTTCAGCTGTTTTCTATTTCTTTATGTGCATCACCTGAGACACAGATGTTTCAAGTGGTGATGAATTATTTAAGGAATAATCTCGGTTTCCTAATGTAATTACACAGTCTAAAGGCATATACCGAATCACAAAACTATAAATAGCGAAGCGATTTATAAGAGTTTGTGATTCGGAATATGCCTTTAGACTGTGTAATTACATTAGGAAACCGAGATTATTCCTTATAATTATGCCACTAATTGTTAAATATTTATTTTTAAAAAGATTACGCCCTTAAAAAACGGTTGAAACAAGGAACTATATGTTCTCAAATAACGGACCGAAGGAGACTTACTGTCCGAATAGGATGGGTGACGATTTGAGCCTATGACAACTCGCCCCATTCCTGTCCGAATAATATCGATCCATCTGTAGATCGAGCGGGTTTTCCCCGAAACGTATGTCAAGGACGAAACAAAACATTGACCAGAATTAATAAACTTTGGATGAAATTTAAACATTATTAGCAGAATTTTGGAAGAGGAAAACATAGTTAGTCTCCATGTCAACTGGGAATCATGAACAGGCTATAATCAATAAGTTTAGTGAACATTTTCTTACATAAATTCACCTATCTACGGTGGCTGGTTTAGGACACTGAATAACTAATTCGTGGCCACGAAATAACTAATTCGTGGCATCGAAATACTAATTCGTGGCTACGAAATACTAATTCGTGGCCACGAAATAGCTAATTCGTGGCCACGAAATAACTGATTGACCTTTGCATATATCCAGATACCTTTACGGCGACTGGTTACACTTGCAACAGGTGCAATGCGTACGATCGCAGAGAAGCTACTATAAACCCCTTATGGCGTGGGATCCGGGTTATATGGGGGATAAGATAAGATAAGTTTATTGACAATTACACCCACACGGGGCCGATGTCACAACATAAATAACAATAAATATATATATGATACAATAAGTATACACAATTGTAATCAGAATTAAAATGGAAAAAAATATATACATGTTTGTTGTTGAAAATCTGGTGTTTCAGACCTTTTGTGGAAAAAGAGACGGACCATGTTACAGATGATATTGCACGTTTCTGTTTTGTCATTTCGCAGTATGAAAATGAATTTTTGGGCATCAGTCATATTAATAAACTTGTGATTTACTTTATTTATTTCGTCAAAGAAACGGAGACGAATGCTTTTGTAAATAGGACATTTTAAAATAAAATGTTCCTCGGTTTCCGTTTCCAATCCACACTTTCTGCATATTCTCTTGTCTACAGGAATCTTCGGTTGTTTATGGCGCCCTTTTTCAATTTCTAGAGTATGATTGCTAATCCGCAATTTGCTGAAGATCTTTCTTACTTCGATATTTTTTACTATGTCCAAATATGGCTCCAATCGGTAATCACTTATTATTTCTCTATACACCCTCAATTTGTTCCTACCTGATGGTTTTTCATCGTTATATATATCTCTTCTGAAACACGACACATGGTCAACCTTGAAACTATCACAAATAGTGTGTTGAATTTTCTTCGAATACTGATCAGTTTTATCAATAATTTCCGTGAGTTTTGGAATGTCAAAGTTAAAGGACCACTTACTTGGGATTATGCGGTCATCGGACATTGTGGCTGATTTATGAACGAGGGAATGTTTGTCTGCAGTCGATATTTTTAACGCATATTTAGTAGCACGAGATAATGCTTCATAAACAACGGGGTATCTACCAAGCTCAGCACGTACCGCGTGATTTGATGCTTTCCTGTTTACTCCAAGTGCTCGTTTGCAAAAATTGAGATGAGACGATTCACATGGCGCAGTATCTATATTGTTGAGGTTGATATCAGAGGCCCATATTTCGCAACCATATAGTGTAATGGGTTTAATGAGTTTATCATACAGTTTGATCCACAGATTAATTGAGAATATATCGTGTTGTTGTAGTGACCTAACAAGCGAATAGAGTGCCTTCATGACCTTATGAACGTCCGATATAAACTAGCCCAAAGAGAACGGGGAACACGGGTTAGGTGGCTCCAGGACAAACTGAATAGTCATTAGTTTTTACCACAAGGGGTCGAATTGGATTGACATTTCGCTCGGCCTATTGACCGATTTAAGTCAAATAAGGGGTTGTAGGGTGGCCCCAAAACAAACTTATAAATATTCACCCCTTTCGACCATCCAAAATGGTCGCCGCTCTGAAGGGGTCAAATAGGGTAACCATTAATTGTCGGCCATGACCTATATAGATAAAATAAAGGGTGGTGTGCGGTGGCTCGCAAAGCAAGCTAAATTGTCACACCTTCAGCCCACCTCGAGCGAAAATAATAACTGATCAGAGGGGTCCATATATGGTACCCATGCAACCACCCCGCCCCCCACATTTTAGGTCGAATAAAGTGTGTTGTAGGGTGACCCCTGAGACAAAGTATATATTTACCCGCTGTCACCCTCCGCGATCCAAAATGGCCGCACCAGATGGGTTAAAATATGGCACTTACACAATTTCTCGGCCCCTTAACCGTTTGATGTGCTATAATGGGTGTTGTAGGGTGGCCCTCAAGATATACTGAACGTCGTGAGTGCCCTATGTGACCCCCCCCCCCCCTGGACAACGGCAACTTTGGATCGGGTTGGTGAAAAGGGTGATTACTTCATTTGTTTTACGGGCCACCCTACAACACCCTTTATCTCATATCGCCGTGGCTCATGCCAAGATGGTGGACAACTACAACCAGATCTCCTCTATCCGCTTCCATTACAACAATGACTGACGATCGTATATCACGATTAGTTATTTCGTGGCCACGAATTAGTATTTCGTGGCCACGAAATAAAACAAATATCCTAAACCAGCCACCGTACCTATTTGTCGGCATTGAGCCAAATATTTTTCGATTTCGATTTTTCGCTCCACAGTTACTGGACATAAAGTCCCAAAAATAAGGTTTTAATCGAGTTTATAAATCGGTATCCCAATATAACGAGCAGAAGTTATGCAGGCTTAACCAGGTGCACCGACAAACATGTCTCAAATAAAAGCACTAAACACAAAATACCCGGAATATGTCACCTGTTTCCTGTAAATACCATACTCACCTACAACTCTGCAGCGATAAAATCGTTCCGGACGCCAAATTAACCAAGAAAACTAAGATGCATGCATCAGGTCAGCCATGAACTATTTAGCATAGAATAATTCAGTTCGGTTGCAGTTTCACAACGTTACAACTGACATACGATTACACAAGACGAACCTTGAATGTGGAACTATGTAAGAGTGAATATTAATGTTCTAAATCGCATGTTTCACCTTTAGTGGTAATGGGGTCGTACTTTATTAACACGCAAGTAGTGTAATTAAGTACGGGAAATTAGAAGTAACAAATCGTTTAATTTCTATCGTATCGGCTAAAAGGGGGTGAGCAGATTGCTGGTGATGAATGTTCTCGTTAGCTGCCAATATAATGTGCATATTTGCCCCTTTACGTTTATACACTGTAGCATTGGCGGGCCAGAGTGTGTTGACATGTTAATTGTTTGGTTCATTAATAACAGATCAGCAGGGATTTGTCGTGATAACGTATACGTGGAAATATGCTACATAAACGGTTAAATTAACGGTTGATCTATTACACCACCGTGTATACTCGGTTTAAATAGGTATATTATATAGGGACGTGTGCTCAATTTTGGTGCGGACCGATGATCAAAAGAAAAATCAGAGGTAAATGTCGGCGGGCGGGAGGGCCATTTTTAAAGTAATTTTTAAAGAAATTGAACAGTTGCAGCAGCAGCAAAAAAAAGGGTGTACAATTGGCAAATGATGACGGGCGGCGTGACGTGTAACTAGGATTGAAATTAGATATGCAATTTGGAGATTATTGGATGAGGGTTGTTAAATTAATTATATTAAAGGGACGAGGGGGCTTAGTTGTCGAAAATATTCATATTTGTTCCAAACACCGTAAACAGAAAAATATTAAAACGCATACATTTTGGTTCAAATATACGATCACTATCGCGTAAACATCATGCTTACATAAAGACCTACTAAATTTTACCTAAACAAGAGTCTGATTGTGTTATAGAAGGCAGCACAATGCTACTGGCTAATCACACACAAATGGTATAAACGCTCTTTATTATTTCCAAATAAGGAATTGAGCAACAAAGAACGCTCTTTATGTTTAGCATCATAATATAAAGAAACACCAAGAAAGTAACTTTTTATGCTTTGTTTACATAACAATCGACAATAACATACTGTTTATGAGATATTTCTCAATTGTATATTAACAAAGTATGTCTATATTTGAATATTATTTTCGTTTGTAGCGGTTTTTGACAGGTGCAAATATGTTCACAGGATACCCACCAAGGCCTTCCGTACCTTTAAGGTATACTGCAACTTTTTTTCTTGTCAATAGCAGAATACATAATGCTATTAAGAAGTGACACAAAACACAGAATTTTTTTTTTAATTATAAGTATTGAGCAGTGAGAAATATTTGAGTCGAGGAAACCAGTAACGAAAGGCGATTTAACATGATTTCTGTCAGCGAATAATTGTTTACGTTCCAATGAATATTAAAATGTACTGAAAACAACCTGCTAATGTGTGCCAGACTTTCATAAACACAAATTATGTATTAATGGTGTAACGACATATTTCGTTCTTTATTGTCTAAAAAAATAGGGGATGGGGATGTTTGGATCTCTAGTTTAACGACATTTTTCGGTCTTTGTAGTTTAACGACATTTTTCGGTCTTTAATAGTTTAATGACATTTTTCGGTCTTTGTGATATCTCAAGATATAGGGGTATTTGGATCTCTAGTTTAACGACATTTTTCGGTCTTTATAGTTTAACGACATTCTCGGTCTTTAATATTTCAAGGGGCCCTTAGTGGGTATTTGGTTCTCTAGTTTAACGACATTTTTCGGTCTTTGATAGCAAAATGGAAGAAGTACATCTTTGGAAAGATGTGGTGGCCCTAAAAAGGAAAGTTGTTTGGTGATCATGAAATGCAGTTTTTCTGAACAGTCTTCCTTGATTAAAGTGATGTGAAAAACTCCGGCAGACACCGGGCAGAGTGATCAAATAGAAATTAAGAATAATCTTTCTCAATGTAGTTATTTGTTACGAATATTAATCTAAATGGATGATACACAACGTCATTCTTATATATTAGTTAAATGCAATGACTCTCGATGGCGAAATCATTTTTGTTTAATTATAGCCGATAGTTGCGCCCCGAATTTTTAAATTATTAGATCAATGGATCTGATAGATTATGATTTACATTTGGTTCAAATAGGGGCAGAGATAGCAGATTGACACTCCCGCACACACATTATATTTGCTATGAATTCATGTTTGGTACTTGTATATAGATTCCTATATTACATGTATTAATTTTGATATATACCGGTATTATCAGTAAGGTTTTTCGATTATGATAACTAAAGCGTATTTTGAAGAAATGTTGATGTTGTATCTTGATGATATGGGGACCGTCTGATCGGATTGAGTACATTTAAAATGTATCATTGTTTAATCAGTGAATGTGGTCTGAACAGATTGATGCCAACTAATCTATTGATGACCAGAGGCTAATCCACCCCAGCGCAGACGCCAGTGCTTTCAAAACAATATGTGATACTGGACTCATTTATTGTGATATCAGGTAGCATAATCTTGACTAAAACAATTACGTTTTGAAGATGTCAAGATGTAATATTTGTATACATTGTGTTCATATACAATTATACATGTAAATCGTGGCTGCTCATTAATTTGTTAACAGCTTCAGATAAAAATATCAATAAAAATACTCTTTTTATTTGATAGATGAATGTAATCAGGCTACTATAATAATACTTGCGTAAAGTTGAGTTATAAATTCTGCCATGAATCTATACTGTAGCTGCAGGCATATCAAGGTTCAATGTGCCAATTGATCCATTTTTATACAATCTGCAATTCCATGATTCCAACATGAAAATCAATGTTGTGCGATTTGACTAAAGACACTTAAGCAGACTTGGATGAATCATAGGCACTAACTCCTTTGTTTCACAAAGTTTTACATGTGCACCTGAATTCTTCTCAAGGCAAAACCCAATGACCATGCATATTGATTCCGCACATCCTTGTTGCATGGATTGATGTTGTCTAGATGCAAATATAGTGTTCAATAGGGGAGGAGTAGGCCGAGCCGGAAGCGAAGTGGTCTGTGTCCTCAACCGAGGACCAATAATTATATTTTACATAGTCAACGTCTCAATCACAAGCTGTGCGATATTTAACATTTGTAATGTTCGCATATCCCAAGAGGATAGAGTCATTTAGTATCATGAATGTGAGATTGTATAAAGTGATCTATGATGTTCATCCTTCACTGGAATGACGACAACGTCAAAGTTCATATAAATGCTATGGAGTTGGCATGCAAGACTAACTTTTCTCCCACCCTACACACTTTAGCACAGGCAGCCAGTGTGAGATAGCTGAGTGAGATTTCCCTGTCTCACATAACACGTGACCATCTATCTCACACCACCCACGTGACTGCTTTACCTATTTAATTAAGAGCCGGAACTAATTTAACAATCCGTCATCATGTTTTGTGTGATTAAAACAGATCAAAACAATGGCGACCAACCAGTTACGCTTCACGTTTCAAGTAAATAAATACGAACGAATTCGTGGACGCTAATACAAATGGAGATAAGCCTCAACTGTTAATCACGAAAAACCTTCAGCATAACCTCACTTGCAGACACAGAATTGCATATATAACATGAAATATAAACGACTAATTTGCAAACATATTCCATAAAACGGAAGACCCCAAGCGAAACTGGCACCACTGGCACATTTCGTAACAGGTGATAGCCGCTTCACAAATGACGAACGAAATAATTCCACATTCGAACAGTTGTTATCGTTGCAATAAATCGTCGAACGCGTCTAACTAACATTTGTCTGTCATATATTCACATGTTTCCTTTTCTAATGGTATCGATATGGTCATTTCCGATGACAAACACGATTAGTCCAGTTGTATATACTTCATATCAATTAGCGCGTTTCTCGGAATTTATGCAGGTGCAACGATGTAACGTATCCATGTCGTTTTCACAAGACCGTGTCGATTTCACTCTAACGTATTAACCATGCGCGCACGGGTAACACGCTTTGTTTTTACAGTATATACCTTTGGTATATACCGAAATCATCCCAGTTAATCACGAATATCGCATCAGATTTCTCCCCAGATATACCGTTACGAAGCTACTGGAATGTGCCAAAGATTGGTATAAAACAAAAAAATCGGAATGAGGCTCTTGGGTTGGGAGAAAAATGATCCATCATGACCTGGGGTGTGGGGTGGACAAATATCACCCTCGGGGCCAGATATTTGGTCCGGACACTCGGCAAGCCTCGTGTCCGGCCCAAATATCAGGCCCCTCGGGTGAGATTTTTCCAACACACACCCCAGGTCATGATGGATAATATTAATCTCAAAATATTGAGAATTTATTTCAAATTATTGAGATATATGTATGTCGACATTTTGAGCCATTATATCAAACTTTGAGAAGTTATCTTGATTAATTGAGAGTTATCTGAAAATATAACTAAATATATAACTACTAGAAGGTGACCCGACTTCGTCCGGGCTTTGACTTTGAATTGTCCATTTTGAAGGTCAAGTGGGGTCACGATTTGACCAGTCCAAAACACTGCCCGGACAAAAGTACCCGACAAACGTGCCCGTCGAAATCCATCCGGATTTACCCGATTTGACCTTGAATTGATCATTTTGAAGGTCAAGGTCAGGTCGGGGTCACGATTTGACCGTCCAAAACACTCAGTGGACAAAAGTAACCCTATGTATAAAATTTCGTCGACAACCCATCAAAATTGGCGATTTGACCTTGAATTGACCCGATTTCAAGGTCAAGGTCACGTCGCACGGGCAAATGAATATGCTCATGAGACTCCCCATACGAAAGTACCCCCACATACTAAGTTTCATCGAAATCCCGTGATATTCGTGCGTTTGACCTTGAAATGACCGATTTCAAGGTCAAGGTCGCGTCGCACGGGCAAATTAATAGGCCCATGTCACTCCCCGGCCGAAAATACCCACATACCAAGTTTCATCGAAATCGGCTTGGCCGTTTTCGAGTCCATCAATTACAAACAGACAGACACACAGGCACACAGACACACAGATCTTCCAAAATATATAATAGACTAGAAGGTGACCCGACTTCGTCCGGGCATTGACCTTGAATTGTCCATTTTGAAGGTCAAGGTCAGGTCGGGGTCACGACTCGACCCATCCAAAACACTCAGTGGACAAAAGTAACCCCACGTATCAAATTTGGTCGAAATCCCATCAAAATTGTCGATTTGACCTTGAATTGACCCGAGTTCAAGGTCAAGGTCACGTCGCACGGCAAAATGAATATGCGTATGAGACTCCCCATACGAAGGTACCCCCACGTACCAAGTTTCATCGAAATCCCGTGATATTCGGGCGTTTGACCTTGAATTTATCCGATTTCAAGGTCAATTCCACGTCGCACGGGCAAATTAATTGGCCCATGTCACTCCCCGGCCGAAATACCCCAACATACCAAGTTACATCGAAATCGGCTCGGCCGTTTTCGAGTCCATCGATTACAGACAGACAGACACACAGACACACAGACACACAGACACACAGATCTTCCAAAATATATAATAGACTAACCGATGAGCCCGACGTTGTCCGGGCTATTCAAAAACCAAATTTCAAGTCGATAGCTCTACCCGTTTCCGAGATCTGGTCTGAGCATGCGCGAAGCTGGCGTCGCACGGGCTCGGCGACCTGATAAAATTCGCATCCGGGGCAAGATACATTCACATACCAAATTTCAAGTCGATATCTCCACCGGTTTCCGAGATCTCGTCTGGGCATGCGCTGCACGGGCGTCGCACGGGCTCGCCAATGCGACAACGACGACCGCCTGGTCAAACAAACTACACACACGTACCAAGTTTCGTCCCGATCGGTCGAGAATCGCAGATTTGTATAAATGACATACAGACAGACAGACAGACAGACAAACAGATGTCTTCAAAATATATATTACTAGCCGATGATCCCGACGTTGTCCGGGCTATTCAAAAACCAAATTTCAAGTCGATAGCTCTACCCGTTTCCGAGATCTGGTCTGCGCATGCGCGAAGCTGGCGTCGCACGCAATAAAATTCGTATCCGGGGCAAGATTCATTAACATACCAAATTTCAAGTCGATAGCTCCACCCGTTTCCGAGATTTGGTCTGGGCATGCGCGAAGCTGGCGTCGCACGGGCTCGGCGACCCGATAAAATTCGTATCCGGGGCAAGATACATTCACATAGCAAATTTTAAGTCGATAGCTCAACCCGTTTCCGAGATCTCGTCTGTGCATGCGCTGCACGGGCGTCGCACGGGCTCGCCAATACGACAACGACGACCGCCTGATCAAACTACACACACGTACCAAGTTTCGTCCCGATCGATCGAGAATCGTAGATTTGTATAAATGACATACAGACAGACAGACAGACAAACAGAGGTCTTCAAAATATACATGAGACTAGCCGATGAGCCCGACCTTGTCCGGGCTATTCAAACCCCAAATTTCAAGTCGATAGCTCTACCCAGCCCGACGTTGTCCGGGCTATTCAAAAACCAAATTTCAAGTCGATAGCTCCACCCGTTTCCGAGATCTCGTCTGCGCATGCGCGAAGCTGGCGTCGCACGGGCTCGGCGACCCGATAAAATTCGTATCCGGGGCAAGATACATTCACATACCAAATTTCAAGTCGATAGCTCGACCCGTTTCCGAGATTCGTCTGCGCATGCGCTGCTCGGGCGTCGCACGGGCTCGCGAATACGACAAGGACGACCGCCTGGTCAAACTACACACACGTACCAAGTTTCGTCCCGATCGGTCGAGAATCGTAGATTTTTATAAATGACATACAGACATACAGACAGACAGACAGACAGACAGACATACATAGGTCTTCAAAAATATATATGAGACTAGCTGATGTGCCCGACGTTGTCCGGGCTATTCAAAAACCAATTTTCAAGTCGATAGCTCTACCCGTTTTCGAGATCTGGTCTGCGCATGCGGACAGTCAATTAATCCCGTCGTGAAAGTCGAGATAATTGCATTTCGTCCGCATCCGTATTTCGGACGCATGGGGTCAGTCGTTGAGCCACGTCCATTGGAATCCGCATCCGTATTTCGGACGCATGGGGTCAGTCGTTTAGCCACGTCCATTGCAATAAAGAGCGTTGATTGTTAACACCTCCGTATAAGGTCAATATAAAGATCGTTAATGTCTTAACCACCGCAGTGCCGTTTTTGTGACTGAGATTGGAGAGCGGGTGCTCTGAGCTTCTCCAAAACGCGACCACGACGATTCCCGTGTGATTTTACCTTTAGATAGGAAGTTTGGTCCCGATCGGTCAACCCGTTTTCGATTATATGAAGTGCATATATATACGGAAGTCTCAAAATATATAGTATAGAAGATAATGTTACATGGCTGACACAATAACAAAATATTGTGTTAACTTAAAACGATAATAGTACTAACTTGCGTTTAAGCGCAATGGTTCTGCGTATAAAGGCAATTGTAGAGGGGATAACATGTCAATGACGCTGGAGCTACATGTAGGCACCAGATAAATCGATAAAGCACCAGAAAGCAGTCTGCTCGTGCGTTGCCTTTGGTAGGCGCCCATTTTGAATCAGGTTGATTCTTGGGGTGGTTCGAAAATGGGTCTTAGGGGAGGCACTCTGCAACACCCAACATTTGGTCAAAATCAGTCTGGGTAGCGTCCATTATTAATCGGGTGGGGTCTTTAAAGTTAGTGTCTTAATTGTGGACCATCTTACAAGGCATTTCTTTTTTTTCAGGCCAATGGGCTAGGACAAGACGTTGGTGCCACTCTGGATGGTGGTTTGGTATTTATTCGCAATAGTGTTGTGTTTATTAATAGCATGAAGGTGGACTTCATCACTCCAAGACACTCTTTTGGAACACCCCCAACCGAAATAAAAAATGGCTACTGCTCAGATGGGTCTGAATAGGGCATCCATGACATTGCTCAGCCAACTCGACCAGTTTCCGTCAAACAAATGATGTTGTATGGTGGCCCCATTACTCTCCACCAATACAAAATGGCCACCGCCTAGATGGGTCAAAATAGGGCAACCGTGTGATTTCTCAATCCCTTGACCGATTTAATGATGGGTGTTGTAGGTTGGCCCCCAAATACTCCCTCAATTTGAACGACTCCCAACATCCCACTCTGTACGAACTGTTACAGCGGAAGATGTTCTATCGCCGGTATTGTGATGATTCAGGAATGATTTATTACGGTTCCTTATGATTCAAAATAATTATTTTAGGGACAAAATTACACATAATTATATATATCTTAAAGGTACTCAATCCGATCAGATGGTCCCCATATCATCAAGTTACCACAACATTGCTTCAAAATACGCTTTTGTTATCAAAATCGATTACTTACAACAAAATAATGCTAATCGCTGTCAACTATGGTATAAAATTTCCCAAAACGTGTTATATTATCAACATGTTGTTAAACGAAATATGGCCATATTATCATTTGCGTATCAATACATTGGGCCGTATTACCACTTGCTTTTAGAGTTATCCATCTTCATCCGCAATTTTGTCCGAGACAATCTGTCTGACATCTCGTTACTGGGCCACAAATAATTATACATTTCGAGAAATAACAAATTTCAAAAATAAATATCTGATCACTCTGAACTTTGATGGTTGGGTTCCTCAACTCGAATCAAATATTTTTCACACCCGAAGCCAAAGAAATAGTCATTTGGGAACGCTAATTCGGATTATGCATCTTTAAATACGTTAACATTCCTGACAGATACAGAGGCCGCGTAAGTGCCATTTTACTGAAACTTGATCACAATTAAAGGTACTTAATCCGATCAGATGGTCGCCATATCGTTAAGTTACAAAATTTCTTCAAAATACGCTTTGTTATCAGAATCGATTATTTAAAACAAAATAATGCTAACCGCTGTCAACTATGGTATAAAATTTCCCAAAACGTGCTATTTATCAACATGTTGTTCAACAAAATATGGCTGTATTATCACTTTCGTATCATGAAATTTAGCCACATTATCACTTGATTTTAGAGTTATCCATCTTCGTCCACAAATTTGTCCGAGACAATCAGTTTGACGTCTCGTTTCTGGGCTCGAAATAATTATTTCAAAAATCTATATCTGATCACTCTGAGCTTTGATGGAATCAAATATTTTGATCCCTGAAACTAAAGATATAGTCATTTGCCAGCATTTATTCAGATTGAGTACCTTTAACTCAGAAAGAGTTAGTTAACATGTAAATATCAACATGTAATCACTGAAAATAAAGTCAATTAAACGTAATTCCTTTGTTTTCGGCGTCATATCGAGTGTGAAACGCATTCTGAAGATGAACACTGAGTACCTTTAAAATATCTCGATGTTGGTTAATAATTTGGAGCATTAGACTCATAATCACAACTTATGAGAGTTACGGTTCTATTTCAAGGCAATCATGGCTGTCACTGTTCTATACATAATTAGAACGATTTCTGCACTTTGGGTACATGTTTTGAACCAGATAATGACTGTATGGTATGTTATTTACATAATCCAACAGGTAAGAAATAAGAGTATAACATGAGAATTTGCTCCTCGATTCATATTTACTATTTATTACCATGACAACTATATAAAACGTTCTGGTAAGTGGACTACGCATGTATAAAGACCTACATGGCGGTTTGAAGCCGGGAATCATGCAACTATGTGGTACACGCCAGTTTTGACAAAACTGGACGTATTATATTATTGTTCCTTCAGACCGTCTCTCCGTTCACTTTCCGGATGATAACTTTAGATAGTCTCAACTGAATGGAAATTACTATTATTTTTGGCAATTTTTTTCATAATTTAACCCATTCTATACTAAATGAATTCTACCATTAGTTCTAAGACTATACATTTGAAGGGTATATTGTTCACATGTAGGCCCTATTTGGATGTTCAGGAAATAAAAACATACGACAGAAAACAAAAAGTGAAAAAAGAACCCTATGCATTGGTGGAAATGTTCAGATAATACATTCATCAAACAATGAAGCTATTATCTGAACATTTGCTAAATGGTAACTACTCATCAATGAGTATTTTGGTATAGAAAGGGTTAAATAACCGTTCTGTGACTGGAGCTTCCTGAAAATTTTGCGAAAACCCTGTGCCAGTGGGAAAGTATATTGGGTGTTTATTTTATTATATTTACATAGCCGGTCCGTGTTACACTAAATCCTGCTCGGTGATTGGTTAACTGCCAATTGGCTCTCACGTTTCATACCCCAATAACACACAGACCGTAACATGAACACGACGTCACAAATAATTATTGACCTAATCTGACCTAATCGCTAAAAGCGGTCAGCAAAATTGGGCGTGCTTTTCAAAGTTAAGCCGAATTGCATCTGAGCCAATTATTTATATCGATCACGTTGTCGTTTCTAAGTGCTGGGTAACCTTAAAGTGCTGCGTGTGCTAGTCTCAAGTTCGCGGCCGATGATGTGAAAATAAATAAGAATGCGCTCAGCTGTTTTATGGGAATAAATCATCAACAAGCTGCATAAATACAAGAAATGAATGTAGTGGGTGCAGGTGTTTGTTATTGGTGGGATAGGGTGCTGTGGCCGCTGTGGGGGGGGGGGGGGGTAGTAAATACCGCTTCGATGTTCACACAATGTGCCACAGCGACAACAGCGGTATCCCCCAATAACACACACCCACTACATTCAGAATACACTTATAACCTTATAATATCCCCCAATAACACACACCCACTACATTCAGAATACACTTATAACTTTATAATATCCCCCAATAACACACACCCACTACATCCATTAACGACCACAACGCCGTATCCCACTATAACACACACCCACCACATTCATTAACGACCACAGCGCCGTATCCCACTATAACACACACCCACCACATTCATTAACGACCACAGCGCCGTATCCCACTATAACACACACCCACCACATTCATTAACGACCACAGCGCCGTATCCCACTATAACACACACCCACCACATTCATTAACGACCACAGCGCCGTATCCCACTATAACACACACCCACCACATTCATTAACGACCACAGCGCCGTATCCCACTATAACACACACCCACCACATTCATTAACGACCACAGCGCCGTATCCCACTATAACACACACCCACCACATTCATTAACGACCACAGCGCCATATCCCCCAATAACACACACCCACCACATTCATTAACGACCACAGCGCCATATCCCCCAATAACACACACCCACCACATGCATTAACGACCACAGCGCCGTATCCCACTATAACACACACCCACCACATTCATTAACGACCACAGCGCCATATCCCCCAATAACACACGCCCACTACATTCATTAACGACCACAGCGCCGTATCCCACTATAACACACACCCACCACATTCATTAACGACCACAGCGCCATATCCCACTATAACACACACCCACTACATTCATTAACGACCACAACGCCATATCCCACAATAACACACACCCACTACATTCATTAACGACCACAACGCCATATCCCACTACAACACACACCCACTACATTCATTAACGACCACATCGCCATATCCCACTATAACACACACCCACCACATTCATTAACGACCACAACGCCATATCCCACTATAGCACACACCCACTACATTCATTAACGACCACAGCGCCATATCCCACTATAACACACACCCACTACATTCATTAACGACCACAACGCCATATCCCACTATAACACACACCCACTACATTCATTAACGACCACAGCGGTATCCCCCAATAACACACACCCACTACATTCATTAACGACCACAGCGGTATCCCCCAATAACACACACCCACTACATTCATTAACGACCACAGCGGTATCCCCCAATAACACACCCACTACATTCAGAATACACTTATAACCTTATAATAGAGACACTTTTCAGTGACATATACATGCCTCAGTATTATATAATTTCCTCTCAGCATACCTCTATGATGTCACTTTCTCTATTTGGTGCTGGTTATATAGCACACCACACCTGGAACGGTTTATAGCAACTGGCATACAGTCTTCACGCTGTCATAGTTCAAATTGGCCAATGGCCATTTTTTTTCTTTCGAAAATGCCAACAACAAAAATTAATTTGGCCAAAGTTTGTTCTACCCCAAAATCGGAAACCTAATTTATAAACCCAAATTGATTTTATAATGGGAGCGACATTAGAATCAAATTTATATTACCATAAGCTGTTAATTGATTAGGTGATACAGTTTAGTGGGTAAAAACGGCACCGTGGCAGTGCACTATCAAACAAACCAATTGCATTAAAACATTAATGAGGATTAACACTAATGAACAAACAAATTCATTAATTGTGAGACCAGAAAATGAGGATTTAATTTGGTCGGTTTTTTTAATTTGGCCAAAAAAAAAATCAGAATTGGCCAAAACATTGGACAACCGATTTTTCGGCCCAGCGTGAACACTGCTGCCATAATCGATAGGATGGAGTAATATAGGAGGGGTTAACATAGGAGGGGTAATATAGCCGGGGGTAATATAGGAGGGAATATAGGAGGGGTAATAGCATATCTATCATTTCTATTCGTCGTCGATAAATCAGAACAAGGCTAATGTCTTTCCGTATTCTTTTTTTTTTTTAATTGTTTTTATTGGAATAAACAGACATCAATGAAGAATGTAAATACAGACAGGGTACATGTTATTATAAATAAAGTTACATTCTTCCAATTCTCTCACATCTTGCTCACTTCATTTACACGTCTTTCGTACGTCATATGCACTCCCAGTGACTTACATGTAAATAGGGATAAATCGAATAATGTGTTCATTTTATATAGGAATCTAGATTTTAAATCTTTTGAACTTTGTTCCTGTGTACGGCGCATCGGTACGACATCTAACTATAGACGGCGTTGTGGTATTGGGGCGATAATAGTATTTCTTGGGTATAGTAATTAAGTGAGTTTTTGAACTGGTGAAGAGAAAATTTTCAGGACAAGTTTATTTGTGTTGACTCGTGCGTATATTTATGGCCTTTTCTAAAAGGAACCAGTTTTTCGAAAATTCTTGTTGTTTCGATTGGCATCGTGCGGTATACTTCTCACATTGGTATCTATAATTCAATTCTTTGAGGAAAACATTTAGCGATAAGTTAATTGGCTTGAATTTGGTCCTATAAATGTATTGTTTAATTAGAAGCCACAGCATGTTCGTTATAAAGTTCGGATTCGTTGGTGATGAACCAAGAATCATTGTCATCTGCTGGGGACAGAGATCAATGCTGTTAATTTTACCCCAATCGCTGAGTTCCTTAATGAATTTCTGAACGTGAACACAGTTCCAAAATATGTGGGAGATGTCTTCTGTCTCGCTTTTACATCTATCGCATTTATCATCTTCTCGTAGATTGGACATTTTAAGAAACTTGTTAGTTGATAATATTCGTGAGTTTATTCGGAATTGTAGCCATTGTAGCTTTGTGTCAGGCGTCGTGAGAAAGGGTAGTTTATCTAGTTTACACCATTGAATTGTGTTGTCAGGAAAAAACGCTTGCCATTTTCTGTGTGCTACTGTAGAAGTTGGAATATCGATTAAGATGTTATAAAAGTCCTGTCCTCCTCGACTGTTTTTAAGCAGTTTAATGAAATTATTTGGTAAAAAGGGGCTGCAAGTTCGAGTTATAGGCTGGTCAAGTTTTTTTGCGAGTAGTTTTATTTGATGTTGAATGTTATTAAGAGTGATGAAGTTTGTGCGTATGTTATAAATCTTTAGTAAATCGTCTCGTGTAAGAAAGCGGTCATTATCGTCCAGCATATCATTTAAAAATATAATCTCTTTTTCTCGCCAGGAGGTGAAATTTATTACTTTTCCGTACTGCTTTATGTTTGGGTTATTCCATAACGTACATGCTGATATTTTGCGATTGTTTCTGTCTTTCTGAAATTTTGTGAATGCCATCAGGACATCATGCCAAAAAGGATTGGTTAATTTTTTTGCTTGTTTTTCTATGTAGGAATAGTCATAAGTAAGGAACATAGGGTCATCGCGTAAAGGTATATCTGTTAAGGGGATCCATTTGGCACTTTTGGTTACGAGGCGCCTCACCCAAGTTATTTTCATGGACAGCATAAATTTGTTTACATCAACCATTTTTAATCCGCCGTTCTTATAATCTTGACAAATAACTTTGCGTTTAACTCGATCACGCTTCGAGTTCCAGAGAAAATTAAAGAGCGTTGTGCCAAGATTTTCATAAAAATATTACTGGGATTTGGTAGAGCTACAAAAAGGTGCGTTAATTTTGGGAGTATTAGTGATTTTATCACCGTTATTCGACCAATGGGTGTAAGTAACCGGTGTTTCCATGTTGCTATCAAACGTTTGACTTCAGTAAGTTTTCTATCATAATTGATATCCATTTTGTCAAGGTTGGTGTCAAAGTATATTCCAAGGAGATTGAAAGTACTATCAAATTTTAGTCCAAGATCTGGGCATATAATATCCGTACGCTCCGTATAAGAGCCAATCCACGACGCCTGACATTTGCTATTGTTAATGTTCAGGCATGAATAATCTGTAAATGAGTTTAAAACAGTATATACTTCCCTGAGGCTTTCTTCGCTACCGTCCAAGATGAGAGTCGTGTCGTCTGCATACTGTGTAATTTTGTATTCTAAATTGCCGAGGTTGATACCTTTAATGCGGCCATTGGACTTAATCATAATAGCTAAGATTTCCGCGCATATCAAAAAAATATACGGCGAGACTGGGTCACCCTGTCGACAGCCACGATATGGTTTGAAACTCTGAGATATATGCCCATTTATTAAAATAGATGAGTTGATATTCGTATAAAATATGGAAATCCACCTCTTCATGGCATCTCCAAAATTAAAAAAGTTAAGGCATTTATGTATAAATTTCCATGATACTGAATCAAAAGCCTTTTCGAAGTCTAGGAGGAGCAGTAACCCGGGCTTACCGGCCAATTTCGTCTCGTGAATTAGGTCATAGATAAGTCTAGTATTATCCCCGATGTAGCGATTTTTTAAGAATCCCGTTTGATCATCACTTATTATATATGGTAGAACACGTGTTAATCTTTCAGCTATGCATGAAGAAGCTAATTTGTAAGATATATTCAACAGTGAAATTGGTCGCCAATTTTTCAAATGATGTCTTTCTTTATCCTTTTTGGGGATCAGAGTAATTAATCCTTGTTTCTGGGTGATTGAGAGTTCCCCTTTATCATAAGCTTCATTGAGTGATTCACATAGAATTGGGCCTAAGTCAAGCCAGAAAAATTTCCAAAACTCGTATGGGTATCCATCTAGTCCGCTGCATTTATCATTTTGCGATCGCTTCAGCGCACAAGTTAGTTCAATTAGAGTTATTGGTCCTTCTATACTGTTGGCAGTGTCGTGGGACAATATTGTATGGTCTTTTTCAAGAATAGTATGAATATCAAGATTGTTTATGTTTTTCGATGCATATAAATTTTCGTAAAAATGTCTAGCTTCTTGCATTATGTCTGATTGATTGTCAATGTTTTTACCAGTGGAGTCGGGAAGGTTGCATAGAGTTTTCGATATAGAATTGCGTTTTTCTAGATTGAGGAAATATTTTGTTGGTTTTTCACCTTGGTCAATCCATTTGGCTCTTGATCTTACCATTGCCCCCTTCGTGTCTTCTTTTCTTATTTCGTAAAGATCAGTGTCAATTTTTTGTATTTTATCTAGTAATTCGTCTTTATTTTTTGTATCTAAGTTATTGTTATCTATTTCAATTTCGAGCAATATTTTTTATCTATTCAGTTCATTTTCTTTCATCTGTCGTTCTTTCTTTCGTTTCGACGCAAAATGTAAAGTCTCGCCTCTAATATCTAGCAAAAGGGTGTCCAGAAATAAACGTTTACTTGTTTTACATGTAACATGTGGTTTATTCCATTCATCGGTATATATTTTATATCCGTATCTTGATTTATTATTCTCTATCGTAGATTTGACCAGTTCGGCATATTTGTCATCACGGAGTAAGGAGGTATTAAATTTCCAAAAGCCACGACCTCTGTCGATTGTACTTAGTTTAAGCGTAAGAGTTATTATCGAGTGATCTGAGCGGTATCCAGGTACTATGTCGGTTCCTGCTCCAACTAGGCTGAGTATATCTTCAGATATCATAAAGTAATCTAACCTAGCCATTTTTACAGGGGACTTTTTTCGCCATGTATAGCGTTGTTTCTCCTTGTTATTGACCCTCCAAGCGTCTACCAAATCGAGCCTGTCGACAAGATCGCCCACTGCCAATTTAGCTCGTGGATTGTTGATATGTTTATAATTATAAGTATCCATCGATTGGTCCTGAACCATATTCCAATCGCCACATATTATTATTTGGGTGTTACCGACTTTAAGAAGTTTATTCTTCAAATTATTGTAGAACTCAGGGTTATCTTCGTTTGGGCCGTATATATTAGCTATAGTCATTCTAAGTTTCTCAACAGTTACGTCAATTATTATGTAATTTCCAGAGACATCTTTAATAGAGTTGTGTATTTCGAAGTCGAGATTTTGACTGAATAAAATGGCCACACCTCGTGACTGAGATGAAAAAGAAGCCAATTCTGTTTTAAACCCCCATTCAGATGATATGCATCTGTCCATTTCCTTTGTAAAGTGAGTGTCTTGTAAACAATAAATTGATGCATTGTGCGTTCGGAGATATCGGAATACATCGCGGCGTTTTTCTGCACAATTCAAACCTCGGCAATTTGAAGACAGTATTTTTATAGACATGATAACTTACGAGTATGCAGACACCCGAAACGTCGACACAGAACAAAGACAATGACATTAATTAATTCAGTCAATGAAGAACAATAATATATTGAGTCGCTGGAATAAAGGTCTACCATACAAATCATGCACACTGATACACACACACTGTATATTAAATAGAAACAAAACAAGTTTAATTGACTTCCGATGCGAAGTTACCATGACTGGGTCTCTGTGCGACCGCCCTCGTTCACCATTAAAACAAAACGCTGAAATAATCGGTCCTAAATCCCACTTATGATACCCACATATCAAAACAAGTGTCGTTATTATGGTATGAAATAATTTTAGTGGGGAAAACCAATTGGATAAACATCATTATCCTTGAGCCATATAGAATAATTACCACTATGTTACAATCGATGTATAATTTCAGCCTAGAACTGCATTAAAATAACCATTCTAATATTCCTTTTACTCTGATTGTTGCAAAAGATACCAGTATCATTTGTACAAACCATCTGAAAGTACTTCGTGTAATGCCGTAAAATGGACATTTTCTTGCAGAAAAACAATTGATAGTCAATTGGAGCTGATAACCGTCTTTTGATATATTAACGCATACCAAACGTGATTATGTCGAATACTGCTGAGTTTAGCATGGACAGCTTATGAAACTGCATATTGTAGGGAAGATTTGAGAGACTATTCATATAATACGCGTACACGATACATGGCGAAATGCCTCACTCTCTCCACTATAAATCATATCTCGATTCAACTGTGTGGGGAAGGGCGGTTTTGGTATAAAAATAGAAAATCGATATTACCACATCCCTTCGTCGATCACGTGATCAGGGTTTGTTTTGAGCTCGCTGGAGTTCGTGACAAGCGCAGAATACACCTATTGTTATCTTGATTGGCGAGGACAGAAATGAATGCAATTACAGTGAATTTGAGGTCAATCTTCAAACTGACCCATATAGTCGAGAAGCATATTTTTAAACCACAGTATCACTTAACTTGCCTGTGGACATGGACTCATTCGCTATATCTGTGTGGATCGGAGTAAACCATCGTAATATATTTATAATTGTCACTTCAATGTTTCGATTATAACTTTGGTCGGATCAGGATTATAATGGACATATGGAGTTGGTATGTATGAATAAAAAGATATATAAGGACTGGCACTGTACTAAGTATTGCTAATAATGATATGGTGAAAGAATTATGACTACAGGGAAGTTGTATATATATATAGAGGTGAGGCCACAGGTCCCCAGAACAAAGATTGACCCCCACCCCCAACAGTACTTAATCCTATAGAATTAAGCACCATTGGTGTGGGGCCAATTTTTTTTCTGGGGACCTGTGGTTAGGGGGGGTATAATATCTTTGGTGATTGGTTTTGTTTGGCATGGCATAATCAACTTACATTTTACACAAATGACATGTAAAGGGGAGGTATTATAAACATGATAATCATAACATCAACATCTTCCAACAGGTATTTACAACCACGTTCACTTGTGGCCTGTCAAAACTATCCTTTAATAATGGCATCTAGATCCGTGTCTGTCTTGAAATTAACAATTGAACCATTAGATCCATTTGATCTTTGTGTCATGGCTAACGCCATCAAAGATCCATGGCGTGCGTCAAACAACATAGGCGGCTATAATTCCTATAAAAGTAACAATTAGGACCAACGCATATGTATTTATCAACTAAATACAAATACAAGTGTGAAACCATCCACTCACCTACGTGTCAGTTATCCTTAAAATCCGACAGATAACAGAACGTAAACACTGACATGTCGTGTGTTCGTCGACCATTGCATGTGACCCGTAATTTCATGAATCCCCCTGTGAGTTCCCCGTGCGCACGGCAAGGTAATCACATGCGTTCACATTGAGTGTACAATTCAGGTTGCCCTGATACAATTCAAGTTGAGGGGAACTACAATCTGCGCATGCGTGTAGTTTTTACAAATTACCAACTCCAATTTGTTACACATGCGTACTGTTAACATCCTGGTACAGTAATGCGAGTTGCAGAATCAAGTTTGCCATGCACGAGACGCACGTAGTCATGTGATATGTTAGCTCCTCCTGCTTCGGCCATTTAACCACGTTTTGTCAACATGTTTTCCGACTGGATTTTTGGATTAAATTATTACGGAATTATACACACGTTCTGGTAGGTGTCAGAGCTAATATATATTGCAATATTGTTAACATTAATGACTATGTTAGTTGATTTGTAAAATTAAGTGTATTTAAAAAAATTAAATAGCCGTCTAAGCTGATGCGCCGCCGCGGTCAGACCTGGATGGCCTTAGCCATATTACCAGGTCTGGTCAGACTATTGAACCATCAGCTTTCTTGACATATAGTTTTCCATTCGTTAACCACGAGTTGGATATTGAGTCTGCTTTGTAAGCTTTTCTGAGTAATTCATAATTGATTTTAGTTGCATCTTCAACAACAGTGATTCCCGATCCTTTCAGCTGCTTCCTACTATCAATCACATCCAACTTTGGCGCTCTGGATGAGAACTTAACTAACATCGGGCGTGGTCTTAACTTTTGTGCATCCTGTTTGAAATCTGAATCCATCTTTTTTTCCGGTCCGATGAGCAATAGAAATTACTGCTGGGTGAAAATTGAGTTTTAACTTTTCATTAAAGATTTTCAAGGCCTTTATAGCACAGTCGTGGCGCGACTCTCTCCCTGTCGATTCTTCTATACCGAATATTCTCACAGAATCCTTCCTTCCCTGTTGATCGAGATCATTAAGTTTGTATTTATAGAAATCACGCTCCTCGTTCCATTGTTTTTGTTTCATTTCCACCATATTCGACATATCTCCTTTCTCATGTTCAAGCTTATCAATACGTCTCTCCATTTTTGAATTTTTTTCGTTGAATGCGTCTATTATCTCAGTTTTAAAGTTGCTAACTATTTTGCCAAACTCTGATAATTGTGATCTTTGTTCTTTTGAATAATGCTCACGGTTTTCTTTTGTACTGTCGGATAATACATTAACCCGTTGAATCAGTTCAGATAACTGTTTTGGAATATTTCCCAAGATGGGTGATGGGGGTTCATTTTCCGGCTTATCCATGAAATCTTCCATTGTCAGCTGCTGTTTTTTTTGGCGAAGGATTTATACTGTCATCGCTGCCTAGTGTAGAATTCTTGGAATCGTTATTGGTGCGCTTCTTTCGTTTACTGGGTTTCGGCATTTGAATTGTTCGTAAATTATTGTTTATAAAATTTCAAAATGGCGTCCTGTGGGCGGTCAGATCCGTCTGTACTGACTTCACAAAAACATTACCTTAATGTCCAAAAGCGGTAACAAAGCTCCAGATTCTTATCCGCATCGTATGTAGTATGCTGTATCTTAAGAAATCATCATATTGTCTTTCCGTATTCTGGTGGAATATATATAGTTTTGGTTCCTCTTCCAAATTCTGCGAAAACCCTGTGCCAATGCATTATCTTATATATGCGAGTCTCCCATAGGGAGCCACGCATATATAAGAGAATACATTGGCCTAACAATATTTACCTTGACAGTGCATTCTCTTATATATGCTAGGCTCGCTGTGGGAGACTCGCATATATAAGAGAATGCACTGACACAGGATAATTAATTCTGCACCAGCGCAGCTCCCGTCATGAAAGTGTTAATTAGTACTCACGGACAAATCTAGATGTTCCATAGGACTGCATTCATTCCGTTCTATGCCAACGACCAAGGCGTGAGCTCCCTCTGAATATAGAGGGTTATAATCAATCAACAATGGATCACAGCACATATAAGGTGTGTAATAAAACCAACATAAACCTAGTAAATACTCATCTTCGTCGTGGTCTGGGGACCAACACAGGTCGATAAGCACATTTAATGTGGTCCGGCGATCAACACAGGTCGATAAGCACATTTAATGTGGTCTGGCATCGGGGGATCAACACAGGTCGTTAAGTACATTTAATGTGGTCCGGCGATCAACACAGGTCGATAAGCACATTTAATGTGGTCCGGCGATCAACACAGGTCGATAAGCACATTTAATGTGGTCCGGCATCGGGGGATCAACACAGGTCGATAAGTACATTTAATGTGGTCCGGCGATCAACACAGGTCGATAAGCACATTTAATGTGGTCCGGCGATCAACACAGGTCGATAAGCACATTTAATGTGGTCCGGCATCGGGGGATCAACACAGGTCGATAAGTACATTTAATGTGGTCCGGCGATCAACACAGGTCGATAAGCACATTTAATATGGTACGGCGATCAACACAGGTCGATAAGCACATTTAATGTGGTCAGGCGATCAACACAGGTCGATAAGGACATTTAATGTGGTCCGAGGATCAACACAGGTCGATGAGCACACTTAGTGTGGTCCGATGATCAACACAGGTCGATAAGCACATTTAATGTGGTCCGAGGATCAACACAGGTCGATAAGCACATTTAATGTGGTCCGGGGATCAACACAGGTCGATAAACACATTTAATGTGGTCCGGGGATAAACGCAGGTCGATAAACACATTTAATGTGGTCCGGCGATCAACACAGGTCGATAAGCACATTTAATGTGGTCCGGGAATCAACGCAGGTCGATAAGCACATTTAATGTGGTCCGAGAATCAACACAGGTCGATAAGCACATTTAATGCTGCTGAATTGGTCATTAGACATCTTTCGCATAATGAACGAAAAAAGATTATAATTAAGAATAGAGTACTACGTCACTAGAATTTGTGTTCTTTCTATTCGTTGGTTTTTTTCTTATCCGCTGTGACGATTACAGCTTTTTATTTACAACAAAACTTACAATACATCATATAGTAATAAGTTCGCGATAGTTTCCCAGCTCCTCAATTTGGGAGATGACTGAGATTATACGTCCTTTATTGTGATTGCAATGTGGCCAAATTGTTTTTCTATTAACGGCAATCAAATAATTCGTCGTCGTGAAACACGAGAATTTTGCGAAAACACACAGCGTCAAGCTATGACCTGATAACAACATTTAAGTACAAAATAATCACGACATGCATAACAATAATCCCCTCACTGTTAGTGGCAATCACGATTGTCTCACAAACCGACTCGTAGTCGTCAATTCTGCGAAAAGGTTTTTGGACAGTTCAAAAAATTACGACAACAAAAAACTATTCGTAATAATTATCTGTCGTCGTTCGTTGAGCGAAATGAGTCATGGTTTCGTGCAAACTGACACCCAGGATATCCTAACAGTTCAAACAGACACACATGATCTTCTAAACGTGCAAAAAATCACCCAGAATTTCAAAGTCTCATCACAAAATCAATTTACAATTATTCGCATGTTATTAATTATTATTACAATAATTATTTGTTTATGATTTTCGAGTGGAATTTTAATGCGATTTGAATGGGTAGGCCCCATTCCATCCGCGTTGAGATTGACTATCGCAAACGAACGAAGAAGACTCTTTGCACATTTGGGAGATCGTGCATACATGTGTGTCTTGTTTGAGAGCTCCTATGTGTATTTTTGCACGATACCATAAGATAACAATGAGCAATTCAGCCTTAGCTATATTTCTATACTAAATTTATCGAGAGTAATCTATTGGTTTCGATGATAACGTGAAATAATTCACGAGGGGAGCTGGCCCTGGTAAAACCAGAGCGGATCGTACGAGGGTTTTACCAATAAGACATGCGCCCGGGTTAATTATGTCACGTAATCATCGAAACCATTTGATTATTCTGTTTATTACACACTTTCATCGACTAAAAGGCGCTAAATCCAATTATAATATGTGACAAAATAGTCACAGATCAGCTGATCGCGGGCGCTCATACGTAATCCCAGGTGTGACATTATTTATCACTCTTAATTCACCGAAAACTCCTTATAAATCACGGCTAAGTGTGTAATAAAGCTAGTTACATGTATATCGGTTGAGCGATAGTTTAAACTACATGTAGCATCTCGCTCTACCGATATTACCAGGCAGATGGTTTACGTCGAAGTTTAAACTACATGTAGCATCTCGCTCTATACCGATATTACCAGGCAGCTGGTTTACGTCGAAGTTTAAACTACATGTAGCATCTCTCTCTACCGATATTACCAGGCAGCTGGTTTACGTCGAAGTTTAAACTACATGTAGCATCTCGCTCTATACCGATATTACCAGGCAGCGGGTTTACGTCGGTATAAACTACATGTAGCATCTCGCTCTACCGATATTACCAGGCAGATGGTTTACGTCGAAGTTTAAACTACATGTAGCATCTCGATCTACCGATATTACCAGGCAGATGGTTTACGTCGGTATAAACTAGATGTAGCATCTCGCTCTACCGATATTACCAGGCAGATGGTTTACGTCGAAGTTTACACTACATGTAGCATCTCGCTCTACCGATATTACCAGGCAGCTGGTTTACGTCGGTATAAACTACATGTAGCATCTCGCTCTACCGGTATTACCAGGCAGATGGTATACGTCGGTATAAACTACATGTAGCATCTCGCTCTACCGATATTACCAGGCAGATGGTTTACGTCGAAGTTTAAACTACATGTAGCATCTCGCTCTACCGATATTACCAGGCAGCTGGTTTACGTCGAAGGAAACTTGGGCTAGTATTATATCAGAAAATTCGAAATAAAATCAATATTAATTTATATAAGCGTATCAGAGCAGGGGTCTTCTATTAATATATATTAGCTGATACCCATGAAACTATATAAAACTTGTTATAGGAAGAGTTAGATCGTCTCAAAAAAACAAAATACTACCGAAGTACGGGTCTAATGTAATGGGCGCACGTGTACCTTTAGTCTCCTCAGTGTGTCGTTGGTTTTGAGCCCAATTGCGATCGAAGTCACACCTTCTGAGTTGATTCGGTTATAGCTGATGTCCAGAGACAACAAAGAACGGTTGTTCTTGATCACTTTACCGAATTGCTCCGCTCCATCCTGCCCAAGGCCGTTCATTGCGAAGTTAAAGTGCTTCAAACCAATGTTTTCCTGGAACCGGAAGTGGAAGATATTTTGATAAATGTTGACAGAATAGCTCAGCCTTGGTGAAGCGTACAAAATATGAACTTGAGGTCAATGGTTTTCTGGTGCCGGATGTGGGACATGATATATGACCAAGTGTGAAGCGAATAAGTCAGCACTGGTGTATGGTACATATTGGGAACTCCAAGGACCAATGTTTTCCTGGTACCCGACGTGGAAGATATATAACTAAGACCTTGATGGAATCGAATAACATAACTCAGCCTCCGTGTACATTATACAGCGTAGGAAACTCCACCGTTTGCTGGCTACCCGCGTGGAAGATATCATAATGACAAAATGTGACATACTAACTCGGCCTTGAGTACGAAATATGAACTTCCGGCCAATGTTTCTTAGAGGGGCGGTGGATGATATATCACCAAATGCAGACATAATAACTCGGACTTGGTGTTTTGGGCACAAACTATGGGACTTATACGGTCACTGTTTTCCTGGTAGCGAAGGTGTGAGAGATATATATGTGTGTGTGTGTGTAAATGTAAAAAGAATAACTCAGCATTGGAGTACAAACTATGAACTTATGGACCAATATATTCCCGGTACCGGAGGTGGGAGATCAATGGTTAAGAGTGCAACTTGTTATCGTGTAAATGATACGCAAGCCTTTGTGTTCAACTCTCTTTTAGATCATGCAGTACCCGCGGTTATTCAACGGTGCTACTCGATTCGAGAACAGCCTTGATGCACAGCGCACAACAACAATCTATAACTTGCGGGAATGCAGGTTCTGGTCATTTATTTACGTGACATTTGAATGCATAGTACACAAAATAACTAGGATAATACAATAAACAACCGGCCTATAAGGCATATATGTCACGCTTAATATAATGTTTTCGCATACGTATAAGGAATATGTTACGTATCGATTCCTATTAAATCAAATTGGAAATATAAAATTAAAATTAAAACATTCATTCTGATTCATTGTATATGTGTTAACCATTATTATAATAAGTAGTTTATTATCTATATAAAAAGTTCTTTCTTTTATTGAAAACGTCGGTGAGGTATTTAGGTATTTGTCGTGAATAAGATATTATTTCTATTAGTGCTTCATCGAACTTTCCTTCGGATACCAATTCAGAAGTTCTTCCAGGTAGAGGAAGTGAGTCTCATCTTCGATCTCTTTCAAGCTACATATACCACAAAGGAACAAACTCTCTTCATTTGTGGCCATTACTGAGACAAAGGCATGTGTCCAATTATTCATGTCACGTCTCTGCTGACGCAAGGCCGCCCATACAATACATATTTTGTTGATGCTTCATCACATCTTATAGCAGTACTAAGGGTGCATAAACAGAGTGAACAATATGCACACAAAAAAAACACCAAACATGATAATAAAACCAAGCTTGTTAGTGATATATAGTTCACCAAGGTCTTCTATTCATAGCCCAGAACTTTGGAGAGTGTTATATAGATCAATCAAATCTGCCACTTAGAAATCACTAGTTACAAAAACAAAATCGCATTGAAACGGTGGTACCTTTTGTCAAGGATTGCGCTGTTTATAATGATCGTAGGCAAATAAAACCTTATTTGAAATTATCGGGAAAACTTATTTCCGCAATATGAACAAAGCTAGTAAATTTACAACGACCATGAACAACAACCATGATAATCTAAACGTGTCTGCAACATGCAGCCTTGAGAGTTAGCCTAGGCAATAGGCAATGACCTGATAAAAACAGAGGCAACATAATTTTGCCTAGTCAATACTATTATCTACTAGGTAAAATAATTGGATTGCAAAACATTTATTGTGTCAATCAGAAATACACAAACTTTAGCCAAAATGACGTCCTTTCACTCTTCTTCACATATATTGTCCTACAATAGCATCCGTGGAACTGCAGGGACATTTACTATAAGGACACTGTGTGAGGTAATGAACACATAGATATATTAGGTACAAGTCTTTATTACGTCGTGAATAAGATAAGCAGTGTATACAAATATGATGATCAAGAGTCGCCGCGAAGTGAGGTCCCCGAACGGGTGATGTCTGGTAAGGGTGTTGCCTGGACAGGTATACTAACCTCGAGGTGAGATGAGTCTAGTGAAAGCATGAAGTGATGGGATGTGGTTGTTTCTTATATACTATTTGGGATGCATATTAGATGAGGCGTTTGGCAATACACATCGGGATTGGTTCCTCCGTTATGGTCATTTCCCTTGACCATATTTGGGAGCCATCTTCATTGTGTGTATGTCTTCGCTTGGAGTAAGACGTGTGAGGTTTTGTTAAGAACTGAACACGAATATCTGAGTTTGGGGTTTTATATATTGGGACATTCGTATAGTTTGAATCAAGTTGTGAGATTATAATGGGTCGTTATCTCACATATGTCCCCCACCCGTGTAAGATTTTTAGCGCAGCGGAAAATATTATGTAACATCAAAATTATGTGAATTGGACGGAGAGGCATTGATTAATGTGTTTGTTGATAGGTGGCGAGATCCGTGACCAATGTTATTGATGATTATCGACGGTCAGTTGTCTTAAAGCTTTGGATTGGCACGTGTCATAATGGCGTTAGTATAAACAGCTGTTGGGGTGTGTGTGCAGTAGCGAAATTATAATTTGTCTATGGGTTTATGCCCCTTATAGCAAAAAAAAAATGGTATTATTGATAAAATGATCAATAGAGATTGAGGGGTGGGTTATGGATGGACGCGTGAGTTTTTATTATTTTCATAGGTCGTAATGTGGATGATTCATCATCAACATCTCGCGGGTGTTTTTTGGGAAATGTCAAATCTTCTTGTGTGCTTTGTACTCGAAGTTGCTTAGCTGGAGATAAATGAATATCTTTTGTAGTTTCATTGGGTAATGGTGGGGTTCGTCTGTGACGAAGTTGCATATCAGTTCCATTTATCATTTGGTTAAGTTTATTTCGTTGCTTAGCGATTTTAATTCGTCTCGTGTTGTGATTGCGTTGAGTCTGATATTGGGAAATTTTCGTAATACACTGAATAATGTATTTGCGACTTGAGATGGCAATCAGTAAAATTAATATGAACGTAATGACAGCAGGAATGATGATCTGGTAGTAATCATGTTTTTGCTTTTGTTTGATGGGTTGCAGGGAAGTGACTGTTTGCAGAAAGTCATATAAGGATAGTTGCTTTATGGGGGGTAACTTGTTTAGAATCGATACTTGAGGGGGCAAGTTATGAATTTGGGAAAATAATGGCTTCCATTGTGGCAATTTATGTAATTCAATAGTTGATTGTAATTGAGTTATTTGTGTCTTGATGGTGATGTTTGATGAGTTCAAAGTTGTAAATGCAATTAGTTTGATACTGGCTGATGTAGCTATGCACCTTGGTGGTAAAGTTATCGTTGCGATGGGGGGTAAAATTGTGATTCTATACGGTCGTTTTCTTAAAAGGTTGTGATGACAGTTTACTGTAAATGTGTTAGCTTTCGTTGTTGTTATAAGCCATGTACATGCCGCCAGCTTAATAGCGGATGGTAAATTATACTGAGGATAGATGGCTATAGGGCAATTTCTGGCGGTATTTTTTGTATCATTGGTGAATATGTTCAGTAGGCAGTTATGATTATGTGATGCGGCGATTGAAATTTTTTGAATTCTACAATATGGTAATTTGTTTAAAATACATGGGTGATTGTCACCAACGGTGATGTATTTGGATCGGTCGGGAGATAATAGCAGGTAATTATGAGTAATATCGATTCGGGCAACTGTATATTTATTGTTGTGTCTGAGTTTTGGGTCTCGAGGGTCTAATGGATAAAAAAATGGTATAGCACGGAATATGTCAAACTGCATTCAGATATCGCGTAAATAAATTGTTATGGTAATGATTAGTCTGCTGTCTGTGAGTATGGTTTGTGTTTTCAAATGTTGGTAATATTTTGCAATCCCCGATTCTATGGGGAATGGTAACTTCAAATGGGCTGGAAGTAATTTCGTTATACTGTCAAGTGCCTTTTTTAAATTTTGCTTGGATAACATCTTGTTGTATTTCATCTTGTTGTATCTTGTTGATTATTGTATCACATGCTATATAATATATAGTGTCTTGCGGCGTTGGGGGGGGGTTGTATACGTTGACGGAGAATATTCCGTGATTATTGTAGCACATACTATATAATATATAGTGTCTTGCGGCATTGGGGGGGGTTGTATACGTTGACGGAGAATATTCCGTGATTATTGTATCACATACCACATAATATATAGTGTCTTGTGGCGTTGGGGGGTGTATACGTTGACGGAGAATATGCCGTGATTATTGTATCACATACTATATAATATATAGTGTCTTGCGTCGTTGGGGGGGGGTTTGTGGGGAAGTGATGTTGACGGAAAAATGCCGTGATTTCCTGATTTCCATAATCTTCATCGATATATGTATATATATACTCGAATTGAAAGGATATCGCGAATGCGGATATATAATATTGTAAGTGATAGCAGATAATTAAGAATTAAAATTTAGTTTATTCTGAAATATTTGTCTGTATATACTTTTGAAGTTATGATTTCAGACCAACGGGAATGTACCATATGGGAATCCCATTAGCGTGATTGACGGAATGGCACGAGCCGTGCGTAATCGATTGGTGAAAGACGCTGCCTGTCAGTAATTGTACTAAGGATCTATATTACATGCTAATTGGGTTTAATGGCTTCGAGGCTTGAGTCATGATGACTCATCGTACATCTGTTATCGAGAATTGGATTTTGGGAAGCGAAATAGAATTCTGGTGGTTCTATATGCGATCTGACCATGCACCAGGCCTGGTCAAGATTTTCGCTCTTTTTGCAAGCCCATATTGTGAGATGACAGTGTGTCTTCTCTAAATATGAGGGGGTAGGGGCAGGTGTCGTTTTGTGTGCCTTTGTGAATAAAACATGTTTTATAGAATACTAATAATAGTTATGTACACTGTCTATCATTAGTGATTGTGAAGTATTTTGATACATGATTATGAATGTTCGATATCAGTTGTCATCTGATATAAATCATATGTTTCTGTACTTTCGTTTGACCAATTCGTTGTATGATTTGAATGGCTGCTAAATGAGTGGGAATTATTGGATGAAGTAGATTGGAGATTAACTAGCGAAGAATCTTTTGGCATGTGTTTGGCGTCCGGTGTATATAATTTACGATGCCGGCCGCGTTTGTTATCTGCCCGACTCGACTTTGTGTCTGACGTAGTATTATAGGAATTTTCTGTCGTAATTAATTTGTGTTTTATGACATCTGGTTCGTGTGATTGGGAACTTGACTGGCCGCTGGATGAAAATTGCGGGGGTGATTGGTTGTCTGTGTTGTTAAAATGTTTCGAAGCCATGAGTCTGTTGGCCAATTCAGCCAATGGTATTGAAGAGCTGTCGTCTGTGTTTGATCGCTCAAGTTGAGCGCATCTAATTGCCGTTGTTTTGAGGTCATCGTCTGATTCCAAAGTAGATTGAGAGGTATTACTATCAATATTGGTTTCACTCGGTGGAAATGCAAATCGATTATGTCGTTTATTCTTTAAATGAGTGGGCCGTTGAGGTGTTGGCCAATCAACAGTGGATGGTTTGATGTGTTTAGCATGTGATTTTGTTAATTTAGCAGATATGTCATGTCTTAATATGTAAGATATGGGGCCTGTTTGTTTTAAGATGCGCCAAAACGGCTCATATTTAAATGAAAATTTGTGATTTGGTTGGTGGATTTTGTAATAGACGGATTGGCCTATTTTAAAGGTTGGAATAGATCCACCTGTGTTCTGTTTGTGGTTGCGAGAGGCTGTTTCGAGAAGAGATTTTGTAGTTTTAAAAATAATGTGTTGATTTTGAAGCGTGGTTGCTAAAAAATTATCTCCTAAATACTTTTCTGTGAGTTAAAATTAGGTCGATGCTTATCTGTGGTTCTCTAAAAAAAAGTTAGAAAAAATGGTGAATGTGTATGTACACTGGATCAATAGAAGTTCATTGCTTGTGATGCATAATTTAGATATAGGTCCCAATTTTCTACATTTGCCTGGGTGATTGTTGAAATGATTGATGCTAAACTTCTATGACTCCGCTCACTCTCGCCATTAGACTGGGGGTTATAAAAACTTATGAGACGGTGATTGATATGGTAATATTTACAAAATTCAGTGAAGGTTGAGTTTGCAAATTCCGAACCGTTATCAGTTAAAATAGATTGAACGTAGCCAAATAAAGTGAAATACTCTGAATTCAATCTTTCTAAAATTGTATCAACCATTTTGTTAGGTAATGCGTATGCTAAAGTATGTAATGAAAATTGATCAATAATAGTTAAGATAAATCTATTTCCTGATTGTGTTTTGGGGGAAAATGGTCCCATAAGATCGATGGCAATGAGTTGTCCTGGCCTCGATGGGGCAGTGACTGGTTGAAGCGGGATTTTTGGATTGTAAACATTTCGTTGTCGGCATGTATGACAATTGTTTATGTATGTGACAATTTTTGCAAACAACTGAGGTGTGTAATATCTGTTTCGGATGGTCGCGTAGAGCGATTGTACCGCTCTATGGCCGAGACTGTGATATTGGGATATAACTTCTAGCGCTATTTTGTCTGTTATATATATTCGTAATTTAGGTATGTCATTATATATTGATATATAGTGTAGGATACCATCTTGGAGAATAAAGGTTTTTGCTAATTTTTCGGGTATATTTGTTGATTGCATTTGTTTGATAATCTCGGTGATTGTGTGGTCTGCTGATTGTTCATCTCTTATATTAGTTATAGGAGGAAGGACCGGGCTGTCGTCAAGATCAACTTCTGATACAGCATTCGTTTTCTTTTTTTTTTGTTTATTTCGTTTTGAAAATTCCTGAATATCTTTCATGTCAAGGATAGTAACATCCTGTACAAGGGGATTGTTGGGTGGATTTGGGTCGCTATCTGTGCAAGAAATGATGCACGGGTGTGTGTCGGGGTTTATACGACTGCAAAAATCGGCCGTAACATTGTCCGTGCCTTTAATATAAGTAATTTTTGGGTTCAATGCTGATATTTCCAAAAACCATTTTTGAATTTTTGTGTTTATCAGATCCTGTTTTTTAAACATGTGGATGAGGGGTAAGTGATCTGTTTTAATCTCTACTTGGGATCCCTGTAAGTAAAATTTAAATTGCCTTGCAAACGTATATATAGCGAATGCTTCTTTTTCCGTGACAGAATAATTCCTTTGTGATTTGTTAAGTTTTTTACTGGCGAACGCGATTGGTAGTTCAACGTGTTTATCATCTTGGCTATTAGCATATTGTGATAGTATTGCACCGAAAAGTTTGTCGGGATTTGGATAAGCTAAAATGGGGGCAGTTGCTAAGCTTTCTTTAAGTGTGTCAAACGCTGTTTGTCATGGCGCATCCCACACAAATTTAGCATATTTAGCTGTGAGTTTGATTAAAGGCAATGCCGTGGATGCGAAAGTAGGAGAATATGATCTGTAAAAATTAAGAATTCCAAGTAATCTGCGGACTTCTTTAACTGATTTCGGAGGTGGTAGAGACTTGATAATTGAAATCTTTTCAGGGTCAGGGGATGTGCCCTTGTCGGAAATGATATGTCCTAAAAATTTGAATTGTGGTTGGCAAAATTTAGATTTTGATAGTTTAACTATTAAGCCGTATTCCCTGAGTCTGTCAAATAATTTTGTGAGCTGCTGTATATGCGTTTGAGGATCGGAACTATGACAGATCAGGTCATCGACAAAACCTTCTACGAACGGGAGGTCATGTTGGGCCATGTTCATGAGCTTTAAAAAATACCCTGAGCTCGAGACATATCCCATCGGGGCTCTTTGATAACTGTATTGTCCTTCCGACGTATTCATAGTTAATATGGGGACATGTTCGGGTTCGACTACTATAACATGGTAAGCATTTGATAAATCAAAGATATCGAAAATAGTTGAGCCGAGTAACTTGGATGATATTTCTGTAAAACTAGGCATAGACCATTTTAATGGAATGGAAACATCATTGAGTTTTCTCAGATCGATCACCAATCGGTAATTGGGGATGCCATCGGGTTGGGTGTGGATTTGCGGATGAGGAGACTGGGAAATCCCCACGAGGAATGGGCAGTGGGTTTAATAATGTCTGCATCTAATAATTTTTTTATCTCAGCAGCCATAATTCGTTGTTTGTTAAGTGGTGTTGGATATTTTTTGCAAAAAATAGGTAAAGTATTTGGTTTGAGGTCGATTTTCATTTTAATTTTTGGACAATATCCTATCTTGCTTATGTCATTTGTAAAAACATCAGGGTATTGTGATACTAGTTGCAATATTTGCTGTTTAAGGTGTTGAGGTGCTACAATATCATCGATAGATATAAGTTGAGTCTTGGTGATTGGAGGGTTAACGTCTTGCCGGTCACCTATGGTGTTGATACTGTGGTTGGTTGGCGGAGATGAGTTAATGTTTTCCTCTTTGGATGTCCTGCATATCATTTGCTCTTGAGTGCCAAATGCTTGTGCTATTACACGACCTTTCCTAATGGACATATGTGACGCCGATTGATTTTCTATCATGACGCAAATATTTGGATTATTTGCATCTGCTATCATGTCGGTTACATGTACATTTGGTTCCTGTTCAAAAATGGACATGTTACCTTTACCTATTCGGATTATAGGTGTGTTAAACATATCATTTGGCCATATGAGTCTGCCAGTTATGATTGCGCATGAGTGGGGTGATAATGAAACGTTATTTGTTGATCGGATGAGTGATGCAATGTGACCGTCCCTTAACATTGGGTATAATAGATTCTGAATTCTGAATTTTTCTAGATCAAAGTAAAGTCTAATACTGTGTTGTTTCATAAAGTCGCGCCCTAAAATGCACGGACGGGATAAGGTTGCACATATGACAAATTTGTGTGTAAGAATGAGTTTTCCGATTCTAAATGTGAGATGTGTGGATCCAAAAACTTTCATTGGTGTTCCATCGGCTGATGTGAGTAACACATGTTCTTTAATTAAAGGTGGCCGATTTGGTATGGATCTATAAATGTCGTATTTCAAGCAACTGGTGGTTTCTCCCGAATCTAATAGTGAACGAATGCGTTGTTTGTGTATTTTAATGATAGTTGAGCATGGTGTTTGGTTTAGAGCACCATCTGCCATATCACTTGGATATTTAAGTACTGGTATTGTGTGTTGTATGGGTCTTAATGGTGGTATTACAGGGTTAATTGCAGTATTGGAATGTGATGACTGAGAATTAGTAATTTGTTGGTGCCTTGGTTTTTCAAGGCGATTCACGGTTTTAAATTGAGAAGGAAACTTTAAATCAAGAAGAGGTAAGATAGGCTTATTGGGAACATTATGAAACATGGATTTCATAGGGGGACACACGTTATTGCAGTTGATGGTATGTGTGACCCGCTTGTGGCGAGGAAGATTAAGTGGGCGCCGCGTGCGGTAATTTATATATCGTTGGTTTTGTAACTTTGATGGGAGCGTGGGGTAATGATTAATGGGCTGCAGCTGTGAATTATAGACTCTATGCTTTTGAGATTCGTATGTTCGATGATATTTAGCATATCTATGATTGTGGCCGTCTATGGTACTAATTTGATGTGTAATTGGACTCATTGCCTTGTGTCTACTTGGGGTTAAATTTGTGTAGGAATGAGTCCTTATCTGTTTAAAAATTGATTATTATTTTGCGCCCGACGTCTACATTGGTCTGTTGTATGGTTATTTAATCTGCAGTATGTACAGAAGAGGGGTCGTTGAGGTGTTGTAGTATATCTTGCATCCATGGTTTGGATGCGGTTTTGATGGGAGACCCTTGGTGCAGAATAGGGGTGGTGAGAATTTGAAGGTTGGCGCCTGTGGGGTTGATCATTGATTCGGTGTCTGTCTTTGGATTGGCGGGGGTTGTAAGTGGATTGTGATGGCCCTCTTGGAATGTGCCAGTGGTTATTGTCGATATCCATTGGTTGAGGGGATTGTAACTGTGGGAATTGGTTATAATCATTATGATGTTCACCGTAACGTAAGCGATAACGTTGCCGAAGGTTCATTTCGCGTAGGGCAATATCAGTAGCTCTATCAAGCGTTACGGGGTCGTCTTTGAGAAGCCTGAATTTAATACTAGAGTCGCGAATGCCGTCGGAAAAGAATGCTACTAATTGTGTTTGTACTGCTCTTGTATTAATTTCATCGGTAAACGTGTGATTAGCGAGGGTACGTATGCGTTCTGCAAACATGGCAATTGTTTCCGTATGTCTCTGCCTAATGGCTCGTAATGAGGAAAGGGCTTGAGGCGAATCGGTTATGGAACTGAATAATGAACGTAATTGTGATTTCAGATCGGCCCAGGTGAACGTGAATTTTCCGTCCGTGTTATTTTCATTTATGAAGCATCGAATAAATTCAGAAACTTGAGATTTACATGTTTGAGCGGCAATTTTTATAATAGTCTCATCTTGTTCCGAAATCGCGCGGGAGAATTTTTCCATCGAATGGACCCATTGGGGAAAAGCGTCAGGTTTGCCATCGAAGGGTTCAATAATGGAATTCATACCCAGAAGTGCCGTGATCGTTGTTTGAGTTTTTAAACTATCTGTCTGATTGCGGATAGAACTAGTGAAATGGCTAATTTCATGGGTAAGCCGTGATAATAGCAAGTTTTGAGTATCTTTGCCCATTTCATTAGTAATGTCTGTGTGGGGGGGGGGTCTTGCGGTTGATCGGTCCGTTTCCCGGTTTAATTCAAGGTGATGCTGATAAGTTTGGCTTGGATGAAAATAATCGCTGCTCTGTGGAGGTGGTGACTCCATTATGTGATTGAGAGTTTAACGACGTCTGTGTGGGGATCTATGATAAGGGTGCGAGATGTGTTGTATTTTTTTCCAAGTGCCGTGGCGGTGTATTATGCGATTCAGGTGTATTTGACACGATTCAGGTGATTTATTAGGATGTTTTATGGGAATTGCCGCGACTATAGAGTTGACAATAAGTTTTGGATAATCCGTAAAATGAGCCGGAAATGTATGCCACTCGTTCCAGGAATCTAGTGTATGTCCTGAGTAGTAATTTGTAATCATACTACGCACGTATAAGCAGATTGTATCGTGCGTGATATCAATGCGAATGGGATTGCAATATTTAATGAGTTGTGGCGATAAAGTTATTTGGTGGGGTAAAGCGTATCTACAGTAAGTTTTAAAATTAAGAACTGAATGTTGTTTGTGAGAGGTGGGTGGTATGGGCTGATCGTTCGAAGCATGTATTGTAGTAGGATGGGTAGGTAGTGTAGGTGTAGTAGAATCAGGTGATGTGTCCATAACCCACCTTAAAAAAAAAGGAGTAAAAGAATGCTAAAAATAGGGGGTGTGAAATTTGAAAGAAAATGGGAAAGAAAAGATGGTCACTCACCAATTTCCGAGAAGAATAATGTGCACGAGTCTGTGATGATGAATGATGTACAGAATGTTCTTGTAGTGTTTGTTGGAAACAGAAGGGTGTCCAAATCGGATGTTAATGTTTATGTGGAGCTGGATCTGGTCTGCAAGAGGCGTGAGTAATGTTTCTAGCTGGATACACGATGTGAGCTGGTTGTATGAGAACAAAAGGTTGATTCGTCTATATCAGATGAGTATGGTACGCGGTCCTGTGTGTCCGAAGGGTTGGTGTGTGGTCCTGTGTGTCCGAAGGGTTGGTATGCGGTTCTGTGTGCCCAAAGGGTTGAGTTATGGTTGTCCGATGCAGTGGTCTGTCTAGTGTGTGAGGCTCTCTCTCCGTGGCTGGAGTGTAAGGCTGTATTCCCGTGATTGAGTAGCGGTTTGAGATTGTTTCTGCTCTGTAGTGATCGTCTAGTGTGTGAGACTTCAAGTTGTGTGGTGAGACGTAGAACTGTTCACGGTACCATTAATACTATGTGACGTATGAACACATAGATATATTAGGTACAAGTCTTTATTACGTCGTGAATAAGATAAGCAGTGTATACAAATATGATGGTCAAGAGTCGCCGCGAAGTGAGGTCCCCGAACGGGTGATGCCTGGTAAGGGTGTTGCCTGGAGAGGTATACTAACCTCGAGGTGAGATGAGTCTAGTGAAAGCATGAAGTGATGGGATGTGGTTGTTTCTTATATACTATTTGGGATGCATATTAGATGAGGCGTTTGGCAATACACATCGGGATTGGTTCCTCCGTTATGGTCATTTCCCTTGACCATATTTGGGAGCCATCTTCATTGTGTGTATGTCTTCGCTGGGAGTAAGACGTGTGAGGTTTTGTTAAGAACCGAACACGAATATCTGAGTTTGGGGTTTTATATATTGGGACATTCGTATAGTTTGAATCAAGTTGTGAGATTATAATGGGTCGTTATCTCACAACTGTTTGGGAAATAATTGGGGAATTATACATACATGTATATATTGGGAAGTGGCCTGGAAACAATGTTCCCCAAAATGACTAAGAATTTAGATGATAGTAAGTTAAGCAAAGTTTAAGGATATCATTACTGGCTATAGTTTCTTTGACAACTAATCATAATAAAATAGCATAACTGGGTTGTAACGTTATTATTGATTTGAAATGGCAATATTGTTAATAAATTGACAAGGTAAAATCAGTTTTTGCCTAGGCCAATTTCTTCCACCTAGGGAAAGATATTGCTCATGAATATTTTCCTCAATTCCCAGGGCTGACGTGATCCGGTTGTTCTTCCTTCGACGAAACCAGTTTTATTGAGAATGAGATGTAGACGTTATTATCCATTTATTACTTTGAGGTAATTTTTTTTATCGTGCTTACTGTTTTAAATTTTGGTAAATTGCATGTAAATAATTTGGACGTCTGTATGCCGGTTGTTTTTCGTATGACAATTGAATGGAGATCATGGATATGAATGATTTTTTGTTTAACTCGGTTGTACTTCAATTTTTTTTATTACGGATCAGGTATACCTTCCGCATACTTTGGGGGAAAAGCCTGTTACCGTAGGTGTTTGTATGCAACACGACTGGGGTGAATGGCAATTCCACTAAACGCCTCTATATGACCATAATAACATAATGGGAAGTTTTAAAAAGTTATAATAGGTTCTAAACTGTTGTATGAGTTATATCTGAGCTTTTATTGATGTTTTCAGTAAACAAAATTACATGGGGTGTAAAATATGTTGTGACGACCCACATAAGCTCAAACCAGCATACCCTCATGCTTATGCTGTTGCTACCCGTTGGAAATTTACTTCAGGACTGAGGGGCGTCAACGTTGTCACGTCATGCTGTCTCCACGTACCAAATATACCACTGTGTGGATTCACGTTGTTTCGAGGTTGATGAGTACCAAAAATTCAAAATGACCGAGGCAGTGCAGACGCATAAAAATATTATATAAATGGTCGAGGAAGTGATACAATACATAGTATTTTGACTATTACGAGCATATGCTAGTTTATTTTTTTTTAAACAAGTTGATACCTTATTTGTTCGGAAATACTCAGTAGTTTTTTTTATAACATTCTGACCAAAGTTGCCAGTCGGAGGTTCGTGGAATACATGCACCAATCCATACATCTAGGTGAATCCGTCGACTGACAACTTTGGTCAGAATGTTACAGGAAACAACTGTGAGTTTTGACGCAAATGAGATATCAGCCTATTTGAAAAATAGCATAGCATGCTCGTATCTGCCAAATTATTATGTAATATATCACATCCTAATTTATTTCCTTTATCCTCGTTTCTCACTGTTTCTCGCATCGGCCATTTTGATTGCGTGATACTCATCGGATCGAAACCACATACTTCTCCATCGTGTAAACACCACATGCATAATCCGACACAGGTGATTGTGGATCAAGAATCTTACCATGACTCCAGTTTCAATATGGATGCAGTCACGTGTTCGGAAATAGTTCCAGCTGAGATCTAATGACTCGAGTGATTCGTTCTGTGACAACGCCTCCTCAAAGTTTAGCGCAGCTTTCTCTTCCAGTCTATTGTGACTCAGCTTCAGGTGCCTTAGACTGGCATTTTTCTAAAACAAAAACGTCCAAGGTGGTTTATCTCTTTGTTTATCTTCCGGGGTATAATATATATGATATCTAATGAGTCGCAATTATATACAAAATTTATTAACCGAGTGCATTAAATTTAGTGGACGAGGTTAATACATCTCGTATAGAATTGAGACAATTTTGAGATTCATTTTATCACATAATCACATTTCAGCAAGGAAAAACGATAATAGAAACGGCTGATGTTAAAACAAATAATATTGATTTCCTTGTCACAACCAAAGAAGAAGTAAAGACACATTCAAGAAAAAATATAGTTCCATTTTAAATGTGTCTTTCAATGTGTCCCTTATCATCGATGTTTATCTCACAGTAAACACTAAATAACCCAACACAAATCTAATATCATAATTATATTATAATTAAAATATTAATTAAGGTCCGGCAATGACATCGACATCATTGCGGTAAGATTTTATGTCACTGTGCGTGCCGATAATACACGTATGTCTACTAAAGAATGTGAGGCTGGGTTTATGGGCTATTATTATGTGATAAAATAACTCTGAGTCAGACAATAAAGTCAACGGATTGGGACAGACAATGTGGCCATGTTTAGTACTATGTGTCTGCTTTTGGTTGGAGTATTATATAGTTATTACCTAGACTCTATATGTATTCGCTGAAAGAGTGCAGCTATCAGTTAAGAGTCTCGAAAATCATAATGCAAATATCAGCTAAGATTGTCGTGAATATATCTCGCCCCTTCTTTAGTAAGGAGCAATAAAGAACATTTATTTTTTAGTCTTTGCCCCACATAGTAACACCAAAGAGCGTGTATGTGAGGGTTTATCTCACTTATGTGAGGATAATTGAAAACAACTGATACTTCTTTATTTGTCATAGATTAGAGTTGAAGTCTGGATGTCAGTATGCCTTTTGTTTACATGTACAGAGCGTTTCCTTACCAGCAGCATTTCACAGATACCCTCGGCTCCCGCATCGCCAATTTAATTTCCTGTAATCAGAGATAACAATTATTTCCAAAGTCTATTGAGGCCCCCTTACCCTCTGTATGTCGTCCCTGTTATTTCAAATAGAACATCTGAGTTGATGCTACAAGAAAAATAATTTCTCAACAATTATTAATGTTATCAATATAGTTCAATTCAATTCACTTACTTATTGTGAACCTGACAAATTGATATTCCGTATAATGAACATTCGTAATAATGAGTCCACGGGATAAGGTACGGTGTCCTAATTACATTTAGAGAAGCCGCTCAATGAAAATTAATTGCATTCTTGGGTGGAAGGGAGCTGAATTAGCTTAGCTCATTGCATGGTCAGAATTTTAAACTGAAAATCGAAAGGACATAACATATATATGTACTTATAGTAATATATTTATTGTATATATCTAAATGCTTAATATATATAAAGAAGAACAGAACAGCAAGAAAAAATACAACAACAACACGTCTGTGTGTGGGGGTTCCCTATTTATTGTGTGCATATTGTATACTCAGTATTGTACATATGTTATTCATGTTACACATTGATTTAGTGTAAATCAAAACATTACCTGATAAATCGAGTCTGGTTATGTAGTCATTTCTTCAGTAAAGTACTACACAAGAGTTGCGTCCCCTGATTCCCGATATTGTTGTCAGCTAATACCTGAAACAATATAACAAGAATTCAAGAGTGGTATATCCCCGGGAACAGTGATATCCATTAAAGATGTTCTATCTCTTCCCAGCGAATTCGTATATTGCTTCCAAGGTATAATATAATAGATATGAAATTCGCCCTTGGAAACTCGCTAATGGAATGTTAATCCTCCCGGATTATTACGCCCGTAACAGGCTCACTCACATCCCTATAGAGAAATACAACTTGAACAACAAGTCATTAGCGTTGTTAGTTATATGTATATAGTTTGTAAAAGATAGCTTGTTCTGAAAATAAAAGAATACAAATCTAATACATCTATAATAACAAGTCAGTGATCCAAATGCGGACCGCGACGTCTTTGTGTCTAAACATGGCTAGTATCGCATACCAGATCGCTTATATACACGTTTTCTCGCAGCATGTCCGATATGAAATAAGAGCCTTCCTCTTGAACCCAATTGCCTTCCAAGTTGAGCTTTTCTATCCTACTGTTAGTCTGAAATAAAAAAAATGACATCGTTTATAAATATCTCAATTTCAAACTATCAATTTGAAGGAAAAAATCATTATCCCTTATAACCAATATAATTATGCTATAGTGCTATGCCAATAACCACCCCCGTGTACGTGGTATCGCCAAACCCGAGGGTATCACCAAACCAGAGAATTGCGGCTTTGATAAATGAAAATGTCTCCCCTCAGATGAAGCTATACATGTATACCTCCCAGTTAAGTATCATCGTATACATGGAGGTGGATGGTCACCCATTAATCGCTGATCTTATGAGGTCAAAATAATATATCACTGTTCTGATTTATCGATAACGAAATGAGATAACATAATTATGTGCTATCACCCGATCCATCGGATATGACAGTTGTTATCACCCCAGCCCAGGTTGATAAAGTAATGTCGTTTTTTTGTTGGTATCATGGCATACAGATGAGATGAAATGTTCTGCTGAGACTTGTAGATGCCACTGAAATGTGTTAGCCATGCTCGAGTATATATAAATATGATTATGCTGGACTACATAATCACGCAACATGTGTGAAAATATGGCGGTTCGGTGTTGCAAAAATAATGCCATTTGAATGTTATGGGTACCAGCGTTGCACTGGGCTATTTCTTTCTCCATTATTATGTCGTTTACCAATTTGTGTGTGAAAACACACATATATTGACAGCCGTACCTCCGCTATTAACTGTTTGTGTTCATGTGTATGACGTAGTTGTTCGTTCGCACGAAGTATTTGTGAGGATTTTCAGACTATAGTATATAAACATGTAGATTGGCATTTCCTGTATTGTACCAGGGATGGGCGATTACATACCAAATTATTTGGTTAAAATTACAAATATATGTTAATTTGTTTTATTGTTACAGATGCAATACAAATACATTTCCAGTCATTATTTCATTAGAAATAAAATGATGTGAAACCATCCGGTAGGGTGATCAAATAGAAATGGAGAATAATCTTGTTCAAAGTAGTTATTTTTACAAATATTATATATAAATTGACAACACACACCGTCATTCTTATACATTAATTAAATGCAGACTGCCGATGGCGAAATCGTTCTCGTCAGTTTATCGCCGATAGAATCGTCCCGATTCGAGTAGTAAATATTTACAATTTAGCGTAGTTCAGGCGATGTTTTCTATGGAGTGGTACGGTAGATTTGCTTGATATTTTCGGTGGTGTTAGTAGAATACTACATTCCGCCAGTTGGCATAGCACCTGAATACTAACTTATCAGTTTCACGCACCCGAACAAGTACATAACATGTCATTAAACAAATAATCAAATATTTGTTCATTACATCTAATTATCTTGAGAAAAAATAATGAAGAAATTTATTATTTATTTCTAACACATGGACTATGTGGCACCAACAGAACAAGGCTCAATTGTGTCATTAATAAATATAGGTTGTTAATATCCAGAACGATAAGGTCAGTACTATTGATCAAACTTATCATATTCCTCCTCGCAAATTACCGAGACATAATTTGATGGTTCACAAGAGCTATGTCTATTTAAATTCAAATCTCTTGCTTTCTTTGTCCAATCATAGAAAGTTAAAGATGGCCTATATCTTCCTTTCCACAGTTTTATGTAGTCGCCTGATTATAAAATAAAACATATGAATCGAAGATCCCTGTCTGGAAACACTTCTATCAATTAATATTGATTGTATGTCGAATTTTCTGGCATAATATCCATACAAGCAATTTGAGACATTTTACGACTAGCGTCGTTCGGAGCGTAGCATGCGGGATAACTCTTTCTAAAATATTAAAGGCCCACTTAATTCTCTACCCCCCCCCCCCACATCACATATAAATATATGCTATATTATATTCCATTTGGAAGAGGAAGCTCCAAGACATTGCATTATCAACGTATCCGATGTAATAAACTGTGAACATGGTTAGATGAGTTACCGACGTGTTTTTGTCATCTAGATTGAAGTAAAAAGTGTATTATTTTCAATAGAGGGAGAATAACTCTATATCTTGAGGATAGAGTTATTCCCCTTCCATTGAAAATTCATCATTAGTTAATATTTCTATGATTTCACTGTTTTCTATTTCTCTGTGGTCATCTTCTGAGACACAGATGTTTCAAATGGTGATGAATTGTAGTAGTTTAATCATATGTTATGGCATATATTGTTATTAAAACCCTATATCAAGTCAGTATAAAAAAATAATCGGTGACTCGAAAATTAAGTGGGCCTTAAAAGAAAAAATGTCCCACTTGATTGTCGCATTATATAAGAAAATATCGATATCAAATCAATATTAGAAGCGTTTCCGGACAGTTGACTTCAACTCGTTTATTGTTTCATACCCCGGAAACTATATAAAACGTATTATGAACAGTATAGACCATCTTTCACATAATACGATATACGTGTGAAGAATGATATGTGTAAGAATACGTTCATAATTTGAACATATTTGAACACTTACAGCTAGTGGTATCGATAGTGCCTTAGCACCAGACACACCCAAGCCACGGAACTTCATCCTCAACTCATTCTTAGATATGTGTCTGATGAAGTATTTGATGGGGACGACGTTGTTCTCCTTACACGCTTCCCTGTATTTCTTCTCGCCGGTCGGATCATCCCGAAGTTCCTTTTTGTCACCATTTATCCATTCTGGAATATATCGTACAACAGGAGTGAAACTAATCCAATTAAGTTCCCATCGACTCAAACTGACTTAGGGTACGTTCACACACTCGCAAATTTGACAGGTATTCTTTTGCAGACAATTCGGTATAGAAAGTTACAATGTGCCAGAAACCGAATAGCATGCACTTATCTCGGACGAATCAATCATACATGTATTTCAGGCGATCCGTTGGTAACATCGTTACACGTGGAACTACACAAAGTTTAACTCCCGTGTCTTTAGCTTGGTAAGTGTGCATTTTATATGGATGTTTCCGTTTATTTTCTGGCACCATAGCGTTTTTTAATAGAAAATTCCTGCAAGAAATGCCGTACAAACTTGCCAGCGTATGAACGAACCATTAAACGGATCATCAGTGTATGAACGAACCATTAACGGATCTTCAGTGTCTGAACGAACCATTAACGGATCATCAGTGTATGAACGAACCATTAACGGATCTTCAGTGTCTGAACGAACCATTAAACGAGATCTTCAGTGTATGAACGTACCATTAAACGGATCTTCAGTGTATGAACGTACCATTAAACGAGATATTCGACGTAATCCAGCATATATATAACAACCGATATGTATCACAAGCTCATGTTGGGTTTAGTCGAAGGAAACTTGTACACTATAGACTAGTGGGACCGATCCACGGTGGCTCAGTTGGTAAGGTGTACGACCCATTATAATATATATATATATATATATATAATACACACAAGCCCTCCATGCAGCACTGGCGAAGATTTTCTAATCATGAACAGCACGGATTTGTGACTCACGCAACGGGGAGGTAGACCAGATTCGTTTGTAAGTTTGACATCGATTTTATACCAAAATTATTTCCTAATTTCGGCTAAATGTTTGGACCGAAAAGACAATCAGTTGCAACTATATACAGGGGGTGTCATGAATATTTTCAAAAGTTGGAAAGCTTGGGGTTGCATGGGATGACATTGATGTACCGTTTATAAAATTCCAACCAGGGTGTGGTGCAAATGGAATTTCCAGGATTTCGGTCTGGTTCAAGGGAAGATGCATTTGGATATTCTAATTTGGACATCTCATGACGGGAGCTGCGCTGGTGCAGCATTAAAAATACCGTGCCAGTGCATTCTCTTATATATGCGAGTCTCCCATGCACTGGCTTACACAATGTCGAGGTAAATATTGTTCGGCCAATTTATTTTCTTATATATATGCAAGGCTCCATATGGGAGACTCGCATATATAAGAGAATGTATTGGCACAGTTTTCGCCAACAAATAGGAAGCTCCAATTTTGGAAGGGATAACGGAGACTCTCTCGCCACGTCACCGATGTTTATTTTGGGACTTGACGATAACGGAGACTCTCTCGCCACGTCACCGATGTTTATTTTGGGACTTGACGATAACGGAGACTCTCTCGCCACGTCACCGATGTTTATTTTGGGACATGACGATATTATGACACTTAGGGAAACGTTCACACAATAGTTTTCGGTATGTTTTTCACACATTTTCGTCGTATAAATCATACGGTGCCAGTATATGAAGGGATCGAAACATGCATATATATAATTCATCTTTACCAAAGCTAAGGAGAAGAGAAGTAAAATTTCTGTAGTTCCACGTGTAACGGTGATATAGATAGTTTCCTTCGAATACCTGTATGATTGATTCCTGTGAGATATAAAATTGCATGCTATTTACAGTAGGGATCTTCGAATCGGGGATTTTGCATCGAATCGAATCTCGATATCGAATCTCCTTCCTGATATCGACATCGAATCGAATCTCGAATCGAATCAGCTAGATATTGACATTGTCTACCATTGTGTATTTCGGTGTCTCATGTCAAAAGACTGCAAAATTCACTAGATACTATATAACAATGTTAATCTCCTTACGCATCCGTTGGAACTTGTGTTTTCTTTGTTAGGAAAATCATGACATAGGCAAGTCACTCTCAGTCTCGTGGAGGGTTTGGGGTATGTTGCATTGAATTTCTATCTGACACAATGCCATGGCGGACATGACACAAGTAGTGACAGTAAGACACTTAAAGACAGTTCAATCAACGTATCACAAACCCGCTGGAATGGAAGTCACTTGTCTACATTATTTAATAAAGATAATAAAGATTTGACACCAGTGGAAATGGGCACACCGTTCAGCTATATAATTGTTGTAGTCCGATACCAATGGTATTTATCTGTTAAACTGTTCACCCATGCACAATAGATCAATCACCTACATCACATAGTCACAGAAGTTGTCTTCACTGAGGGGGTCCCAGAAAACAGACACAAGTTACAAGTATTAAATGTTATCAATTGCGATATGAACCCCGAGTTATAGTTAATAGAGGTGTATGAATACAGCGTATACCGCATTAAAATGGCCTGAATCCCGAATACCAGTTAAATTTGACATATGAATCCCGAGTTACAGTTAATAGAGGTGTATATTTACATACACCTTAATATCTCTTCCGATTTCCTGAAGAAATAGAAAACAGGCGTAAAAAATTGTACCCAGCAATGCGACATGCTCAAAAGAAGAACCACCATGTTCGACTAGTCAAGGATAAGTTATACATCGACTACAAGCAGTATGACCCACATGGAAGCAAGCCTGTGGACGACATAACACAAAGCAGTGAAAGTAGAAATTCTCAAGTACATATACCTCCTAATGTGCGCGAGAAAGGAGATAATTCTAGAAGTGGTCGGCAAGATAACTATTACCGTTCACTCGAACAAGCACAAGTACTTGAAACGGTGAGAGAAAGGCGACATGCCTGTCCAAACAGAACCAGTACTCATACAGAACGGCCCTGTGCCAATGCATTCTCTTATATATGCGAGTCGACCATAGGTCGCCTCGCATATATAAGAGAATGCATTGGCTTAACACATTAAAAATTATAAAATTGTTAAAGAATGTAAGAATTTTTTTTTTAGGCCAATGCATTCTCTTATATATGCGAGGCGACCTATGGTCGACTCGCATATATGAGAGAATGCATTGGCACAGGGCATAACTGTAACTATCACAATGTGGTCAAGGAGCCGGTTCCAATGATATCCATATTTGTATGGTTTTTTCCTGACAATGTAAAAAGAAAACAGTTGACAATTTCGATTAACCCTTTACCAAACAGAACCAGTACTCATACTGGTAATGCAGCAAAAACAGGACACGGTCAAGTCAGTTTGATACCAAACTGTAATTCTGGGAGGAAACCCTCAGTACCCGACACGGAGATGGCGGAGAATGACCAACCACTGGACCTAAGTACTGTAAGCAGGGACAATACTACCCAGAAACAAGACAACAAACGCCTCCGTACGACATCAACTCCCACACAATAGGACAGATGCGGTGAACCAAACTCTATATTTATAAAAGCAAGAGAGCGTTCAAGTAAATGTTCTATTGTCTCCAAGCTGGGTTTAAAAAAATTATGTTTAAATGTATGTGGTCTTTCCAGCAAACTGAAATGTCCTGAATTCTGTCGCCTTCTTGATGGCTATGATATTATTGGCCTAAATGAAACCCGAACGGACGATGCAGACATGATATCAGTGCCCGGTTATAGGTTATTTTTCAAAAATCGTAAAACGTTAACTAATGTCAAATCTGGTGGTTTGTGCATTATGGTTAAAACCGACTTAGTTGCACACGTCACCATAAAACAGAGTGATTCGAAATACGTATTGTGGCTTGAAATTTCAAAAAAAATCACAAATATGCCCGACGTCCTATCACTTGGCTTAGTTTATATTCCCCCAGAAAATAGTGATTACTCAACCCCTTTAATGTTCTCAGAAATTGAAGAGGAATTAATAAATACAATTGGAAATAGCAGATATGTATGTCTCATGGGAGATTTTAACTCGCGAACCGGACACTTAAGTGATCTCCCCGACTGTGATGACATCCCTGTCCCGCGTGAACCGTTGGTTGATAGAGTTACTGCGCTTGGATTGTGTTGTGATGAGAGATACTCGCATGATCGGACGGTCAATTCATACGGTCGAAAATTGATATGTTTTTGCAAGCAAAATGGACTGCGAATTATGAATGGTCGAATTGGAAGGGACAAGTTTGCTGGTAAGGTAACATCTAAGGGCGTCAGTTTGATTGATTATTTTATTTCTTCAATTGACTTATTTGTATATGCATGTGATCTTTATGTTTTACCGTTTGAACCCCTGTTTTCAGATTCTCACTCTGGCGTAGAATTAATACTGAAATGTCCAGTAGATAGAACTGTTAATATAACTACGTCAAATAAAACAAATAGAGTTAAAGCAGGTGTAGAACCTGAATTCAAGCTTTGGTCAGAGTCACAGAGCACACAGTACATATACGGCCGAATTCTGGTCCCTGGTCTAGACCACCCTAATAATCACGGTGTTCCATGTCTGGACCTGGTCTGGCGAAACCACCTGGTCTCGATTTAGATTAGGCGGATTATTGTTCAATCAACGCCGATCGGTGTATCGATGGACAAAGGCACGCTTGGTGCTCCAACAATATGATTGTGTTCACGTCGCGAATAGTTGAGCATTAATGTAACGGGTTATCACCGAACACGTGAGGTGTGTCGTCTTTACAGGGATGTGATTAGAGTGTCTCTGTGTGGATGGTGGGGAGGTGTTGTCCATATTTACAATGCGCTCCATCCTATGCAGACCAAAATTTCTAACTTTTCATGGGAAACTTCATTGGCACAATAATTTCCAATTGTTGAAAATTCTGACCAACATTGGTCGCCACCAGTTGGAAAGCTCCAACCAAAAGAATGTATAAATGGAATATATGGTGAACTGGAAATTTCATGTGCCGAAAGGGGCACCACAGCCACGTTCATTGTTGCCATATCCATGGTCGTCGCCATAGATAATTCAATCTTTCTGAAAAAATAATTGAGTTAGTCTGAGAGAGAGATATCATACCTGCCAAAACATTAGTTGGAAATTTCACACCAACAATAGGTTGAAAATGTTCTTGTAGTTTGATTTTCAAACAATTTCTTAGGGGGAATTAATTGTTTTTGGATCAATACTTTCCTATTTTTGGTCAAAATTTTGGACTGAAATGGTGATCAGTTGGAAATTTTTCAACCTCAGGGGGGTGACATGTTGGAAATTTCCAATACTTGGAAAGCTCGTGTCCTGGTCCCTCCCCTGTGGCCAGTCAAAAACTGCTAGTTAATTTAAGAGAACAATATTGTCATACATTTGGTCAACATTGTCATTGGAATTTGTCACTAGTTGTAAATTTTCCATCCCAAGTGGGGTGTCAGGTTTGAAATTTCCAACTCTAGGAATGCTTGAGGCTAGTCTAGATGCTATAATTTTGCGATTTTCTTGTTCAGATTAAAAAATTTTCTCTTGCCCGTAGCCGTGTGCATTTGTATGGAGTTAGACCTCTAGATGTTAGGATTTATGCAGTGTTTCAGGTTAAAATATCTGAATGTTCTCATACCGGGAATATAGAACCATGGTTTATGAAGGATATTAGGCCTAAAACCCTCTAGCCACGTCCCTGCCCCTATATCTGTCTTGTGGGTTGCGGTGCTCTGAGGCACCGGGTAATAGTGATGGGTGGTATTTGTGGATCAAATTAATATTAATTATGTTAATTTCACTCTCCACAAATAATATTAGCGTCTACACTTGTATTAGGCAGCCGATGGACCAATCGTCACAGCCACCTTGATTTGCCACGCTCCTGGAACACACAGGAGACTGAAGAAAATGTCGAATGTTCACACCGCTCTTTGTGGGAGACATGCTGATTCAGATAAATCGTCATTCCAAGACAATTTACATTGTCTGAAATAACCCCAATGATACCTTACAAGTTTACAAAATGTAAAAAAAATATATATATATTTTCTGTCCCGGCATTGTTTCATCACCCCAAGGTATTTCTATGTGTCCATTTCCCCAGTCTCGATATCCTTTTAGCAGTTTTGACTGGCCATGTGGGAGGGACCATGACACAAGCTTTCGAAGTGGATATTATTTCCAACCTGACATCCCCCCGAAGGTTGGAAAATTTCAAGCTGATGACCATTTCAGTACAAAATTTTGACCAAAAGTAGGAAAATAAGCAACTATTGGTCCAAATTCCCCCAAATAAATTCCTTGAAAATCAAACTACAGCAACATTTTCAACCTATTGTTGTGAAATTTCCAACTGTTGAAAATGTTGATCAAAGTTGGGGGTGAGCACCCCACAAACCCCCATGTCGCCACAACCCTACCTTTATGTTTATTTATTATGATAACCTATTTTGATGTCAGTGGTTTGAGTATGGGTGTGTTTACATTGCTGTAGATCTTTATACAGATATGTACGAAGTCACGTGTCGCGCATTATTGTGATCACAACATGATTACTGGTAGTCAACGCGCGCTGATCAGTACTCTGGTAATTGACAATTCACTACGAGTCGTGTCAGTTTAGGCCAGACATAAAAATGAATTAACTATCAGCAAACAACATCGATTTTAGCGCATGTATTTAATACTTGATAATGGTTCGAAGAAAGAATGAAAATCGCATAGGAATACACAATAAACAACAGTTTACACAAATAGAGAGCACCCATAATAGCTTTAGATGGAGATTCCACCAATATTTAGGATTTCAGTTGATCATCTATATATATAGGTCTCCTGTCTGACACCATCTGAACGGTAGCCATTTTGGATATGTGCGGAATGGGTATCCGCCCTACAACACCCTTTATTTGATCAAATGTAGTAAAATATTGTTTTCCTAAACTAATCCGCAGTTTTTTTATTGGCCATAGGGTAGGGATAATGCAAATTTGAAAATCTGAACACGAAAATCGCCAAATCCTAGTATTTATACTGGCCTCAAGCCTTGCTAGAGTTGGAAAAATCCAACCTGACACCATCACTTAGGTTGTAAAATTTCCAAACTGATGACAATTCCAATGACAATGTTGACCAAATGTAGGACAATATTATTTTCTTAAATTAACTAGCAGTTTTTGACTTTTGTTTTGTTTTGTTTTTTTTAAATTAAAAAAAAAAAATTGCGTTACGTTTAAAATGAAATTACTCAAAAACATCATTATTATTCTTGTTCAAAATACTGGAATAATCCGATAGACACAACCTTTCCAGCTGATGGCATTCCAGCACAAATTTTTTATCGAAAGTAGGAATTTATGCAAATATTGGCCCAAAAACAATAAAACCCCCCAAACAGAATTTTGAAAATCAAACTACAAGAACATTTTGAACCTATTGTTTGTGTGGAAATTCCAACTAATGTTGTGTCAGGTATGAAATTTCCAACTGTGGAAAATTTTGACCAAAGTTGGGGATGAGGCACACCCTCAGCCCCCGTCGCCGCGTCCCTGTCCGTGTTCAATATCCGAAATACACGGGTTGAAATGACAACGAAAGGTAAAACACATTCGCCAAGCCCGAGTAACAATTAATAAAAACAGATTTGCCTGTCGCAATGCTTCGGCGTTGACCGTGACTTATAGCGGGCACGATTTTTGCTCACACGAACTAACACCGTTTTCTTTCTGTGTGCATTTCTATATTAACCCATTTACACTAGTATGCGTGTAGATCTGTGTAAAGATCTACAGCAATGTAAACTGACCTTAAATGTTTTTAGTTGAGTAAAAAAATCTTGTTTCACGGCCGATGGAACCACACATGGCCTATACGTAGCTCTACATTGTTTACATGACCTCCCCATGCACACCAATTAAATTTTCATCGCAACATTTTTGAGCCATGTGGCCAGATATGCTTATTGGTTTACGATCTCCAATTTGTTCCCCGAATAATCGAATAACCACCCTTTTAAATCTCGACCCAAATATATAATTGGCTAAAACAAATTGCGCCCATCATTTCAGTTGCCACCATTCCAATTTCCAAGAATCCAAATGGTAAGACATAATTGGAACAAGGACGATTAACGAAATTTGCGTTAAAATAAGAATTTCTCAGAGATTTCTATGGACACAAGATAGTAAATTCCATTCTGGTATTTTTTCCCTCAGCTAATGCGTGTAAATAAAAGAATCATAAATTTAGATATTTTGAATTTTTTTTCTTCTATTTTTCATTTTATTTTAATGTCTTAAAATTGAAAAAGATTTTGTTTTGTTTTTTGTTTTGTTTTTTGTTTTTGTTTTTGTTTTAAATTAAAAAAAAAAAAAATTGCGTTACGTTTAAAATGAAATTACTCAAAAACATCATTATTATTCTTGTTCAAAATTCTGGAATAATCGACGTGAATGGACGGTACTAGTATTCCCCATTAAGAAGCATTCCAAATGTCAATTCTATGAATACGCCGGGAAAGCCCCGCATCCCGCCCACGCGATGTAAGACGAAAAGGAAAATCCGATGTGACATTCACTGTTATGCCGGGTCGCCCATGCTCATCCACAGCAAATCGCCGGCATGAGTGTTGCAGTTATGACAGGTGACATTATATAAAACAGTTACACTAGATTATTTCTAATGTCCAGTTAAAAGCCAGCTTGTGATTGCTCAAACTAATCACCATCGTGCGAATGACTGGCTTGCAATCAATCTAATAATCCGTATTAGCGTTCTGCACCATAAATAAATTCTCGAAACCAGACTTCGCTATTCTCGTCTCAGGATCAAGTCTCGGTTTATACAAAAATCTCAGACCAGGGGGGACTAGGTCTCGGTTGCAGACTATTACCTATAACACACATAATTATGGATTATATCAAAATCTTGTCCAGTTCATATATAATTATAATCTTTCCTCTACACGACATAGCAATATAACACTATTCCTATTTGGTTAACATAAAGATATATTATTCTAAAAAATACATATGTTTCTGTTACCAGAACATGTCCGTTACCACATGGTACGAATTATGAACAGTCCCGACAGAGGCTTGAATGACATTAAGAAGGCAAACCATGGTTTACGTAAACCTGGGTTTCAAAAAGACGAGAATACGGACCAGTGCTGACCAATAATCCCAGCTTACTCGCCTCGAAGCTGGGTAACACATCGCGATCACCGTGGTTTCGGCCTGGTCTAGACTATAGTTTACATGAACCCCTGGTCTAGACCAGGGACCAGAATTCGGCCGATAATGTATCGATAATACTCAATTTCTTGAATTAAAGCACAAACTTGATTTGTATAGCAACTCACCCGATGAGTATGATAGAGATTCAAATAATATAATCGCTAAGAACATACAAATTCTTTTTCATTCAGCATGCCGAAAATGCTTTGGTAAAAAACGTAATTCAAATATGCAGAAAAACGATAAACCCTGGTTTAACTCAGAGTGTAGACGAGCAAGGGCGAAGTACCAGATTGTTGAAAACAGGAGTTCAAACAAAAGTTCAAACAAAAGTAGATATTGAAAATATGTATACTTTCTTGAAACATAATAATCTTGAATCAAGTGATGATTTCATATTAACAGATAATATGCGGAATCAAGAAAATGACGACTTAGATAAACCCATTTCTGAAAATGACATCTTAAATGCAATCCATATGCTAAGAAATGGCAAGAGTTGTGGATCAGATACCATAAAAAATGAACACATCAAAGCAACTATAAATATAATGCTCCCTTTATATGTGAAATGGTTTAACCTCATTTTTGATACAGGAAACATACCAGATGAATGGCTGACAGGAATAGTAGTTCCCATCTACAATAATAAAGGTGACCCAACCATGCCTGAAAATTATCGACCCATAACGGTTATGAGTTGTCTTGGGAAAGTTTTTACTAAAATTCTTAATAGTAGAATGAGCAGATACGCAGAATCCAAAGACCTTATAGACAAGAACCAAGCAGGTTTTCGAAAGGGTTTCTCTACATCTGACCACATAATGACACTTCACTTGTTGTCGAGCATATATAAGCACCTCAATCATAAACTGTATTGCACATTCGTCGATTTTAAGGACTTTGCTAACCCAATTTTCCCCAAATTTGATGGAGTCAAAATAAAGGTTTATGTTCACTTTTGTTAGTAATCACAGTAACCAAACACATGAATGCAACATGTTAAGAGCATTATTAATGGTGGAATATGTTAGAAATACTAAATGTGAAATTTATAGAGGTTTTTAAAATCTATTTTTTGAACCCAAAATCAATAAACACAAAGTCCATATCAAAGAAAAAAATATGGTAATGTTTACTGAACACTGTGAAGAATGATGAACAATAAAATAATATTCATATTTATCAAGCATTCTTTGATAAAATTACTAAGATCCAATTGTTTACAAATCATTGAGTAAGTTACCTGACATCTCTTATAGTGAGGTGGAAGTTAAATGTTAATATCTGTGGAGAGTGGTGTGTTGTGAATCTCTTGACAAAAGAATTGTCTAATCCCCAATCTTGTGTACCCCCATAGCCCAGAAACTAGGTCACCAATCATCCTGAGTCAGGATAAAATACAGCACTGGCTGGTCATAATCCCCATGAATCCCAACAGACTTGAGTGAACATTATCTTGACCCATCAAATTCAGTTCCCAAATAGCTTTGCTGAGCAATGAAAGCTACCATTTGTAGACAACTGCTTCCAAGCCAAAAAATCTTAATAAAACTGAAGAAATGTGAGTATATCTTTATTGTTCATCATTCTTCACGGTGTTCAGTACACATACCCATATTTTTTTCTTAGATATGACCTTTGTGTTTGTTGATTTTGGGTTAGAAAAAATAAATTTTAAAAACTTCTATAAATTTCACATTTTGAATTTCTAACATAATCTACCATGAATTATACTCTTAAAATGTAGCATCCATGGGTATGGTTACTGTGATTAGTAATAAAAGTGAACATAAACCTTTATTTTGGACTCCATTAAATTTGGGGAAAATTGGGTTAGCAAAGTCCTTAAACAAGCCTTTGACACGGTATGGAGACCAGGACTTTGGTATAAATTTATTTCCGCAGAAATAACGGGCAAATGTTTTAGGTTCATCGAAAATATGTATAGCCGAGTCAAATCCGTGGTTAAAATCGATGGATGTATCTCAGATACATTCACCTGTACTTCTGGTGTGTTGCAGGGAGAAAATATTTCTTCTTTCCTATTTTCTCTCTACCTCAACGATCAACAACAATTTTTGATGACAAATTCCGCACAAGGGCTTTGTCTGATAGAAAATATGATTGAAGATGAGTTAGGTATCTATATTAAATTGCTTGTGCTTCTATATGATGATGATACGGTTATATTTGCCGATTCTATGAAACAAATGAGACGAAACTTTAAATATTTTTCAGATTATTGTTCATTTTGGAAACTTACTGTTAATATAACAAAAACAAAAATGATGGTACTTGGCTCTGGGCGCAAGCCAAAAACTCGTCTTTCCCTAAATGGTAATCTCACAGAAGCTGTAAATGAATATACATATCTGGGAATACCTTTAACGAAGGCGAACAATTTTAGTAAAGCTCGAAAACACATACTTGCTAAAGCAACTGGTGCCATGTATAGTTTGATTTATAAATCACGGGAAATGAATATCCCAATTGCACAACAGATTGACCTGTTTGGGGAGGTAGTTAAACCGATTCTATTGTATGGCTGTGAAATATGGGGCTATCAAAATATTCAGGATTTCGAGAAACTCCAATTGATATTTTTGAAATACGTTTTAAATTTAAAACCGAGTACACCAGATGTTATGGTATATGGTGAAACTGGAATTTATCCACTTAGAATAGACATAGATGTTCGTATGATATCATACTGGGTGAGTGTTATCAATTCCGGAAGTGCGAAAATTAATGCTATTCTTTATAGACTATTACCACAGCTGTATAAGACGAACCAGTATATGCACCCATAGCTGAATCATGTTGAAAATATGTTAGATAACACTTATTTATACTATATATGGACAATACAAGGCACTTTGCAAATTGACCCCACATGGGCCAAAGAATATGTTAGAAAAGCACTGACTGAGCAATATGTAATTGATTGGCGACAAAATATAAATACTATGAAGAAATGTTCACTTTATCGGCATATTAAGCACAAGTTCAATATTGAAACTTATTTAAATCATGTATGCAGAAAAGATGCAATATATATTGTTCGCTTTCGGTGTCGAAACCACCGCCTCCCGATTGAAACAGGTTCATGGGGGGGGGAAACAACAGACCCTGGATCCTGATATTACTGTACTGCATGCAATGTAGCGGCAACTGGGGATGAATATCATTATATGTTTAATTGTGTGAGAACGGAATCACTGAGGCGATGTTTCTTACCTTTATCTCTTACTCAGTCACCAAATTTATACACTGCTTGGTCCACCGCTCACCCATCCACCCCCATCCAATTCATAACTGTTTACTGGATAATTCATGCATGTATCACCAACGCCAGTTCCTTGATTCAAGATTATTAATATTTTGACCTCTTATGTCACATATATGTGTTTATATGAGCGAATAAAAAGATTTAGATTTAGATTTCCCCATAGCGTTACGGTAGACACGCCCCCTGAGTGAATGTGTTCATAAACCTATGAACGTAACGTGACGTCACTTTAAATGTCGTTCATAGGTTTATGAACACATTGATCCCGGAAATCACCGGGGATTGTCGGACATGAACGACTGCTTGAGTATTCAGCACATCCGGATTTAGTTTAAGATATTATCATTCTTGAAATCAACACGTCTACATTCATTATACAAGCTAAACAAGACATTTCGTCATATGTGTATACTTTACAGTGAAATTTACTATATATGTGTATGAATACAGCGTATACCGCATTAAAATGGCCTGAATCCCGGGTTCAAGTTAAATTTGACATATGAACCCCGAGTTCCAGTTATAATAGAGGGGTATTAATACAGCAAATACCGCATTAAAGATACGGGCGGCGTTGGTTGGGGGGGGGGGGGTATGCTGTTAAAATATTCACCTCCGTCAAAAACCGCCATAAACAGAAAGAACAGTAAAATATAGACAGACTTATACTAGTCAGAAATATGGCATAAACAGTATGTTATAGTCAAATGTTTTTGCTTTATGTAAATAAAAGCAAAAAAACGTTACATTTCCTGGCTTTTGTTTAGATCCGGATATGGTAAACATAAAGAGCGTGCTTTGTTACTGTTTTCCTGATATGGAAACAATAAAGAGCGCTTATATCATTTGTGTGTGATTAACCAATAGAATTGCGCTGTGTTATGTAAACATAAGCAACACTTCTGTAACACGAGAAGGCTCTTGTTTATGTACATCATCGTACGTCTTGGCGACAATATGCTATTTACGCGCTGATTATGTTTGGCATATGAACAAAACTATATATATTTTAATATGCCTTCTGTTGATGGCGATTTGAACAAATATGAATATTTCTGCAACGAACGCCGCCAGGTGCCTTTAAAATGGCCTGAATCCCGGGTACCAAAAAGGGGAGGTGACTCCCTCTGTGTAATAGGTAATACATGTAAAACGAACACGTGCCTCTCCCATGGTATCTATAAGCATGTTGACAATCAGATAAAAGATTGTATGTCTGTGTATAGCGTCGTTATCTCAATCACCAGGTCTATATATGTACGCAATACCTTGTCATATATACAAGCTTGGAATAGGATTAAGATGTGTACAGATTTATGGTTCAGTATTCACCAGCCCGTAAGTATAATATACTGCATGCATAGGAATTGTAATATTGTCAAAATTCTTCGGATGGAGTTTAGTTAACTTGGTGCATTATATTTCATCAGTAGAAGGAAAACTCAAATGCAATGACAAGACTGAATCTATATCTATATTTGCGAATGTCTGTCTGTTTGTATTCTATAGAAATTCACAGGGGACCATCTAGATGGCACCAAAGGGGTCTAAATGAATAGATGTATCTATTCTGTATATTAACTTATTCGGTCTTACGTGTCTTGAGATGTCTAAATAGTTTTTGATGGACAGATCGCGCAAGGGACCCACGCCAATATTCTCTGTTGGGATTCCAATTGTTGGCTCATTAAATAGGCACATATGCTTAAGATACAGTCGCACGCTCCCGTAAGTCGGGGTTTGGATCACAGTTAATGAAAATATCATTGAAATAATCGGTTTCCCCCAATAAACATCCATATATTGAATATACATGTTTTGGAGCAGAATTAGGCAGTCCATATTGGACGCCATCATGGAATTTATTTTGTTTTGATTTTCACACATAATTATTAGTTATATGGATGGAGTTCTCATTAAACCTCACATCCTTGTATTGGTTACAGTAATACCCAAAGTAATTGACCACTTAACCACATCAGAATTATTGGTAATTTTTCAGGATTTGAAATCCTGAAAATTTACCAATAATTTTGCTGTGGTCAATTACTTTGGACATTACTGTATGATGATTGAGTTATCATTAAACCTCAAATCCTTATATTGGTTACAGTAATGCCCAAAGTAATTGACCACTTAACCACAGCAGAATTATGATGTATTTTTTCAGCATTTACAATCCTCAAATTACCCATTATTCTGCTGTGGTTAAGTGGTCAATTGCTTTGAACATTACTGTATGATGATTGAGTTATCATTAAACCTCAAATCCTTATATTGGTTACAGTAATGCCCAAAGTAATTGACCCTTTAACCACAGCATAATTATGGGTAATTTTTCAGGATTTAGAATCATGAAAAAATACACACAATTTTGCTGTGGTTAAGTGATGAATTACTTTGGACATTACTGTATGTAGATGGAGTTAAACCTCACATCAGTGTGTTGGGGATTTGGACCTTGACTTGGGACCTTTGGTTTTTAACGCAACAAATGCGCGTACACCGTATACACAATTTTTTTATGTAACCAGAGTTTTTCTTGGATAAGATGAGTTTGAAGCCTGCTTACATTTCAAAATGTTGTCAGTTTTGCATTGTCTGCAGCGGATCTCGACGCTTTGAAGCAAAAGTTACAAAAGATAAAATGTGTATGTGACGAGACTATAATACAAATGAAAAAATAAATTGAGGGAGGGGTGGGCGATACAGGGAACTAAGGGTTGAACCGATATAAATTTGTAGAGCAATAACGACCAATGTTGACATATTATGCATATCAACTCTACTGTTGCAACAAGGCTATAAAATAGGGGGGTGTCAGAATCTTAGTCATCTCTATATAGTGCCAGAATAGTCATTTATGGAGTTCTATAAGATGTTGGGTTGGTTATATGGACTCGGAGAAAAAAGGGGTTTGTACCGATGAAGTTGATGAACTGACATAAATTGGTGGATCGATGTTGCCATGTAATGCATCGTGACTGTACTAAAGCAGCAATTATATAAAATTGGGGGGGGGGGGTCTGAAATTATCTCTATAGTTGGCACCAGGATTATATAGAAAGGAATAGCAATTGATATACATATACGGTATACTATAGTAATACCATAGACATATAAGTACAAGTATCACGAGATAAAATATTACGTAACATGACTATATACCGATGAAAGAAATAAATAAATTGGACCGGGATTAGAGGTTGGGTTGGTTATATGTGGATAATTGGATATGGAATTCATACCGATGAAACGATACAAATTAGTGGAGCGATAAAGACACTTAGTCAGGCTACGCGGGGGAAATAGGGGTTGATACGATAGACCGAAATAAATTTGTCGAGTGATAATGACCAATGTTGACGTATAAAGTAACGCGACTGTACTGTCACACAATTATCAGGTAGAACCGGTCAAATATGACAGGGTACAACACGTAATTATTTCCTAGATCGAAGAAATGATTTTTTTTTTTCGATGATAAAATTTAACACGGGATTTGCCATTAAAATCGATTTATGTCTATATAACTGTCATTTTTCAAAATTTTGAGCTGAAACTTGGTGTGTATGTGTATAATACTACTATATTCTTAAAATGACAGAGTTCAGCGCGTAATTATGTTTTAGATGGAAGAAATTGAATTCGTTTTCGATAAAAAATTTACAGCGTGTACGGCCTACGGGGTAGTACGGGTCATTGAGTATGCTCAATTTTTGTAAACAAACTTTTGTCAATAGCCGTTTTGGTTAAACTAAACCTTCTTCGACCGGGACAGCAGATCCGAATAGTAGCTAAGATGTATTTAGATAGAATTATCAAAAGAATATGACCGATCAGAGTACATTTTAAGAGAATAGAGTGGAGAAATCTTGGTGATAATTCCAGAAAATAAAGATGGAGGTGAATCACAATTAAACTTCCCACAATGCACTTCACTAAACCAGGGGTTCTCAATGGGTTACACATTATTTTCAGTCTATCAGATTATTTATATTTTCAACAACAAGTGACTTTAAGTTTACAATTTCAGCCTGTCCTGACTCTATCGATACGATTTAACACATTTTCAAAAACGTATTATACACCGGTGGCGTTAACTTTACAATTTAATCATCTACGTGATTATATCGGTACTATTGAGTAAGGTACAAACAAGAATACATCAGGGGCTCCCAATGGGTTATATATTATTTTCAGTCTATCAAATTATTTACATTTTCAACAACATATTATTACACCGGTGACTTTAAGTTTACAATTTCAGCCTGTCCTGACTCTATCGATACGATTTATCATATTTTCATAAACGTATTATACACCGCTGGCGTTAACTTTACAATTTCGGCATCTACGTGATTCTATCGGTACGATTGAGTAAGATACAAACAATCTCCAAGAATACATTCGCCCTGTCCACCACGCGATATCAAAATCTCAAAAGCTAGAAACACCACAGGTGGCGTAATTAACGAATAACAGTATATTTTCTATCAGAATTTTGAGAGGTCCTATGTTCTTACATATATTTATCGTAGTTATGGATCGTAAATGTGATGAAATGAACTTGGCACAACTGAAAGATGAATTGAGAAAGCATGGCGATAAATTGTCGTGCCGAAAACATGAATTAAAACAGGTATGTTTCAAATATTATCGAATAATAAATAAGTATCTCTCACCGATATCGCCTCTCATAATTGCTGCTCATTGTATTGTTGTGCCATTTTATTCTTATATTATCTGTACATCAGAGGAAATACCAATAATACAATAGTGTTTACACCGACTAACCTGTTGAGAAACAAATTCTTGATTCCACGGCTTATATATAATAGCACGCAAAGTCATAGGCATATATCGTGGTTTATTACATTTATTTACACCCAAACAGAACAAACTATAACACAAAAGAAACAGATACATCAGATAAATTGAAATTTTTTACATTAAAGATTCCCATCAGATGTATGCACAACGGCAAACTGTATTTGTATTTGTACAACAATATATGAATACGTGTGGGTGGCACGTTCTAGCCGAGCGCATGATAGTGTGATGACGTAATTTTATAGGGTATGGATATGCCTATATTAGGATTCTTGGTAAAATGTAGCATTGCCACCTTGCTATGACCACCGACAGTGTGATTTGTAATTAGCTTAACTGTCAACAGGTCTTCCTACATTGAGAATGACACACACATCTGTATACTTTGTTTACATAACACCCAAAGGGAATGCTCAAGTCATAAGTCCCCACATGTCGCTTAATTGTTCACAACGACGCTGGTCATTGGCGGTTTAAATATATTGATGACAAATAGCATTACTTGGGGTCAAATTAACATTTGAAACAAACTAATTTCGTATTCTAGATTGGAATTTTACAAAAACAGCAAATAGCTTGGTAACGAAGAAAATCTAGAGCCCGAGTCGGCCTATCTTATGGAACTTCCAGACGATAAGTTGCCGATATTTTGAAAGTGCATGTGGCGATTAAAAACTAGATGGATGAAACGAAACTCCATGTCAAAAGCTGTGGGATCTTCATTTCAACTGAAAAACCTTTCCTAGCTAGCTTAGGCCTACCGGTACTACTAGATACTATAGTTGAAGTATAGTGCCCTACTTACATACACAACGCGAAACCACACAATTTCTTCAGAAAATGTACAGTATTTAAAGATACGGGTGGCATACGTTGACGGTGGGTATGCTGTTAAAATATTCACCTTCGTCAAAAACCGCCATAAACAGAAATAATAGTAAAATATAGACGGACTTAGTTCTTATACCAATCAGAAATATGGCATAAACAGTATGTTATTGTCAAACGTTTTTCCTTTGTTATGTAAACAAAAGCAAACAACGATGCTAATAGGGAATGCTCCAGACTGGAGCGAACCCTCGCTTCCCTCATTAATGTAATGTAAACATCCGGTACCGAATGTAATCATACCGTTGCGTGGGTGTTCAGCGCGAGCACTGTAGCACACTTTGCACGTGTCACATTTTAATTCCTTTTAAGTGATTTTATCTATTAAAATTATCAATATTCCCAAGTGACACGGCCATGTTTTTAATTTGAAAGGGGACTCGGGGTAGGGGGATTTGTTTTATTACTTAAACTTAGCTGTGGGGAGAGTTTACCAAGAAATAAATCATGGAAATTATGCCCCCTGAATTTGTGTAGGGAAACTCGAGTCAGCATAAAACAAATTATGGCAGCTGAATGGTGCATAATATATTCGATTTAAAAAAAATGCTATACTAAATCCTCTGTCATTTTTGTTGAATTTTCACAGAGTCAACGTTGGTCGCCAATTTGCGGAGTGGTGGTATTTCCTATCATACTAATTTTTTGTGCACAAAGGGGGTAGTTGTGGAAAATCCAATTTAGTTCCAAAAATAAGTATAATTTAGATTTAAATCTTTTTTTGGACAATATGGACATATAATTATAAACGGAAAAATGTCTCAAGTTAGACAAAGGGGCATCTCCTGCACAGATACATATAAGATCCATGGTCATAAAAAGGGAATTAGGGGTTACAGGGGGCTGCTTCCCTCATGTGGTGTGCCTATATAGACGCGAAAATTGAAGAAAAAACATATTTCCTAATGCATATCAGCATACATGCCCCATGAAAGTGTGTCTCCACCCGGAGCTTGTGTATTTGATTAAAGGGACATTTTATGCACAGATATATACAAGTTCCATGGTCATAAAAAGGGAATTAGGGGTCCCTGGGGGCTTGCTTCCCTCATATGGTGTACTTATTGACTCAAAATTGGGTAAAAACCCCTATTTTCATGTCATCAGCATCCCTGCCCCATGCAAGTACATCTCCAGCCTGGAGCTCTGGTGTATTTGAATAAAGGGGCATCTCCTGCACAGATACATATAAGATCCATGGTCATAAAAAGGGAATTTTTTTAATATAGGGGTTACAGGGGGGCTGCTTCCCTTATGTGGTGTGCCTATATAGACGCGAAAATTGAAGAAAAAACATATTTCCTAATGCATATCAGCATACATGCCCCATGAAAGTGTGTCTCCACCCGGAGCTTTAGTGTATTTGATAAAAGGTACATCTCCTGCACAGATATATACAAGTTTCATGGTCATAAAAAGGGAATTAGGGGTCCCTGGGGGCTTGCTTCCCTCATATGGTGTACTTATTGACTCAAAATTGGGTAAAAACCCCTATTTTCATGTCATCAGCATCCCTGCCCCATGCAAGTACATCTCCAGCCCGGAGCTCTGGTGTATTTGAATAAAGGGGCATCTCCTGCACAGATACATATAAGATCCATGGTCATAAAAAGGGAATTTTTTTAATATAGGGGTTACAGGGGGGCTGCTTCCCTCATGTGGTGTGCCTATATAGACGCGAAAATTGAAGAAAAAACATATTTCCTAATGCATATCAGCATACATGCCCCATGAAAGTGTGTCTCCACCCGGAGCTTTAGTGTATTTGATAAAAGGTACATCTCCTGCACAGATATATACAAGTTCCATGGTCATAAAAAGGGAATTAGGGGTCCCTGGGGGCTTGCTTCCCTCATATGGTGTACTTATTGACTCAAAATTGGGTAAAAACCCCTATTTTCATGTCATCAGCATCCCTGCCCCATGCAAGTACATCTCCAGCCCGGAGCTCTGGTGTATTTGAATAAAGGGGCAACTCCTGCACAGATACATATAAGATCCATGGTCATAAAAAGGGAATTAGGGGTTACAGGGGGGCTGCTTCCCTCATGTGGTGTGCCTATATAGACGCGAAAATTGAAGAAAAAACATATTTCCTAATGCATATCAGCATACATGCCCCATGAAAGTGTGTCTCCACCCGGAGCTTTAGTGTATTTGATAAAAGGTACATCTCCTGCACAGATATATACAAGTTCCATGGTCATAAAAAGGGAATTAGGGGTCCCTGGGGGCTTGCTTCCCTCATATGGTGTACTTATTGACTCAAAATTGGGTAAAAACCCCTATTTTAATATCATCAGCAACCCTGCCCCATGAAAGTATGTCTCCAGCCCGGAGCTCTGGTGTATTTGAATAAAGGAGCATCTCCTGCACAGATACATATAAGATCCACGGTCATAAAAAGGGAATTAGGGGTTACGGGGGGCCTGCTTCCCTCATGTGGTGTGCCTATATAGACGCGAAAATTGAAGAAAAAACATATTTCCTAATGCATATCAGCATACATGCCCCATGAAAGTGTGTCTCCACCCGGAGCTTTAGTGTATTTGATAAAAGGTACATCTCCTGCACAGATATATACAAGTTCCATGGTCATAAAAAGGGAATTAGGGGTCCCTGGGGGCTTGCTTCCCTCATATGGTGTACTTATTGACTCAAAATTGGGTAAAAACCCCTATTTTAATATCATCAGCATCCCTGCCCCATGCAAGTATGTCTCCAGCCCGGAGCTCTGGTGTATTTGAATAAAGGGGCATATGTATGTTACCGGATATTTACATTACATTAATGAGGAAAGCGAGGGTTTGCTCCGGCCTGCAGCCTACCCTCTATCCAACGATGCAGAACCTGGCGTTTGTTTAGATCCGGATATGGTAAACATAAAGAGAGTTATTTGTTACTGTTTCCTGATATGGAAATAATAAAGAGCGTTTATATCATATGTGTGCGATTAACCAATAGAATTGCGTTATTTGAGAGAAAGAAGACGCAGAAGAACGTCCGATTCCAATCATTCCGCGCTAATTCTATAGAGCGATGTAATTAATTGTTTACACTGCAGGACCGACTTTGCGTGTAGCGCCCTCTGTGCGGAAGATAACCGACTCCTATCCCTCATTATTTTCCCATATATAGGAACCCCCAGTTAATTAATGAAATAACCTATCTATTCAGCGGCGTAAGCTTGTAACAATAATTCAGTTTCATAGTTTGCTACGTGACGGCCATATTATTTGAATATATTTTTTGGAATACAATCTACAGCGATCGTAGACATGGTTGTAAGTTCAGAATTCCAATTTGTGGGTTTAGTATTAATAGTATATAAGGATTTATTTGTCAAAACTTTCATGGCGATTACTGCCCTTAGACTCTTGTTATGATTGTTGTAATAATACTAATATTATGCAATCACGCCACGACCCTGGTTTGTTCATTCATATGGGAGGCCAAATTCACATTTATTAATAATTGTGCTTCAGCGCAATTCTATTGCGCTGATGCGCAATTGAAAATGAATTGCGCTAAAGCGCAATTAATTATATATATATATGGCTAACCCCCACCCCCCAGTTAATTAATGAATAAATCCAATAGAAAATTAATTGCGCTTCAGCGCAATTATTTTCCCATATATAGGAACCCCCAGTTAATTAATGGAATAACCTATCTATTCAGGGGTGTAAGCTTGTAACAATAATTCAGTTTCATAGTTTGCTACGTGACGGCCATATTATTTGAATATATTTTTTGGAATACAATCTACAGCGATCGTAGACATGGATGTAAGTTCAGAATTCCAATTTGTGGGTTTAGTATTAATAGTATATGAGGATTTATTTGTCAAAACTTTCATGGCGATTACTGCCCTTAGACTCTTGTTATGATTGTTGTAATAATACTAATATTATGCAATCACGCCACGACCCTGGTTTGTTCATTCATATGGGAGGCCAAATTCACATTTATTAATAATTGTGCTTCAGCGGAATTCAATTGCGCTGATGCGCAATTGAAAATGAATTGCGATAAAGCGCAATTAATTTTATATATATGGCTAAACCCCCCAGTTAATTAATGAATAAACCAATAGAAAATTAATTGCGCTTCAGCGCAATTATTTTCCCATATATAGGAACCCCCAGTTAATTAATGGAATAACCTATCTATTCAGGGGTGTAAGCTTGTAACACTAATTCAGTTTCATAGTTTGCTACGTGACGGCCATATTGTTTGAGTATATTTTTTGGAATACAATCTATAGCGATCGTAGAATCTTGTTATGATTGTTGTAATAATACTAATATTATGCAATCACTCCACGACCCTGGTGTGTTCATTCATATGGGAGGCCAAATTCACATTTAGTAATAATGAATAAATCCAATAGAAAATTAAGTGCGCTTCAGCGCAATTATTTTCCCATATATAGGAACCCCCAGTTAATTAAAGGAATAACCTATCTATTCAGGGGTGTAAGCTTGTAACAATAATTGCGCTTCAGCGCAATTTCATTGCGCTTCAGCTCAATTTATATGAATTAGGCTGGATTGCGCTTTAGCGCAATCGAATTGCGCTTCAGCGCAATTATTAATGAATGTGAATTTGGCGTCCCATACATTCAAAGCAAAAACTCACAGTACAGAACAAAATACTACATACCACTATGCGCCATGAAAGTTTTAACATATAAATCTGCATATATCTTTAATACTATAGCCACAGGTCGGACTACTGAACTTGCATTTCTTGTCTACGAACTGTGCGTGTAAGAACCTACACAAAATGTGTAAGGGATATGTGTTGATTTTATACACACAGTTGTGTATCAATGTGTAAAAATTGACCCATTTATGTGTACAAATTGTTGCACAATTTGTGTACGAATACGAAACTACACATATACTACACAAATGTGTTTAAGATCAAAATTGAATAATGATTGTGTAGCAGGGCTACACATTTTGTGTAGAAACCTACACATTAGTCATAAGAGTGTACGCCAAATTTGTGCCGTATTGCGAGAGATATGTGGGCCCTATATTTGATACGAATTTGTATACTCGCCAATTTTCACCAATTGTATATATATGCATTTCCATAATGAGTCTAGGTGTGTGGTTTAATGATGACAAAGGTGGCGCCGCTTCAGTCTGAAATAGGACAGGAGGGTCACCAAAAATGATAAAAAGATATGGTTATTGCGAATTACCATCAAATTCATACACCTTCTTCTCAAATGATACGAGGAATCAAATCGTGCGTGTTAAAACGTATAATGAGCTAGCAATCCTGATACATAGAAGAAAGCATTATCATTTTTTTAAGATATACACATATTCTTGCAAACTGGGAGATCTCGAACCGTCAGAGGATTGCATATTAGAATGGGTCATATATATTATAACACAATTGAGTCTGTTCCATTCAATATAGTTTCCACACACAAAATTACAATAAACCACTCAAAATATCGCTCTGTATCGGGCACATGTAGCTGATATACGTGCTGCATAGCAACATTTCTTTTAAACTAAGAATATTTCGCCAATATATAGTGCCATTAAATTTAATAGAGGGGCACCTGGACATTTCTTTACAACATCTGTATCTTCATGGAGATATGATAGCCAGGACTGGTGCCCTCAAAATCTTAGTCTAAACCACTAGATTGATTGATACATATATATACATATATATGTAACACCTAATTGTCGTCTTTTATTTTTGAGAACTAATATGTTTATGATGTTCATGTTATAACGTCTGACGTATATACGCAGTTGTAAATGAACAAATACTTCGTTATTGGTGGAACGGATTAATCGCGATAAACAAAATGAGAATCGACAAGGTGAGCCACTACTTATATTCCATGTTTAAGAATCATGTTTTGTGATGCTATTTGGATATACAATTTATGAGAATACGTGTAACACTTTGAGCAAGAGTATCCTCTATTCCCACCAAACATCCACAGCATGATGCAGAGGGTTTCACATCACTTTAACCTGGGCAATGCCGGTTAACCCTGCTAGTATGTTATACAATAATTAACATTTGTTATCGTTTTAACAATTGCGCGAGAGTATTATAGTTTTAAAAGTTTGTATTTGGTTAAGTTATGGTGCTGTCTTAAAATTGCTATAATACTCGGCTAAGAGCCATAAGTCTTTCAAGTCGCACATGATTATCAACTCACATACAAAACAAATTGCAAAATATATCAATAAACGGCTGTTACATATGATTAGGGCCAAGACGCGCCCACCAACCAGGTCTCGTCAAATTATATTCGTCGAGTATTTGAACACAAAAACTTGTTTTTGCTCTATGCAATGTAATAGTTTATATTTGAGATATGACAATAAAGCACCATCACGTGATTATATTTGGCATATATGGCCACTTGCACATTGATGATAAATACATTACATGAACATACATATGACGTGAATACACATTACATAAATATATAATAATTTGTATTATACATAAGACATTTTCGGTATATCTGCAGCATTGTCGCTACCAATTGTCGCTTCTAATTTTGGCTGTATAATATCGCCATCCATACACTACCATACACTCTACAGTTGATACAATGAATGCATACAATTGTGCCTGTGAATACAATATTCTTTCTCCCGTCCTCTATCGATACTACCATTGACCTTATTCATCATCACAGAAAGTGAAATAAAACACTCGTAGGAGAGTCTACATGTACGTACTTTCACAGTAGCCTGGTTCGGCCTCACGTACATGCAACTTGTAACGTGTTTTACTATGGTTTTACTATGGAAATAGTTCACGGGAAAAGTCATGTGATTTACGTCGCCTGCACGTTTTGAGATATTGGCCGGACTTGAAGCAGGACTATTAATCAATAATTCGGTGGTAGAAACAAGCTGTCCGTAGTGCGACCACCGCCATCGTGCGTAATTGGTTTAATTGAATACAGTATGTCCGTGCAGATACACTGCATGCATGTCTGCATCGCGTTGATAACTCATTCGGTAATAAATTGATTTATTCCTCTTTGCTACAAAACACTGCTGAACTGTTTGACTGCGTACATGTGTGCGAAATGGTCATGTGAGTCATGTGGCTGTCGTTGGCAATGACAACACACGTTACAAGTTACACGTTCGTGTGGCTAAATCTGGCTAGTAAATATTTGCTCTATTGGTTGTTGGGGTGAGGGGATTTGTCGTTTTAACATGGGATAATGGCATATTTATATACTCGCTACGATTAATAATACCACATACGTCAATCATTCTCAAAAACGCAAAAGGGTGCAATTTTCGGAAGAAATGTTGGTGTCGAAATGATCACTACGGATTCTATCATATTTTTTCAGAAAGACGACATGTTATTTCCTATTCACGTCCACGATTATGCTGATCAGAGTCTGAAATGTTCCATATCAGGATGGTGACGACGCAGGCGAATCATCTCCTGAGTATAACCGGAAGATATTTGAAATAACATATTTCTGTAATTTCTGTTATGGACTGAGCTCAGTATGGATGGTTAAAAGACAATACGAACTCACTGTGAAGATTAAAGCTAAATCAAGAGGATATGCGGATTAGTATATAATGACACAATCGCATCGAAATCGACACACGTCATAATAAGGTGTTCATTTATTAACAATGGCGTCCTCGCCCCGAAGTCAGCCCAGTGATGACTCAGATGAGTTATCTCCCGAATATAGCCGGCTTCTGTTTCATGGGTGTGGCAGTAGAGATATAGCACGTGAATCGTCTGATCGTTACAAGATGACATTAGTAGGGAGCAGAGCGAGCGGCGTGGGTATTACAGGAAGCGACATAGATGTTCTAATCGAACCTCGAAACATAATAATAGATGAATCCAAGTTGAGATACCGACATGACGTCCCGTGTTATGTCCGGATATCTACTGAGGGGTTAGCAGGGCTCATACCAAGCGTCCTCATGGGTGACGGGAAATACGCGCGGGCTGATCCCGTCAGAGACATGAGTGAAGAGATCTTTGGAGAAACTAAGTTTAGTGGATTATCTGGATACTCAAAGGTTGGTAACATATATACTGGAGGGGGCAACTCCGTCGACCTTGTTCCACAGCTGAGAATCAGCGGAAAACCACAGATAGTTCGCTCATTCGCTGCACGCGATCGGTCTTGGCCACCCGACCACACTATATCACTGATAAGCACGGGGGGTTTTCACCTTGCAGCACGACCTGCGCCCTCATGCCCGGACCGTGAGCATGATTTCTGTCTGTCATTTGCCAAGGCAGAAGTTGTGTTGATGAGAACAATGTCAGTTAACCAGATGCACGTGCACAATATAACACTTTTGAAGTTGATCGGACACGTCATAGATTTTGGTCGGGGAATGTTGACGTCATACCATCTGAAGACATCAGCTCTCTGGCATTTTGAGAAGACGGACGCTCGATTCTGCGAAAATGACTTGTCAGTAGTTGATATATTAAAGAGACTTGATCAGAATTTAAATAAAGATTCCTTCCTCACTATTTTGTTCCTGAAATGAACTTGTTGATCGGTGTCTCGGAATCTGATCTGATATATGTCCGCAGGCGGCTGTGGTCTTTTCTCGGGTTGTGTATCATCACTGATGATGTCGCGGGAATAACACCATACACAAGGCTACGAATCGCTCATAATATAATTGACCATGCAAACAGACAACTCTGTAAACCAAATCCGGCTAGTATGCGGACGGGTCATATGTCTAATATCGGGGACATCCTAGAATCAGCAGAGGTCATGTATGGAACCGGGGTTGTACCTCACAATGTAATGAAACAACGAATATCAGCATCTGTAATGACGAGGTGCCCAATCCATGTAGTCAGACGCCAGTGTGTAGACGGCATTAAATCACTGCTTACGTCATTCAATGATAATGTTGACATTTGGTTGTATTCTGGACAACTGGACTCTGATAAATATAACACCTTTGTCGAATATGTTTCTACCATTGTCAGTTCCACTGAGGAACCTTTAGAAGAGTTCTTCGTGATAAAATCGACTGGTAAGAATAGAGAAGACGGTCGTGTCGTCAGAAGAAGAATGCGAAAATCGGAAAACATTTTGATTAAATGGGTAGCATTCATCAATGATATAATTACCAAGTTACACACATACGGGAACATCGTTGCCGACCAAATGTTACGTGATACGTCATCTAAATCACGTGGTTGCATCAGCCGCGTAAGCAGCAATCGGTGCGAGTTAAATGTTGACAGACTCTTGAATAACATTACAAAGGAATTGCTAACGTTTGCAGTCGACCATATTGATACGTTATGTTATCCTCTCGATAATAACACCTATAGCTATTCAGTCAGGCCTGTGCCAGTCGGAGACGTTCATGCAAACGTTCTCATCTTGCGAGAAGTCATTGAGAGACTGTTTCTCAACGTCGAGTACGCTCTCGTTACGAGCGCTCGGATCAAGGCATCTCGTGGATCAGGTGATCAGAAGGGGAGAATAATGCGAAAGATGAATCCAGAGAGTTTGGAATGTCAATGTTTCTTATGGTTCCAAACTTTCGACGAAATGCTAAAGCAATTCAGCAGTTTGTGTTCGGCGTCATGTTGCCATCATAGTTGGATGGAATTCATGGCCGCCACATTCCGCCGCCAGCATTATTCATAAAAAGTCACGTCGTTCATTGAAGCTGAATGCGAAACATGATCACTCGTGGACTCCAGTAAGAAACTAAATGCTTTCAATAGCGACAATGCTAACATCTATCTATGGTATTAAACAGAGATCCCATACCTTATTTGCAACAATCATAACCGCTGATCCTTAAGACAACTTTATGACACAATCGGCCAAATTCTGGTATCTGCATGGTCATGACCACTCTATTAATCACTGTGTTCCTAGTCGGGACTTCGGTCTCGCTAAATTTCCTGGGCCATGTACTATCAAATTTCCGCACTTGTACACAACTTCCGAATGCGCGGGCGGCTATTCAATGGCCTGTGACTCCACTCTTGTGCGCGGTAGATATTATAGTACTCGCACAAGCAGCCATTTATAAATCGTACGCGTATACAGGCTTATACTTGTCCAACAATAACTTACTTGTTCTTACGTACCAAGTTAGACATGGGCTCGGGAGCTGTGGGCATTCACGAGCGTGTGTGTTCAAGTGATTTGCACGTGTCATCTAATCCCAATGCCGACTTGTATCGTAATAAAATACAAGGAGTCGGCAGTTGTATGTCGTTGATCTAGTACTCAGCTGTGCCATGTTCCGAGTCGTACATAACTGTAAAAAACCACTTAAAGTGATGTGAAACACTCCGGTAGTGTGACCAAATACAAAGTGAGAATAATCTTGCTCAAATAGTTATTTTTTACAATTATTAATCAAATTTGACGACAAACACTGTCATTCTTATCTATTAATTAGACGCAATGACTCTCGATGGCGAAATAATGTGTTTTAGTTTATCGTCGATATTTGTGTCCCGAATCGAGGTATACATATTTACAATTGTCGTGGTTCAGACGATGTTTTATACGGAGTGGTATGACCGATTTCGTATCAAATGTCGGTAATGTTAGTAGAATCCAACATTCCCCAGGTTGGCATAGCGCCTGAATACTAACTTATCCATTTCACGAACCGAACAAGTCCATAATATGTCTTTAATTCGTAGGTTCGTAGTATTAATTTGGCTTTTCATGCACTTGGGAATAGCGGCACATTTCCTGCAATTACAACTGCCCAGAGCTTTATAGTACAGGCCACGGGTTGTCCACTTGTGCAACGAGGTCATGGAATAATGTGAAAATCATCGACTCCAACAAACCAGACCACTAACGATCTACACGAAATTTGACATTCACTTTTTCGAAAAAATCTCAAACTCAAACAATTAATTTGAAAGAAAAACTAATTATCCCTTATAACCAATGTATGCCATATTACTATAGCAACAACTCTTTACCCTCACAATATGAGAGATATGTTATAATTATGAAAAAAGTGGTTTAAAAAACAACTGTTTTTACATGTAGGTCGATAGACAGTTTGACAGGAAATATTTATCAAAAAGCACACTGCATTATCTAGACTATGAACCCAATTAGGGTGTGCTCTCAGTCTACCATCTGATATCATGACTGTCTGCCAGAAAATAAATAAGACATTTTTAAATTTAGTTTTTTGGCAGCCATTTGCAAAACTATTTTGTTTTAGGAAAAATCACCATAAATTTTAAAATATTAAAGATGAATCAGTAATGAGTATTTATGTCTGCCATGATATTACTGAAAACTTGGTTGAATAATATGTATGTTGTTTTATGCTATTTTGGTCCTTTGCCAGATATAAAAAATAGTCCTGCAAAATGAACTTTTTTCATAATTCGAACATATTTCTCATTTTGTGAAGGTAAACACGTGTTATTACAATACTATAGCATACATTAGTTTAAAGGATAATGATTTTTCTTTCAAATTTATTGTTTTAAATTGAAATTGTTTAATTCCTTAACCCTTTCTATACTAAATGGATTTTCCCAGTCATTTAAAAAGTCTACATGGGAATGGTCTATTATTGATTTGAGGGATGTACAGGTAATATAATCAGACGACAGACAACTAACAGTACAGAAGGAGTCATATGTAATGAGGGAAATGTTTAGCTTGATAACTACTCGTCAATGAAATAATGCTTCAGTATAGAAAGGGTTAATAATGCCCAATCTGATTTAAATCCACCTAAGTAATATATTATATGTGCATCAATATAATGACATGGTACCAGGTGTCAGCACGTTTTAAGTTTTTGTTGCCACCTTTTACGGGGGACGTGTGACCAACCCGACTTTTAAGGGTACGTTCATACACTGGCGTGTTTGCACGGTATGGTTTGCGGGTATTTCGTCGTAGAAAACGATATGGCGCCAGAATATGAACGAGAACAAGCATATAACTAACTACGTGCGAAGTAAAATCTCTGTAGTTCCACCTGTAGCGATGCTAACGGAATTTGCCTGTAAATGCAATTATCTCGCAAGAATCAATGATACAGGTATTTGAAGGCAAATGCCAGTAGTACTGTTACAAGTGGGCCTATATACAGAAATGGTACTTCTCATGTAGTTTGCTTTGATGCTTTGCAGGGATGCTTGTTATATCCATGTTTCCGTTCATATCTGGCACCATGTGGTTCTCTATGAAGAAATGCCTACACAACATACCGTGCAAACTTGCCAGCGTATTAATGTACCCTAATTCAGGCACTATAGGTGCATTTAATGATTTTGTTCAACCTTTTAATGTTTTATATCATCGTATCGTATACGCACATGAATCTAATTGTCAGCATTTACATTCGTCGTGATACATGTCCTATCAACTAGAACTAAAATAAACTCTTAAAGATGCACCGTCGGAATTGACAACAAATTAGTCGAAATTTTTTAAGCATTTCCTTAGCTTACTGGGCAAAAGGAAATAGATAAATAATTGCAATCACCACTATTTGTAAGCATATGCATCGCGAAAACTCATGAGAAATCCAGAAATGTTCCGTTAAAAACTAGTACAAAGAACAACTAAACGAGAATGCCCTTTACTATCTACTACTTGTGTTGTGAAACGAAAGTATGGACTCTATTTATCACATACTATCACTGATAGTTTTGATAGCTTTACAAAACATCCGTTTTGTAAGTAGATATGACCTTAAGAACTTAATATTAATAGGCTTATATTGTCACGACCTAATACGATCTTATATATATAGAAAATGTACGTGCGGGTGGTAGTTATGATGTCAAGATTTGTATCGTCATATGTGAGCACAAGAAGCGAAGGATCAGATTTTTTTCATTCGTCGTGATACATGTACATGTACAACGAAGCCGGAACGATCATGAGTTCTCAAATTAATAACCTGGACATAGCTATTACATCCGTGATGGACCTCCTTAATGGCATGGCTTGTTACAGCAACCGATTAAACACAGTCCATTAGAACGAAAGTAACCACTTAAAGATACACGGCCCTATTTGACACACATTTAGTCAAAATCTCACAAGCTTGTCAGGGAAAAGGAAATTGCAAAATACTTGCAACTCAAGTTTTAAAAAGTTTTAAAATTTCCTCTTTTAAAGTCGATATTTGACCCTCAAAACATCTAAGGCATTAAAGATTACATTTTGCAATTGTACTGGATATATAAGTTTATGTTTCATGTATGTATTCCTTAACTATCCACGGTTCGATAAGCGAGATAACTGTGTCGCGGCTCCATTTGATCCACCCAGTTCCGTTCCGCGTTTAAGTGCTACAGGTCAGAATTCTGGAGGAGCATTCCATATATATGGGGAATGGGGGTTAGATGGATCCACTATGGCCGCGGCTTAGTTATCTCGCTTATTGACATCATAAAACTACCATTGGTAAGTATTCTATACCAGACAATAACTAGTTCGTGTCAGTCTACTAACCTTTGCAATACTAAATTTATGCTGCCATTCAGTTATAAAGTGTATACATTGGAACAGTGATTGGAATGGGATATTATTGTGTCATTTGGGCGGATGTTTAGAAAATATGGGCCGACGACAAACATGATATAAGTGCCGAAGCATTCCTTTTAATTATTAAGAAATGTTCAGATAATAAGTTCAATAAACGATATATATACATATATTATCATTTGTTTAACTTATTATCTGAACATCTCCCACGGGAACTACTCGTCAATGAGCATTTAGTAAAGAAGAAAGGGTTGATGTGCGGTTATTATAGCCAAGTGCCTACTTTCAAAAGGGAAGTGTTACATTTGTTGTCAGGCGAGAAAACGTGCAAATAATCGTCTCCGAGAGAGAGCGTCCAATCTTTCACGAAAAACAGTAAATAATAAAGATCGTTCTTGATAATCATAATTTGGATGCGTTTTCAACGTAAAACTGCGATGTCTGTGCCACACGAATGGTGGGGATATAATTTTTTCATTTTATTATTTCGCCCTTTAAGTTGAAAAATACCCAATAGTAACGTTTGACTAATTTTGTGCAATATCGACCCATGCCTATTGAATCTTCATACAAACACGGACACGGACACACTTCACATCAAAACAAATAATCCCGATTAACTATCTGTAATTTCTTCCAGAGGGCAACTTTGACTAACATCTAGTACATGTGTATTATTATATTTGGCCCAAATATACAACATAATATGTGAATTTCTTTTGCAGCCGCCTAATAGAAAGCTTTTGATCATATGCCACGCTTTGCACTTAATTTAAATCGACGTTAGCCTATCGTCAACATGTCGTCAGATAACAGCTTTTGAAGGCAATCATCCAAACAAATTTACAAATGTCAAAACCATGTATATACGAAGGGACGTGGTGACAGGGGGTGTCTCACCCCAACTTTGGTCAACATTTTCAACAGTTGGGAATTTCATACCTGACACAACATTAGTTGGAAATTCCACAGCAACAATAGGTTCAAAATGTTCTTATAGTTTGATTTTCAAACAATTTATTGGGGGCCAATTATTGTTTTGGACCAATATTTGTATATTTTCCTACTTTTGGTCAAAACTTTGGACTGAAATGGCATTCAGCTGGAAATTTTCCAACCATAGGGGGTGACAGGTTGGTAGTTTCCAACACTTGTCCTTATCCCTCCCCCATGTCCAGTCAAAAACTGCTAGTTAATTTAAGAAAATAATACTGTCCTACATTTAGTCAACATTGTCATTGGAATTTTCATCAATTGGATTTTTTCCAACCTAAGTGGGGGTGACAGGTTTGAAATTTCCAACTCTATGAAGGATTGAGGCTATAGTCTAGATGCTATGATTTTGCGATTTTCTTGTTCATATTTCAAAATGTTCGCACATTGGGCCGAACCATGGTCGGCCTGGTGTATCATGATCCCTACCCCGTGGCCAATAAAAACGATAATTAGTTTAAGAACACAATATTTTACTACATTTGGTCAACAGTGTGGACTGAAATGGTCATCAGTTCGAGAATTTCAAACCTGAGGGTGAGTTTGAGATTTGAAATGTCCAACACTTGGGAAGCTTGAGGCCAGTCTAGATGCTAGGATTTTGCTATTATCTTGTTTATTTTTCAAATTTTGCTCACACCAGACCGAACAATTATAACCATGGTCGGCACCGGTGTGTCCTGGTCACTTGTCCGTAGCCCGGTGTGTCCTGGTCTCTTGTCCGTAGCTTGTCTGGAATGAGACTACTAGATGTTAGGATTTATACAGTTTTCAGGTTCAGATATACCCGGGTATATAGGACCACGGTTTATGAATATATAGGTTATTAGGCCTGAGCACCCCAGGTGAAGGGGGGGGGGGGGGGGTGCAATTGGAATTATGCAAACTTGCATTTTGTCTGATTCAAGGTGGGTGCAGTTGGAATTCTCCAAGGTGGACATTCCCAGTGGAGACCCTCTAGTCACGTCCCTGTAAATACGATTATGCCGTCGTGTTGATACATTGTTATCATGCGTTTCCCCCCAAGTTCCAGAAAATAGAGTGGTATTAATACAGCGTATACCGCTTTAAAATGGCATGAATCTCGGGTATCAAATAGGCCTCCATGTAATAGGTTAGGTAAACACGAATACGTGCCTCTCCCATGGTATCTATAAGGATGTTGACAATCAGATAAAAAAAAATTGCCTATATATAGCGTCGTTATCTCATAGTCACCAGGTCTATATATGTACGCAATACCTTGTCACAGATATACAAGCTTGGAATAGGATTAAGTTGTGTACAGATTTCTGGTTCAGTATTCATCAGACCGTAAGTATGATATACTGCATGCATATGAAATGTAATTTTGTCAACATTCTTTGGGTGGAGTTTCGTTAACTTGATGCATTATATTTCATCAGCGGAAGAAAAACTCAAGAGTATTCTCAAATGCAATACAAAGGGTTCCGCATCTAAGATGGTCTCGTGGAGATTTTTTGTTGTGACAGTCCAGCCGCAAATGGCCAATTTTAGGGGTAAGTAAAAATCCTCTGTTAAAGTGTTTTTCTCAGTGGATTCTGATTCTGGATGGCATGCACTTCAATTTCTGGATGGTGTGGAGTTCACACCCTTGAGCATTTCCTAGAATCATAGAAGGCGTCCAACAATGGCCGAAGTGTTACCAAATGTGAACTAAGTCAGTTTAATCCGTTTTGTTTGAGACAATATCTTATATAATGTATACACATGTATACATTATTGGGATGATATTGCATTGTATTAAATTTTAAAGGAAAAATTGGTACTCCAATAGAAAGATGGCTGCCAAAATGGTGACATGAATTGGAAAATAGACACATTTTTACTCATATCTTCTATATTCGTTCCTGCTGTTTTGGAACTGGCGATACATTGTTGTTTCTTTTCCTGTTATTCATGTCGTATGTTTACTTGGGCAGTGAAATTTGATGTTCATTTTTTTAGCTACTTTCAATCCCTAAAAAAGTTATTTTAAAGAATATAGTATGATATTTCATCGAAAACTCACTTTCGTTTTCTAGTCATATTTTAATGTGAACGGAATAAATCTGAAGAAGTTAAGACAGTGGAAGTATTACCGACAAAATTAAATCTCATTAGGATCTGCAATGTTTACTATGGTTTATGATGGCAGTCAAAATGGAGGCAAATTTAAAGGAAATTCAATATGTTGTCATTCATTTAGATGTTGAGGTTGGTGTATGGAGTTGGCTAATCTGCATTGGAGACATTACACTTGTTATTTCTTTGGTCTCAGTCCATTTCAATTACCAAATAAATTTATGTTATTGGTGTAACTTCGTGTTTCTTGAGTCTGATACGTCCCACCCAATGCATACGTTTGTTGAGTGCTGGGGAGAGTTATTTGCATAGCTATGCAGTACGAATGTGTCTACACCAAGTGTGGTGTGCTGGGTCGGAAATATAATTTAGCATAACCATGTTATCTATGTAGTGGAGACTGTGTCTATCTGTGGTGATGCTTGTTTCGACAGGTCATATTTAATAAATAGAGCATAACTTAGAGTTGACTACGCGGGTATATATAGTGCCCAGTTGTGTGTATGTAGTTCATGGCGCGAAGCGGAGTGAACTATATCCACCCATTTGTGCACTATATCCACATAGTCATCGACAATACATACTATTTTATATTTCACCGAACAATTCAAGTTCAAATTGCATACCTGTTTTCGAGATTGTAATCTCTGTTCATGGCGTTTTTTATGCTAGTTTGGTATAGTAGTGTGCTAACTTTAGCACAATATAGAACACAGCTCTCGACCAAACAGAATGCATTATTTATGGGTGAGGTGAAATATATAATTGCCTACAATGGCCCTCAAAACCCTGTACATGTACATTCCTGTTGAATCTTCAAAGTCGTCAGCTTTCTCCTGGTAAAATTGTCTTTTAATCTCTACCGCGATCATTGATAACGTGCAATACAATTAAATACCATCACTAAGTCAGGGACCATGTATATTTCACAAAGATCATGGACAGAGGTCCAGATATGAAAACAACAAAAGATGTTATAGGCATATGCACTTAGAATAAAAAATTCAGACATAGAAGTGCATTTACTCCTAATCCCAAATTCTCATTGCGGTATTGGTTTCCATAACCACTACTCTTTGAGTATTGCAATATACAAACAGAGTGGAGCTAGTCGTTTTGGTGCCAACGTCATAACTATTATGCCCTGTGTTATGACCACAATTGACTAAGCTCACCCGAATTTGGGATATGCCATGGGCGAACAACTGACTCAGAGAAACTGATATCCTAGAATATTACTGGGTATCTTCAAGTTTATTCCACCATTACCCGATTTTCTCCGCAAATATTGTTTACAAGCAACAATTGTCTTATGCATACTTTGAAAGTTATCAACCGATAGCAACCGGTAGTAGTCGCCAGTGTGATTTCTAGTTCAATGAATAGTCCAAATTTGCACACTTCCGTGACTTGATGTAGCGTATAATCAACCAACTGGGTGCTATACGCTTCACCAGCAGGTTGAGAATTAACCAGTCTCCAATATTTTTTACCATACTCACTTTAGGATCCGATCATTATGTATGTTATATTTTTTGGGGAAATTTACGTCTTCCAACTGTCGCTGAAATTCAATTATATTCAGGCTCTTGTTCCACGTGATTTCACATGGTATACAGATTATGGTACATGTAAAACTAAGAATCGTGGCATCCCCTCTAATCGTTTAGCACACGGAAATTATATTGTTCTTCGTGTATGAAGAGACTGTTGAATAAATGTTAGTTCGGGGTCATATGGTCAACGATACCCGATACACGCTGATATCTAAACTCACGCAAGGTTGGATGCTGTCACCTTGAACTTGTGTGAGTAATAATGGAATGTCATGATAGCACCGTTACATTGTACCGTATACGTTACAATGTATCATCCTTTGATGATGCTGTTATCAAATTATCTCCCTGATCTACTAGGACATGACAACATTTATGTTGTGCAGCGTTTGGAACTATGAAAATATATATTTCAATTAGTCTGAGACTTACTCATATCATTGCACGAAAGAACATTATGACAAACTTGCCGTGTACATAGGATGAAGCTTAACCACGTCAGTATACACCCGTCATTTTATCGTCATACACTGAGTGGGCATTCTCCACATAGTAGAGGTCACGGCACTAATTATACAAGGTTGAATAAATCAAATATAGCGCGGGACTCTGTGGTCTTCTACAATATATCTCATACCACATGTACATGTAATTTCCCGTGTCCATATTGTCTTCTGTTTTGTCCAATTTAAATTATTTCTTTATAATTTATCCCTAATACAGATTAACCAACTCCATGCATATTTCAGACCCTAATGAGATTGCATTGTATAGGCAATACTCACTCTCGTTTATTTCTTTCAAATCCATTTCACATTCAAATATGGCCAGAAACCGAATATTGAGTTTTCGGGAAAATTTCATGCCACCTTCTGAAAGATCAATTTTGTTAGGGATTGGAAGTGGCTGAGACCGCAGAAACAAGACTAAGTACTAAGTAAATGATCATACAATATGAATAAAAAGAAAATGAGGCATAAGTTGTAACCAATTCAAAACAATAGGAATGGATATGGGAGAAATGAGTGAAAAAATCACATTTTTCACATTCCGGTCGCCATTTTGGCAGCCATCTTTCTAATATAGTGCCAAGTTTTCCTGCAATCAGTAGTATAATGTAATAGCATCCAAACAGTATATAAAGTTGTGTACAGTTGATTAAATATATTTTCCAACACAACATATTAAGCTGACTTAGTTCATATTCTATACTACGCCGGCCATGTTGGACGCCATCTTGGATTATAGGAAATGCTCAAGGATGGAAACTCCACACCCACCTAGAAATTGATGTACACACGACCACAATCACAATCCATAGATAAACAACTTTAACAGATCATTTTTACTTCACCCCTATTGTTCACAGACTTTTCGAATTCGATCCAGATATTTAATTGTTGTGAAAGATCCACATACAAAATATGAATATAATTGGCTGATGCTCTTTCAATTCGCACATGATTATCAATTCACATACAATGCTCGTTCGCCTTATACTTATATTATATGCAGAATAATAATTATAAACTTATACCATTCAAGTATTCCACACCGCCCCCACTTCCTATTCCTACTGTGTTTTTTCTCCTTTCCATGGGGTTACTGTTACTCCTTGGGGGAGTTGATCATTTGCTGGAGTTTGATATGGTTTCATATGTACTATGTTCCTGCATGGCCTGTATTCGACTATTATTTCTATATAGGGTATATGGACTGGAGCTAGCGAATACTCTACATCATCAGTGTTAACTATATCAAGCAATCCTCAAAATTAAATGGGACACATAAATTATGCCTATCTCACTGCTCGTCTGACGTATTATTTACTATAGATTATATGTGTTATTGCATTGCCTCGGGATTTCCCCAATACAGGGGCTATGATCCCCAACATAGGGGTTATATTGTTCCGGAAGCTACCGGACTGACCATTGCTTATTTCCTAGACGTGGGGGGGGGGGGGGTGGCATGCAGCATATTGAGTCCTGACCCATGCAACCCCTGATTTATAAATATTGTAGTTGATTTATAAATACCGTAGGCTGACGTGTAATCTAATATGCACATATTATTACAGCTTTATATTTAAAGGTACAGAAGGTGGTGTTGCAGTGTCTCCATTCGGGAAAAGGGTTGTCTAGCTACGAGTTCCCAATTGCGTCACATTTCCTCTCTTGTGTTATACATGTATACGCACAATTTACAACTGTGAAACATTTAGGTAAAACATTAGATTGTGCATTCTTTCCCAGATAATCCGGGCTGATATATTCAACTAAATTATGCCTATCTCACTGCTCGTCTGACGTATTATTTACTATAGATTCTATGTTTTATTGCATTTGAGATATTCGGCCCTTGTGCAAACATAATCGCGCGTATCAAAAACTGCATTCAAGTATCTGGGCACACACACATATGTATGTCGCTGTATGTCGTCTAGTCAGTTTTATGAATAGATCGCGCTTATATCTAATTGTTATGCACAGTATTGCAGCCCTTAGGGTGGATACACACATGCATGTAATTTCTGTAAATATTGTGTATTTGGCGTTTTACATGGATCATACAGACATGTAATATGTGTCCGCTGACAACCCAATCATTGCGGCTATGTTCGACCACAGTGAGTCAAACTCTGACCGTACCGAGAGCTGTTGGCTCGAACGAAGTCGTCAGGCCACTTAAAATAACTGTTCGCGCGATAACCCAAATGGTGGATGTCCTGTTTAAATCATTGTTAGTCTTCTCTTGATTTTTATACCAGCGATGGCCTCGGGATTTCCCTAATGCAGGCCGGGGCTATGATCCCCAACATGTGGGCTATATGGTTCCGGAAGCTACCGGACTGACCATTGCATATGTCCTAGACGGGGGGGGGGGGCATGCAGCACACTGAGTCCTGACCCATGCAACCCCTGATTTATAAATATTGTTGTTGATTTATAAATACCGTATAGGCTGACGTGTCTGTTTGCTACGAGCGATTAATCTAATATGCACATATTATTACAGCTTTAAATTTAAAGGTACAGAAGGTGGTGTTGCAGTGTCTCCATTCGGGAAAAGGGTTGTCTAGCTACGAGTTCCCAATTGCGTCACATTTCCTCTCTTGTGTTATACATGTATACGCACAATTTACAACTGTGGAACATTTAGGTAAAACATTAGATTGTGCATTCTTTCCCAGATAATCCAGGCTGATATATTCAACTAAATCCCTTAGTTATTCGAAGCTTTCGAGAACCAGCCCCCCCCTCAATTATGGATCATGGTCGAAAATGTTATAATTCAAGCCCGTGCAGGCTAAAATTGTGACAGTTAGGAACTTGTTGAACCTTTGACTTGAGAAACATACTGTTCTGTACATTCTGGGTGAAAGTGGGGGTTGTCACTCTTTTTAATTTCAACGCTGTACCTGGATTAATATTTTGGCGCTGTAATGGATATTTGCTTGGAAATCCTAATTGAATGTTATCACATGAGCTCGCTCTCCAATTATCCGAGCAATCTCAACGAACCGGTATTGTCCTAAAAGAGGTTCAAATTCTGCGATATTTTATTTTTGTTGTGGATGAACCTGTTTCCAAGAAATAACGAGAAACAAATAAAGTATAACATCGACGAACTCAAACCACTTTTCGAAATGAATTACAACTTGTGGAAAACAGCAACAGACAGGATTTACTCATTTCGGTATCCATGAAAGAAGACATGTCTATGACTGGCCTGAAATTTCTTTATAGCAGTTAGTTTGATAATGGCGTATAACTACTCACTGGTCTCGCCTGTTGAAATGGACCGATCGCGCGCAGGCGATTAATGCTATCAATGATTCGTGTGACAATGTAAAATACATGGAATACATGGAATTTACATACATAAATTACATGTGTATCCACCCTATAAGTGTGGATATACACGTGCATGTAATCTCTGTAATTATCGTGTATTTGGCGTTTCACATGGATCATACAGACAATGTAATATGTGTCCACTGAAAACCCAATCATTGCCGACGTGTTGACCGCACTGAGTTCTAGTTCCAATTAAGTCGGAATGAAGAGAAGCCGCTATCTTGGACCGAGTCGCCAGGCCACTTAAAATAATTGTTCGTGTAATAACCCATGTGGTGGACGTTCTATTTAAATAACTACCAGTCCTCTCTTGATATTTATAGTAGTGCTGGATCAGGAATTCCCCCGACGCAGGGAGTATATATGATCCCCGACTTGGGGCTAAATATGACCCCGAAAGCTACCATGTATGCGAAGTGGCTATCTCTGGGCTATTTAAGTAAAACATATTATATTGTACCTTCTTGTCCAGATTATTCCGACCGATACATTCAACTAAGTCCCTTAGCGATTTGAAGCTTTCGACACCCACGCCAAACAAGCATCATGGTCGAAATGTTCTATGTTAAGCCTGTATATGCCAGACATGTCGCTTCTGGTGTTCGTGCATTAATAAAATGCCAGATATCACACATACTTGACTAATTTCCGCATCCGTAAGAGAAGACATGTTTTGGACTGGCCTTAAATGTCCTGATAGCAGACAGTTTGACTTTGCTTATTAACAATGAACCGATCGCGTGCAGTTGATTAATGTTGTCAATTATTGGTGTGGCCATGTAAAATACATATAATACATGTATTTTACATACCTAAATTACACACAAGTGTGTATCAACCCTAAGGCTATGGTCGTTAAGCATGAACCATTCAAACTGCTCCGGGCACCGTATATAGCTAAATATGTATTGTATAATAATTAGCTGAGATTTGTAACTTCTCTGTTGCATATGTATAAGATGAGATAAGATAAGATTTATTTGCATAAAAAACAATAAAGGCAGTATGCTAAGAATACAATGCATAATAAAACAATTATTAATAAATAATTGCATGTGAACATGGCATGTCTATAATAATTATAACTGCATGTGCATGTTTTGCATGTTTTATTGTGTGATGGTGTGCATAATATTCATTCTGAACGCTTATCAAAGAAACGCCGGACCACGTTGCATATTTTGCTGCTTACGTCAGGGGTATCATTCTTCATTATACAATTAAATTTATGGATAGGATAGGATAGGATAGTTTATTTACAATACACACGAATGATACAGTGGCAGTAATACATAATAAAGTAAAGCAGTGTATTGTCGGGGGTAGCCTAGCCCTATCGGGCTGTCTTCCTGCTACCCCCTAAAACAAGTATAACTATAAGCAATAGCATAGATGCTTGTATTTCAGATCAACGCACATGTACAGACTATCGTCAAATATAAAACTTTCTAGAATCTAGTACGTATGGCATATCACAAACAAGTATTGGCGTGGTTGTGAGCCAATCCAGACGATTTATCAGATCGAAAATGTATTATCTCCCCATAGGAGAGATACCGCCATCTTTATTTAAGTAAACAAAATGAGGATCTATATAGATCGTCGGAGAGTCTTTGTTGAGTGAGGTTTTGGGATAATTCAAATTAACAATATTATATATATAACGTTTATATGTATATCTCGTGGTATATGGTCGTAGTCTCGTTAGATAAATCATAATGATGTACGGTAACATTTATGATGTATGTCATAGTATATATTGGCATGTTAGGAACGAGAATGCGATGTGTGTCCACATGCAGATGTGAAGAAAATTATTTGAGTAGTATTAGACGAGTGACGACGAGCGAGGGGTGGGCCAGAGTGACGGCCCAGGGTCGGGCTCGTCGTCACCCATGGGCCAGAGTGGCGACGAGCGATGGGGTGGGCCAGAGTGGCAGCCAGCGAGGGGTGGACCAGAGTGACAGGTTCCCAGGGTAGGATTAATCGGTCCAGTGGTTGTGTTGTTAGATTCCAAAGAGTAAGGTGAGCGCTTCGAAGGTTTTTTTTACGACGAGAGATGGGTGGGCCAGAGTGGCAGCCAGCGAGGGGTGGACCAGAGTGACAGGTTCCCAGGGTAGGATTAATCGGTCCAGAGGTTGTGTTGTTAGATTCCAAAGAGTAAGGTGAGCGCTTCGAAGGTTTTTTTGACAGAAAAGAGCATAATTTACCAATGCATCGATTTGTTCTCGGATTATAATACCAGTGTGGTAAGCGAAGGGCGTTCCCCTTCGCTGTACACATTGAACTTAGAATAATACCGAGAAAAAATAGATGCATTGGTAAATTGTGCTACTTTACCAGTGCATTTTTTAACAAAAGTGAAAGTCTTCGAATAAATTCGAAGACGCTAGCGCTGTGAAAATTTGCATGCATGAGCCATCTGATAGCAGGTTTTGGGTGGCCCTGAAAATGGCCGTTTTACGTCAGATCACAAGAAAAGTGGATAAGGGGTCTTTAGGAACTCAAATCCATCCTCTTGATCCAACTCCCGAAACACTAGCGAACCCTCGATGGGAGATGGAAATATACCTTGCGGTACACTCACACCCTTCAATGGGGATAAGCTTAATCTGTATTGCTTTTTCTCTCTCCAAAACACGAGCCTTCTCTGCAGAAGGGTTGCCGCCACCGTAAGTAAGACATCTGTTGTCCCAAGCCATTCGACGTGTTCTATCTCCTGTCCACTGAACAGTGTAGGATTGCGAGCCCAAGTTGCACATACAAAAGTGAATAGTTCAAAGAACTTTTCACCTGTACCATACACTGCCCAGGAAAGGGTCTCCCACACCGCAATGTTCATCGGGGCCGATACACGGATGGCTCTGACATAAGATCCAAGATCAGTAACAGCGTATTCCATCGTGGAGAAATGATATGCTCTAAATGGGGTTTTGTTATATGTAAAACGCGCGGACGTCGTTGGCGACGTCATTCTGTTTTTCTACCAATTTTCCCGAACGTCATTTCAAATGTTTTTCTTGTTTGGTGTATTAAGATCTTCATCGACATTGCCGAAGACGATCATTAAAAACAGACACTGTTTTTCAACAACATAACTTTTATTTTTGAATTAAGAATCAACATACTTACAACTGATCATGCAATTATCATATTTACAATCAATAACTGGTAAAATTATTATGATTTTAACATGTTTAAACAATTGGTAATGAGTACATTGTATCAATAATGAAATTCACAGTAAGTCTTACAAGTTTGTGAAATACATGTTTTAGGTAATGTTTCTGATTCTTTTCGGAAGGGCTCATAGTTTCTATGAAACCAATCAAATACTTTTCTATCATTTTTGAAGTAGTCACCATCAAAATTCATTTCAACTAATACTTTTATACCATATCCGCTTTTCAAGAAATGTAAAGCAAATATGCAGTAGATACCACACACGTTTGTACCGTGATGTTGAAACCGCTCAACGTTTATTTTACATTCGATCGAATTTCTTTGAATAAATTATTTGATATATTTATCAATAACTGGTATCCCAAACGAATCGAAATATGTTGCAATGTTTCCATTGAAGAAAATTGCAACCCAGTGTTCTCCTGGTTTTTCTGACGTATGTGTATTTACTATGTATGCTTTTACATGATGAGGTTTCTCGTGTGGTAACTGATCTTTTGCACACACCACACCATACAATGAACAGAGATAGGATGATTTGTCTAGTATATGCTGAAGTTCGCTAGTGTTCATCTTCGTAGTATTTGTTTTACTTTTTCACACCACAAGTCAACAAAAACCGAATTAAATTGGTTACAGTTTACATGAACAACTTCCTTTATATCTTTCCAAAGTTTGAATGCCTCAAATTTCTCTTGTGGTGTAAATGATTCTATTTCTGGATACCATTGTTCCATAACTCGGTAGATGTTCAATTTAAGTAGTTCTATATCAATCAACATATCTACCCATTGTATAGGTGGTGTCCAAAGACAAAGTAAATGTCGTGTCTGACTTGGATGATCTATTTTACATCCTTCACAATTGAGTGTCACAATTGAGTGTCTTTTGAAATTTGATTTTGTATTTCATGAACGAAACTTTTCTCGAAAGTTTTCCGAACTTTGTCAAGGATAGAAACATATGGAATGAAATCGAGTCCTCCAACTTCCAGTCTCAATTTTTCCTCCAAATGCAATCCATCCATGTTTTTTAATAATCTGTTATTATTTCTCGCAAACTGTTGATTTCAATTTGATTATCGAACTCAGCATAGACTATCACGTTGATCACTGAAGCTAGAGCTGCAGCAAACTGAAGCTCTAACCTTATGTTACCGGTTTTTATAGGATGCAAATGTCCTTCCTCTGCTCCTTGGTCAGGTGTGAGGTCGTAACTCCAGAAACAATAACCATTCATGTATTTTTCGAGATTCAAACCAAAGGATTTGTTTTGTTCAAACATACCCGAAGACTGATACAGTGATAAATAAGATCTTAGGCATTGTTCTGATTTAAAGTTTGGTTCAAATGGTCGGTTATGGATGGTATGTCCGTCCTGACTAACTTCAAGTTTTTTCAGATTGAAGTGTTGGAAATTAAATGGGTTCGTTTCAATATCGCCATTCATATCTTTGTTTGATACCAAGCCTATGAAAAGTCTCTTTGGCAATTGTCCTTGAAAAAGGTGATCTTCAATTTTTGATCTAAGCCCTGCACCAATAGTGAATGTTTTTACTTCAACTCTTCTAATCGGTATTTTAATATTTTTCTGTATTATTGTTTGGTTCAAGTTATTTGCTACTACTGGCATCAGCGTAATTGTACGAACATTGAAAACTGCCGTTTCAAATACTATTTTTCCGTTGGCCTGACCAATTAAAGAGAATTTTGGATTCGCTCTATTGAGACGAATTCTTATTTTAATTCCATTTGGTAAGTATTTCTGTTGTAGAAATATATCTGTGTGTAAACGACCACACAATTATACCGTTTTACTACCTGCTATGATTGCTTGGCGAGATTTCAATCCATCATTACCACCAGCTTTAGTGTTTTCGGTGAACTGTTTAGCGGTGTCTGGATACCACATTTCTAGTGCGGCAATTTGATTTTCTTTACATTCACCAGAATAAGGCAAGAGATTTTCCATGTAGGCTCGATAAGGATAGGTATCTCCGTTCGCCGTTACAAGTTTGTTATTTAGGTAAATATCGATACTACTGAACATGCTATGGAAAAAGTTGTTAATAGGCGCAATTTCATCAGTACCATCAACCAATCTGCTTTTGTGATTTTGAATTTCAGGTACAAATATGATTGATTTACATCTGTACATGTTTCAGTTTGAGGCGGAATTACAAATTCTACCGGTGCGGAATTATTCAAAGAGCTAATCGGGTGATGTTCTATCCATTGTGATTCCAACATCGTTGTCATTGTTGGTGGAACATCAGAAGCATCTAACTCGGACTTGCTGCATTCGCATGATCCATTTTGCATCATCATGATTAATTAAATATATCGAGAGATCGTTTTGATTTCTTTACTGGCGTTTTAATGGACTTACTTCTAACTCGTTTGTGAGAAGAATGATTTTTCAAAGGTCGCGATGATCTATTTATGCCATTTGGTGTTGATATTTTCTTTATTGTTTCCCCTTCCAAAAGATTTCAATGCTTTTTTACCTTGTTTCAAAAATACTTCTTTTGGACTTTTACCACGATGAATGATATCTTCGACTGCAGCAAGTCCATGCTTGAATACTTGTTGTTTAGCAATCTGACCAATATGTTTTAGAAACGGTACTACTGTTCTCATTGCAGATTTGAATAGTGAACCAATTCCATTTCCATACTGTCTAGGTACGCCTCTATACACGGGGATCATCATAAATACAAATTACTTCGGCGTCGGAAATGCAACTTTACCATAGACTTCCCACCAATAAATTGAATTGGTTTGCCAGTATCACCAGTTATATATACATTTATGGTATCAAAGCTAGACTTTGATACTGGTACATAATGTAAGTTTTTGAATTCATGCTTAATATGTTTACCATCATGTATTTTACTCTCGAATGATGTCACTCGTAATATCGGTGCCTCAACATCACTAAGAATTGTATAATCAGCAATGTCAGAATAAACAAATAATTGATTATGCTCCGCAATTAAATCAACTCCATATGGAAATGTTATCGAAGGAGTAGCAAATGTAACAGTCTCTGATTCTGTTATGTAACCAAGTTTATCCAAAAGAGCTCTGGGGAGTACAAGACCTACTTTGGTGTAACTATTGTTTGAAATTTTAACTCGTTGTTGTGCTTTGGAATATCCGAATTCGAGTTCCAGTTCTGGAATCAATCTGCTTACTGTAATATCAATTACACCTTGAATTGTATCAGTCAAATGTGGTGCACCAGAATATGCTCCTGTTGGTATTTTTAATTCTATACCATTTTCTGGTTCTGAAATTTCTACTTCACTTATTGGTAACTTGTGCAGATATTGTAAAAATCTTGGAACAGAAGTTTTTATTTTTATTATGCAAGCATCTCCAATAATGTTGTATGTTTCTGATGGTACAATTAGTTCAACCATTGCAACTTCCCAAAGCTCTTTATCAGTATGTATGGTTTTTGGTAATTTCACTGTGAAACAACATTGTGAGTTGGCTGGGTAAAGTGGCACTGAACTATCACTCGTGAGAGTTATGTAGAATGAATTCATTTTTTCTCAGTATTTTTCAATAATTTCAGTCCAGGTGTTGGTAGAATATAACCTAGAGAACTACTTCGAAGAATAAGCCACAATTCTTTGTTTGCGCTCTGGATACTGATGTGTACAATAGATGTAATTATTATGATATAAATAATAATTATCTGCGTGAAGTAGGTGACTTGGTTCTAAGCAACTTTTTCACCACAGAACTTAAATTGTGATGGTTCATCGAGATTAATTGAATCTGAATGATTTTGCGACATGATATATTCTGTTTTATCCTAAATTTGAAGCTGGGATCCATCTGTCAAACTTTTTTGGATATCCAAGCCAATGAACTTTAATTTCTTTTACTGTTTTACCACCCACTCTTCTCGTTCTTTTATCAATAACTGATTCTATTTCATACACCTTACTGTCTTTTATATGCTGGATTTCATGTTTCTAGAATGATCCATCAATCTCTTCACCATCAAGATCAGAAACTTTGTATGTTATTGGATTAGTTTTACAAATTTTATCAACTTTGAAAATTTCACGAGTCCAGTTTGGTAAATAACCCTTTTTAAATGTTCTTTTGGTTTTGTTGATACGAACCAAGTCACCCACTTTCAGTGTAGATTTTCCTTTTTTATTCCCTGTTCCATATAGATTTTTGGAAATTTCAGCTTCAGTTTTCAAAGTAACTTCCGACGGTTTCGATTTTATGCTACGGTGATAACTATTGTTGTAAGAATCGACTAGGGGCTGTAAAACATCAATATATCTTGAAGTTTTATTGTATGTGAAATACTTCCACATACAAGTTTTTAAAGTTCTTTGAAATCGTTCAACAATAGTTGCTTTAGTCTCTGGATTCTCAGTTGTGAAGAAATGAATGCTTTCTGATCGCAGAAATTTCAAAAACTTTTCATATTTGAATTCAGAACCTTTATCAGCTTGAAACGATTTTTGTTTACGTTTTTGAAGATTTCAAAATTTTCCTGAATGATTCGATCAAAGTTTGTCCAGATTTATCGTGGATTGGCAGTACCCACGCAAATTTTGAAAAAACGTCTATCACACACAACAGATATCTGTAATTATCATTATTTTTTTTCAAATTCTGAAGATCAGCTAAATCTGCCTGCCATTGAATATCAATCCCAGCTACAACAGTCTTTCTACGTTGGAATTTTCGAATTATTGGTTTGTGTAAAGTATATGTCGACTGACCTTGCAACCATTTCTTCACATCTATGAGTTTTATTTTTTTATTTTGCTTTTTCGCTTCATCAAAAAGCTTCTTTACACCGCCATAACTTCCAACTTTCTTCGGATTATAGACAATTTTAGATAGCTGTTCATCTAGTATGGATCCCATTGTGTGTTTTCTGTTTTAATACCCTTTGGTGTCAACCTATCTGCTATTTTAGTTTTTGAATGTCTTGCTTTTATACCTTTCACTGGTGTGAATCGATGAGAATCAAATCGTTTTTGGTGTTATGCTTTGTACCAGACTTTCAAAATCATCATCTGAATCATCTTTCAAATGTATTTTAATCCAAAGCCAGCGGTTTCTGTTCCCTACAAAATCTTGAGGTACATTAAGCTCGCTCAATCCTTGTGAAAAGGTTTGCCAACCTGTTGGTTCGAAACCTTTTCTTTGTCGTACAATATCATTGAGGAGATCAACAATATTTGATCCTCTAATAACTTTTTCACCATATGTTAATTGTCCATGTTCATCAAACTTCATTTGTACGGAATACTCTCTAGCACCTCCCTATGATGATGATTAAATGTTTGTTCTGTTTTCGGGGCTGAAATAGCTCTAACTGATTTTTGAGAAGTTTTCAATTTGTGCAAAGTTGTACCACATAATTGAACCTTCTCAGATTCTGACAAATTTTGATCAGAAACTGAATTCAATTCTCTGCTTAGTTTTGATACATTCGTAGTTTCAGGACTAGATGGTAATTTCGATTAGTTAGACTCAATCTCCATTTTTTAATGTCATCCAACATTTTGAAGGGAACAGCGACTATTTTCTTCATGTTTAACCGCGAAGTATTCCAGCGACTGCTTTACCAAGCAACGGTGCTAGCATAAGAAGTGGTAAAATACCTTCTTTCTGGTTTAAAATTAGTTTTTTTCGTTTCAAAGATGTTGATTTACTTGCAAGTTCTCTGAGGTGTCTACACCTCGGACGAAGTTTGCGCTTCTGAGCTTCTGTTAGTTTTACATTGCCTTTTAAAATATTTTTACAGCATTCTGACATGCAATCAATCACTCTCTTTGGGGCATCTTTTATCATTTTTTCCCGAAAATGAGTTGGTGCCTGATTCATAGCAATTAAAAACTACCATATTTTTTAATAAGTGGAGTTTTTTTCGCCATCTTTACTATTCAACAGTTGAATATCAAATGACTGAATTTCTTTTTACTTTTACGTTTATTAAAATTACGATCAAATGCCATCAAAGCTAATTTCGATGGGTTTGAAAGATTCATAATTTTTGAGTATCGTTGAACCAACGGGTAATGTTCTGCTTCTTGAATTGATGGAATTGGTTGCGGACCATTATCGTTGAGTGGTTGAATCTAGCAAATGTAGAATTTAATCCAGTAGAATTTACTCTGACTGGACTAGCTCGCTGTGCAATGGTATAATTTACTCGAGTAGTATTTACTCTATTTGATCTAACTCGTGCAATTGATTTGTTTTCTTTTTGTCTGAGAAGACTTCTGATCAAAACTCCACCGAGAAAACCACCTCCACCAGTTTTTAAAAGTATTTTCTTTTTTGAATCGATATGAGTTCTACTGTCAGCTATTTTCTTCAGCTCTTTTTTGTGTTTTTGCAGGAATGTTCGTGTCTACTTTGGAAGCTTTAAGTGATCATCAAGTATTAATTTAGCGACAGTCAAAAATACACTCAAGACTGCTTCATGCGACTCCATGATTGAAAATGAAATATTATGTTGATACACTTTATACCGATGAATATATTACCGCACCTCGATCGTCATTTGTGAGCCAGCGATGGAAAATATCAGTTCTAAGTCTCAACGATGTATCCGTTTTTGGGTGAAAATCGAGTAGTAAATAACCATGATTGGTTGAAGTTGCATCATGATATGCTTGCATTAAATGAGGTATTTGCATTTAAGAGGCAAGCATTTTTATTTGGCCTTTATCACGCACACTTTGAAATAATACCATGTAATGTGAATTCAAACTCAAAGTTCTACTCGCTTTAGATTTCTGAAACATGTTTTGGGTTATGTAAATAACAGACGTATTTCTGTGATGTCCTTTTCTTGTAAACCACAACATAATTTTGTCTTCATCTTTATCACCTAACATTCATCAAAAACGACGAGGTGCGGTAAGTCTGTGTCATCGACAAGTTCATTGTCATCATCCGGTATTCCATTTATAAATTGATTATTGTGAAATTCGTGCATCTGACTATAGGTATTTTGCCATTCTTTGTAACACCAAACGACTTTGTATGGAACAGGTTTGAACAAATCATCTTTATATTCGATTAATTTCTTAACAAATTCTGTTTTACCACAACCACTTGGCCCCGATATGAAAATGTTACAGGGATGTTTGAACAACAATGATTCGTCCATCTTTGCCCTGAGACAGATCATGTAAGACTGATTAGGATTGTTTGGAATCAACCTTTTTTATTTTTAATGAAAAGTCACCATAACTCCAGATTATTCCAAATGTCCATATGAGTTCATTATCTAAATCTGAAATAGGTCTAGTGGTTTTTACAATATAATCCAAAGACACTTTTTCTTCAAATAACTTTTCAGCAGTGAAAATTGTACATGGTTCTCGGAGAATAATGTATCCATATATTCTCGTCACCTCTTCGAATTTCAAAGTTTTTTCATTGAGAATTCTCTGGTAAAGAATTTTTTCTCCATGCAAGGTTACAGGTTTGAGCTAATGTTATTGCTTCCCGGAATGGATCTATTTGATCAGTTTCCATTACACATAGTCTGAATTTGCCACATCCACGTCTTAAAATGTCTACATCTGATTTACAATACTTTTGAATTTCTTTTTGGAAATCAAAAATATCCCCACCCCTTGCTTCGTACCATTTGAGAAATGAAGTCCTAGTTTCCTCAGACATGATTTTAGGTTTATAGTATTTTTTGTCTAGATATGGTCCTACGTAATTCTGAAAGTCCTGTTATTTGCCCAATGTGGAAAATAACCTTTAGCCATTTCTTCAAGTTGGAATGTTTTTGGAAATTTAGATAATGCCATTGGGATGAAACTCAATGAATCGATTACTCTAACACCATTACATTGTAAACTCAGTATTTTGTTACCATTGATAATAACATTAGGTTTTGAATTTCCATTGTTCACCAAGTAATTTAAGAAGAACTGACTGTCGTAACCTCTTGGATTGTGAGCAATACATGTTGTACCTTTATGGTCGTTGGTGTAAAACAACCATTTACAAAATCTGTCCAATACATTTTCACCTTTAAAACATATTATCTGTTTGACAATACAGAATCACATGAATTGCATATTTCATCAACGGGTTTACATATACAATTTTCACAAGCAGTTTGTGCAACACAAAACTTGAGTATATGAACACCAGTATCTTGTTGACATTCAAAATAAAAAAAATATGAATGGTACCTTTACTTCTTTCTGTGTTTCTTTCTTTTGGTACTGTTGGATATGACATATGCGGTCTGATGGAACGGTTTCCTCACAGTATTTACACTTCTTTGTCCCCGAACAGATATGTCTTTTCTCCTTTCGTGTGACGATTTCAACCCCACATTTCTGGCATTTGTGTATCATATCACAAATAGTTTTGTCTTGTTTTGGAGATTTTTTCAAATGATTGTCGAGACATCGTTTACTTCTAAAAGTCCTCTTACATTTGATGCAGTGTAACCATCGTTCAAAGGGACATATCTGAACCTCGAAACACATACACTTGTATGGACATAAATGGTCACCTCTGTGGCTCGAACCGACATTACAGTGTTCACAGTAATACTCACATCCAAGGACTCCCGTGACAGTTGTGATCACATCGTAGTGGTTGTCATTGAAATATAGATGGACAACTTTACTTTCTTTCCCAACTGGTGGTGGTTGAAAAAGAAAGCCTTCGTCAGCAAATTGATTATGTATTTTTATAACATACTCCGGATATAGTTGTTCCTGAATAATTTTGTATTCCTCAACCCCGCAACTGGTGTCGTGTGATAACCCCACTTTATCCAACAATGACTTTGCAGCTTCCCGTTGTGGAGCTCTTGCTGGTCTCGTAATCCGTTTTCATTGTTGCTTCCATTCAGCGGTATCTTTTTTGCCAGCATTACACATACCAACAACGACAGCCCTCGCAAAACACATGTTATCTTCTGCGTTCTGAATCAAAAGAATACTTTTCTTTACTGTTTTCATTTGATTTTTTTCACCGATTGCTCCATAATGTAAGGTATGTCTTGCGGTCCCTGTAGGCATATGCGTGACAGTGATATCAAATGTCATCTGTCCGTCATTAATTTTTAATTTTTTGTTCGATTGTGCAACTTTTTCTATGTTGTCAAGCAATAATTCAACCGTCACGTCTTTTGCTTCAGTGAATGGGACGTGAATCCCTAGATCTAGCCCTGGATGAAAGATGGAAATTCTCATTTGATCTTTTGGTCCTGCATCACACTCATCTTTCAAACTGTTCACCAGATCTTTGAAAATTCTGTGAACAGTTTGAAATGGTTGATGAAATTCTTGAAATGTGACGTTGTATTTCTTTGATGCTGTTTTAAATTTCCTCGAGTATTTATCGGTCAGATTTTTTATAGTATAATATTTACAGTCATCATCCAGTCGCACTCTCTTTCTATTATCCCGTTCGCTTTCGCTATCTGAATATGGCACAATGAGCTTCATCGTGAAATGACGACGTGATGAAAAATCGCGTCGCTTTTATGCTCTGACACGGACATGCGCAGTCATCGTCCGTGTCAGAGCATAAAAGCGATGCGCTTTTTCATCACGTCGTCATTACACTGACGACTGAATAACGCACCGAACGCTCACAATGGATCCAAGATTGCAGAGTAACAACATACAACATTTACAAAAAATTGCATTAGAAGTTTTAAAGAATACCAAGTGGATACCACCATACGGTAACTGTTTTAGATGCAATTCGAGTTCACATTGGGCTTTTCAATGTGATGGTACTACGAAAAAGAAGATTGGTCAGATGAAAAAATCATCATTGACGCTGAGTGAATCTACTCCTGGGAAGTATACTTGGACGCACACATCAGACAACGATGATCTCACACCATATGATGTTATGAACATTGATCAAACTGGACATTAACTAATGAGATCGCGGATATGAAAGCTGAAAGTGGGGAACAATGGAACTCAACCGCGATGTCAATTAACGAGATCGCGGATGTGAAAACTGAGAGTGGTGAATGATACGCCTCAACCGAGGTGTCAAATGATGAAATCACTATTCTAAACACGGAGGATTCGCAGATGGAGTGATATACGCTGTAGCCAAAAGCGCATTTTGCCTAGCAGAAAGAGAAAAAGACGTTTATCGCGATAATCTTCCAAGAAAGTTAAAAATAGTGAATAAAATATTATTGATTTTATTTATTTGTTACGTTTTTTTTTTGGAGAAATTATGTGAATATTCTCTCCAAGTTCAGGAAGAATGAACAGATCGTACAGTAGCAATTTCAGAGCGTATCTTTTGAAAAATTTGGGTGGCCCTGAAAAGGGCCGTTTAAATTGTTTGCTGAGTCAATAAAATTCAGACAAATCAGGATAAAATTCTCCCTTGTTGTATGTGGGTCTCCAGTATGGATCCCGCATGTATTTCGCTGCCTCAGTGGTAATCCACCTTGGTAACGGCTTTGGAGGATCAAACTCAGACAAGTCTGGATATAATGCTCCCTCCTTATACGTGGGTTTCCACTCTGGAGTTTTCACATACACCTTGGGAAGACTAGGTCTCTGTCTTTGCAGGAATTCTTGAACTCCAGCTCTAATGGCTAACTTATGGCTCTCCGAATCTCTAACATTCTTCTGCCAATACTTGAATCGAGCATCGGCAGAGAATTTTACCAAAATTTTCTCTTTTAGTTTAGAGAACATTTTGAAGATAAAAAAAACGCTACACTGCGCTCCATATTATATAAAACGCGCGGACGCCGCTGACGACGTCATTGCGTATTTCACCAAATTCGAAGACGCTAGCGTTGTAAAATGTACTCGTAGAAGTTACGTTTCAGTGAAATATGTTATGAGATAATGGTAAAATGGTACAGATAAAATTTTCCCGAGTCAAATCAGTGTTTTATTCATAGAAATATGATGTTTTTGACATCTGATTTGACGTTCGGAGAAATTTGGTAGAAAAACGCATGACGTCGTCGGCGACGTCCGCGCGTTTTCAATAAAAAAAACAGATATCCCCATTCTTCATTCATACCGAAATGGATTACCGAGATCTGTATCGGATCTATTTGGAGGATGGGATGCTGGTGAGAGGTGTGTTTGGGGATGAATCACAGTTGATATGGAAGGCTTTGAGTTTAGAAGAAACGGGTACTGTAGTTAACTTCTTTGATATCTACAGATACACCGTTATGCTGATGACGGACAACAGAGATCGGGTCTTTGGATTGCCACCACGGTGGTTCCGACACACCAGATTGCTGGGGACATCAAGATTGATGGTGCGACTTGCGGCTACATCACTGCAGCAGTGTATCATAATCTTCTCAGGGCATAGAGTTTACGAATTCTTGCCGCTCTGGGGGGTACAGACAGGCCAGCCGTGCAATTGTGCCATTTGGTTGCGACGTTCCCAAGACCACATTCAGCTGTATTCAAACCCAAACACATCGTGCGGTTTCTTTTGGAACCATCCAAAACGGCCCTTTTCAGGGCCTCACAAATTTTTTAAAAGATACGCTCTGAAATTGCTACTGTACGATTTGTTCATTCTTCCTGAACTTGGAGAGAATGTTCACATAATTTCTCCAAACCAAAATCATTCATCATGAACTTGGAGAAAAATGTTCACATAATTTATCAAAGAAATACTTCCCTAACAATAAAAAAACCCACTACCACACTTCATATCTATAATACGATCATCATATAGCATAATAATACAGAGCGTATCTTTCGTGAATTTTAAGTGGCCCTTATATATATAAAATAATATCTCTTTTGTTTCTTCATCACTGTTAAATCTTTCCCGAGTGATCCAAATGTTGATCGCTTCGTATGTTCTTTCTGGAAACCATGTACCTCAATTGGTAAGTCAATCGTGTGAGGTTTCAAGTTGATTGTACATTCAGCCGGTTTTTGTGTTAATTGCTTTCGCAAATCCTTCATTTCCTGACAAATATTCCGTAACAATTTTGTCTGTTCCTCCCATTGTGAACTGTTGATAACTTGGTATATAACAGGTTGAGTCATTTGTTGTGTTTTCACCGGCGGTGTATACACTGGTTGTTGATCCGTTCGCGGATACACCATTGGTACCTGTTGCTGTTCTACCCGTGGCGTCACATTGCCTGCATACAGTCGAGTCGACATTTGCGTTGTTGCAGGAACATGGTCGTACTGTACATCAATAGTCTTGAGAAATTCCGTTACTGGATCCATGTTTCAAAATAACGCTAACGTTACAATTTTACGCATGTAATAACGTTAGCATCTTCTAGGATCAAATATTTGGGGTGCGCGGGCCTCGTTGACGACGTCATAGAGTTTTTCTACCAATTTTTTCCGAACGTCAAATTAGCTGTTTCATTTTTTGTCAAAAACTTCATATTTCTATGAATAAAACACCGATTTGACTCGGGAAAATTTTATCTGTACCATTTTACCATTATCTCATAACATTTCACTGAACGGTAATTTCTACAAGTACATTTTACAATGCTATCGTCTTCGAATTTATTCGAAGACTTTCGCTTTTGTTAAAAAATGCACTGGTATAGTAGCAAATTTACCAATACATCTATTTTTCTCGGTATTATTCTAAGTTCAATGTGTACAGCGAAGGGGAACGCCCTTCGATTACCACATTGGCATTAGAATCCGATAAAAAATCGATGCATTAGTAAATTATGCTCTTTTCTGTCAAAAAAACATTCGAAGCGCTCACTTTACTCTTTGGAATCTAACAACACAACCTCTGGACCGATGAATCCTACCCTGGAAACCTGTCACTCTGGTCCACCCCTCGCTGGCTGCCACTCTGGCCCACCCCATCGCTCGTCGTCACTCTGGCCCATGGGCCAGAGTGACGACGAGCGGGGGATGGGCCAGAGTGACGTCCAATACTACTCTCACCTCTTCTATTTTTTCTTCAGACTGTCATACGGATTACTTCTCAAATCGAGAATAGCTCTCTGTCTAAGTCATTTTAAGATATTTCAAACCGCGTCAAACCACAGTATAAAAGTTTTACGTTTATTTTTCATTCGATTATTTCGAATAAGCTTGCATGCGTCTACATTTATCCCTTCAACAACAGACAGAAGATCATTCGCAGCCGACAATAAGCCATTAGCATCAATTCCATAGAATTTCATTTTTAAATCTATTATTTGCTTCTGAGTTTCGGGATGTTTATTACAGGCGATATCCCTTTGTTTGCTTTCTTCTGTCCACTTAATTTTGAATCGCTGTTTGGTAAATTCATGTTTTCGTTTTTTTATGGCCGATTGCCTTTGTGCCATAATTGGAATTATGCAGACACTCCTCTTGCATGATATAATTTCGCACACTCATCTGCTCATCTACTCCCGACTTACCTCATCGATCCACGTTCCCCTTCTGAACCCGTTCGCGGCATGAATATCTCTACCCCCTCACTTACGCCGTCCCAATTAGATAAAATGAATCTCATCAAAACACATCCCAGATTTTGCCCCAAATGGAGACGGAAAGCTAAATCAAAAGCGCCTAAAAGATCGACAGTTCCGACGAAGTTAGGCGACGAAAGTATTTCGTACTTCGGAAATATCGTACCATGAAAACAAATATTTATTTTGTAACGGGAGCGTTGATTGAACGGTGACGATGAACAAACCTTGGTTTGGCGTGCGACAATAAGAAGTGATGTGCTCTTGCGCCGGATTCGTGTCGGTTGGAATTTGAAATGCTCTCTCGTTTTCGACTATATTTTGCTTATTTATACATGTCAATCGACAATATGGTCGTTGGAATTTATATATAAGTGTAACATTAATACTAAAGATCGACAGTGTGAAGCTAAATGCAGCTTACTTTGAAATGATGGAAGACGGAAAGGAAATTTCGACGAAAGACTTAATTTTAACACCACCGCCAGCAAAGGAAGTCGGGATGCTGTCACCGGATACGAACGATTCATCAACTTATTGAGGAACCCACAAATTCTGATGGCTGTAAACAGCACTGAATCCACAATTTCCAAAACCCCATTGAATATGAACACCCACCGAAGTGTAGTTTCGTTCCCCAACAATTCCAATGATAAGAATGACAGGATAATAACAATGATCCAAATTTATATTTTCTTGCCTGGCCTCTGTACTATTAGGGTCCCTAATAGTACAGAGGCTAGACAAGAAAAATATATATTCGCCAACATCGGAATGTATATAACTAAAACCATTTTATTTATATTAGGCAGTGTATTTGTGGACCATCGAATAACAGTAGTCAACAGTTTCAGGTGTGCGGCGATTTTTTTGGTCAAAAATATAGATTTGACGTCCAAAAATCACTATTTTTTAATAAAAAAGTTATTTATCCCAATTTTTTAACACTAAGAACATCCAAATTGTTTTTATATATAATGCCATGGATATTCTACCTGAAAATGCATCATAATAATTTCATAATTTAGTAGACAAATTATTTTTTACCAAACAATTTCCATATTTTATCAAACTTAAAATTTGTATTCCCCCCCCAAGAATTTGTTACCCTTACATGGAGTTTATGGACTCAAAATTTACCTTGATTTATGCTCTTAATAATGGGATAGAACTCAATATTATCAAAATAAACTACCCCTTCCCTAAAATATTTAATATCCTGAACATTTTCTATATTTTGGTATAATCCGACAAAACATAAAAATATGTGCAATAGGTCACCCCAGGAAGTCCGCTTATATTTATATCAGATTGTGGTGGGTTTATTGACCCACTTGACATGACTTCAGAACAATTTTAAAATGTGATTATTCGCTAAAATATGAAAATGTTATACAAAATTGTTCGAAATTGAGATTCATAATTTTATATTATCAATTTAAAATTTGAATACCAGAATCTCATAATGTTTTAAACAGTTCAAACATGTGTATCATCGAAAGATGAGGCACTGTCACAATTGTCCGCTATATTGGCCAGATTGTATGGACTTAAACAATTCAGCTGACATTGACAGGCGAGTGAACAATTCATCTTGATTAAGAACACCTGGAACCTGAACATTTACACGTGGTGATTTCCTGAAATGTTTTTGGTAACTTGTAGGAGATTGTAACTTCGGAACAGACGTGAGGGCTGCATACCAAACAAATGGTTGATATTGACTGCGGAGTAGATGCTGATGCAAACAATCTTTAGTTGGTGGAAGTTTTGATAAGTCTGCTAGTTGATCGAACATTTCAGCCCTGAATTTATTCACACCAAATGCATTTGATGATTGAGAATACAGTTGCATGATAAACTTTTCTGCCAGAAGTTTATCAAACTGACCATATAGCTCAATATGTTGTCGCAGGGAATGTGTTTTCATGTATTTCTTCCAAGTTGACTTCGTCTCTTTTCCAAATAGTTGATTGGTTGTATCACATCCTGTAACTGTATGATAAATTGGCAATCAATTTTCTATATCATTAATTGGGAGGTATTTAGGTTTCTTCGCGGTCTCAGCAATCTTAATAATTTCCCCATCAAGATTTCGATGGCAGAGAAGCAATACAAGGATGTGTCTGTGACTTTGGACAATTACTCATGCATTTCCGTGTGTTTCAGCACATTGCACATGTAATAGCATTCTATTATCAGCTTCTTCGTGAGAAAATTTTAGATTATAAAATGGGAAATAAAGTTGATGTCCAGATATAGCTATATTGTAGTCATCAAAGCCAATCACGGTATTTCTGATAGGTTGATCAACTCCTTTCTTGAATAATTCACTTGTCAGGAACTGAAGAAGCCGTTTCTTATTTTCTGATGTTCCAATGAACATTACCCAGGACAGTGGCAGTGGAATACCTCTTCTATTAACAAGTTTGTTGATGTATCTAGTTGACAGATTTCTCGTTTGGCACGTCCCAAATTTTGTGGAGGCTGCTGAATAATTTTCAAAGACAATATCAACTTGATTACATCCATTGTCCTGCAGTATTTCGTCACTATATTTGTGAAGACATATGCAAGATCTCCAAATGTTTCAGCGTTGTTTGGTTTACCAATAGCTTGAACAAGTGTCATACCATCAATTACATAGAATGTTGTCTTAGGAGAATATGGAAGTTCGCTCAAAGAATATTGGTCTGATAGAATGTGAAGTTATATGCAGCTTTATTTGTGGAATGGAGTTTTTTATCTAGTGAAGCGGGTGACATTGGCGTCTACTTGAGTTCGAATTGAAGGATGGATGGAATATCAGTTTCTTCCACCATCTGCAGCACTTAGTAGCTGCCGGACAAGATGACACTCACTCAAAGCTTACAATTCAAGCTCTTGGTGTTTATCTTTTTCTGATAGAATATGTATAGGTCCCATTTGGTCACTCTGGCCTTCTTAGCTGGTGGAACCACTATTACTGATTCCATAGGATACATCGTTCTAGTTCTCAATACACCTGAAAAATGAAAATAAACAATTTGTAGTCATATGATATATTAAAATACAGGTCATACCAGTGGCACCACCAGAGGGTTCAATAAAGGGCATTAAGATGGTCCTTATGTGATGTGGCAGAGGCCTATCTCCTATGCCCTGGAATGACCCATGCTTTTGCGCCAGGGCCAAGGAGATATACCCAACGCTTGAGACCTTCTTGTTTTAGTCACAAATATTGACAGATCATAAAACTTTTATAAAAGATTTAGTCAGAACTAATTTATTGTATGTGTCAACAACAAAAATTGAGTTACAGTCAGATATGTTTAAATATTGTTACTACATACCATATATTACGAACGAACCTCGACTCATCGCTCAACGGTTGTATCCATGCATCATGGAAAATCCAATTTGTCCACATGAATTGTTAGGACTATCAGAGCATGCAAATGGGCGCGGCAGCGAAAGAGTTAAGCCTAGGGTTCCACCATTATCTACAGTTTGTATTAACTGTACTAGTTATTCTGAAGATCAGAAGGGATAGTATTGGTATGGGCAGAAAAATAGAACGAAACTATGAATAAAATATATTCTAATGATATGTGTATTGGACATTTGGAAAGTTAAATAATACTCACTTTATGCCCAGATTGGGTTGATCATGTTCATCCAAACTCCCGTTTATCGATTCTTATATACAGTTCTTAATATTTACCTGTAATTAGCATAGCATTGACATTAACTATTACATTTATGAGATATAGTAGAGTGCATTAAAATACATTTGTAAAATTTAATATACAATAATACATCCAAAATGTGACACTCCAATTATTAGGAACCAAATCTCATTGCCATCTAGCTTACCATGGTTTTTCAAAAGGTCAAGTTCATTTAAATAGACATGCTTGGTGACTTTGGAGAGTGTTACTTGGCATTTTTCAGAATCCCTGGCATCACATATACAAACATTAAAATGAATATAGCAGTCCTTAATGCCTTGTACCAAATGTTGTGTAAATGGAGTTGGCTCTGGTCAGTCTCGGAATAATTCTTCTAACGTCACATTAAAAATATTTGTAAATGAACTTGCAAAATCAAATGGATCCAATGTGTTTACTAAGACACTTAATAACATTTTTGCAAATTATTAATATTACTTACCTTCATAGTCTATGGAAATCTTTGGAAATTCAAAATATGTACTTTCAAAACTTTCAAAATGTAAAATGAATACGAATATCTGACATACTCAAGGCTAAAACATGTTGATTTTCTGATGGAATATTTAAATCAATATGCCCTGCAGACAAAAATACATAATGTTAAAGGAACATGCAGTAGAAAATTACTAAAAATTTATCTTTTTTCTATACAAATGTGTGAAAATGACATTAATGTCTAAAATAAGTATCCATTTCCAGCTCAATAAATATTAGTACATCTTTACTTAGATCTACTTAGATGAAATAAGCCAAAAATATTATCTTTAAAAGGTGTTGTCAATGGATAGAGACCAATTATCTACTTTTTATATTTTTACTATGGGCAGCAGAGTTCTCCCTATTGTATGGCCCCGCACACCCGTACGGTTTGACTATAGGGTGTGGAGCGACCCCGGGGTGTCCCTTTATACAGTAGCAATATTTAATGCAGTACAGATATATATCGTGAGAACAAAAAGATTCCTATTATTCTATCACTTGTATGGGTATTGCTTTCGATTCCGACTGCGTTATGCGGCAGCACGATATTCTCCACTATATATGTATTATGCCTTTCGATAACGATTATGATTGACCCCCTCCCATGGCGCCCGACGCACGATGATTACTATAGGTGAGCATTTTTATCACGCAACAACCCAATTATTGAAAACTCCCCACCACTGTCATAATTTCACAACTCCATCTGCCCCCCCTCTTGTCTTCTATAGTTTCTCACTCCTCTCTCTCTTTCTTTCATCCATAACTCAAATTCAGTTATATATCTCCATTCCCCTAAAACCATTATTTCCAACCCATCTCGTCGGATCTATTAGCCTCCCTCATTTATTGGGGACTCGGCGTGTCGCCAAAGAGGAGAAGATTCCATATAAACCCTCGGGCTTGTTGTTTGATCCACGTTTCCATACAAGAACTCTTCTATTTTGCATATATGTGTCATCTGTATAGTATGTTATTTGTTTGGATTTGGAAATAAAAATATCTTTACACTAACTCACATATTTTATTTTCCAAATATATCAATAAACGGCTGTTACATATGATTATGGCCAAGATGCGCCCGCCAACCAGGTCTCGTCAAATCATATTCGTCGAATATATTTGAACCCAAAAGCTCAACTAAAATTGTTTTACTCTTTTTGCAAAGTTAAAAGTTTCCAGTTGAGATTGACAATGATATAAAGCACCATCACCTGGTTATATTTCAGGTGTTGCTGAAATGAATCATCCACCAACTTTCATCGTTCCATTAGAATTATCAAAAGGATGTCAATATGATTGATTACAGAGTGAGTACAAGGTCCAAGATGTACTGAAAATGCATATAATTATGTCTGTGAATACAATATTCTTTCTCTCCCCTCTATCGATACCACCATTGACCGTATTCATCATCACAGAAAGTGAAATAAAACACTCTTAGTGGAGTCTACGTGTACATACTTTCACAGTACTATCAGTAGCCAGGTTCGGCCTCACGTAACTTGTAACGTGCTATTATTATGGGCATATTTGACGGGAAAAGTCATGTGATTACGTCGCCTGCACGTTTTGAGATATTGGCCGGACTTGAAGCAGGACTATTAATCAATGATCCGTTCGTAGAAACAAGCTGTCCGTAGTGCGACCACTACACCGTCATCATGTTCAGTAATTGGTTTAATTGAAAACAGTATTTCCGTGCAGATACATTACACGTCTGCATAGCGTTGATCACTCATTCGTTTCTAAATTGATTTATTCCACTTTGCTACAAGTTTCATAATGCCACGCGTTTGACAAACAACTTCTGAACTGTTTGACTGTGTACATGTAGGCGAAATGTTCATGTGAGTCAGGTGACTGTCGTTGGCAATGACAACACACGTTACAAGTTACACGTTCGTGTTACTGAATATGGCTAGTATCGATATCTCTTGTTTGTTGGGGTGAGGAGATTTGTGGTTTTAACATGGGTTAATGGCATATTTATAGACTACATACGTCAATCATTCTCAAAAACCCAAACGAGTGCAATTTTCGAAAGAAGCGATGGTGTTGACATGTTCACTACGGATTCTATCATATTTTTTCAGAAAGACGACATGTTATTTTCTATTCACGTCCACGATTATGCTGATCATAGTCTGAAATGTTCCACATCAGTATGGTGACGACGCAGGCAAATCATCTCCAGAATATAAACGGAAGATATTTGAAATAACATATTTCAGTAATTTCTGTTATGGATTGAGCTTAGTATGGATGGTTAAAAGACAATACGAACACACTGTGGAGACTGAAGCTAAATCCAGAGGATATGCGAATTAGTAATGACACCATCGCCTCGAAATCAACACACGTCAGAATAAGGTGTTCATTTATTAATTATGGCGTCCTGGTCTCAAAGTCGGTGCAGTGATGACTCAGATGAGTTATCTTCAGAATATAACCGGCTTCTGTATCATGGGTATAACAGTAGAACTGCGGCACGTCTATCGTCTGATCATTATAAGATGACATTAGTAGGGAGCAGGGCGAGCGGCGTGGATATTACAGGAAGCGACAGAGATATTCTAATCGAACCTCGAAACATAATAATAGATGAATCCAAGTTGAGATACCGACATGACGTCCCGTGTTATGTCCGGATATCTACTGAGGGGTTAGCAGGGCTCATACCAAGCGTCCTCATGGGTGACGGGAAATACGCGCGGGCTGATCCTGTCAGAGACATGAGTGAAGATATATTTGGAGAAACTAAGTTTAGTGGATTCTCTGGATACTCGAAGGTTGGTAACATATATACTGGACGCATCTCCGTCGACCTTGTTCCACAGCTGAGAATCAGCGGAACACCACAGATAGTTCGCTCATTCGCTGCAAGCGACCGGTCTTGGCCATCAGACGACAATATATCGCTGATAAACACGGGTGAGTTTCACCTTGCAGCACGACCTGCACCCTCATGCCCGGAAGGTGAGCACGATTTCTGTCTGTCATTTGCCAAGACAGAAGTCGTGTTGCTGAGAACAATGTCAACTAACCAGATACACAGTATAATACTTTTGAAGTTCATCGGACACATCATCGATTTTGGCCGGGGAGCGTTGACATCCTACCATCTGAAGACGTCAGCTCTCTGGTATTTTGAGAAGACGGACGCTCGATTCTGGGAGAATGACTTGTCCGTAATGAATATATTAAAGAGACTTGATCGGTACTTAAAAGAAAGATTCCTGCCTCATTATTTTGTTCCTGAAATGAACTTGTTGACCGGTGTCTCAGAATCTGATATGATATTTGTCCGCAGGCAGCTGTGGTCTTTTCTCGGGTTGTGTCTCATCACTTATGATATCGCGGGAATAACATCACACACAAGGCTACGACTCGCTCATAATATAATTGATCTTGCAAACAGACAACTCTCTAAACCAAACCCGGCTAGTATGCGGACGGGTTATATGTCTAATATCTTGAACATCCTGGAATCAGCGGAGATCATGTATGGAACCGGGGTTGTATCTCACAATGTAATGAAACAGCGAATATCCGCATCTGTAATGATGATGTTTCCATTCCATGAAGTCAGACGCCAGTGTGTAGACCTTGCTAATTCACTGCTTACTCCATTCAATGGTAATGTTGACAATTGGGTGTATTATATATATTCTGGACTACTGGACTCTGATAAATATAACACCTTTGTCGAATGTGTTTCTACAATTGTCAGTTCGACTGAGGAACCTTTAGAAGAGTTCTTCGTGATAAAATCGACAGGTAAGAATAGAGAACGCGGTCGTGTTGTCAGAAGAGGAATGCGAAAATCGGAAAACATTATGATTAAATGGGTAGATTTCATCAATGATATAATTATCAAGTTACAAAAATACGGGAACATGGTTGCCGACCAAGTGTTACGTGGTACGTCACCTAAAGCACCTGGATACAGTCTCATAAGCAGCAATCGGTGCGAGGAAAATATCGACAGACTGTTGAATAAAATTACCGAAGAGTTGCTGAAGTTTGCAGTCGATCATATTGATACGTTATGTTATCCTCTCGATAATGACAGCTATTCGGTGAGGCCGGTGCCAGTCGGAGACTTTTATGCCAACCTTCTCATGCTGCATGAGGTCGTCGACAGACTGTATCTTAACGTCGAGTACGAGCTCGTTACGAGCGCTCGGATCAAGATATCCCGTGAATCAGGTGATCAGGCTGGAAGAATAGTGCGAACGATGAACCCAGATAGTTTGGAATGTCGATGTTTCTTAGGGTTCAAACTTTTCGGCGAAATGCTGGTGCAATTCAGCAGCTTGTGTTCGTCGTCATGTGACCATCATAGTTGGATGGAATTCATGGCCGCTACTTTCCGCCGCCAGCATTGTTCATAAAAAGTCACGTCGTTCATTGCAGCTGAATGCGAAACATGATCACTCATGAACTCCATTAAAAAAAAATGCTTTCCTTGCATAAGTCACATAACAGTGAAACAATCAAAACATATATACACTATATACACAACTTTGAATATCACATTAATCATTGTTCATTTCATATACACAGCAGTAATTAAATTAGATTACACAACAATAGGCGATAAACTTAACAAGTATGATAATTACACGTGTTCACCCATAACAATAAATGATTTCGATTATATAGTATACTAGCATATTAGCCCGCCACTGGCGGTATTGGTCCCATGGCTTTGGTCGATCCATTAATTTTAGTTTTTCAAGGTAACCCCGTACAGGAATATATAACCCGAAAAAAATATTCCCCGCCCCGAGTTGACCATACATAACAAATTTCACGTCGATGTCACCGCTGACGACCGAGATATCGCCCAAGGTAATTTGAGGGTACCCGTTTCAAGGTCAAGGTCACATGAGGCCGACAAACTGACCCGACGAAAATCTCACCCGTCCATTGGAAGACCTAAGTACGAAATTAGATATCCCCAGTTTCCAAAAGCAAAAGATATCAGGTAGAATTTGTCAAATATGGACCCTGGTGCAAACGCTCGCAGGGCCCTAAAATTTTATCAACATAGGATTTCCCATTAAAATCGATTTATGTCGATAAAACTCTTATTTAAAAACATTTTAAGCTGAGACTGTGTGTGTCTGCGTGTAATACTTACATATTCTTAAAATGACAGAGTCCAACACGTCATTGTGTTTTAGATGGAAGAAATTAAAATTCGATGCTAAATTTTAACACAGGATTTCCCATTCAAATCGATTTATGTCGATAAAACTCTTTTTTTTCAATATTTTAAGCTGAGACTTCGTGTGTCTGCGTGTAATACTTATATATTCTTAAAATGACAGAGTCCAACACGTAATTTTGTTTTAGATATGTCGATAAAACTCTTATTTTTCAAAATTTTAAGCTGAGACTTGGTGTGTCTGTGTGTAATACTTACATATTCTTAAAATGACAGAGTCCAACACGTAATTATGTTTTTGATGAAAGAAACTATTTTTTTCGATGCTAAATTTCCAGCGATAACGTTGCGTTGAATTGTAAACAAACGCTCTTTTATAGCGACGCGTCATATACAAACACTCATTAAATTATCACGTGATTAACCCCCGCAGTGCCGTTTTTTGTTTGGGAGTGGATAATGAGTGCTCAGAGCTTCTCCAAAACGCCGCGACGACGATTCCCGTGGGTTTTTACCCTTAGATGGGAAGTTTGAACTCAATCGAGCCAGCCGTTTTCGATTCTATAGAGGACAAATATACAGAAGTCTCAAAATATATAGGAGAAGACACCTTCTTAAAGGCACACCTTAGGAATATGCATAGTCTTTTTATGAGGCTTATATTTTGAAGAGATAGGAGACCATGGAATTTCTCTCTCGTATGGTTCTTCCAAAAGTACTCAGGGATATATTGTTTTCTGATTTCATCCAGATGACTGCATATAATAACTAAATGGTATTCGTCTCCTAAATATTTTCCACATATGGTGCATATCCTATTGTCATTATCATTCTGAGATTTCATCCATCTTGCGCACTCTATAGGCAGTTTATGATTTGCAGTTCTGAGCTTCAAGAGGTATATCGATAGATTAGACGGCAGAATCTTCAAGTAATTTGGGTAACCGTTGTCAGTTTTAATAAAACTATAAAATTGGGCCCTCGATGAAGCAGATGTCTTTATGTCAACGAGTAGTGCGTCCCAATGACGTTGTTTGAGAACAGTGTTGCATTTCTCAGTTCAATAGCGGTCAGGTCCGTCTGGGTGACCCACTTTGATTGCAATTTCAAATCATAAAAGGATTTTTGACAAAAGATAACCATTCGGGGTTATTTGTGTCTGCTGTCTTTGAGTTCATCTCATGATTCTGATAAATTAAGGTATAAATATTCTTAGCTAGCTCAGAGCCGTCACTCGATACGAGCTTTGACCAATATGTCAGAGCTCGGCATTTTATTTCTATAGAAACGTGTGTCTCTACACTTTGAATACGTTCAAAACACCATATCTCACTTCCATACAGTAAAATAGGTAATATCATCTTATCGAATAAATCAAGCATAATATCAATGGGTAAGTTTAGTTTTCGGACCTTATTAAGCAGTCCGTACATGGCTCTCGTTGCAGAATTAACTGTTTTCTTTATGTTCTGGCAGAAGCGACCATTATAAAATAATTTAACCCCTAAATAAGTGAATTCTTTAACTATTTCTAGGACACAGCCTCTATACATGAATGTGGGAAGATTGTTTGACCACTTCTTCGTGAAAATCATTAATTTGGTCTTTTTTGTATTGACTTAAAGTTTCCAAGCTTCTGCATAATCGGCAAAGGCGAGGAGAGCCCTGTGCATATTATCTTCGTCGTCAGAAAATAGAACTGTATGGTCGGCATATAAAAGACATAACAATTTAATAAAGCAGCCAACATTTAGCATATATGATTCATCTAGAAATTTCAGAGGGTCTATTGCACAATCATACAAATTGTTTTGTAAATCATTTACATAGAGAGAAAATAAGAAAGGTGACCACCCTAATAATCACGGTGTTCCAAGTCGGGACTCCGGTCTCGCGAAATTACCTGGGCCCTGCACTTAAAAACTTCTGCACTTGTATATACAACTTTCGAATGCTCGTGCGGCTATTCAAGGTCTTGTGGCTCTGCATATGTGCGCGTTATACTATAGTACTAGCACAAGCAGCCATTTTTAACTCGTACGCGTATCGTGGGCTCGGGGAGTTGTGTGCATACATGAACGTGTGTGTTCAGCGAACCTCTTGACTATAGTGAGGAGTATTCGGCATTGATGTCTCGCTCCGAGAATGGATATTTATTTTTCCTATCCACAAGTGGGATTAAGCGCATGTTTCGAGCCGATTTTGAGATTGTGGCAGTCGAAAGTTGATGATGATGTAGAGTGACCAAAAGTGCATTTATCTCCGTCCGATGAGTGTATACTAGAATGGGTTCCCAAATTATTATCAGCGTATATAAAGGCGATTGGGAGAGGATGTTTCATTTATTCATAAGTGACTTGCACATGTCCACCAATCCCAATGCCGACTTGCATCGTAATAAAATAGAAGGAGTCGGCAGTTGTATGCCGTTGTTGTAGTACTCAGCTTCGTCGTGTCCCGAGTCGTACATAACTGTAAAAAGACACTTAAGTACTCGGAAGTCGTAATTCGTATGTTAATAGTATTAATTTGGCTTTTCACTTGGGAATAGCGGCAAATTTCCTACAAGTACAACTGCTCAGAGTTTTATAGTACAGGGCCCTGTGAATGCCATATTACTATAACAATAATGTGAGAGATATGTTATAATTATGAAAACAATGGTTTAAAAAAACGTTTTTTTCATGTAGGCAGATAGAGAGTTTGACAGGAAATATTTTCAAAAAGCACACTGCATTATCTAGACTATGAACCCAAATAGGGTATGCGCTCAATCTACCATCTGAACTCATGACTTTCTGCGAGAAAATAAATAAAACATTTTTCATTGCATATTTTAATTTTTGGCAGCCATTTGCAGAACTATTTTACTTTGTGAATAACCACCATGAAACTACATATAATGTCTTAAAAGATGAATCAGTAATGTGTATTTGTGTCTGCCAGATTATTGAAAACGTGGTTGAATAATATGTATGTCGTTTTATGTTGTTTTGATCCTTTGCCAGATAAAAAAAATAGTCCTGCAAATGGCTATATTATAAAAAACTGAACGTTTTTCATAATTCGAACACATCTCTCATACTGTGAGGGGAAACACGTGTTGTTATAATACTATAGCATACATTGGTTTTAAAGGATAATGATTTATTGTGAGGGTAAACACGTGTTGTTATAATACTATAGCATACATTGGTTTTAAAGGCTAATTTTTTATTGTGAAGGTACCCATATAAAAATTTACCCGGGTAAAACTGGGGGTTTATCCGATGTAATCCATGGTAAACCCCGGTTCACCCGGGTAAAATAATATTCTACCCGGGTAAATCCCATGTAAAAAGTTATTATACCAGGGTTAATCCAGGTATATCAAACCTATATCGAGATTTACGCGGGTGTCTTATCTATTTGTAGGGATTTACCCAGGAGTTTCTCCATCTCATGGTATACCCAGGTGTTTATCCATCTCATGATATACCGGGTGTTTTTACTGTCCATTATGGAAAAAGTTACCAACAGGAGCGAACTTGAATATGTATTTTCGCCCAAGCCTTGGTGCTCAAACCTTAAATTACAACAACATATTTCACATGTATAGTTTGGATTACTATTACATTAATTAATTAATTAATACCAGGTGTAAATACACCGTTTTTCATACGAGTCACTTAGCCAGTTTGATGCAAATTAAAGTGTGAGAACATGTTGCCATATGTATACAAATGTATATATATTTTATGAAGTTACAATGCCACATTTTAGGGCAAAATTGCCCCTTCCAAAATGGCCGCCTAAATGGCAGCTGGAAGTGGAAAATTTGATGTTTTTCCCCACTGATATCCTCTAGATAAGTTAATTATGTATGTGACTGGTTCATAGTTGGGACTTTATTATTATTATTATTTTATTTTTTTTCATGCTAACTGATCACTGAAGAAATAAAATATAACATTATTGTGTCCCAGCCCCTTCCGATCCCTCAAATATTAGATTTTTTACAGAACGTGGTATAACATTTCACCAAAAATCACCATTGTGATTCTATTCATTGTTCAACAAGAAATGAACAGAACTGTGCAACGTAACTGAGGCATACCATTACCTATGATATTTTAACTCAATTTAATCAAAATTGTCACTTTGTCTCAAACTGGCTGCAAAAATGGCGACAAAACTTTTTTAAAAGGCAAATATTGCCACATCATGCTCTGTAATCGCTTACAAGACTATTCTATCTTACATATATTGAATACTAACATTTGTATTCGGACAAATATGAAATGAATATGTGTACAGGGAGTTACTATGTGATCATAAAAACAAGGAATTGCTATATATGATCATGGTGTAATCATAGGCCTATAGAGTATCTCCCTCTATACCTATGCACCTCACTTGTGACCACATATTCACTTCCTGGTTGTTATTTTTGACGATTTCGATGTCAGCTTGTGATAGAAAAATCAGATTTGTTCTTTTAATGTCAGTAGTTACACTAATAACAATTAACTAAGGTGCATCAGAATTGTTAGAATTCATGTATATAAGACATAATGTTATTCATCAGCCACATCTCGTAGGCGATTAAATGGCATGCTAGGGCAAAATTTACCGTTTTCCATATTTTGGCCGCCATTTTGAGACAAAATGACAAATTTCTTTCCGCGTTCTGTAAAATCGAATTTTTGAGGGCTCGGAAGTGGCCGGGACCCAATGAATGGCACATTTCATTGCTCGATAATCATTAACTTGGACAATACAAAATAAAGTCCCTATTCTGAACCAATTCCATAGAGCAGAAACTGATCTACAAGATATTAGTGTAAAAACGTCAAAATTTCCGGCAGCCATTTTGGTGGCAATCTTGGAGGGGAGTTCCAATTTTGCCTTAAAATGTGGCAATACATCTTAGCTTCACACAAGTATATACATTGGTATACACAAGACAAGATGTTTTCACTATAATATGCATCAAATTGACTTAGGGACTCGTCTGGAAAAACGGCGGCCATATTGGACGCCATCTTGCCTGGTGTCTACGCGGACACTTTTTCGCATTAACATTGCTTACAAGTTGAGTGACTTAAAATGAGTCGGGAGCTATATTAGACCCTAAATGAACAGAAAAATATTAGGGCATAGAATTACAGTTTGTAATCTTTAAGAATTCGTTTCGTTTTGTTCGGCAAACTATTGTCCTGTCTTTTAAATATATTCTTCCAACGATAAATGCGCGTAAAAGAGTTAGCGTGTATTTTATCGTAATTTTGTCGCAAATTAACATGGATTGACAACAGAAAATGGTCGACTAGATACAAATCGGATATATTGTGAATTAAATACAAGATTCAACGATTTTATTCTTATGGATGTTCGCAGAATATCGAAAGACAAGTCTGTCAAAATTATTTCAATTTCCAATTTGCGGACCAGGAAACGGAACTGAATATGACAGTACTGAGTACTCAATGGCAGGAATGAAACCCACTGGGTCACTCATTACTGATATGCAATTGAGAAGTTTGATCTACAGGCTTCAGATCAGTACTAGTACCTGTACTCTAGGACTGCAACTGTACTGTATAAATTAGTATTAATTAGCAATCGACTTGGAAGTTGGAAACTTTAAAGCGATGATCCTTTGCATCACCACAAGTTGGGACAACAAGGAAATAAAGAGTCACTGGAAGAGTATATGTATACTGTTTTAAAATTATATTGTCTTCATGCCGGAGACTTTTGGCTCCCACCATCGAGGTGCGACATTACGCAAATTGCGGCAGCGGTTGGAACAGAAGAATATCGTGAGAATGTTACCGTATGTTGTACGGTACATGTACCGGTATGTAAATTCAGTACACTGGTACTGTGCATTAACTGAGCGCATTTGGCAGTAATATGTCACTAACGTATCGGTAGGGCCCAACATCTGTCAGGATCCTGTAGTGAAACCATATACAGATCCCGGCATTGGACAACAGTCAAAAGCTACATGTAGCAGTACGCAATTGCATCAAGTTGGAACAGTGAACACATCAACCTATGAAACTCAACAGTCAAAAATAATGGGACCGATGAATGCTGGACTCAACATAAAAAATACTAGTACATGTACATGTATATTCATACAGCATACGGAAAGTTCAAAGATTTTGACAGCAGTTTGATTCCATAAGAGGATCCACATCTACTGTACCACCTCTGGATGATGTATGCTGCATTAATGAAGTTTTAAACAATGAAGTTAAAACTTCATGTTATAATAGTTAGACTCTTAGCGTGTACTTCACTTCCATTTCGAATTGAAGATTGACCCAATTGTTCTTTTTTACAAGTTATTTAGTAATTTACATATTACATCTAAAGGTACCGTACTCAATCTTATCACATTGCGGACGAAGATGGATAACTCTAAAATCAAGTGGTAATAATAACCACTTGATTTTAGAATTATCCATCTTCATCCGCAATTTGTCTGTTTGACCACATTTTTTTTTTGGGCCACATCTCGAGAAATTAACAAACTTCATAAATCTATATCTGATTACTCTGAGCTTTTGTGAGGGGGTTCCTCGACTCGGAATCAAATATTGATACCCCCGAAGCCAAATAAATAGTAATTTAGGAGCGTCTGATCGGATTGAGTACCTTTAAAGATGCTCTATCATTTATGATGGCCATTGATGGGTGCATGAAAAAGTGAAACACAATGGTCAACCGCAGACAAGTTCAAGTAAGGGTCAATCCCCACCGGCCACGAGCGTGCGATTTTTACGTCCGTTTTCTGTCGTCCGTAGCAGCTTACTAAATTATCATAGCATTTGCGTTTAATTGAATTTAATTCTATTCCGGGACGGTACAATTCCGGGGGCAAATTGTGTGCGAAGTGACTTCACAAGCCTGGAATACATGTAAATTGGGACCAATAATTAACCAGATGATCCTGTTATTACGTCAAGCTCTTGCCAGGAATTTTCTCTTCTCATTTTATTATTTATCCTTGCTCTTCGGTTATCAGCATGTTGCTAAAGTCCCCCACCATCTTTGTTATCGCGATGACGAATGCATGTGCCGCCTTCAATTAGAAGGAATTTCGTGCATAAAATATCCTATTTGACAGTGGCCTTATTATCCCGCTTGTTGGCCACAAAGCGAGAAATCGACGAAGCATAAAATCACTGCTGTGATCGAATCGTGGTCAGCAATTCTGTCGCTTGCAGTGTGAATATAAAAATCGCACGCTTTGAACTGCTACGGATGACAGAAAATGGCCGTTACAATCATGCGCTCACGTCCGGTGTGGATTGACCTTAAGAAAAAAAAATTAAGACAGTTTGGACATGCGCACATGTTTAACTAGTTCTATGTGAAGTCCAGTGAACATGTGTTATGTAGTTTGAGTCACTAATAAGATCTTTAATGCATGTTTGTATATCCAAATACAAGCATGTCAAATTTCTTCCCTGGATCAACATTATGCACAATATGCATCTGTAGCATATACCGGTATCTCATCTGATTTTGCGAGAATCTACATGTATACATACTTTTTCACGAAAATCCAGGGTAATTTGCGAGAATATTTACAGAAATCTAGATTTGGATTGTCGCCAAAATATAAGCCCTGCTTAAGATTCGACGAGAATCACCGAATCGATTCTTGTAATGATTCTCGCGACACTTTTCCATTTTCAGTGCTTACTAGTAATGACTAACTTGATTCGTCATTTGATTCTTGCAAAATTAAATGTACTAGTATTTTGGGCCATGCAAGGCCTGCATCTGCATTGCCAATTTTTTTTTAAAAACCGACAATAAGTAGTGGATATATCACTTATATTTATTAAATATATAAGTACTTAATTTATTTAATTAATTATAAAAATTGCAAGTTGGTGGTTATACCGGTGCACTGTACTTGTTTTAAAGCACATTAACTGTGTACCGGTATACTGTATGTGATTAAAGATCTTATTATTGACCCAAACTGCACAACACTTCACAAGAGGCTACATTGTATTCTTAAACATAACTATCTGTATTCATGCAAATCAACTTTTATATGGTTGGTGCCAACTTGGTTGGCTTATACAAGGTTGTACCTCAGGAAAATCAAACTGTTCAGGATACACAAAACACTAATCATATATGAAAATAGAATTGGTATAATGCCAATATCTTTGCATAATAACACAGTTGTTATACCGTACTAGATACATGTACATGTACACTTTCATATTCACTTATCATCTAGTTGATGAGAAAACATGATTTTATGGTGTTATACAACACTTTTAAAAGTGAAAAAAAAAAAAACTCTTGCCAACATGTATACAACATATTAATTTTGATGATTGCCGCATCTTCGTTAGTCTCTGTCACTCGGGATAAGGACGATACGCCCTCATGCCATTCTTCTTCAAACAATGTCATCAGAATTATCTTATCGGGAATGGTTTTGAATATAGAATATACCGGTACAACATTCGTAAATGACAAAACGAGCGTCGCACAGCGACCGCATTTATCCCGTCGGGTCGCTAAAACATGACAGCTAGAGAGACACGTTTGCAGTTGTTTACCAAAACTAAGAATAGAACCAAAACAAGATCACGTGCCCGATTGGGTCAGTTGCTAAATAAAGATTTGATGGATCATGCGGATCGATACACAAATTCCATTGGTGGGATTAACATGCAGTACTATATGATCATTAATAAGATTTAATAAGTCAACGTTCTCAGTAAATCGGGAGAGCGGAACTATATCGCCGGAGGCACGTGATCAAGTCGTGAGAGGGCCAAGGTCTTTTCGCAAGACTCGAAAATTGGGGAAAGTATGTTTTTGTTTGAAATTACCCCCCCCCCCCCACCCTCCCCTTTTTTTGGGGGGTCTAGTGTCTCGTTTCAGGTCCTGGTTCCCACGGACTCAGCTTGTTTGCTTGTGGCCATGGCGCATTGTGGGCCAAAAAAGGAAGACGCGAAGCAAGAAATGGATAACTGGACAGTGAACATCCTACCAATAATTTCACGACTACCTTTTTGATTAATAATTCATTAAATAAAGGTAGTCAATCAGGCAGACCTGTCTTTGTTGTGTTACGACCCTGCGGGATAAACATTTTTCATAGAGAACCCAGGTACAAAATTTTACAACACAAAAGTTATCTCGGGAACGGTACCCGTAGATTCTGAAAATGCAATAAAAAGTTTTGCTCCAGAATGGCAGGTACGACCTTTTAGAAGCCCACTGACAATTACATGTACACGTGTACTAGTAGTTGTATTTGTGATTTGTTATTGGTTGTGTTCGGCTTTTAGATAATGTGATGGACAGTAAATGACATCAAATGTGTCCAAATTTAGCAGTGCAGCCATCGTAGTTACCTTTTAAAGATAAACAGAATTAAATAACACCCAAATGAAATTCCAAATGAGCATAAAGTACATGTAGCATTTATGTCGATTATGGTTTAAACATACATGTAACTTATATGTTCATAAATTGATTTATGACAAAAGGGATTGGAGGACAAGTGCTATAACCACTTGGATTACCCTCCTCTCCCTAAAACACTATGAAAATCCCTAGTTGTTTCAACACTACGTATACATGTATGCAGTCAGGCCTTAACCACATTACGGCATAAATCCATTATTTGGCATGCATCTCTCAGGATCTCTGTTCATTGTTCTATCCTACATAACCATAGGACACTCTCAAATAAAACATCGCTTTAGCTTGAGAGGCGCCATATTCGGTTTGGAAAACCTGAACCATTACAGTAGATTTACAGTGTCAAATTGAATGGGAAATCTTTAAGCAATTACTAGTATAATTACAGGCTCTTTGAAATATTCGAAAATTGATATAATGAACTTAATTTATTCATTTCTAACGTAGCTGATCAGAGTATGATCAGACTAACAGTTTGTTTGGTATATTTCTCTGTAATCGAGGCCTGCTTTGGCGAAATTGGGCGAATTGGAAAAACATGTGTGAAAACAGAGAAAATACATGTACCTGTAGCCAGGCCAACCAGTACCAGGCTACTAGTAAATGAAGTACTGAAAGTGTCACATCATTAATCGAGCCCAATCTTAGAACTAATCGCCCTGTGCCGTATTTGGTAGATAAGCTTTGATAGACATACTTGATACTAGTACATGTACTGTAACAACAGAGACTTTCTATTTAAATGGAGATAAAGTGTGTGCATGAGAATGTTCAATAGTTTTGTTTGTCGATATGTTATTGAACTGCCAATATACTTTTAAGAATAAAATGTGGACGCTGTAAGACAGTACTGTTTGCAACAGCGGTGTTGTCGAATAATCAAAATCCCGTAAATACTATGAGGCATTGCAGCAGTCGGCGGCATTGTAATTGAATGTGGTTGAACAGTCAAATACCGGTGGTCATTCTTGTTGCGGGGGTGGGGTCATTTAATAGGACAAATTTCAAAAATATAACGGTACTTTTTGTTAACAGCATCACTTTGGCAAGTCTTTGCCCGAACAGCATTATAGGAATCCAGCAGGACCCAACCGCATCATAGCACATTAGCAAGACCACTTGAACAGGGGGTGTATTTACAGTGTCAAATCGAATGGGCATCTTTTAACAATAATTTTGAACAATTTCCTAGAAGTATTCGAAAATTGAGAACTGAATTTATATTTTTTATTATGAGGTTTCGATTGAAAAATTTCAAACTTAGCTTATCAGGGTTAACAGACTATCAGTATGTTTGGTATATTTTTCTGTAATCGACTCCTGCTGAGGTGGGGAAATATAATCCATTGTCGGACAGCTATATTCTCTTTCCCAACAAAGTTCATAGAGCATACATGGAAAATTACAGCTATGCTTTAATTAATCAACTCGCCTTATAAAGGTTGACCACCGGGTATTACCGCAGTATTCAGGCGTGTTCATGCGATCAACCACAGTCAGTTATACCGCCACAGACCGTGGTCCACCTCACATTTGCGGTTACTAGTAGGCTGTATTTGTCATGCGATGTTTATATGAATTTTATTTTTAAGTTGACATTGTAACCACACCAGAGATGTTTTTGTATTGTTTCAAAATGTCTAGATAGAATTCAGAATTTTTGTGGTCAAAAACAATTAACTTGGTTATCACAGTTAACAAATATTACTGTGGTAAGATTACCAGCGGATACCGCATGTCAACAGGGACTGCATGCTCTAATTAACTATCAGGTTTAACATGTTTATAACTGGATACAGTTCATTTTAAAGGTACTCAGAATTGATTAATTGCCCTAAAATAATGCTAACCACTGTCAACTATAGTATAAAATTGCCCGACATGTGTTGTTTATCAACATATTGTTCTACAAAATTTGGCCTTGTTATCAACAGAAAGCCTCTTGGTTTTAAAGATATCGATCTTCATCTGAAATTTGGTCCGAGACCATCGGCTCGTCGACTGTTTTCTGGGCCACTAATAATTCTTGATCGTGAAAAATAGTATATTTGAAAAATTGATATCTAATAACTCTTCGACTCGAACCAAATATTTTTACACCCCCCCCCCAAGTCACAAATAAATAGTAATTGATGGGGCACTTAATCGGAGTATGCATCTTTGAATTCAAATACAGTTTAAAGATGCATATTCCGATTAAGTGCCTCTCAATTACTATTTACATGTATATGGATCCCGGGGTCAAAAATATTTGAATAAAGTCGAGGAACCCACCTACATGTATCAAAGCTCAGAGTCATTAGATATCGATTTTTGAAATCTTAATATTTTTAACAATCGAGACTTATTAGTGGCCCAGAAAAATTTCGTGAGCCGAGTCCGACGGTCTCAGACCAAATTGGGGATGAAGATGGATAACTCTAAATCAAGAGGCTTTGTGTTGATAATAAGGCCAAACTTCATCGAACAACATGTTGATACATATCATGTATTGGGCAATTTTATACTATGCATGTAGTTGACAGTGGTTAGCATTATTTTTGGGCAATTAATCTATTCTGATAACTGAAGCAGCATTTCTAAAAATGTTGTTGTTGTTGGAATCTGATTATATGGGAACCATCGAATCTGATTGAGCACCTTTAATAGTTAGCTATGTGAGTTAATACACATAATAGGCATTTAAACTTTGAAAATTGCAGGTTTTGCTCTAAGTTTACACATTCTCATCTTAAAAAATTACTTGATTTCCTGTATCACAATACACATGATATGATACGTGTATCATTGATAGTGTATCCCAGTACAATGCATGGATTCGCTATGAATCATTTCAGTCTCACAAAAAATGGGAACTGCAGTTATCTCTCATTGATTTTAACTCAATAACCACATAGTAAATTGGAAGTTTTCCATGGAAATTGGTGTTGTCGATTAGTCTACTTCGACTTGATTTTTTATTGTCGATTAGTCAACTATGAAAAACCCAAGCCATTTCAACACTAATGCAGTATACGCTGGTATTAAATCTTACTGCAGTAATATTTTTGTTAACAAGTGAATTACCGCAGTGTTTGAACCGTGGTACACCACATTAATATTTATCATGACTGCCTTTCAGCTAGATCATTTTTTACAGTACTTACCATGTACATGTACCGTATGTTCTATTTGGGGATAGACCACTATATGTCACTTTGTGGGTTTAGTTTATAGAATTGGTGAAGTTGCACACTGCATCACTGCCTACCTCATTTGCAGCCTCTCATTGCAAATTGAGGTATCTTAATACATTTACATGTGTATAGTTCCTCAGTGCAATTTGGCTTTTTGTATGAAAACCAAAAATCGATAAGTCCATACAATGGGGACAATTTGATTGACATTTAAAGCAGAAATATAGCTTGGACCAATTCAAGGGTCACAAAACCATTACCTCATTCATGTACATCATTACATGTACCTCAATCATATTTATGATGATTGAATGACAGTGCGTTAGTCCGAGTGTTCGTTACTAGTAGTCTGATGGGTTCAATTGTCAAGAAGTTCAATAGTTTGAGGGTTCAATAGTCCAAAGGTTCAATGTTACCCGGGTTGAGAGTATCAATTACTGTCGTACAAATTATTTACTTGAGACATTAACATGTATTGTCGATATACATGTACATAATGCATGTTTTATCCAATTGATATTTTACGAATACATCTACTCACAAGCCCCTGGAAAAAAATACAATAATACCAATATAGACTATACCAGTGACTGGTGTAGCCTATATTGGTATTTCCCCAGGGGCCTGTGCATGTAGATGTACTGATAGATGCTTCAGGGAAGATATTTTGTGTATAATTGGGTGTCTACTATGTTACCTACATGTACACGTAACTGTTGCTATAAACAGGGCATGAAGATTACAACTTGGGAGACTATTATTATTGCAGCCTCTTATTGCAAATGGGGGCCTCTTGGACCGTCTTGGTACATTTACATGTACTGGTACATCTGTATAGTCCTTCATTGCAATTTGGATGAAAAAAAAAATCAGTAAGTCGATACAATTGGAACAATTTGAATGACATTTACTAGTAAAGCAGAAAAATTACTTGGGCCAATTCCCGAGGTCACATAACCATTAACTCAATCATGTACAGTGCGCTAGTCAGAGTGTTCATTTCTAGTAGTTCGATGGGTTCGATTGTCAGGAAGTTCAATAGTCTGAGTGTTCAAATGGTCCAAGGTTCAATTGATGGTACCCGGGTTTGAAAGAATCGATTGTGTTTTACAACACATTAATTTAGTCAGTTATATACATGTATGGTAATAGTATTACCCTCATACAAAATAAATTACTCGAGACATAACATGTATTGCCCATAAAAATGTACACAAATTAATGCAATATTTATGCAATTGATAGTTTACGCATACATGTACTGATGCTTTTGGGAAGATTTTTGTGTGTAAATGGGTGTCTATAATTATACCTGACCTGACTGCCTCGCTATAAACTGGGCATGAAGATTACAAATTTTGAGACAATGTACACTCTATAATAACCAAACACCCAGGTTATCAGACTTTTGGACTAATGCACAGTACCCATAATTTCCACTTGGATCCCACATATTTAAGGATAAACAAATTGTTAGGTGAATCAGCTACATGTACATGTACAGGTACATGTATTAGTAAATGAAGTAAATTGAAAACATTGATGCACAATTTTCAGGCGGTATGCATGATTCATATCTCTCTGCTAATTTGGTAGTCAGGATTCATTTGCGCAGTTTAACCGGTATTCCGGTATTCAGGATTCAGCAAAAAGGCCGGTTTGCAGCTTTTCTAGCACAAAATTAATTTTGTTTTACTATTTTCCAGCCCAAATGACATTTATGATGTAATTCAGTCTATTATCTATTTGTATGTAGAACTTCAGCAAATACTAGTACTTGTATATGAAAACTATATTATTAGTGTAATATTAGTTTTCATTCAATATTTTCTTACTTGTAACTGGTACGCATGATTAAACCTTTTACATTAACTGGTATTGGGGGGGGGCGGTGACACCTTCCATACTGGTCTATTCAATTGTGATTGGCCTTTATGAGGTTGTTACCCCCCCCCCCCCTACCACCCATGATTACTGAATACCAGTTAACAGTTTTCTCACATTTGCTGAAATAGTATCCAAAACATCAACATATCAAGAGGTATTAGGCTGAACTAGATAAAAATATATCACTTGGGTCTGTTTAGGCTGGATAATACTCAAAATTTGTATAATTTTCTGCTATTATATCTGCATACTAGCCTTTTTGCTGAATCCTGAATGCCGGTTATATTGCCGTGTGAAATCCTAGTACCAGATAACATTGGGTATGTATATAGCATACCACCTGAAAATGGCCTGAATGTCGCATACCAAAGCGGGGTGGGGGTGTGTGTGTGACACCCTCCTTGATCATAGTCTGTAATATACAGGGTATGTTAACTGTTTCGAGTTGGTGCAATTTATGTGATTGTTTAATCTCTACCATATGAATACTGTTTATAGCACATGTTGCTATCTGATCAATTGCTACTGATATAAAAAAGGATAAAGATGGTGTGTCTCTTTCCCAAATATGCTGTTTACATGTACATTTGGGGGTTTATGAGTCAGATAATAACAGACAACATGTCCTAACACCAAGAAATAATAATAATAATATATAGTATTTGTATAGCGCCTCATCCCTGATGTAGCTCGAAAAATGTGTTCTTATGAACCAGGACAAAATATGGATATTTCTGGAGCATTACAGCATACCATTACAAATCTATATTTTTAAGCAGTAAGATAATGACATGAAACATGTCCTTAGACTAAGAAATAATGATTTTTTGGTATACATACGGTATGTATTTCACATCAGAGATCATGTGTATACTCACATTAGTTTGTCATTCAAAGGGAGAAACCCATTTAGAAAGTTTAAATGAGACAAAACTACCTCACTGTAGATGTAGTTGCAAGGTACATGTATACTGGTAAATGCCATTGGAACTGAAATAATGATTTTTGTGTCCACCGGTATGTCATGTACCGGTATACATTGCAACTACATGTACATGTAACTTGACTAACATACCATATACAAGTATGAAGAGGGAATTTGCAAGTGTTTTTTAATCATAATTTTAACCCAACTCTTTATGTATTACATGTGTTTCTATATATGTATTTTATCTTTAGTTAGTTTGTTGATCTTGAATAAACTTGTATTGCTCCACAATCAGTTTCCTTAATGTTCTATTATACTAAAACAACTCCATTGATAACAATACCCCTGCATCCCATCCAAGTCTACTGCATTGCCATCCTCATCATTTCACTCTGGTATCCCCACCCAGGTGTACCTGGGTGTTATTCACCCAGGTGTTCCTTGGTGTTTCCTACCATGTGTATCTTGGTGTTTCCCACCCATTTGTACCTTGGTGTTTTCCTACCCAGGTGTACCTTGGTGTTTCCTTACCTGAGTGTACCTTGGGGTTTCTAACCTAGGTGCATCTCAATGTTTCCACCCAGGTGTACCTTGGTGTTTTCGACCCAGGTGTTTCCCCAGGTGTATATCCCAGGTGTTCTTAAGCAGACTCAACTCAATGATTTACCCTGGTATACCTCAGTATTTTACCCAGGTTTAACCCAAGTGCAACCACCCTGATAAACCCTGGTATTCCAACACTAGGATATAACAGGGCGGTATACCTGGGATACATCTGGGTGAAAATGATGGGGTACACCAGGGTAAAATATAAGCGAGTGGTACCTGCTTAAAATACCTGAGGTATACCCTGGTGGAAACACCCGGGGGAAACCGGGGAAAACACCAAGGTATACCTGGGTGGAAACACTGGGAAATCCACCTGGGTAAGAAAACACCAAGGTACACCGGGGTAAGAAAACACCAAGGTACACCTGGGTTGGAAACATCAAGATACACCTGGGTAGGGAACACCTGGGTAAGAAACACATGGGTGAATAACACCAGATACACCTGGGTTAATCATGGTAAAACACAGGTTTCAGGGGGTCTTGATGGTTGGTGGATGTCTTGGTAGATAGATTTATACCCGGGTTTTGGCCCAAAACACCTGGGTGGATTTACCCGAGTAAATTTTTATATGGGTAAACACGTGTTATTATAATACTACATCATACATTGGTTTTAAAGGCTAATGATTTACTGTGAAGGTGAATACGTGTGGTTATAATACTATAGCATACATTGGTTTTAAAGGATAATGATTTATTGCGATGGTAAACACGTGTTGTTATAATACTATAGCATACATTGATTTAAAGGATAATGATTTATTGTGAGGGTAAACACGTGTGGTTATAATACTATAGCATACATTGGTTTTAAAGGATAATGATTTATTGTGATGGTAAACACATGTTGTTATAATACTATATCATACATTGATTTAAAGGATAATGATTTATTGTGAGGGTAAACACATGTTGTTATAATACTATATCATACATTGGTTTTAAAGGATGATTATTTATTGTGAGGGTAAACACGTGTTGTTATAATACTATATCATACATCGGTTTTAAAGGTTAATGATATATTGTGAGGGTAAACACGTGTTGTTATAATACTATATCATACATCGGTTTTAAAGGTTAATGATATATTGTGAGGGTAAACACGTGTTGTTATAATACTATATCATACATCGGTTTTAAAGGTTAATGATATATTGCGAGGGTAAACACGTGTTGTTATATACTATAACATACATTGGTTTTAAAGGATAATGATTTATTGTGATGGTAAACACATGTTGTTATGATACTATAGCATACATTGGTTTTAAAGGATGATGATTTATTGTGAGGGTAAACACGTGTTGTTATAATACTATATAATACATTGGATTTGAAGGATAAACACGTGTTGTTATAATACTATAGCACACATTGGTTTTAAAGGATAATGATTTAGTGTGAGGGTAAACACACGTTGTTATAATACTATAGCATACATTGATTTAAAGGATACTGATTTATTGTGAGGTAAACACGTGTTGTTATAATACTATAGCATCCATTGGTTTTAAAGGATAAACACGTGTTGTTATAATAATATAGCATACATTGGTTTAAAAGGATAATGATTTATTGTGAGGGTAAACACACGTTGTTATAATACTATAGCATACATTGATTTAAAGGATACTGATTTATTGTGAGGTAAACACGTGTTGTTATAATACTATAGCATACATTGGTTTTAAAGGATAAACACGTGTTGTTATAATAATATAGCATACATTGGTTTAAAAGGATAATGATTTATTGCGATGGTAAACACATGTTGTTATAATACTATAGCATACATTGGATTTAAAGGATAATGATTTATTGTGAGGGTAAATACATGATTTTATAATACTATAGCATACATTGATTTCAAGGATAATGATTTATTGTGAGGGTAAATACGTGTTGTTATAATACTAGCATACATTGGTTTTAAAGGATGATGATTTTGTGAGGGTAAACACGTGTTGTTATAATACTATAGCATACATTGGTTTTAAAGGATAATGATTTATTGTGAGGGTAAACACATGTTGTTATAATACTATAGCATACATTGATTTTAAAGGAAAATGATTTATTGTGAGGGTAAACACATGTTGTTATAATACTATAGCATACATTGATTTAAAGGATAATGATTTATTGTGAGGGTAAACACATGTTGTTATAATACTATAGCATACATTGGTTTTGAAGAATGATGATTTAGTGTGAGGGTAGACACGTGTTGTTATAGTACTATAGCATACATTGGTTTTAAATGATAATGATTTATTGTGAGTGTAAACACATGTTGTTATAATACTATAGCATACATTGATTTTAAAGGATAATGATTTATTGTGAGGGTAAACACATGTTGTTATAATACTATAGTAAATGGGAATAAAATAAAGTAACACCATTTAAGACTCATTTGAGTTTTTAAAAAACACGAGCTTTCGGCTATCTAGTAGCCTTTATCAAGTATGAAGTGAACAAATAGTGAAAAGTATTTGACGTTGAAAGTGTCCCTCGCGATGACGTGCATAACAAGAGTGACGGAAAGCGTCTACGTCGCGCTGCCCCCGAGTGCCGAATTCGGAGGTTCGGAGGTTGTCGATATGACATTAAAGGTAATTCAGGGAAAATATCACGCAGTTTGTCATCATTTTGAAGCACACATTGTAGGTCCTTGGCGATAGTTTTTAGTTTTTGTAAGTTTGGATGAAATGTGACTACCAGTGGTATTTTTGATGGAGTATTCTGATGGTTGTCGTCGGAATTATACTGAAGTAGTTCCACCCTGTCCTTGACAACTGCTTTTTTTATCTCTCTGTTTACAACTCTCTGCTTATATCCCAGGTTGACGAAGTTCTGCTGAAGATGCCCGATTTGTATGTCCCGCGTTTTCGAGTCACTGCATATCCTATTATAACGTAGAGCTTGGCTGTATATGACGGACGATTTAGTGTGATCGGGGTGGAAACTGTTCGGGTTCAGGTAAGTAAATTTGTCCGTAGGTTTGCGATAGACTTTCGTGTTGATGTGGCCGTCTACAATGCTGACAGTAACATCCAAGAAGTTGACAGACTGTTTAGAATGCTCCATTTTGAGATTTATATCAGGGTGTTGGTCATTAAATGCCGCGTGGAATTCCTTCAGTCTATCTTCGCCATGTTCCCAAGTGAAGAAAATATCATCTATGAACCTGTAGTAGTTCGATGGCTTGAGGTCCGATGACTGAAGAAAAGTAGTTTCTAGATTGTCCATGAATATATTAGCGAATTGAGGAGCCATAGGCGTACCCATGGCTGTTCCCTTAATTTGAACGAAATTGTCGCCGTTATACTGGAAATTGTTGTGTGTAAGAACAAACTCTGATAGTTTTAGAGTGACTTCCACTGGGAGAGAAGAGCCGATGGTTGTTCTTTCAATCGCACTTTTGATAGCCGCTAACCCGTTCCTGGTAGGAATATTTGAATATAATGCTTCTACGTCCATAGTTACAAGAATAGTCCCTTTATTGATAAGTATGGTAAACCAATTGTGATGAATGTTAGTGCCCACTAACCCCAACCTCTCACCCACACAGCACCACATAGCATTTTCAAATCACACGATCAGACACCTCGTTTTATGGATAATAATGCGTATCACTTTGGTCAAAATTGGCGCCAAAATTATTGGGAATCAATTTTGGTGCCCCTCTGCCTTTCAGTTCAACCCTGACTCGAATTGACAGATTTAAGCTACACCATTAGACTCCTCATACCATGGGGATGATATTGTATAAGTGTGGTGGCAATCAGCGATTAAACCAATTCTTATCAAATTGAGAATATTTCATCCAATTTCATGTTTCATCCAAACGACAGTAATTTGGAGTCTTTAAATCGCACAATTAGATTCCTTGTATCATGGAGAAGAATATATATCAATATGGTGGAAATCGGGGCTAAAATTAGTTTTATCAATTTTGGTGCCCCTCTCCCCTTCCGTGCATTCCTGACGGGAAAGGCACCACGTTTGGCATATTTAAACAACACCATTAGATTCCTCATATCATGGGAAATATTATATAAAAGTTTCGTGGCAATCGGCGGCAAACATTTTGTCTACCCCTCCCTCTTTTCTGCCCCTGATAACGGCGCCACTTTAGAAATTCTATCCCGCACTATTATCTTTCTCGTAAAAAGTTACCCATAGTAGACCGTTTGATGCCATCTAGAAGGTCCCTCGGCGTTAAACTTAGTTTATCAAATAATTTTGGTGCCCCTGGCCCCTTCCGTGCATCCCTGACTTGAACGGCGCCACTATTGGCATATTTAAACCACACCATCAGATTCCTTATATCATGGTGATGATTATATATAAGTTTCGTAGCAATCGGCGACAATGTTTTTTTTCTGCCCCCTCCCCCTTCTCTGCCCATGACAACAACGGCGTCACTTTAGAAAATCCTAATCCTCACCATTATCTTTCTCGTAAAAAGTTACCTCTAGTAGACCCCTTTGGTGCCATGTAGATGGTCCCCTGTTAATTTCTATACAACACAGACAGACAGACATTCGCAAATACAGATACAGATAGAAGATGTTATCAGTGCATTTCTTTTCATCGGAGAGTTAGTGTTCTTTAATTTCTAACTTAATTGGTATGTAAAATTTATAAGTCAGGGGATGGGTAAAAAAATACACATGTAGTTTCAGACACGTAGGCGATTTTTTCATTGTGACATCTCTTGGCACCTACCAGGTATTGTTTTAATTCAATTTTTTTTTTTGTCAAATTTTATAATGATTTGGCTATTAAAGTGATGTGAAACACTCCGGTAGGGTGATCAAATAGAAGTGGAAAATAATCTTGCTCAAAGTTGTTATTTTTAATGAATATTAATCCAAATTGACAACACATACTGCTACTGTCATTCTTATGTATTAATTAAATGTAATGACTCGATCTCGATGGCGAAATCATTTGTTTTAGTTTATAGCCAATAGTTGCGTTCTGAATCGAGATGTAAATATTTTCAATTGAGCATAGATCAGACGATGTTTCTATGTAGTGGTATGGTCAATTTCCTTGAAATTATCGCCGATGTTAGTAGAATGCTACATTCCCCAGGTTGGCATAGCACCTAATTTATCAGTTTCACACTCTCGAACAAGTCCATAATATGTCTTTAAAGTCTTCAAAACTTTGTTTTAGTTTGCGCAAAAAAAATGCTTTTGGACATCCACCCACCGCCACCTACGTGTCTGGTACTTTTTCTGACACATTCTTGTTATATATTGTTAGGAATAGCTATATAATTGAGTCATTCTCCTTCACACACATTCGCAGTTCAGTTATTCAAAATATATTAATTTTATAATTTTATTTGACAAAAGCCCAGTATCTGGACATAGAAACAGGTTAGGGTAGACACCTTTAAGATACAGATGTAGGGTAGGTAGGGAGACCCCAAACACAATATTTTTTATTTGGCCTAATCATCAAATAATCAAACTTACTGGTCAAATGTAGGAATATTAAATGAACATTGACACCCCCTGATCTGTATATGATAAAGCTTGATTAGTAAAACAATTGAAATCACTATCTGAATAACTAGACTATGTATGTTGCAATCATGAAAATCACTCATCTGCTGAGTAATATTAGCATATACATAACAAGAGCTGTCACTGATATCATTAGACCAAATCTTCTGTCCACAACAGCTTTGGGAATTATGGTTTTGGACCGAGTCTCGTTAATCTACTACAACAGACTTTCATTGAAAAACTTACATGCACATGCCAGGAGCCGGGCAATCACGCGAACCCCTGAATATGATTACTTATCTGACATTAAATAAAAAGGATAAAGTGATGATACGATTGTTTAATATATTATTTAAATCACGTACCTGTACATAACTGATAGCATGACAATGAGAATTATCTGGAAAACAAGGCCTTGTTTACATATAAATATCATTGCTTTGACATGGAATGGACCTCTGGTATCATCATGCATGGGGAAAGGCTACACTCTAACAGGGCGGGTCTCTGTCCAAAACAACATAAACCCAGCCGATATTTCGCGCTGTTGTGGATGGAGAAGACTTGGTCTATGATATCGTATGTCAAATCAAGTCTATGTACTTACTCATTGCCACCAATAAACCCAACTGTGTGGCTGTAATTATTAATGACATGCATTTTGCCATCAAAGACATGAACCGATAGCGGCCAAGGGTTTCTCAAGTCTATGTGTTTCACATTGCCTACATCAATATTCATTTCAGAAAGCAAATAAGAAATTACATGTTCATCAAACATTTGTATGTCCAGATCTTTCACTACACAATATTTCATGTCATTCCAAACAAATATTAATTTCACAATGGCCCAATTGGTAAGCTATATGGAGACTGGTCACAATTTCTTACAATAACACATCCTATTCGGTACTCAATACCATGAATCATTGCATACTTTGTTTCATAGACCAGACACTCATTTGTGACGCTTCAAACCCGTATGCACCGTGCAACGACTCCACTCCCTTCCATCACATTCGACAATATAATGTTCTAGTGTTCTAACTGGATCTCATCCAATTGGCCTGGCGGGTTTCTTCGAAAATGAGGGCAACCTTGGTTTACATAAATGTCTGTATTTAAGAAACCCGCGAGACCACATGCCACACTCCCTCGGGTCCGTCAAAGAAGAGCATAGACATATGTCTGCTGTATATTAACAATCACATTTAATCGTTGACATAACCGGAGTTGACACAATACATATTATGATGGGTCAGCAGGAAGACAGCCACGAATGAGGTTATGGAACCCCAGGCTGAGTGCACCCCATTTGGGAGTCAGCATGATGTGGACTGTCATATATCCATATCTTGCTGACCCTCAACTGGGCAAGTAACTGATCTTATGCACTTGATGATTCAATCCTATGTATGATTAATTTTTTATCTCCTGTATTATTGTATAATGAATGCACTTTTGCCAATAAATTATCTATATCTATCTATATCATTGTCATGAACTCTCAGATATGTGTTGATTTCTCCTGTCAGTGTCGTATCGTATCCAACAGGTTAACTTCTTCGCCTGGTCCTATGATGTCCCCGGAATATAAATAGTTGATGTTCCTCTGACCATTTTTACCAAGTTGTGAATGACACATGTTTGTTAGAACATGTTTTGACAACATGTTTGAAACAGTTCCAATGCAACTTCTGATGAAGGCATGCTTTCCTTCAAAACGCATGCACTAATGATGTCGCAATGTGCCAAACAGCAGTAGTTGTCGTGGAAGAAGAAGCAAGTAGTGCATCTGTGATATAATGCGTGCACTGTAAAGATTTGTTGTCAATAACATATCCCTATAGAAGTAACTTCAGTTCATATGGTATCACACCTTCCAGAAATATGTGCATCGGGTCCTGGAGAAATCCAGCAGATATATCAAACTTTGGAATGTCGCACAAGAAGCTTCGTTCATTTATGTTCCACTGTTTGCTCCAGTATTTTCTGGATCTCTTTGTCAAATTTGAGTCCTCCATATCTTTGCATCTATCAATGTGTCCATCGTGTGTTCTCAGAATATTCTCATCTTCATGGACTAACACTTTGATTACACTTTGTTTGGCATTACAGTTTATACAAGGACGCTCAGCTGGTGTATCTATACATACCGCTAATAATCCACCTTTTATAGTACACTCTTCACCATGTATGTTCATCTTTATACCCTTTTCCAAGTTTTTTTCAGATTTGAAGTAAAATCTTCCAAAAGCTTAGAAACGTCCACTTTACGCAAATTCTTTGTCCTTGCCACTGCCAGTAACTGAATACTTTGTAGTTTTGACCTGAATTGCGGTGGAATATTTGCCAGGGTGAAATAGAACGCAGATTCCTTATGTATCTTGTATGCGTTCCAATTGGATTAACTAGTTCAAAGTCATCTGTGTATATAATTATTTGTGAGGCCTTTGGATTTCCTCTGAATATGTCATGGTTCATGCAATAGTTGCCATCACAGAAATCCCTCATCATACCATCCATTCTATTGTGCGATACCTGAAGACTATGCCAGATTTCGGGTAGTGACAAGAAAGCTTTTAGGTTATCATAAAATGGAGCAACATACCCATTCATATAATTATGACAGCTGGATTGATTATTCTTTCTGACCATCTTTTGTCCAAGAATAACTTTTGTGGATTGTATGTAGTTGAAATGTTTTTTTGTAGAACATATGACGTTTGAATGTTGTATCCAATCCATCAAAACATGTTGTATTCCCATCACGAAGTTGACCAAGTTCAGACCGATTGCCTAACACGTGTTGCTTATAAAAAAACAAGTGATATTGAAGGAGTTTAGGAGTAGTAGAAACTATTTCTTTGCAATGCATTTTGTGTCATCCTGTGTTGAGTCTCGAGTGACAACAGGAAAGCCGCATTGAACATATTAATCGAAAACACACTTCCATCTTGATCTGTTGAGATGTTACTGGATTGAATAGTTTCTTCAAATATATCATTCTACAGGTCAACGTTCTAAATAATTCTTTTTTTTTTGTATTTCAATTCCACTCCCATTTCACAAAGTGTTTATCAAACCGTATCAGACACATCAGATGGCTTAGGAAACGGAAGAGTACAACAGGACATGCGCATTTGGCCTCATGTGAAGGTGAGTATTATTATCCACTCTTTGTCATATGTATTCCAGAAAATAAATGAAATTTTCATTTCTGAATGGTTACAAGTATTTGAAGAAGCCGAACTAATTCAAATTTAAAGTCGATTTGATTATTAATGCTGACAAAACAGGTCATATGAATTTATTTTTGAACTAAAATTTTAAAACTTAATTTTGGATGATTAAGGGATAGAAATTATGTGGTATGGAATGCTATTTTGATATGATAATTGAAGTTGTGATCTCTGTTGCAAGCATTTCTAAAATTAAACTGTGAATTGCAGTAAATATCAATGATATATAGTCTGAGCAGCCACTGACAATTAGATTATATTTCCAGGTAATGCCGCTGCCTTAAAAAAACCAAATCCAATCAGTTAAATGTTGAGGATTATTCCGACAATGTTCAGGAACTGCAGCGAGCTTGGGCGCAGGACCCATCATCTGGGCATATCAAAGTTCTGATGAAGTCGACCTTCAATAATAGGAGGCCATCGATCAAATCAGAAGCAGGACCTGAACAAATTAGAGAAATTTGTTCAGGTTCCCATGTTTCGGACTTGCTAAATTTGTAAGTATAATTCGGTGTGATTTTCAGCTCAACTTGACAGTCAACATGAGTTATTGCCATCAATTGGCATCTGTCCATCAACAATTTCTATGAGCTTATTTTTAAGTCCTAAAAGCTGGTTTTAATAAAGATATATGTATTTACCAGATGTGTTACAAGATACTTTAAATCAGAGTAGAGTGCAAGTATAAGTTTGGTCATAAGCTGTTCATTTCTGAATCTACATTATGTTTTTGATTATATACAAATGACATTCAAATGGTGTCCTGAATCGAGAAGTCTGTTAATGAACGATTGTTATGTTCCAATGGTAAGATTTAGCGAATATTCTAATACCATGAATGAATAACAATTAAGTAACTACTCGTCCGCGAGTATCCAGTCATCTAAATTTTAATTTTATTGTCACTCAGAATAAGGAATCATGGTTACAGTGGTTAATTTCATAAGTAAGTTCCATTACACCATTGTTTGCTTTGAACATTTCACTGTTGCATTAATCATTGCATTGCATCCTCATAGGTAATCATAGAATTTCTCATGATTCTGGACATCGGCAAGGATTGTCTGGCCATTGCAGATCGGTTGAAGGAAATGATAGAACAATTTGCCACAAAAAGATCACCAAAACCAGAGGTATTGTATGCCACAGCAATTTGCAAATGTATCTCTCTATAACAACAGTTTTATGGGATTTGTTGAATTTCTGAAATAGCATAATTCTGCCTGATTTTAATTATAATTACGTGCGCTCGCGCAACAGTATGGTGATCAGTCAGATTCGTAGGTACGTACGTTGGTGTCACCCTACCGATTTCACTCCATGACGTCACCCTTACGCAGTACATGCCGGCGACGTTACGGCGTAGATTATAGAGTTGATGCCCTTTGCACTGACTTCCGTTACTAGCTCGTTGATATATAAACAAACCAGCGATGTGGCTTTTGTCGAAAATTGACAGTCAGTACATTCGCCATGTATACATGTACTTTCAGAAAATACAAAACACCACAACGTTATACCTCACCAATGTCAGTGTCTCGATATCATTTGACCAAATTTCTTCACATGAAACCGCGACAGACACGGCGTGAAATACATCGCATTGAGTAAACAATTTCCCATTGTTTCAATTCAACTTCAAGATCGCGTTAAAATCAAAACCGCAATTTGTAAGTGGTAAACATCTGAAAAAGACATCAGGTACATGCAGAAACTAATTGTTGTGCATATTTATTTCTATTTGAGGTGGCAATTTTTCATGTTTATCAGTATTTTTAACGATAAGAGCGATGGTAATTGGGGGACTATATTTTATCTAGCGCATTAAATTTAAAATAAAAAGTCGTGAATTGGCTGAGTGTTTTCTATGGCCGCACATTTCGTTGATAATTACGAGCCATTTAATTGTCTACATAACATTTTTAAGTTCGAAGAGCATTAGAATGGGGATAACAGTGTGGTGTTTTGTGATTTCGGAAAGGGACATGGCGAATATACTGTGGCAAATACCCGTTAATGGGCTCCGGCTCCGCCGTCGCCCATTAACTAAATTTGCCACAGTATATTCGCCATGTACCTTTCCGAAATCACAAAACACCACTCTGTTATCCCCTAAATAAAATTATTGAAGACTGTAGTTGTCTTTTTTTGCTAACATTAAATTAAATTAAATAAATTAAGTAAAATACAGTGAAATTATTTTTTTAATTATTTTTTATTACATTTTTGCGCACGTTGGCATCTCTCTGAGTGCATTCTAGTTTTATTTGGTGGTGATCAGCATATACCCACATAATTGTTACGTCCATTAAATTTACAAGAGTTATGGCCCTTGGTTGGAAATAACGTTGAATTGGCATTGAATACTCTCCATACTGGGCGTCAGGGGCATACATGTATATCACACTCTGAATATCACTTGTAGTAGATTGCAAATTAAATGTGCATATTGGTGAAATTGAAAATATTGGGCACTTTTCAGAATATAATTGAATCGTGAAAAACAACGTTGAAGACCTCAACATTTCAGTTCACTAACTTATTCATTTCTATGCAGGGTACGGAGTCAGCAGTATTTCTGAAGGTAGGAGACCAGCTATAACCGAGGGAAGGGCCTGAAGTCAAAATCTGTGCTATGTGTGAAGGAGGTAATAACTGATATATATGACATTTCAGATTCATTGATTCAGATGGAGTAACTGAATTATTATAGCGATGAAACATTTATTCCAAATTTCAAATCTAAAAGTGACTTTGTGAGCGATTTTTGTTTTGCGTCTCTTACAATTATGGAATTTCTCCATGGTTCGATGTCTATTGCGATATTTGCTCACAAATTTCATAGTCTCAAGCTTGGACCACCCCTATACTGTGAACTCCATTATTGAGGAACAAGTATTAACAACAAAATATATTCCATGCCTTGTTTGTTTAATATTATTATGTCAGAACACACAAAATTTCCTGTTTTTTACCAATGGAATATTATCTCTTCGTTTAAGCTGAAGTAGAAATTAATGTCATTTTTGCGAAAACCCTGTGCCAAAGTATTCCCAAGTCTCCCATAGGGAGACCCATATAGGAGACATTGGCCTATCAATATTTCCCTTCACCTTGTCAGCCTGAGCATTCTCTTATATATGCTATGCTTCCCATGCATGGGAGACTCTCATATATAAGAGAATGCAGTTGCATATGATCTTTAATGCTGCACCAGCGGAGCTCCTGTCATGAAAGGATTAAAGCACATTGGGGCATGTGACTTGTATTGATGCAGGTCTATGAATTTTTCTAACCCACGCTGTTATTTTCAGGATGTTATGGCATCACAAGTCGAGGCTGCGACTGAATCGGAGAAAGGCTCTGCTTCAAAACTAGTGCCAATGATCGCCAACGGGAATTTGGAAGAAGCTGTGGTTGTTGGGGACGGTGTAAAGGTGCTTTCACAATCCACGGATATATATAGGGGTGTACTTGCACTCATTGGACCATATTATGCTGCTGATTTATCATATCCTAAAGTATATCAGTCCATTCTTGGATTACTTCAGCAATTTATATTGAAGGATCAATATACACAAGAGAGATCCGCAAACTTAACAAAATTCTTAAAAAAAATATGAAAATGAGCTGACTTTGAAATAAAACTGACTGTTCACAGGCTGCAATTCATACAATCCACTTTCGATGACTGGTTCGACATCTTGTGGCCAGAAAAAAGTAGCGAGTCAGTTTTCTGTTGATTACTAGTGTTGCGATATATACCACAGTATGTAGTTTATCAGTTAGTTGTGTTAATCGTGCATAGCATGTGGAATTCCCATTGTTCAAAATGAGGCAGAGAACACGAATAAAGCTACACTCCCTTCTCAATATAAACAAGTAATTTATATTTCTGGGATTTATACACATGACACGAGTGATTAAATCACATACTTGAATGCGAGACATTCTTCACCAAGTTTTCCATCAGCATATCCTAATGTTGTTATGCACTCAGTAAATTTGTGAAGTTTAATACCATTGCTAAATTGTATGGCAGTCCGATCATTGTCGGTGTATTCTTGTGAGGAAAAACCATTCTAACTGATCAACATAACTTGTCAATTCTTGAGAAAGAGAACAAGACATTCAAAAAGTTTGTACTTTTGATATCTGGTTCAGCATTATATCACAAAGAGGAACCTGAATGTATCAATTGCAACCTGTGGTGTTATCTATTGAATTACCATGCCCATGTGCAATTACTAAACCAACCAAGTCTTCTCGGTCCACAACAGCGTTGGATGTCGGTCAGATTGATGCTGTTTTTGGACAGAGTTCAGCACCGTTACTCTTCTATAACAGACTTTATGTCCCGAATAGTGGGAGGGATTTATCTTGCTTGTATGTCTTTGATTAGGTCCGATGGACACTGTATCATCACTTTACCTTTTTTCTATCACGATAAATGATATATTATTTTGAAGACAGATTAATCTCAGACATGTCAGATGATTAACCACATTCAGGGATTCATTAGAATGCCCGGAGTAAATGTAGTATGTCTTGTATAGAAGAGTAATGTAACTGGACTTGGTCCAAAACAACATCAACCATACTAACATTATTGACCTTGTAAGATAGTGCATTCTCTTATATATGTGAGGCTCCCTATGGGAGACTCACATCTATAAGAGAATGCACTGGCATATAATCTTAAATGCAGCACCAGCGCAGCTCCTTTCGTGAAATGTTTAACTATAAATATACATTAGGGTTTCGAACGGGTCCTGTTTCAAAAAGTCCAAATTGAAAATTTCACCAATATCTCTAATCCACAAATTTGCCATTTATATATGTAAGCAATGTTGTTTCGATGCATCTCTGGTCATATAGAAGTGTCAGATGCTGAACAAAATACTGTACAAAGTATGTTAAAATATGACACTTCTATTCGCCCATTCACATGTTATATACCTCTTTAGTGCATTCTAGATGCAAAATTTATTTTAATTTTGCATATTATATGCAACCTTAGATGGCATGATCTGTCTGACAACATTGCCTTCTAGGATATGCACGCTAAGTGCAAATCAAGATATATTGAGTGATAATTTTAAAGTAAATGGTGTAAATTTTGCACCAAATCATCAGTATATATGGTAGTCTTCGTGCTGTGAGAGTGTCAAGTGGCCCTCATCAAAATAATCATGAATTGTAAAAGTCATTATAGGCATTGAAGTTTGTTCCAGAAATATTCATATTTGTTCAAATCGCCATCAACCGAAGGAATATTAAAATATATATAGTTGTGTTCATATACCAAACATAATCAGCGCGTAAATAATATATTGTTCTCAAGACGTACGATGGTGTACGTAAACAAGAACCTTCTCGTTTTACAGCAGTTTTGCTTCTGTTTACACAACACAGCGCAATTCTATTGGTTAATCACACACAAATTATATAAACGCTCTTTATTATTTCCATATCAGGAAAACAGTAAGAAATAATGCTCTTTATGTTTACCATATCCGGATCTAAACAAAAGCCAGGTTATGTAACGTTTTTTTTTTGCTTTTGTTTACATAACAAAGGAAACACATTTTGACAATAACATACTGTTTATGCTATTTTTTCTGATTGGTATAAGAACAAAGTCTATATTTTACTATTCTTTCTGTTTATGGCGGTTTTTGACGGAGGTGAATATATTAACAACATACCTACTGCCAACGCCGCCCGAATCTTTTATAATATTTTCAATTGCATTTTCCTCCCACTGGGTGATGTGGGAATAATTCAACTTAATCCTTTGTGGAGAATATGCCACCAAGATTTAGAAATTTTGCGAAGTTCAATAATGCGCATGTCAAATTATATTTCGGTATTTGACTTCTTCGGGTTCACGAAGATTTGGTTTTTTGTGTAGATGTTTTAACACATTGATCCCATACATTGTAAATGTAGTCTGCCAATCGTGGGTTTGTTTGATTTTCATATGCAACTATTCGTGGTGTTCCCGATTAATTCATGTGCATGATTGGTAAACTGAGCACATACCCTATAGTTGGGTTCATAAGCCAGCTAATGTAGTGTGTTTTTTGCAAATATTTCCTTCAAACTCTCTTATCGACCTACCTCAAAAAATATTTTAATGTTTTTAAAACCGCTTTTAAAAATTGGATCTCTTATATTGTGAGGGTATGATCATGTGTTCTAGTACTACATGTATAGCCACATATTGGTTATAGATTATAATGATTTTCCCCTTCAATTTTCTAGTTTGAAATTGAGATTTTATTTCAATTCCTCCTTAACATTCTTACAGCCATTACATTTTACTGGCATGCAATTAAATAAATTAATTATGTCACTTGTATTCTTTTTTGTTGCAATATACATGAGAGGTATATAGTTTCAATTTTGGCATTTGGTACTACTTTTCTCCATTTTACACAAAAAAACATAATAACATGTTATATCCTTTGTATATTACCAGAAGTATGTTCAATTGAAATCTGTATGCGCTCAATGTATATTATGTTTTACAGTTTATGATTACAAATTAATAATCATGTATAGAAACTAAACACCTGGTTGTGTTTATAAAGTGGGACAAGCCATATACACCTGGATCCATTTATTTAATAAACATATTGAGGTGTTTACTTTCTAAACACCGTGTTTAGTTAACCCTAAACACCTCGTTTATTATCTAAACATTTGACGTGTTTAGTTACTTAAACACCTAATTGTTTATTTATCTAAACACATGCATGTGTAAAGTTTACCTAAACACCTCGTTTATTTATCTAAACACATGCATGTGTTTGGTTAACGAAAACACCCCATTTAGATTATAAACACCTCGTTTAGCATGCACACATGATAATGTGTTTATAAAGTGGGACAAACAAGTGTTTAGCTTTGTGTGTAGAAGTTAAACACTTGTTTTTTCAGTGAAGGATGTACCGGTCTTGCTTGGAGACACTATAACATTATTCGTGTGTTGTATAACATACGGGTAAGAACATGGGATCTGAAAGAGACACACATTACTTTTCCCATCAAATATATATGTAAATGAATATAGTGGGGCATATGCCGTCTCACCAATTAATCATCATAGGTTTATTGTGATGGTGTCTACCTTACTAGGACAATATATCATATCGTAATAGTGGATTTGCGAAAGGTCTCTATTTTATGAACAATGCTGGCGGCGGAATGTGGCCGCCACGAATTCCATCCAACCATGATAGACACATGACGCCGAACATAAACCGTCGAATTGCATTAGCACATCGGTGAAAGTGTAGAGCCCAAATAAACAGCGACTTTCCAACCTCACTGGATTCGTCGTTCGCACTTTTCTTTGCTTCTGATCACCTGATTGGCGAGATACCTTGATCCGAGCGCTCGTAACGATCGCGTACTCGACGTTAAGAAACAGTCTCTCGATGACATCATTCAATATGCGAATGTTGGCATGAAAGTCTCCGACTGGCAAAGGCCTGACTGAATAGGTCTCGTTATCGAGATGATAACATAACGTACCAATATGATCGACTGCAAACGTTAGCAATTCTTTGGTCAATTTAATCAACAGTCTGTCGATATTTTCATCGCACCGATTGCTGCTTACGCGGCGGTAACCATGTGATTTAGGTGACGTACCACGTAACACTTGGTTGGCAACGATGTTCCCGTATATTTGTAACTTGGTAATTATATCATTGATGAAAGCTACCCATTTAATCATAATGTTTTCCGATTTTCGCATTCCTCTTCTGACAGCACGACCGCCTTCTCTATTCTTATCTGTCGATTTTATCACGAAGAACTCTTCTAAAGGTACTTCAGCGGAACTGACAAAGGTAGAAACAAATTCGACAAATTCATTGTATTTATAAGAGTCCAGTTGTCCAAAATACACCAAAAAAATGTCAACGGTATCATTAAATGACTTAAGCAATGATTTAATTTTGTCTACATGCTGGCGTCTGACCACATGGATTGGCCACATCATCATTACAGATTCTGATATTCGTTGTTTCAATACATTGTGAGATACAACCCCGGTTCCATACACGACTTCTGCTGATTCCAGGATGTTCCCGATATTAGACATATAAATCGTCCGCATACTAGCAGGGTTTGGTTTAGAGAGTAGTCTGCTTGTAACATCAATTATATTAACAGCGAGATCCAGCCGTGCGTTTGATGTTATTCCCGCGATATCATCCATGATAAGACACAACCCGAGTAAAGACCATAGACGCCTGCGGACATATATTAGATCAGATTCCGAGACCCCGACCAACAAGTTCATTTCAGGAACAAAATAATGAGGCAGGAATCTTTCTTTTAAATAGTGATCAAGTCGCTTTAATATATCTACTACTGGGAAGTCATTTTTCCAGAATCGAGCGTCCGTCTTCTCAAAATACCAGAGAGCGGACGTCTTCAGATGGTAGGATGTCAACACTTCCCGGCCAAAATCGATGGTGTGTCCGATTAACTTCAAAAACCTTATACTCAGTATCTGGTGAACGGACATCGTTCTCAACAGCACGACTTCTGCCTTGGCAAATGACAAACAGAAATCGTGCTCACGGTCCGGGCACGAGGGCGCAGGTCGTGCCGCAAGGTGGAAATTCCCCGTGCTTATCAGCGATATGGTGTCATCGGATGGCCAAGACCGGTCGCGTGCAGCGAATGAGCGAACTATGTGTGGTGTTCCGCTGATTCTCAGCTGTGGAACAATATCCATGGAGCTGTATCGTCCAGTGTATATTTTACCAACCTTCGAGTATCCAGAGAGTCCACTAAACTCAGTTTCTCCAAATATCTCTTCACTCATGTCTCTGACAGGATCAGCCCGCACGTATTCCCCGTCATCCACGAGGACGCAAGGTACGAGCCCTGCTAACCCCTCAGTAGGTATTCGGACATAACACGGGAGGTCATGTCGGTATCTCAACTTGGATTCATCTATTATAATGTTTCGAGGTTCGATTAGAATATCTAGGTCGCTTCCTGTAATAGCCACGCCGCTCGCGATGCTCCCTACTAATGTCATCTTATAACGAGCAGACGATTGATGTGCCGTATGTCTACTGCCATACCCATGAAACAGAAGCCGGTTATATTCTGGAGATAACTCATCTGAGTCATCACTGCACCGACTTCGGGACGAGGACGCCATAATTAATAAATGAACACCTTAGTATGACGTGTGTCGATTTCGAGCCGATGGTGTCAATATGGTGTCCTCGGGATTTAGCTTGAGACTTCACAGTGTGCATGTTCGTATTGTCTTTTAACCATCCATATTATGCTAAGTCCAGAAAATAATTTATTGAAATATCGTTCGGGTATATGATTTCTGGACCACGAATCCACAGGCTTTAAGTCGATTCCTTTGTGTTATAGTAAACAACTGCGATTTCTCATTTCTCAGGTTTTGTTCTATATATATATTATGTCGCACAGGAAATCACGACAAACGCCGTTTCATCAAATATTTCTCAAAGAGGGCGTGTTTTTCGTCGTTGCTTCTTATTGTGGTACTGTCGTAAGTCCGGAGCACAGCTATAGTTATATTTACCCTGAATGTGGCCTGTAACAAAATATGTCCATCAGCGATTGTGACACACTTGCATTAACACGCCATCTTGTATTTTTAATTCACAGGAAATTAATGTGGCATGTGGTGTCATACTTAGTGGTCAGATAAGGGTGTAAATCCTTAAGCAATCAGGTTCTTGTTCGGAGTAGTCAAATTACCAATGTCGGCTTTGGTAGATACGAGTTTCAGTGGTAACAACCCTCCGCGGTCTGTTCGCATTACAAGTAATATTTAGACGCTACCTTCCACCCAGCCTCCAGATCAGCTAGCTATACGGTGGTGTCGATGTGGGACATCTCATATCGTCGACGTTAGTAGGAAACAACATGTCTTTCTGAAACAAAAATCATAGAATCTATAGTGAACATAGCTAGGTTCAGGCACACGTGTGTGTAACTTGTAACGTGTGTTGTCAATGCCAATGACCTGACTCACGTGACCAATCCGCCTACAAAGCCCTACGTGCACACAGTCAAACAGTTCAGAAGTTTTTGTCAAATGTGTGACATTACGAAACGTTTAGCAAAGAGGAATAATTTGATCTATTGCCGCATGAGGGATTAATGCTATACAGGCATGCAATGTGTCTGCACGGAAAGATACTGATTTGAATTAGGAAACGCTCTTCAAATTCTTACAACCGTCAAAAAACTTGTTTCCAATGAATCCAATTACGCACGATGGCGGTGGTGGCACTACGACAGCTTGTTTCTACCAACGGATTATTGATTAATAATCATGCTTCAAGTTCGGCCAATATCTCAAAACGTGCAGGTGGACGTAAATCACATGACTTTTCCCGTCAACTATTTCCATATTAACACCATAGTAACACACGTTGCAAGTTACATGTACGTGAGCCAGAACCTGTCTACTGCCAAATTATGTACATGTAGACTCCCCTAAGAGTGTTTTATCGCACCTTCTGTGGTGATGATGAATAAGGTAAATTGTGGTATCGATAGAGGGCGGGAGAAATAATATTGTATTCACAGGCACAATTGTATGCATTCTGCAGTATTTCGGTATAACTGTGGAGTGTAGAGTAGTTTATGGGAAATATGGATGGCCATATTATACAGCCAAAATTAGAAGCGACAATTGACAGCGAAAATGCTGCAGCTACCGAAAATGTCATATGTATAATACATATCTAATATATATTTGAGGAAAGTGTGTGTGTGTGTGTGTGTGTGTGTGTGTGTGTGTGTGTGTGACCGCGATGGTCTCTAAAACAGCTGGACCGATTTCGACGAAACTTGGTACGGGCACGTAATATCACCCGGGAACCAACATAGGCCCATCCATTTGTTCGTGCGGCGTGACCTTCACCTTAAAAACTCATATCTCCGGATCCACTGAGCCGCAGTGCTAAATTGCCTTACAATTAACGCTCTTTATTAATCCCATCTTCGGGTTGGTTAACCTAAAAACGCTCTTTATCTGTATATGAGGCTGGCGAAGGTTTTGTTGTTCGACGCAACGCTTCGACTTCAGACATTCTTTTTGTTAATTCAGACTGTTGACTGTTTTATAGTTTGTGAATTCAGACTGTTGACTGTTAGTTTACAATGAGCATTTATTTTCCACACCTCGCTTAGTGCGAAGTCCTGTAAAGTTACGCTTCTCGGCCTTTTGGCTAAGATCAAAGTGTAGTATCTGTTCTTCTCAGATCAGCGCCTGATAGGGGACTTCGATGTTGGTTTGAGGAGAATGGTGGACGGAAGAACCACCTTCTAAACATCATTGTCCACAGGCCGAAAGTTTGGTTAATGCTGTGTAACAGACGTTTGGTTTATTTACATTGAAATTGCTTAACTCGATTCTTTTGAAGCTTTATCCTCAATGAGCGTGTGTATATGAGGCCTTCAACCTCTATCTCGGGACGGGTAGTTTGATGCGCTGATCAATTTCGTCACACTTATTTATTTTATAAAAAAAAAAAATCCATGATTGTCTCCATTTAGCTGAGATGGCTTCCAGAATGGCCGAAATTTTGGTTAAAGCCGTGTAACAGACGTTTGGTTTATTTACATTGAAATTGCTTAACTCGATTCTTTTGAAGCTTGGGACGGGTAGTTTGATGCGCTGATCAATTTTGTCACACCGGATGCCCGTGCGGCGTGACCTTGACCTTTAAAATGACCTTGAACCTGTATCTCGGTATCCGCTGGGCCGATTTCCACCATTTTCAGGGTGTTGGTGTAAAAAAAAAACGACTCTACCCCGTCAGGAAGGGTACCCAGCTAGTCTATTATATATTTTGGAACTTCTGTCTGTGTGTATGTATGTTTGTTATAGACTCGAAAACTGTCCGACTGATCCGACTCAAATTTGGTATGCAGGTTTACTTTGATCCTGGAAACAATATGGGCGGGTCCAATTTCACATGCGACAGTGTCCTTGACCTCGCACATATACGCTCATATACACTGAAAACAAATGTTCGTTTTTTAACACTAAAATTGCAACAGATGTTGAACGCGTTCATTGGTTCAATCTTAAACACTTGTGTTCAAATATGTTAACGTTAGCGTTCAAATTTTAAATAACACTGGTGTTCAGATCTTAACGCCAATGTTCAACTTATAACACCTGTGTTCAAAACACCAGTGTTCAATAAAGTTAACACTAGTATTCAACATTTGGACGTCTAATGGTGTTCAGAACGCAAGAAACAGATATTAAACGCTAAATTTGCGTTCAAATGGGCAATGTTGAACACTAATGTTAAGATTTTTGTAATAATTGTGAACGCTGACGTTAGCAGGAGGTAAATACTGATGTTCAACGCAATCATAAACTAGAATGGAATATATTTTATTTATGTACCTCAAGGGGATTAACCGTATACCCTTTTGATGACTGGAACTTCCTGAAATTTTGCGATTACCCTGTGTCAATGCATTCTCTTATATATGCGAGTTCCCCATAGGGAGCCTTGCATATATAATATAACACATTGGCCTAAAACTATTTACCTTCATTGTATGCCTAATCCAGTGCATGCTCTTATATATGGGAGGCTCCCTGTGGACTTGGTGTACATGTGCAATGGATGTACAGACTACAGCACTGCGTATACATTCGATAATTGAGGTGTGCATTCAATTTTGAATGGTTCAAGGATAATTTCCGCATGTTATGCACAAGCGATGCAATCTGATGAATCATTTAACTTTCTAGGCTTGTAATTTGTTAGAACTTTGGCCTAGTTCTAACTGTGGTAATTTAGGAGCCAACTCATGGAAGTGACAGCGAGGTGTTAAAATGTAGAGTTGTTTAATGATAACAAGGTGGTAACAATATGGTCAATATCACCGGAAATGTACATGCATGTTGGTGTGTGCATGGTAGGACAGAGGCCTCCCAAAAGCGTCCTCATCTGACGGTGATATCGAGCCGAGAGATCGAATGATAATGTTAGCGTGGTCAACTGACCACAGGGACATGGCTAGAGGGTCCCCGTTGGGGGGTGTCCACCTTGATATTTCCAACTGCACCCCCTTGAATCAGACCAGAGACAAGGTTTTGCATAATTCCATTTGCACCCCCTCCCTCTTGAATCAGACCAGAGACAAGGTATTGCATTATTCCATTTGCACCCCATTGACTCTGAATCAAACCAAAATACCCCTTGAATCAGACCAAAGGTTTTGCATAATTCCATTCCCTCCTTCACCCATGTGTTCACAGGCCTAATAGCCTATTTATAAACCATGGTTCTATCTACCCGGTATGATAATATTCATATATTTTGAACCTGAAAATTGTACAAATCCTAACATCTAGTGGTCTAACTCCAGACAAATGCACACAACTACGGGCAATAGACCATGCAGGACCATGGTTGTTCGGCCCCGGTGTGAGAAAATTTTGAAAACTAAACAAGAAAATCGCAAAATCCTAGCATCTAGACTGACCTCAAGCTTTCCTAGTTTTGGAAATTTCAAATCTCATACTCTCCCTTAGTTTGGAAATTTTCCAACTGATGACCATTTCAGTGAACAATTTTAACCAAATGTAGTAAAATATTGTTGTCTTAAACTCATTAGCAGTTTTTTATTGGCCACGGGGAGGGACCAGGACACACCGGGTCGACCATGGTTCGGCCCGGTATGCGAACAATTTGAAATCTGAACAAGAAAATCGCTAAATTCTAGCATCTAGACTAGCCTCAAGCATTCTTAGAGTTGGAAATTTCAAACCTGACACCCCGACTTGAGTTGGAAAATTTACAACTGATGACAATTCCAGTGACAATTTTGACCAAATGTAGGACAATATTGTTTTCTTAAATGAACTAGAAGTTTTTGACTGGCCATGGGGGAGGGACCAGGACACAAGCTTTCCACGTGTTGGAAATTTCCAACCTGACACCCCCTATAAGGTTGGACAATTTCTATCTGATGGCCATTTCAGTCCAAAGATTTTACCAAAACAAGGAAACTATGCAAATATTGATCCAAAAACAATAAATTCCCCCCAATAAATTGTTTGAAAATCAAACTACAAGAACATTTTCAACCTATTGTTGGTTTGAAATTTCCAACTAATGTTGTGTCAGGTATGAAATTTCCAACTGTTGTAAATTTTGACCAAAGTTGGGAGGAGGTGAGACAACCCCCCCCCAACCCAACCCCCCCCCCCCCTGTCGACACGTCTCTGACTGGCATAGTTCATGCACATCGAGTGTCCTAGAATAACGACTGTCAGCTCGCTTTGTCCACTCTATCGCGGCATTGGATCACGTATCGGTGTACACTAGTCCATTGTGAAAGCCATTGTTTAGTAACACTGTTGGTCACTATATGCGAAGATTTGACAGCTACATGTATGTCTTCCGAAACCAACATTCACCACAAATTGTTGTTAATTTGAAATCAGCGCCATGGCCGATGCCGAGGCACGAATGTTTTCTCGAGTCAAGAAATCACACTTTCAAAGCCGAACGACAGACAAACTCATTCAGTCATTTGTTCTATACAATTAGATACGCGAGCACAAGAAAAACAACGTATACCATTATTATAATTAAACACAACACAACAATGTATTTCCCTCCAAAAATTACTACGCACAAGAGCACGAAAGGGTAGGTTGTCAAAGTAACACTTCTGCGCATGACAATACTTGCGTTGATTCCTGCAATTAACGGAATCGGCAACGGAACGGACGGCAATGTGAACGCCGATGTCAAGTCATCCTGAACGCATTATTGAACACTGGTGCCTAAATGCCTAGTTTGTTATGTTTAGTGGTATTATATGTGCCATAATTGAAAAATTGTTTTATAGTTCTATTCCGAACAGATCAACGGGAAATACCCTAACGAAAGGTACCGTTTGATACCGGTGTAACACGATAACTCCCCCCCCCTGGGTATCTTCCCCCCCGGGGGGGAACATACCCCGGGGTATCTTCCCCCCCCACCCTGGGTATCTTCCCCCCCCCACTCGTACATTTTTTTTCCCTCACTTATTTTATATTATTATGGTAAGAAATGCCGAGAAAACTATTTAAAAAAAAAAAAATTGTGGTTATTTTGAAGTTTAACCAATAATAGCATAAATATGTCAAAATATTACCTTATGATTCTATCGTTTAATTTGCTTTATATAGTCATGAAATGGCGAGAAATTAACTTTATATGAGAACAATTTGATAGAGTAAGAATTTGGGGTGGGGGGGGAAGATACCCAGGCCGGAGTATCTTCCCCCCCACCCAGCACCTACATATGACAAAAATTAAACATATGATTTTATTGCTTAATTTGCTTTATATATAGTCATGAAATGGCGAGAAATTAACTTTATGTGAGAATAATTTTATTGAGTAAGAATTTGGGGTGTGGGGGGATACCCATGCCTGAGTATCTTCCCCCCCCCCACCCAGCAGCTACATATGACAAAAATTAAACGTATGATTTTATTGCTTTAAATAGTCATGATATGGTCAGAAATTAACTTTTTATGACAAAAAGTTGATAGAGTAGGAATTTGGTGTGGGGGAGAGGGCTGAGTACCCCCACCCCCCCCCCTCACCCAGCAGCAGAATTAAAAAAAATATATATATAAGTTTATCTCGCCATTTCATAACTATATAAAGCAAATTAAGCAATAAAATCATACGTTTAATTTTTGTCATATGTAGGTGCTGGGTGGGAGGGGGGAAGATACTCAGGCCTGGGTATCTCCCCCCCCCACCCCAAATTCTGCTCATATAAAGTTAATTTCTCGCCATTTCATGACTATATAAAGCAAATTAAGCAATAAAATCATACGTTTAATTTTTGTCATATATAGCCGCTGGGTGGGGGGGGGGAGATACTCAGGCCTGGATATTTCCCCCCACCCCAAATTCTTACTCTATTAAATTGTTCTCATATAAAGTTAATTTCTCGCCATTTCATGACAATATAAAGCAAAATAAACGATAAAATTGTAAGGTAATATTTTGACATGTTTATGCTATTGTGAGGGGTTAAGTTAAACTTCAAAATATATATATATTTTGTTTAATAGTTTTCTCGGCATTTCTTACCATAATAATATAAAATAAGTGAGGGAAAAAAAATATATGAGTGGGGGGGGAAGATACCCAGGGCGGGGGGGAAGATACCCAGGGGGGAGATAAACTGTTACACCGGTACTGAACGCCAGTGATTATATTTCAGATGAACATCACTGTTCGTCGACTGAACACCACTGATCAAAGACTGAATACCACTGTTCAGCGTTTGAACACCACCGTTTTATATCTATGTATTTAGACGACTGGTACTTCAACGGTGATGATACCGTTACGATTTAAACACGTCTGTTGTATGAACGCGTTCAATTTAGAACACTTATTTTTGCAGTGTATAGGCATGTTTCTGGAACGATCGAACAATAGTTTTTTTTCTTTGTCCTAATACTTTTCAACGGTGTTCGGTCAGTATTGTTAAACGTTGTCATTTTGAATTAGTAGAGCAATCTCTTATTGTCAATAGGCGCTGTATATTCTGCCCAGACGGAGGCGATCACAAAGAAATTCCTAAATATCCCGGACGAATTCGGGCACATCCGATAGTTGTTATATATTCATGTAATGTGTTTTAACATCATATGTATGTTCATGTAGTTTAATTTATTTATCAGCAATGTGCAAGTGACCATCGAGGTGTGTTGCAATAAACATCTTGTATCTTGTATTCACTCTGTATTTAATTCTTTTGATAATTCCAATGCATGGAACGATGAAAGTTGATACATGATTAATTACAGCAACCCCTGAAATATCATCTCGTGATGGTTCTTTCTATCATTGTCAAATCTCAACTAGAAACTAGTTACATTGCATAGAGAAAAGGCTATTTTAGTCAAGTTTTTATGTTCAAATACTCGACGAATATGATTTTTCCTGGCTGGCGGGCGCGTCTTAGGGTGGATACACACATGCATGTAATCTCTGTAATTATCGTGTATTTGGCGTTTTACATGGATCATACAGACCATGTAATATGTGTTGGTTGACAACCCAATCATTACGGCTATGTTTGACCACCGTGAGTCAAGCTCTGAGCGTGCAGAGAGCCGTTGACTGAACGAAGTCGTCAGGTCACTTAAAATAATTGTTCGCGCGATAACCCAAATGTTGGACTTTCTGTTTAAATCATTGTCAGTCTTCTCTTGATTTTATACAGGTGATGGCACCAGGATTTCCCCAACGCAGGGGCTATGATCCCCAACATGGGGGGCAATATTATCAGGATCTCCTTACGCAGGGGCTATATGATCCCCGACTTGGGGCTATATATGATCCCGATAGCTACCATCGGGCAGGGTGGCTAACTCTGAGCTAGTTAAGTAAAACATATTATATTGTACCTTCTTGCCCAGATTATTCCGGCCGATACATTCAACTAAGTCCCTTAGCGACTTGAAGCTTTAGAAACCCCACTCCAAGCAAGCACCATAGTCGAAAATGTTCTATACCAAGCATGTATACACCAGCTGTGTCGCTTCTGGTGTTCGTATCTTAATAAAATCCCAGATATCACACAGACTTAACTAATTTCCACATCCGTAAGAGAAGACCTGTTTTGGACTGGCCTTAAATGTCTTGATAACAGAGAGACTTCGCTTATGACTACTCACTTGTCTGGCCTGTTAACAATGAACCTCTCGCGCGCAGGTGATCAATGTTGTCAATTATTGGTGAGGCCATGTAAAATACATGTATTTTACATACAGAGATTACATGCATGTGTGTATCCACCCTTAGTCCTAATCATATATAACAAGCCGTTTATCTATAAATTTTGTCATGTTTTGTATGTGAATGAGATAATCATGTGCGACTTTAAAGATCATCAGCAAATTCCATTAATATTTGGTATGTGGATCTTCCACAACAATCAATATCTGGATCGAATTCGAAAACCAGGTTTGTCCGATATCTTTAGGCGACTTATGGCCCTTAGTCAAGTTTTATAGAAATTTTAAGACTTAGCACGATAACACAACCAAACAAACTATTTTTACTAATACCCTCATGTGATTGTTAAAACGATAACCAATTATATATTCTTTTCTGATCTAGTCAGTTTTTTAGACCTCTTGTCATTGCATTTGAGAATAAATTTGAGTTAATGCTTCAAGTTAATGAAACTCCATCCAAAGAATTTTGACAATATTACAGTTCCCGTGCATGCAGTATATTATACTTACGGTCTGGTGAATACTGAACCATAAATATGTACAAAACTTAATCCTATTCCAAGCTTGTATATATGACAAGGTATTGCGTACATGCATTTATAGACCTGGTGACTATGAGATAACGACACTATACATAGACATAAAATGTTTATCTGATTGTCAACATGCTTATAGATAGCATGGGAGAGGCACGTGTGGGGTTTTCCCATGTATTACCTATTACACCGAGGGAGTCACCTCCCTTTTTTTGGTACCCGGGCCTAAGGGCATTTTAATGCGGTATACGCTGTATTCATACACCTATATTAACTGTAACTCGGGGTTCATATGTCAAATTTAACTGGTATTCGGGATTCAGGCCATTTTACTGTGGTATAAGCTGTATTAATACACCTATATCAACTGTAACTCGGGATTCATATGTCAAATTTAACTGGTATTCGGGATTCAGGCCATTTTACTGTGGTATAAGCTGTATTAATACACCTATATCAACTGTAACTCGGGATTCATATGTCAAATTTAACTGGTATTCGGGATTCAGGCCATTTTACTGTGGTATAAGCTGTATTAATACCCCTATATCAACTGTAACTCGGGATTCATATGTCAAATTTAACTGGTATTCGGGATTCAGGCCATTTTACTGTGGTATAAGCTGTATTAATACACCTATATCAACTGTAACTCGGGATTCATATGTCAAATTTAACTGGTATTCGGGATTCAGGCCATTTTACTGTGGTATAAGCTGTATTAATACACCTATATCAACTGTAACTCGGGATTCATATGTCAAATTTAACTGGTATTCGGGATTCAGGCCATTTTATTGTGGTATAAGCTGTATTCATACACCTCTATTAACTGTAACTCTGGGTTCATATGTCAAATTTAACTGGTATTCGGGATTCAGGCCATTTTATTGCGGTATACGATGTATTCATACACCTCTATTAACTGTAACTCGGGATTCATATGTCAAATTTAACTGGTATTCGCGATTCAGGCCACTGTATGCGGTATACGCTGTATTCATACACCTCTATTAACTGTAACTCGGGGTTCATATGTCAAATTTAACTGGTATTCGGGATTCAGGCCATTTTAATGTGGTATACGCTGTATTCATACACCTCTATTAACTGTAACTCGGGGTTCATATGTCAAATTTAACTGGTATTAGGGATTCAGGCCACTTCAATGCGGTATACGCTGTATTAATACACCTCTATTAACTGTAACTCGGGGTTCATATGCCAAATTTAACTGGTATTCGGGACTCATGCCATTTTAATGCGGTATACGCTGTATTAATACACCTCTATTAACTGTAACTCGGGGTTCATATGTCGAATTTAACTGGTATTCGGGATTCATGCCATTTTAATGCGGTATACGTTGTATTAATACACCTCTATTAACTGGTATTCGGGATTCAGGCCATTTTAATGCGGTATACGCTGTACTCATACACCTCTATTAACTGTAACTCAGGGTTCATATGTCAACTGATATTCGGGATTCAACAAAAGGGTTGGTATGCGGATTTTATACCACAAATTAAATACATTTTGATTAATTTCCAGCCCAAGTGACATATGTTGATGTAATTCAGTCTAATACCTCTTGATATGTGGAAGTTATTCATGATACTACTTCAGAAAATGTGTGAAAATACATGAACATTGTATGATATTAGACATTATAGCTAAACCTACATGTACATTGTATGATATTATACATTATAGCTTAAAATACATGTACATTGTATGTTATTATACATTATAGCTTAAAATACAAGTACATTGTATGATATTAGACAGTATAACTTAAAATGCATGTACATTGTATGATATTAGACAGTATAACTTAAAATGCATGTACATTGTTGTATGCTGTTAGATATTATAGCTTAAAATACATGTACATTGTATGATATTAGACATTATTATCCATCCCTTAACTAACACCATTTCCGATTGGGCAAAAGCTGCCACGTGATAGTCCTGGAAAAAGTCATATTGGACTCCCGAAAGTCATATTGGACCCCCGACTGTACAATATCAATTTTTATTGGGACTCCGTGATATCACGAATTTATTGCGAAAATGAATCGGTGAAATTGTGATGCGCGCGCAACACTGATGGATTTTAGCAGACGTTTAACTTCAGCATTGATGAGTTTTTTTTCAATTCCGTGTTTACTTTTCCAAATCATGCTTTCTGATGATCAATATACAGGCTTTTATAGAGAATTAAGTGCCGACAAATACCAAAAATAACCACAAAAGTTTTATTCCCAAAATTTGGATAAACATACAGATGGATAATAAAAATGTCATTATACAATGTTGTGTACAGTATGAGTTTTTCTTGTACTCGTCAGGGTTGTGGTGAAAAGTCATATTGGACTCGACACGGGCGTGTCTCGTCCAATATGACTTTTCACCACAACTTGGTCTCGTACAAGAAAAACACATACTGTACACAACATTGTATAATAACTTTATATCATAGCTTAAAATACATGTACATTGTATGATATTAGACATTATAGCTTAAAATACATGTACATTGTATGATATTAGACAGTATAGCTTAAAATTACGATCTATGTATTCCATAATTTCTCAACTGGTATATACGCATGATTCCCCATATATGCTAACTGGTATTCTGGATTCAGTGGATATGGGTGACCACAGGCCCCTGGATTCAGTGGATATGGGTGACCACAGGCCCCTGGGGAAAAATACCAGATTAGTGGAGTAGATTAAGTCAAATTTTCGAGGCAATTGTTCAAATTGTGACTAAAGCATGAAACTTTGCACATATGTACATATTCACATACGTATTGATATTGGATATGGAGCCACGCTGAAATTTTCCTTTAACCCTCTTTTAAGGGGTTTTCCGAATTTAAAGAGCGTTTCATGACTATATAATTTATTAAATGTCGCAATGAATCTTACCATGAAATTTGCTATTTAAAATTCGGCATATACAGTAAGTATGACTCTGAGAGATAAAATGCCACATTTTAAAGGTAAAATTGGAATTCGCATCAAGATGGCCGTCAAAATGGTAGCCATAAGTGTTAAATTTGACCTTTTTTCACTAATATCTTCTAGATCAGTTTCTACTGTAAGGACCTGGTTCAGAATTGTAACTTTATTTTTGTATTATTCATATTAACTGATCATTGGAGCAATGAAATATGCCATTCATGAGGTCCTAGTCCCTTCCGATCCCTCAAAAATTATATTTTGCAGAACTCGGTATGAAATTTCACCAAAAGTCACCGGTAGGATTCTAGTCATATTTTAACAAGAAATTTACATAATTGTGCATCTAAGTGAGGCATACCATGACTTATGAATATTTCAACTCAATGGAACCAAAATTGTCATTTGTTCTGAAAATGGCTGCCCAAATGGTGACCAAAACCTGGGAAATGGTAAATATTGGCCCAGCATGCCATGTAATCGCCTACAAGTTGTGGTCGATGAATAAAATGGCTATTCTGTCTTATATACTTTAAATTATAACATTTCTGATGCACATTGGTTAAGTGTTACTAATGTAACCACTGACATTACCAGAATTATTGGATTTTTCTATCACAAACTTGACATCAATATTGGCAAAAATTTACTTTTCAGGTTTGGGCCATTTATTCAAGTAAATGGAACTATCTTTGGTATCAAAGATGTTTATTGTTTTGATCTGTCTTAAATGAGCTACACGAATGTGTTTTAGACAAAATTACTCAAGATGGCTTCCAAAATGGCAACCAATTTGGTAAAAAAAAAGTGATTTTTTTTGTACATATTTCCCGAACATTATTCTCTGTTCCCTACATGTTTCATTTTCGTTGTCCCTGTATCTTCTGAGGCATGACAAATTCCTTTTAAATGATGAACTGCAGTATTTAATTTTGCCAAACATGTCTTCTGGGATTCTGACCGTATTTTTGTATGGAAATGGGCAGAACGTCTAAACGGAACTGAGTGAAACCATATTATGTGGCTGTTCTCAACAATTAGCATGGAAATCAACTTTATATATGGTGTATGTCCAAATGGCAGCCAGGGAGTGAAATTGCAGTCATACGTGTAAATAAGGTGAATAGTTATACAGGGAGCTATTGTCTGGTCATGAATGTGCGAAGGAGTGGCTATATGATGATAGGGTTGGTGAGTCTATGGTGAGATGCATAGGTATACAAGGGGTGACGCTATGGTCATGTGTGAGATGAATATATAAACAAGGATTGTTTGTATGGTTAATTAAGTGGCGTATGCGTGTAATGATAGTAGTTGTATGTTCATATGTGTGTTGTTTAGTATATATATAGTGACTGTATGGTCATGTGTGGGATATACATGCGTACCTTGGGTGACTATTGTCATGGATGGGTGTATATGTATACATATGTTGGCTGTATGGTCATGTGTGGGACTGTGGGTGTATGAATAAATAGGAAGTGGTTGTATGCTAATGTGTGTAATGTATATAGGTGTCCATGGAATGACTGTACGGTCATGATTGTTGAAGTGTTTTTGCATACCTGGAGTATAGCTGGATGATCATTGGCGGTGTGTGGGTATATATGAAGTGTCCTTGTGGTCATGGTTGTATATGTGATGTATATGCATCTCAGCCGTGACTGTATTGTCATTGGTGGGTGTATAGGTCTACATAGAGTAGCTGTATGATCATGGATGGGGTGTTTGAGTATACATCAACTTCATCAGGTGGCTGAATTCTCATGGGCGAGGTGTATATGCAAATCTGGAGTGTACGAATGGTCGTGTGGGGTATTTGTATATCCATTGGTGGTGTGTATACGTATACCTGGATTGACTATATGGTAATGAGTGGGGTGTTTATGTACATCAATAGTGGGTATTATGGTCATGGGTGTGAAGAAAATGTATACAGGGAGTGACTTATGGCCAATGGTGAGGTGATGTGCGTTGTATTGCTTTATCTAGAAGGTATGTGTGGTCAATGATGAGGTGTCGATGTATACCTGGAGTGATTATATAATAGGCATCGGTGGGGTGTGTGTGTACATTGTATATTTTATTAGTTATATGGCCACGAGTGTGACCAATATGCATACATGGAGTGATTGGATGCCAATGTTGAGGTGAATTGTTAAACAAGGAGTGACTGCGTGACAACGAATGTTGTGGCTGAATTGTCTTGAGTGAGGAGTATATTCAAGCATGGAGTGTGTGAATGGCCACTGTGCGGGACACTGGTATATATAAAATGGTTGTATGGCCATTGGTCAGTTACACGGAGTTACATGTACTATACGGTTATGGTTGCAGTGTATATGTACATGTATATGTGTGGATATATGGCCATAAATGTGGCAAATGGATATACAGAGAGTGAGCGTATGGCCAATGGTGAGGAGAATAGGTATACAAGAAGTGACTACGATCACGAATGTGGTAAATATGTATACAGTAAGTGACTATATGGTCATGGGTGAAGTGTAGGAGTATACATGGTGTACCTGAATGGTGACTCGTGGCTGAGTAGTCATGTGTGTGGTTTACGGGTAAACCCAATGGTTGTTGTATGGTAATGGTGAGGTGTATGTGTATAAAGGGAATGGCTACATGGTCATGTGTGTGGTGAATTGTACAGTTGGACCTTTGGTGGCTATCACTTTTCATAATAACTCAAGTATATGTTAATCGATTGGGAGGTAATGTCAGAGAGTTCTTCATCATGGTGGCCTTTTATATGCACAATAGAGGAAACGGTGTTCATGACATTAGTCAATCAGTCTTGATACCAGTGGTCCATAATTTGATGTTATTAAGCAGTTTTTCACTAATCACTTTCTAAAAGGTCTACAGAAGAGCAGAGAATAAATGCCGGGATATATTTGAAAATATAAACTTTTCTACCAAATTTTGTGGACATTTTGCAAGCCAGCTGGGGTATTTTTTTCTAAAAACACATCAATGTGAACCATTTAAGCCGGACAAAACAATAAGCACCATAGATAGTTACCATTGTGACGCATTTTAAGACGGATAAAAACAAACACCAAACACCAAAGATAGTTCCATTTTACTTGAAAAATTATTTTTTGTCGCTTTGGAGAGAAAATTCCAATAATTTTGGTAATGTAATAGTAACACTTATCCAAAATTCATCATAAATGTTAGTATTCAATGTATATATGACAGAACAGCCAATTGTATTCATCATCCACGACCTTTGATCGATTGCATGGAATTCTGGGACAAAATTTACCACTTTCCATATTTTGGCCGCCATTTTGACAGCCATTTGAAGCCAAAGTGACCATGTTAGCTCCATGAGTTTAAATATTCACAAGCAATGGTATGCCTAAATTACTATGCACAATTCTGCTCATTTCTTGTGGAAACATGACTTGAATCCAAATGGTGATTTTTGGTAAAATTTCATATAGCGTTTGGTAAACTGGAATTATTGGGGGCTGGGATATCATGAATGACATATTTCATTGCTCCAATGATCAGTTAACATGACCAATACAAAATAAAGACACATTTCCGAACAAGTTCCATACAGAAGAAACTGGTCTAGAAGATATTAGTATAAAAAAGGTCAAATTCTCCACTTACGGCTGTCATTTGACGGTCATCTTGAACGGGGGAGTTCCAATTTCGCCCTAAAAATGTGCCATTATATCTCACAGAGACATACTTATTGTATATGCCTAATTTTAAATCGCAGATTCCATGGTAACATTAATTGTGACATTTAATAAATTATATAATCACGAAACGCTCTTTAAATTCGGAAAACCCCTTAAAAGAGGTGTTAAAGTGAAATTTCAGCGTGGTTCCATATCCAATATCAATTGGTATGTGAATGTGTACATATGTGCAAAATTTCATGCTTTAGTCACAATTTGAACAATTCTTTTACTAATCTACTCCACTGATATACCAATATGTACTATATAACACTGGCAAGGTTCACAAGTCCGATTTTGGGAAAATACACCATCTATCATATTCCACATATATTCTCAAACTTTTTCTTCTCAGTGACTCAGTCACAATATATTTCATTGTGTCTTATTGGCTAAGACATTTCAATTCTTTTGATGTTTAATTCGATAGTATCAAACGTAGGGAAGTCGGGATATCTTATCGAAAACTAGCAAAACCTACCAACGAAAAGAGGTCGTCAGTTTACCTGTTCGGTAAATAGTGATTATACAGGGATACCAGTTCAATTATTACGATCGCAATTGCCGAACTTGCGAATTCCCCGTACGATATGTCGACTTCGCTTAAATAGATTTCGTCAAGTTGTATATCAAACAAAAGAAAATGTTATCTCCTATAACATACACTGGGGCATATTTTGGCTGAGTTGACATTTTTAGAAGTATTGAAGATATTAGGCGTTTTACTCCCAAATTTCCAGTAGATATTGCAAGTTTTCGGTGGGATGTCTCGACTATCGTTCGTTTAATATTGTGGAATTATACATCACAAGGAAAAAGAAATTTCATGGCCAATAAGACAGACTGAAATATATTCTCACTGATTCGATCGAGTTTGAGAATCTATGAGCAATATGATAGATGGTCTGTTTTCCCGAAATCGGACTTGTGTACATTGTAACTGGTATCTATTATATATTTTGAAAGATCTGTGTGTGTGTGTGTGTGTTTGTGGGTTTGTTTGTTTGTGTGTAATCGATGGACTCAAAAACGACTAAGCCAATTTCGATGAAATTTGGTATTTTCGGCCGGCGACGAACATAGGCATATTTATTTGTCCGTGCGAGGTCAACTTTTCACGTGCCGAGGTCAAATCTGTTTTTACGCCGTTTTGCGCTAATATATTTCAGTTCGGTGCTCACAAATCGATTCGATATAGCGCGAATAATAAATTGCCAGTCATATAATTTGCACGGTTAGAATCTGTGGCGTTTCATCTTTCCAACGATATATAATATGTATGTATCCGTTTTAGTTATCTGCCTCAATTATTAAGAAGAAGTGATACGATCTTCTATCAGGGTAAAAAGAATGCGTAACTTCTATGACGTCGTTAGAGGTCATAAAGTTAGATCACGTTAACTCTCACCCGGCCGATGCATTTGACTGTTTCAGACGTCTTGGCGATATCTCGGGCACCGATTGTAATTCAGCTTTACGTTGAAACTTGATAATTAATGAGTGTGTGTATATGAGGCGCGTTTATATACTTCAGTGGAAATCAAATCGGGTTAAACTGGCGGATTTTTTCGGACGAAATTAATTTGATGCATAGGGTATCTCGGTATCCGCTGGGCCGATTTCCCGGTATCCGCTGGGCCGATTTCCACCATTTTTGGGGTGTTGGTGTTTGACCCCACCTGACCTTGACCTTCAAAATGGTCAATTCAAGGTCAAATCGGGTAAAACCGGATGGATTTCGACGGGTACTTTTGTCGGGTACTTTTGTTCGGGCACTGTGTTTTGGACGGGTCAAATCGTGACCCCACTTGACCTTGGCCTTCAAAATAGACAATTCAAGGTCAAAGCCCGGACGAAGTCGGGTCACCTTCTAGTAGTATATATATTGGTATATCTGCTATTTTCCCCATGGACCTGTGGGGGTGACACCATCATACTGCTATATGTGACACACACTGGAAGTAATGGAGACCATCACGAACGACCACTCTATATTTATAAAGTTTTGAATACATATGTCTAAATCAAATCGATCTCAATGGCGAAGATTAGCTGGATGAATAAACGAGTTTATAGCTGACAATGAATACACATGAAACATACATACATACCCGTCTCAATGGTGAAGATTAACTGGATAAATAAACGAGTTTATAGCTGACCACGATATATATACATGAAAAATACCAACATACATACCCGTCTCAATGGTGAAGACTAACTGGATGAATAAACGAGTTTATAGCTGACCACGAATACACATGAAACATGCCAACATACATACCCGTCTCAATGGTGAAGATTAACTGGATGAATAAACGAGTTTATAGCTGACCACGAATACACATGAAACATGCCAACATACATACCCGTCTCAATGGTGAAGATTAACTGGATGAATAAACGAGTTTATAGCTGACCACGATATATATACATGAAACATGCCAACGTACATACCCGGCTCAATAGTGAAGATTAACTGGATGAATAAACGAGTTTATAGCTGACCACGAATACACATGAAACATGCCAACATACATACCCGTCTCAATGGCGAAGATTAACTGGATAAATAAACGAGTTAGAGCTGACCATGAATATACATGAAACATGCCAACATACATACCCGTCTCAATGGTGAAGATTAACTGGATGAATAAACGAGTTTATAGCTGACCACGATATATATACATGAAACATGCCAACATACATGCCCGGCTCAATAGTGAAGATTAACTGGATGAATAAACGAGTTTATAGCTGACCACGAATACACATGAAACATGCCAACATACATACCCGTCTCAATGGTGAAGATTAACTGGATGAATAAACGAGTTTATAGCTGACCACGATATATATACATGAAACATGCCAACATACATACCCGTCTCAATAGTGAAGATTAACTGGATGAATAAACGAGTTTATAGCTGACCACGATATATATACATGAAACATGCCAACATACATACCCGTCTCAATGGTGAAGATTAACTGGATGAATAAACGAGTTTATAGCTGACCACGATATATATACATGGAACATGCCAACATACATACCCGTCTCAATGGTGAAGATTAACTGGATGAATAAACGAGTTTATAGCTGACCACGAATACACATGAAACATACCAACATACATACCCGTCTCAATGGTGAAGATTAACTGGATGAATAAACGAGTTTATAGCTGACCACGATATATATACATGAAACATGCCAACATACATACCCGTCTCAATGGTGAAGATTAACTGGATGAATAAACGAGTTTATAGCTGACCACGATATATATACATGAAACATGCCAACATACATACCCGTCTCAATGGTGAAGATTAACTGGATGAATAAACGAGTTTATAGCTGACCACGAATACACATGAAACATAGCAACATACATCCCCGTCTCAATAGCGAAGATTAACTGGATGAATAAACGAGTTTATAGCTGACCACGAATACACATGAAGCATGCCAACATACATACCCGTCTCAATGGTGAAGATTAGCTGTAGGAATAAACGAGTTTAAAGCTGGCCACCGAATATACATGAAACATGCCAACATACATACCCGTCTCAATGGTGAAGATTAACTGGATGCATAAACGAGTTTATAGCTGACCACGAATATACATGGAACATGCCAACATACATCCCCGTCTCAATGGTGAAGATTAACTGGATGAATAAACGAGTTTATAGCTGACCACGAATACACATGAAACATGCCAACATACATACCCGTCTCAATGGTGAAGATTAACTGGATGAATAAACGAGTTTATAGCTGACCACGAATACACATGAAACATGCCAACATACATACCCGTCTCAATGGTGAAGATTAACTGTAGGAATAAACGAGTTTATAGCTGGCCACCGAATACACATGAAACATGCCAACATACATCCCCGTCTCAATGATGAAGATTAACTGGATGAATAAACGAGTTTATAGCTGACCACGAATACACATGAAACATGCCAACATACATACCCGTCTCAATGGTGAAGATTAACTGTAGGAATAAACGAGTTTATAGCTGGCCACCGAATACACATGAAACATGCCAACATACATACCCGTCTCAATGGCGAAGATTAACTGGATGAATAAACGAGTTTATAGCTGACCACGAATACACATGAAACATGCCAACATACATACCCGTCTCAATGGTGAAGATTAACTGTAGGAATAAACGAGTTTATAGCTGGCCACCGAATACACATGAAACATGCCAACATACATCCCCGTCTCAATGGTGAAGATTAACTGGATGAATAAACGAGTTTATAGCTCACCACGAATACACATGAAACATGCCAACATACATACCCGTCTCAATGGTGAAGATTAACTGTAGGAATAAACGAGTTTATAGCTGGCCACCGAATACACATGAAACATGCCAACATACATCCCCGTCTCAATGGTGAAGATTAACTGGATGAATAAACGAGTTTATAGCTGACCACGAATACACATGAAACATGCCAACATACATACCCGTCTCAATGGTGAAGATTAACTGTAGGAATAAACGAGTTTATAGCTGGCCACCGAATACACATGAAACATGCCAACATACATACCCGTCTCAATGGCGAAGATTAACTGGATGAATAAACGAGTTTATAGCTGACCACGAATACACATGAAACATGCCAACATACATACCCGTATCAATGGTGAAGATTAACTGGATGAATAAACGAGCTTATAGCTGACCACGAATATACATGAAACATGCCAACATACATACCCGTCTCAATGGCGAAGATTAACTGGATGAATAAACGAGTTTATATCTGACCACGAATACACATGAAACATGCCAACATACATACCCGTATCAATGGTGAAGATTAACTGGATGAATAAACGAGTTTATAGCTGACCACGAATACACATGAAACATGCCAACATACATACCCGTCTCAATGGTGAAGATTAACTGGATGAATAAACGAGTTTATAGCTGACCACGATATATATACATGAAACATGCCAACGTACATACCCGGCTCAATAGTGAAGATTAACTGGATGAATAAACGAGTTTATAGCTGACCACGATATATATACATGAAACATACCAACATACATACCCGTCTCAATGGTGAAGATTAACTGGATGAATAAACGAGCTTATAGCTGACCACGAATATACATGAAACATGCCAACATACATACCCGTCTCAATGGTGAAGATTAACTGGGTGAATAAACGAGCTTATAGCTGACCACGAATATACATGAAACATGCCAACATACATACCCGTCTCAATGGCGAAGATTAACTGGATGAATAAACGAGTTTATAGCTGACCACGAATACACATGAAACATGCCAACATACATACCCGTATCAATGGTGAAGATTAACTGGATGAATAAACGAGCTTATAGCTGACCACGAATATACATGAAACATGCCAACATACATACCCGTCTCAATGGCCAAGATTAACTGGATGAATAAACGAGTTTATAGCTGACCACGAATATACATGAAACATGCCAACATACATCCCCGTCTCAATGGTGAAGATTAACTGGATGAATAAACGAGTTTATAGCTGACCACGAATATACATGGAACATGCCAACATACATACCCGTCTCAATGGTGAAGATTAGCTGTAGGAATAAACGAGTTTATAGCTGGCCACCGTATACACATGGAACATGCCAACATACATACCCGTCTCAATGGTGAAGATTAACTGGATGAATAAACGAGTTTATAGCTGACCACGAATACACATGAAACATGCCAACATACATACCCGTCTCAATGGTGAAAATTAACTGGATGAATAAACGAGTTTATAGCTGGCCACCGAATACACATGAAACATGCCAACATACATACCCGTCTCAATGGTGAAGATTAACTGGATAAATAAACGAGTTTATAGCTGACCACGAATATACATGAAGCATGCCAACATTCATACCGGCACATGTGCATATACATGTATATATGCCCGTATATATACAGCTACATCATAATATATATAACCGATTTAACGCGCATGGCCAAGAACCTATTCATGCTGCGAAATTTCGCACGACAAATTAGAAACATATCGCGAGGGACTCGTGATCACCTGTAATCTGAATTGTTGCGCTAAAAAACAAAAACGGTCAAATATTCTATGAATGAAGACGTTTATTTCCACAATGGAACCACACGCACCCATCATTTGGAACCACACGGGCCAGCACGCAAGTCGGATCTCGAAAATATTATGAATCGTACGTGACACGTAGTGGAGCAACCACACATGATGTGCCTCAAATTTGCCTTTTTTCGACGACAAAGCGCTAAGAATAATTTATGTAACATCAGTGGTCACGACGAAGACGACATGCCAAAGTGACAAGAAGTGTCGTGGATTGTAAAATCTTGTCTGGATTATCGTCATGACTTCTTTCGTTTTCATTAAGCTGACCAACGAAATTGGTCTAAATGAAATTAATAGACTTAAATCACATGTGAATTCTTCGTAAGTTGTGAAGAAGTTACTTTCATTTTTATCGCCGATTGCCACCAAACTTTTATATAATCATCCCCATAATATGAGGAATCTAATGGTGTGGTTTAAATATGTCAAAAGTCGCGCCGTTCGCGTCAGGGATGTCAGGAAGGGGAGAGGGGCACCAAAATTTATCAAAATAATTTTAACGCCGAATTCCACCAAATTGATGCACATTCTTCTGAGATCTTCTCCATGATACATGGAATCTTATTGTGTGATTTAAAGACGCCAAATTGGTGTCGTTGGGATGAGAGATTTGGGGGGGGGGCGGTGGGTACTAAATCTGATAAGAATTTGTTTAGTCGCCGATTGCCACCAAACTTGTACAAATTCATTCCCATGGTATGAGGTGTCTAATGGCGTGGCTTAAAGGTGTCAAAAGTGGCGTCATTCAAGTCAGGGGTGCACTGAAAGGGAGAGGGGCACCAAAACTGATACACAATATTTTTAGCGCCAATATCCAAATTGATACACATTCTTATCCGTGATATGAGGAATCTAATCGTGTGATTTTAAAGACGTCATACTGGTGCTGCTTTGGTGAGAGATGGGGGTGGGGTGGAGTTGGCACTAAATTTGATAAAAAAAAATTTAGTCGCGGATTAGCACCAAACTTACAAATAATAATCTCCATGATATCAGGAGTCTAATTGTGTGGTTTAAAGATGTCAAAAGTGGGGCCATTCGAGTCAGGGTGCCCAGAGGATGAGAGGGACACAAACATTGATAAACAATATGTTTAGCGCCGATTTCCACCTGATTGATTCATATTCTTCTCCGTGATACGAATAATCTAATCGTGTTGTTTAAATGCGCCAAATTGGTGCCTTTTGGGTGAGAGATATGCAATGGTGGCCCTAAATTTGATACGAATTTGTATACTCGCCAATTTTCATAAATTTTATATATAGTCATCTCTATAATGAGTCTAAGTGTGTGGTTTAATGATGTCAAAAGTGGCGCCGCTTGAGTCCGAAATAGGGACGGGAGGGTCACCAAAAACTTATAAAAATATGTTTAGTGCCAATTACCATCAAACTCATACACGTTCTTCTCAAATGATACAATGAATCAAATATTTGCGAATATCTGTGTTCTATATATAACTTTAAGGGTACAATCGAGATGACACCAAGGCGGCCTAACAGGGGTAACTTTTTACGAGTAAGATTTACGGGTTAAAATTTTCTAAAGTGACGTTGTTGGTGTCAGGGGAGGGTCTATTTTTAGCACATATTTCGACCAAATTGATATATTATTCTTCTCCGTGATACGAGGAATATAAACGTGTGATTTAAAGACGCGAAATTGGTGCCGTTTGGGTGAGAGATGGGGGTAATAACCATGATAAGAATTTGTTTAGTTGCCGATTACCACTAAACTTATATATAATCATCTCCATTATATAATGCATGCATGAGTCTAATAGGCGTGGTTTAAATATGACAAATATATTTAGCACTAATTCCACCAAATTCATGCACGTTCTTCTTCAATGATGAATTTATCACATTTGGGGTCGTTTGGGTCATCGATGGCGAGAGGAGATTCACTAGCATTTATAAGATTGTTCAATTCGCCGATATCCAACAAAGTTATATATAGTCATCTCCCAGGCCATCTCCATGTCGTTCTAAGGAATTATTGGCATTCCAATTTCACAATCTCGACAAATGGTGACCGAATTAAGTCACTTGAACAATTATATCTTCTCAAATGTCATATTTATATGGGGATGGAAATCATGGCATTCCTATAATGATCTAGCAACACAGATACATAGAAGAAAGCATTGATTGCTTGATTGATTGATTGATAAATCTCTATGTAAAACACAATTGTCGTCTTTTATTTTTTCGAACTAATGTGTTTATGATGTTCATGGTTCATGCTATAACGTCTGAAGTATACGCAGTTGTAAATAAATCAATACTTATTTATTGGTGGGACGGATTAAACGCGATAAACAAAATGATAATCGCTCCGACCTGACAAGGTGAGCCACTACTTATATTCCATGTGTAAGAATCATGTTTGTGATGCCATTTGGATAAACAATTTATGAGAATACGTGTAACACTTTGAGAGCAAGAGTATTCTCTATTCCCACCAAATATCCACGTTTCTTGCCATATATGGGGTTTCACATCACTTTAACATGGGCAACGTCGGGCAACCCTGCTAGTATATATGTAAAGAAGAACAAAACAGCAACAATAACAAAACAAAATAACAAAACAAAAAACACGTCTGTGTGGTGGGGTCCCCTATGTATTGTGTGCATATTGTATACACAGTATTGTACATATGTTATGCATGTTACACATTGAATTAGTGTCGTTTGCAATAAAGCAATCAAAACATAACCTGATAAATCGAGTCTGGTTATGCAGTCATTCTCCAGTAAAGCACTACACAAGAGTTGCGTCCCCTGATTCCCGATATTGTTGTCAGCTAATACCTGTAACAAGATATCAAGAATTCAAGAGTATTATATCCCCGCTAACAGTGATATCCATTTAAGATGGTCTATCCCTTCCCAGTAAATTCGTATATAGCTTCCAGGGTGTAATATAATAGGTATGAACCGAGGACACATGTCTGGGAAAGCTTCTATCCATTAATATCAATATTATTTAGAATTTCTTAGCACATTCTTGGGACAGTTTTATGGGCTATTTTAAGAAATCGGCGCAAAAAAGTCCGGAGCGTACTAAGAAGGAGAACTCTATCTAATTATCAGCCTCAATCACGGACAACTGCAGATCAGCTTAGAGATTTAACGCGAATTACGACCGAAATAAACCACATTATTATTATTTTATTGACAGATAATATAACCCCATCTTCAGATATATCTGTATTTTATTCAGTCCACCTTCAGTTTTATTTTTCATTACATCATAGACCCATAAATAATATTATAGTTTTGAGAATATTCATGTAACGCCTGTTTATCAGTGAACAGTTGGGCTTAAAGGTACTCAATCCGATCAGACGCTCCTAAATTACTATTTCTTTGGCTTCGGGGGCAAAACATATTTGATTCGAGTCAAGGAACCCACCCATCAAAGCTCAGAGTGATCAGATATCGATTTTTAAAGTTTTTACTTCTATATGTGTGGCACAGAAGCACGTGGTCAGACGGACGAATATGAGGATGAAGATGGATAACTCTAAAATCAAGTGGTAATAATAACGACTTGATTTTAGAGTTATCCATCTTCATCCGCATCTTCATCCCTTTGACTACGTGCTTCTGTGCCACGAACAATAGAAATAGCAAACTTCAAACATCGATATCTGATCACTCTGAGCTTTGGTGGGTGGGTTCCTCGACTCGAATCAAATATTGTTTACACCCGAAGCCAAAGAATTAGTAATTTAGTAGCGACTGATCGGATTGAGTATCTTTAATATTTCCATGCACTATTCTTCGAAATGAGGGTTGCAAGGTTACATTTGGCAGTCGTCGGAAAATTCGACTTGTTTCTGTCACAAAGTTATTTGCTTATTAGAAAATAACTGCAACTAGAAAATGAAAACATTCACTATGGATTCCGCACATACCCAAGCAAGTGTTACCAGAGACATGTCATTTCGCATTTATTCGGTCCGTGGAAAATCGGCTCATGGAATGTTAACAATTCCGGATTCTTACGCCCGTGACTCGTTCACTTTCATCCCTATCAAGAAATTCAACTTGGGCAACAAGTAACTCTCTATATAATGCTGTTATGTAGGTATATAGTCTGTACAAAGATAGCTTGCTTGTTCTGAAAAGAAAGAATGCATGCGTCACACCGTTGTGTGAGTTTTCCGCCACGTATTAAATATATAGAATACATCTATAATAATATGTCAGTGATCCCAATGCGGACTGCGACGTTTTTGTGTCTAAACATGGCTAGTATCACATACCAGATCGCTTAAATACATGTTTTCCCGCAGCATGTCCGATACGAAATAAGAGCCTTCTTCTTGAACCCAATTTCCTTCCAAGTTGAGCTTTTCTATCCTACTGTTGGTCTGAAATAAAAAAATATATCATTGGTGTAAAGATGGTTATTAGAAAATAACTGCAACGAGAAAACTTAAAAATATTTCACTACGGATTAAGCACATACATAACCAAGGAAGTTTTTACCACATACATGTCATTTCGGCATCTTTTATCATTAAAAAATGAAGCAAAGCGACCACTTTTAACTTTGAAATGAACACTCTCAGTTTACTGAGAAATTATCGGTAACCAAGCACACACATGGTGTGAACATACATTAAATATGGTCTACCTCTTCCTGTAACAAGTTCTATAGCCTCGTGAGTATGAAATAAAAAACAGTAATCGAAAATCCCTGTCTGGAAACGCTTCTATTGATTAACATTGATTTTATTTCGAATTTTCTTACGTGCAATCATTTTGAGATATTTTACGACTAGTGTTCGTTCAGAGCGTAGCGTGCGGGATAACTCTTTCTAAAAAATGTCCCACTTGATTGTCGAATTATATAAGAAAATATCAATATGAATTCAATATTAGAAGCGTTTTTGGACAGGTGACTTGGACTCATATATTATTTTACATCCGGAAACTATATAAAACGTATTTAGGAAAGTATGGACCATCTTTAATATAATATATGTGTAAGAATACTTCCTAATTTATATATTATTATATGTGTAAGAATACTTCCTAATTTATATATTATTATATGTGTAAGAATACTTCCTAATTTATATATTACTAGAAGGTTAGCCCGCCACTGGCGGCAATCATCAGAAACATGACGATTTAAAAATTTTAAAATTATTTTTTTTGTTTTTCAATGAGTTAATGATGAGCCCGACGTTGTACGGGCTATTCAAAAACCAAATTTCAAGTCGATAGCTCCACCCGTTTCCGAGATCTGGTCTGCGCATGCGCGAAGCTGCGTCGCACGGGCTCGGCGACCCGATAAAATTCGTATCCGGGGCAAGATACATTCACATACCAAATTTCAAGTCGATAGCTCCACCCGTTTCCGAGATCTCGTCTGCCGGTGCGACAAAGAATATTGTTTGATCGAAAGCATTTGAATTAATACGTCGCAATACTCGCCTTGATGGTGGCTAATAGATATTTGTCCCTGTTATGTGTTGGGAATGTCGTCACACAACACGCTCATGTCTGGATACAGTCTTACACGCTCACGCCGAGACCCAGACGTAAGATTCACATTAAACACATACGCTCTTTATCAACACACTGCGGACACGAACGCTCTTTAACTATCAACGCTATTAACCACCGCAGTGCCGTTTTTTTGAGACTGAGAGTGGAGAACGCGTGCTCTGAGCTTCTCCAAAACGCCGCGACGACGATTCCCGTTGTTTTTTACATTTAGATCGTCCCATTGTTTTGTTCGAAAAAGCAATTGCAACAGGTTCCGAGACACTTGTGCTGCATTTGCAGCAAATTTCGGCAATAGTCAGAAACAATGACAATTTTAATTTAATTTTTGGTTTTTCAATGAGTTAATTATTTTGTTTTTCAATGAGTTAATTGTGCCTTTTTAATTTTGTAATTGAATTTTTTGTTTTTAAATTTTACCCGATTTTTTTTGTTTTTTTCATGGAGTTAATTGTGCCTTTTTAATTTTGTTTTTCAATTTTACCCGATTCTTTTTTTTCAATGAACCCGTCCATGACACTTCCCGTATTTAGCAAGTTTGAGCTCAATCGGTTCGAGTCTATAAAGGACACACACATATATATGACACTTCCCGTAGGTAGCAAGTTTGAGCTCAATCGGCATTCCCAGGAATTTCCCAGTCAATATTTAGCAAGTTTGAGCTCAATCGGTTCGAGTCTATAAAGGACACACTCATATATATGACACTTCCCGTAGGTAGCAAGTTTGAGCTCAATCGGCATTCCCTGGAATTTCCCAGTCACCAACGCGGCGTAATTTTGGTACATATATAGAGACCAATTGTCCATCGGCTGTCATGTGTAGTAAATATGTCTTATAAGCCGACATTGCCGTGAGGATGCCCGTTCCTACACGCGTTTTCGATTCTATGAAGTACCCACATATATACACACATACACATACACACACATATATATATATATATATATATATATATACGGAAGTCTCAAATTATATAGTAGATTGGCAGATTCCAGTAGCTTTATAACGGTATATCTGGGGAGAAATCTGATGCTATATTCGTGATTATCTGGGATGATTTCGGTATATAACTATATACTGTAAAAACAAAGCGCGCCATCCGTGCTCGCAGGGTTGGTCAGAAACAAATGTTTTTTAAATTTAATGTATGTTCCGTATATCTCTCTGCAGATGCAAATAACGTTGAATGGCAAACAGACGCTCTTTATAGCGATGCGTAAAAAACAAACGCTCATTAAATAATCACTTGATTAACCCCCGCCGTGCCTTTGTGGTGATTTTGAGAGTGGAGAACGCGTGCTCTGAGCTTCTCCAAAACGCCGCGACGACGATTCCCGTGGTTTTTTACATTTAGATGGGAAGTTTGAACTCAATCGAGCGAACCGTTTTCGATTCTATGAAGTACATATATATATACGAAGTCTAAAAATATATAGTATAGACTAGAAGGTGACCCGACTTCGTCCGGGCTTTGACCTTGAATTGTCCATTTTGAAGGTCAAGGTCAAGTGGGGTCACGATTTGACCAGTCCCAAAACACTGCCCGGACAAAAGTACCCGACAAACGTGCCCGTCGAAATCCATCCGGTTTTACCCGATTTGACCTTGAATTGATCATTTTGAAGGTCAAGGTCTGCTCGGGGTCACGATTGGACCCGTCCAAAACAATCAGTGGACAAAACTAACCCCACGTATCAAATTTCGTCGAAATCCCATCAAAATTGGCGATTTGACCTTGAAGTTACCCGATTTCAAGGTCAAGGTCACGTCGCACGGGCAAATGAATATGCTTATGAGACTCGCCATAAGAAAGTACCCCCACATACCAAGTTTCATCGAAATCCCGTGATATTCGGGCGTTTGACCTTGAAATGACCCGATTTGAAGGTCACGTCGCACGGACAAATAAATATGCCTATGTTCGTCCCCGGCCGAAAATACCCCCACATACCAAGTTTCATCGAAATCGGCTGGGCCATTTTCGAGTCCATCGATTACACACAAACACACAGATACACACACACACACAGATCTTTCAAAATATATAATAGATAGATTATATGTGTAAGAATACTTACTAATAAATATATTATTATATGTGTAAGAATACTTACTAATAAATATATTATTATATGTGTAAGAATAGTGCCTAATAAATATATTATTATATGTGTAAGAATACTTCCTAATAAATATATTATTATATGTGTAAGAATACTTCCTAATAAATATATTATTATATGTGTAAGAATACTTCCTAATAAATATATTATCATATGTGTAAGAATACTTCTTAATAAATATATTATTAGATGTGTAAGAATACTTCCTAATAAATATAATATTATATGTGTAAGAATACTTCCTAATAAATATATTATTATATGTGTAAGAATACTTCCTAATAAATATATTATTATATGTGTAAGAATACTTTCTAATTTATATATTATTATATGTGTAAGAATACTTCCTAATTTATATATTATTATATGTGTAAGAATACTTCCTAATTTATATATTATTATATGTGTAAGAATACTTCCTATTAAATATATTATTATATGTGTAAGAATACTTCCTAATTTATATATTATTATATGTATAAGAATACTTCCTAATAAATATATTATTATATGTGTAAGAATACTTAATAATAAATATATTATTATATGTGTAAGAATACTTCCTAATAAATATATTATTATATGTGTAAGAATACTTCCTAATAAATATATTATTATATGTGTAAGAATACTTCCTAATAAATATATTATTATATGTGTAAGAATACTTCCTAATAAATATATTATTATATGTGTAAGAATACTTCATAATAAATATAATATTATATGTGTAAGAATACTTACTAATAAATATATTATTATATGTGTAAGAATACTTCCTAATAAATATATTATTATATGTGTAAGAATACTTCCTAATAAATATATTATTATATGTGTAAGAACACTTACTAATAAATATATTATTATATGTGTAAGAATACTTCCTATTAAATATATTATTATATGTGAAAGAATACTTCCTAATAAATATATTATTAGATGTGTAAGAATACTTCCTATTAAATATATTACTATATGTGTAAGAATACTTCCTAATAAATATATTATTATATGTGTAAGAATACTTCCTAATTTATATATTATTATATGTGTAAGAATACTTCCTAATAAATATATTATTATATGTGTAAGAATACTTCCTAATAAATACATTATATGTGTAAGAATACGTCGTAATAAATATATTATTATATGTGTAAGGATACTTCCTAATAAATATATTATTATATGTGTAAGAATACTTCCTAATAAATATATTATATGTGTAAGAATACGTCCTAATAAATATATTATTATATGTGTAAGGATACTTCCTAATAAATATATTATTATATGTGTAAGAATACTTCCTAATAAATATATTATTATATGTGTAAGAATACGTCCTAATAAATATATTATTATATTTGTAAGAATACTTCCTAATAAATATATTATTATATTTGTAAGAATACTTCCTAATAAATATGTTATTATATGTGTAAGAATACTTCCTAATTTAACTCTTCCATGACTGGAGCTTCGTGAAATTTTACGAAAACCCTGTGCCATTGCATTCTCTTATATATAAGAGTCTCCCATAATGTAAGAGAATGCATTGGCCTAACAATATTTACCTTGACATTGTAAGCCAATCGTAGCACCAGAGCTAGAATGTCGTAACTCCATTTTGGCGGAAAATGAGTATTTGATATTATTCGAATCTTGAGAAAAAATCCAATCCGATGAGCCAAACTGTTTGCATTGGATGGAAAATATTCTCACAAACCAGTGACACAAATGTCGTATCTCCGGCGATCTTCACAATTATTCGTGCTATAAGGTCGTATGTCCCACAGCAGCCAATCGGATGCTTCAGGTTGTCCGTGTGACTTAAGTTCTGTGTTTGTATATTCTCAAATGTGTGCTATATGGTCGTATCTCCATGTTAGTCACGTGATCATTTGGTGATTTAAATTTTGTGATTGTTCCACACATTTCTGTATTATGATGCACATGAGTGAATATTCATAATGTAGAATAGGCACCTTTTAGTTCATTGACACATGCGATTGCCATCATATTTAGCTTATTCTGTATTTATTAGAACAACTTCCTTATAGCACGGAAACCAATCGCCGTTGGCGTACGTAAATGGTCGTATCTCCAAACAAGTTATTGCTTTTTAAAAGAAAACGAGGGAGTAAAAAGAAAAAAAATATTGCTTCAATGGACAACTAATGTCAATTTTCATTGGGATAAATACAACAATACGTCATCCTTTGTCAACATTAGGAGAAATGTTGTCTGAAAACATCAACCTTCATATTCCTGGAAAGCTGAAAATGTTGTTAATGTCATTAACATCATCGATCTGCAGCTCTTACTGCTCTCTTTGGCGTTACAAATACAATGCCACAAAAAGTTATGTTATCTTTTTCAATAAATCAAAAGCTGATTACTCTAGTTCCCAGCGAAAATGGACTCTCTCTGTCACTCATTTAGGAATACCTATACAAAAGTTTAAATTCACATCTTCCTTTGTAGACGAGATATGTACCAAAATAAGAAGTACATTTTTCATGCTATCACATGCAGGTAATTGTGCAGGCGGCCTAACTCCAATAAGTTCACTAAAGATTTACAATTCTGTTATTTTACCAAGAGGTCTTTACGGCTCAGAACTTCTCACCAATCTTACGAACACTGATACTCTCAAACTGGAACGCATTCATCGTTTTTGCTTAAAACGTATTCAGGGATTGCACTTTCAAACCCGTACGGCTATGGTGGAGGTATTGATTGGTATCCCATCACTCGGTTCTTTTATTGTAAAATGTTGGCTCTCATTGTATAATTCTTTGTGCAGCATGAGTGATGGTCAGGAGGCTACCAAGCAACTCTTCCTCCACCGTACAGCCGAATCTCAATTCGGCCAGGGAGGCCCTTTCATGAGGACAGTTGAATCGGATCTCGAATATCTCGGAATTGGTTCCTTTTATTTAGAATTTTCATCAGAAGCAATCATACCTGTTAAGAACCATTGGAAATCCACAGTTAATGAGGCGATCAGAGTTAACTCAAATAACCAATGGTAACAACTAGTATCAATGCACAGTGATTTCGATCGTTTTTCCATTGTCCAGGAAAATCTTCAAATGTCCCATATTTGGAAAGCATGTCACAAATTTCCCAAACACAAGAAGTGTTATTTTTTCATTATCTAACTACTGTGTATTTTGAAATTTAAGGAAGATGTTCTCTGCACAAGGTGTGGTCAAGTTTATAATGACACAGTCAAACACGTTTTTCATGACTGTAACTTTCTTCACAACTCGAGAAATGACGCTTGGTATCGTTTTTGTCTCATTTTCATATAGACTGTTATATGTGCATTGATAGAATTCCTCCCGCCAATCAAATGCTCATGTTTATTGGGCACAACCAGAGATTATTTTATAGGGAGATATGCAACTCCCATTTACCTCTATGTAATTAATTTGCACCCTTATCGAGAGCGGCTGAGAGGGTCTCTATGTCAGGAGAGATGGCTTTCAATAGAAAACTAATAGGGAATAAACAATGTTTTATCGCATAATCTGTCATGTTTACCCATTGTTTCACAGACAAAAAAATCACATACATGGTCATGCTAGTGGAGATGAAAACAATTGATACTTACATGTATTTAATTTACAGATGACTAATTTTTAGCATATTTCTATCCTTGCGGTTTGTTTTTTTCTGTTTAGTGTCATGATGTTGGAATTTCAATGTTGCATTGATCCTCAGAATGATAAATAGATCCGTGATTCTCTTTCCAACTGAATCACAACATTGGAATTTAACATCACTGGCACCATGCAAGAGGGTGACAAATATTCCTTCAAGGAGAGAGAATTTCACGAAGGTTTCGTCTGTCGGGATTTTGAGTCCCCCATATACTCCTCTTGGTTGATTGATGTCTTTCAGAGAAGTGAATATTTGTTTTCTGTCACCATCTGATTGCTTTTTTTCTCACAATTAAATTATCTACACAATTGCAGCTTGTGTGGTTTTCAGTTGCTTTAAAGATGCAATATCCTGCAATGTACATTAATGCATTAGATATCGGCAATGATGCCACAATATCACTGATACCTGTGACAATTTGTGCTGGAGTGTCTTGGGGTACTGGAAAATCCAAATAATTTGGTTGGCTTGATTGTTTGGTACAGATACTTCCGATGGTAACTAAAATCTTGTCAGTATCATCGACGCAATTTGATGTTTTTGGCGGTTTTAGTGCTGCAGTGACAAAGCATTTCCTGAATTAATTTGCGAAGTGATCAGCCTCTGGATTGTCCCGAAATCCACCTGAAGATCTGATACCTGAAAACAAGTTCTCTAGACAATCCTGATTTAGTCTGTTAGTAAGGAGGTATTTAAGTCCGTCTTTAGAGAGTTGCTTCCAAAGTTCCAAAAGACAAGCGATGGAAACTCCATCCATTTAGAAAGTGTAGTTCCTTCTTGTTTCCAATTGGTCTCATTTTCTCCACGCAGATCTTGCACTCTTTTAAAAATTGTTCGTGGAGCGACCCATTCTGCAATGCTGCTCGATGAGGTTTGAGTGTGCTTTTCATTTGCTTTGAGTTGAAGCAATCGAAAAGAATATCAAATTTTTTAATGAAACTGGCTGTTGGTTTTGCCGTTTCTGGTAGAGCACCAAGCGAAATATAGGTGTATAATGCAGCAGAAACAGTTCGACTCAGCATCTGTGTTGCTAAATACACCCTCATTTTGGAAAAGTTAGTCAGTGCCATATGTTTTGTACCGATTTTGGGACACAAACGAATTTGTTGTTTTGAATCCCGATCATAAAATTCTCGCACATATGACCATTTGATTATATCATTGTCAATCTTGAAATCATATTTCATGATATTATTTCTGGTGCATTTGATCAGATGAGGTGGATCGAACATGCCAAATATTTTGCTTCCATCTTTTTCAAAGAATGGCTTCTCACTGCATATTCCAAGGTTTTTGAATAATGCTCGGTTTCCTGATCCTAAATCACAAATAACACACTTGATGACACCTCCTGCAGCATTAACTTTGTCAATAACTTCAAATAACAGAGATTTCAATATAGAGAAAGGTGTCGCATCACTCGAAAAATAAAAGGCTACTGGCTGTTTCCATTTTTGTACTAATCCTCTCACCATGAAGACTAAGGCGTGGTTGGCAATCATTTTTGACTGCCCAATGTTCGGTCCGTAATCTTCTAATCTTTTTGGTGCTTTATCCAGAAGCGTGGTGCTCGCTTCAGTATCCATTTTGGAATCTTACTTTCTACACATTTACCGACTGTAGATTATATTATATAATAAGCCTTCATATACATTACCGAACCCCACAATTTTGGCCATGGATTTCCTCTATGTGGGAGGCATTTTGATAATTCCCCAATAGTTTCTCATATATATCACTATATGACATACAATTTTTTTTTTAGACATTTCTTGTATTTCGGAAGTGATATATTCACAATAAGTGGCATATATACGCTACAATAGTGGATATGTTTGCTTACAACCCACAAACATTTTCCACCAATTCCGGTCATAAGTCTTATGTTATCAGCATTATTCACCAGATCCACACACACATTTAATTATCTGAACTGATAAGAACACAGTGCTATGTTTCCTCTATTATATAAATGTGAAATGATTTCATTCCCACTGTTAGTTGAAGCTTAATCATCATTTTATATAATGTAGTTGGAGTTTTCCAATGCTATTTCATTAGAGACTCAGTGCCTGGACCCTCTCAGACATCAGCTGAGGTAATTACAGCTTTATCGCAGTGTGTCGAATCTCTCCTAAAGTTACTCTGGCACAACCCAAATGCTCTATTCGACAAAGCTGAAGATGCCCTCGCCATAGTCGATTTTTTCGTGGTAGAGGCCACGCAAGTATGGCATTATTGGATATCTGGAACTCCCGTGCATCAGAGATCGCTCTAAGCGACGTGATGTGAAATATATTTCATGTTGAATAACAATTAAGGCCATATCTTTAATTTAGTTTTCTTCTTATGCGTAAAAGCATTAGTCATTTTCCCTCTATGTTCACATTATTTTTCTGATATCGCGGTTTTCTTACGTTGTTCAGTCAATTTATGCTGCCGTGATGTAATTATGCATTCTTGTATAAAATATGTTTTGCCCGCGGCACTGTTTGTATTTGTATATATGTTTACAATTTATTGTGTATCTAACTCTTCAAATATGGAGGATAATAAAGATATATACTGGCACGGTATATTTAATGCTCAACCACCGAAGCTCCCTTAGTGAAAGGGTTAAACATGTTTGAATACTTACAGCTAGTGGTATCGATAGTGCCTTCGCAAAAGACACACCCAAGCCACGGAACTTCATCCTCAACCAATTCTTAGATATGTGTCTGACGAAGTATTTGATGGGGACGACGTAAACGGTTGTTTTCCATACAAGCTTCACTGTATTTCTTCTCGCCGGTCGGATCATCCCGAAGTTACTTTTTGACACCATTTATCAATTCTGGAATATATCGTACCACAGAAGTGAAAATAATCGAATTAAGTTCCATTCGACTCAAACTGATTCAGGGTACGTTCACACACTCGCAAATTAGACACGCATTCTTTTGCAGTCATTTCGTAGCGTTTCTGTATAGAAAGCTACAACGTACCAGAAACAGAATGCGAAAGAATGCTTATAAAACACATCTGCTCCAAAATATCACATGCAATCTACTGCATCAATAAGGTGAAACACTTTTTTCCAACTAAAGAATTGAAAACATTGTACTATATGCACTGATTCAAAGCCACTTAGTTTATGGTATCCAAATATGGGGTCATGTTCCGGAAGTCAAGAAATTCCTATTACAAAAACGAGTGTTGCGTATAATATATGCACTAAGAATCACCGGAATCACACATATTCACTCTTTAAAAGAGAGAATATCTTGAAAATATATGACTTACAGACTCTCTATTCCTCAATTTCCATACATGACTGGTGTTATAACCGCCTGCCCGCATCCTTTGGAATGATGTACAACAAACGAGAAAAATCAAACCCAAGACACCGAATCCCGTCCTGTTAGAACTACCTAGAACTGAATAGTCGAGAAAACTACTCCACCACGCCTTCCCAACAGCATGGAACAATATGGAAAAAGACTACACATCTTGCCAAAGCAGGCACACATTGAAGAAGCGCTTACAGATAGCCATTTTGAGAAATTACAAAGAAAATGTACGCTATAAAAATAAAGGATTACCCGACGGTGCTCTATAATTATACGAACTTTCATTGTATTCTACGCACCAGTGTTCACACCATCGCATTCTCGATCCTAAAAGATTCCCATATAATACTATATATACATCATAATTATATACCGTACATCGCTATGATTTCTCTAACAATTACTATGACCATAAACCACTAGACATACATATAAACATTACATATGTGTAAAACTGTTAATTTTAATTATCCCAAAACCTCACTCAAGACTTTCCAGCGATCTATTTGTTCTCGAACAGTTCATATTAGTATGGAGAGATAATATAATTTATGTTCTTCAGAATCTAATTAACCCGAGATATAAGGAAAAGAGCGGGAGAGGGGGGGGCACTCAAGGATAAGCTTGTTCATAGACAACTAAAAACACTAGTTCATATTCAATGGGCTGTTTATTAATATAAACAACCAATATGTATATCAAAATAAATTTGTCATGAAGGTGGAGGGCCATAACCGCCCTCACCGATAAACATATATGTACAACCAGAGAGGTAGCAACAAAGAACAAATGTAACGATTGTATAAAATCTAGTATGTACAAGGACGGAAGTAGAAACTGCCTTATACTATTATCGCATAATTAAAACTTCACATAACCGATGAATAATCAACCGTTCTACTATCCTAACTGTTTTTGTTGACTTTTAGATAGCCGTGGGTTCACGCCTTCCGGTTACCAGTCGATGCATCACGCGGGTTTTTATCTGCCTGCTCGGTGTGTCGGTGTGGTGCTTGCGGACCTTGCCAATAAGTTATCATTCCTGACATCCCCTTTGGCATAATTGCCATAAACCATAAAACATATACTATCCGTCGGTGAGGCTTTTGGCAACACGCAACATTCGTTTTTAAACGTTTGACGACTTAATTTCACACTCTTGTTACATTCAGTTTATTATACCTTTAGTTAATAGACAGACTCTTTCTTATTTTAAGTACCCGTTCATTTGTTGATCTTCATGACGTTATGTACTTCAGATCGGCCATATTGGCATTAGTGCGATACAGGTACAGATGGCATGTACATGGTTGCAAAAAATTACTAGTTACAAAACTAGTTACAAAACTTATTGATTGCACGTGTTAAATATGTATATGTACATGTATACCTACATATATCACAGATGGTGACACAGAGTTCATTATTATTACACTTTTGCTAATTGACACATAGACTAACATTACTTCCAACAGTATAGTTGGTTATATTAGGTAATTTGATTCCTAGCATATATAACAATTATAAATGGTAATAGCGGTATGTTATAATCATTAATTTCGGAATGATCACGTCCATTTTGATACCTGTTTACAATATTTTACAATTTTATGAATACTCTTTAATGATATGGTTTTAATCACTTATATGCTCAAGTAACAACGCTCTTTAAAAGAGCCTATACTAACCTAAGTAATGGCCACAGCTCGGAAGCATTCACCATAATCAATTTTGGAATTAATATGTAGCATCCACAAATTCCACATCCCAGCAGTACAGTTGGTCATATAGCACGAATTTGTTTCCGTAGCTTTTAGGTTATAGAACACATTGGCGATGAAATTAAATTTTTATAATGATATAATCACACCCCTCAGGATTTTCATACCACCACGCGAACGCGCCTCTTTGTTATAATCACTAATTTCGCGGTAGGCATGTCCATTTTTTATACCCATTTACGATAATTTATAAAATTTTATGTTGAGTCACTTACACATTCAAGCAACAACGCTCTTTTACAGAGCTCACGCTAACTTAATGGTATGGCCCAGCTCAGAACCATTCAACATAATCTATCTTGGAATTAAGATATAATATCCACACCCCAACAGTACAGTTGGTTATATAAAACGAATTTGTTTCCGTGACTTTTAGGGGATAGCATATATTGATGCATGATATTGAATTTTTATAATAATATAAACGCAACTCCACCTTAGGATTTCGCTACCACCACGTGAACGCGCCTCGTTGTTATAATAATTAATTTCGCGATGGACACGTCCATTTTAGATACCCATTTACGATATTTTTTACAATAGTATGAATACTCATCAAAGGTATGGTTATTAGCCACTTACTAGTACTAGTACATGCTCATGCAACAACGCTCTTCAAAAGAGCTCACACCAACTTAATGTAATGCTCGCAGCTCAGAACCATTCGCCATAATCTATCTTGGAATTAATATACATTATGCACACACCAACAGTACAGTTGGTTACATACAACAAAATTGTTTTCTGAAATCTACAACTTAGTTTGTAAATAAAACGCATCCGATATAATTCCCTTTAAATAATTTTTGCACGCACCTGACTTGTGACGTCACTGGTAAGTACGTCATACCGGAGCGCGTGGTTGTGACGTGTTTCTGTAACGTCTGGTACTTCAGAGCTGCGACAGCCATCTTGGGGTAGACTACACATTTGTATTCAGTACCATGACATATGTAGTGTTTTCTAAAATCAGGCATATATGCCGCACGGACAATCATATATTACGTGAGGGACCACCTATGAGGACTCTGACCTATATTCTTATAAAAAGGTAACATAGCTTTTCAGTTATAGCGTACATTATCGCATGAAATTGATTTGTTATAAAATATAAACACAACTCCCCCCATGTATGATTTCCCTACAACCACGTGAACGCGCCTCGTTCATCGCAGGAATCTCGTGTTAATATATCGTGTAAAATCTAAACAATTAACGGACTCGTGATTACCGGTATGAGAGACTCTCGTTCGCGCGGATTTTTTATCTAGTTTGACGTCATGTATTTTGATGGAGAGGGAAATTTGGCCACATTTTTCCAGCTGGAGGTATAGAATGGTAATTTGTTCTATACGGCCCACTCTCTGGTGACCAATTAGGTCGAGCGTTAAGGGCCGAAACCTATCACACAAACAGGCTGTATTTGATGTCTGTTATACCAGAGTTACGCTCTTGAGAACTCTTTGCTGGTATAATTTTTTCGATCCCAACTTTATAAATGCTATCTTTTGGACATGGTCTTAGTAAACATTTTCCAAAATGGGTTAATTATTTTTCCTCCAAAACCATCAGGATATACTGATAGTCAAACACTGCATAACAATAAACATATACATAAACATACCACCATAAAAGGTGTGCCATTTATAATAAGGTTTATAAAATCAAAATATATAATATCTGACAGTGATAAACTGTTGCTGTGTGTATGCATCTATGGAAACCATTTAACTCTATCCATATATTTATGAATTTACTAACAATTTTCATCCTATGGGCAACGATAACCCTTAACGATATTATGAGTAACTGCTCGTCCAATAAGAGACGATAACCTTCAACTATATATAGTTTGCCCAAAATATCATATCTGACATACACGTTAACATGTTGGCATAGAACTTAACTATGAAATGGGAAAGGAGTGATATACATGATAACTGTAAGATGGGCGTCGTATACATCATACATAAATGGGGAGGGTTACTATGCATCATAACTATGGATGGAAATGTGGTAATATACGTCATAAACATATATTTGGGAATTTACAAACAATATCCATACATCTAATATACTACCATGACCTTTAACTATATTTATCGGGAACTGCATGTATATATTCTCATCCAATGCACACTACGATGACCTTTAGCTATATTTATCGGGAACTACAGGTATATATACTCATCCAATGCATGCTACGATGACCTTTATCTACATTTGTGTAACTATGGGTGTGTAACTTCTCTGTATACTCAATATATACATGTATATGCCTTATACTATTATCGCATAATTAAAACTTCACATAACCGATGAATAATCAACCGTTCTACTATCCTAACTGTTTTTGTTGACTTTTAGATAGCCGTGGGTTCACGCCTTCCGGTTACCAGTCGATGCATCACGCGGGTTTTTATCTGCCTGCTCGGTGTGTCGGTGTGGTGCTTGCGGACCTTGCCAATAAGTTATCATTCCTGACATCCCCTTTGGCATAATTGCCATAAACCATAAAACATATTAGTATGGAGAGATAATATAATTTATGTTCTTCAGAATCTAATTAACCCGAGATATAAGGAAAAGAGCGGGAGAGGGGGGGGGGGCACTCAAGGATAAGCTTGTTCATAGACAACTAAAAACACTAGTTCATATTCAATGGGCTGTTTATTAATATAAACAACCAATATGTATATCAAAATAAATTTGTCATGAAGGTGGAGGGCCATAACCGCCCTCACCGATAAACATATATGTACAACCAGAGAGGTAGCAACAAAGAACAAATGTAACGATTGTATAAAATCTAGTATGTACAAGGACGGAAGTAGAAACTGTAGGAAACAGTATGACTAGTCATGGGGACATGACAATCTGCGGGAAGGGATGGGATATGGGACAAAACGACAATCTGCGGGACAGAATTTCAAATTGCGTGGGACGGCCGATATATCGAGGAATACAGGACGTAGGGGGCTCATTTTGGTGTCTAAAGAAAGGCCCACGTTCACCCTAACCAAATATATTAACCCCGCCACTAACCAAACACCAGAAGTTGCATTATTTGATCGACAACTGACCTAAGATCGGGTGGAATTTGGGATAGAATGACAATCTGCGGGACAGGATTTTCAAATTGCGTGGGACGGCCGATAGCTCGAGGAATACAGTGTATAGAGGGTTACTTTTGGTGTCTAACGAAAGGTCTACATTCGCCCTATCCACACATATTAACCCCACCACTGACCGGACACCGGAAGTTACATTATTCGGTCGACAACTGACGTAACATAAAATGCCACAAACACGAAAAACTGCGTTCGACATTAATGTTTATAATTTAGATTTCTCGATGAATACACTAGCAAACAACAAGTTGTAGGTATCAAATAACGCAGTGGAATACTGTGCATTCGTTTTTAGCTACAATGTGGCTGTTTTGGTGCGAATATTGTAATGGCGAACACGCAAACACGCAAACACGCTCCGATAAAACAGCTAAAAATAGACTCGATGTTTACAATTACAGGATCGATTTCAGCCGGTATATTCAATATAATTAGGGGATAACAGTGTGGTGTTTTGGGATTTCGGAAAGGTACATGGCGAATATACTGTGGCAAATTTAGTTAACGGGTATTTGCCACAGTATATTCGCCATGTACCTTTCCGAAATCACAAAACACCACACTGTTATCCCCATTGTAATGCTCTTCGAACTTAAAAACGTTATTTAGACAAACAAATGCCTCGTAATTATCAACGAAATGTGCGGCCATAGAAAACACTCAGCCAATTCACGACTTTTTATTTTAAATTTAATGCGCTAGATAAAATATAGTCCCTCAATTACCATCGCTCTTATCGTTAAAAATGCTGATAAACATGAAAAATTGCCACCTCAAATAGAAATAAATATGCACAACAATCAGTTTCTGCATGTACCTGATGTCTTTTTCAGATGTTTACCACTTACAAATTGCGGTTTTGATTTTACCGCGAACTTGAAGTTGAATTGAAACAATGGGAAATTGTTTTACTCAATGCGATATATTTCACGCCGTGTCTGTCGCTGTTTCATGTCAAGAAATTTGGTCAAATGATATCGAGATACTGACATTGGTGGGATATAACGGTGTGGTGTTTTGTATTTTCTGAAAGTACATGTATACAGGGCGAATGTACTGACTATCAATTTTCGACAAAAGCGACGTAGCTGGTTTGTTTATATAGCAACGAGCTAGTAACGGAAGTCAGTAGCAAGGGCGCCAACTCTATAATCTACCCCGTAACGTCGCCGGCATGTACTGCGTAAGGGTGACGTCATGGAGTGAAACGGAACAGTGAGCGGGGCTTGATTTGGCATGGCCGAGATTTGGAATTCAGCTAACGGCAATATAGGCGCGTACGAATATCTAACATTGAAGCGGTGAACCGGACTATACATTGTGACAGGTTATTGAATGAATAACCCCCCTCAAATATGTGGTGTTTCCGGGGGTATATTGGCCTAAGTGCATTAGAATGGGGCGTATAGTATATCAAAATGTAGAATTAGACACAGGGAATGTATTTTTTTTCCAAATGGGTCCACCAGGCGGTGAAATTGTTGCAGAAATTCGCTCCAAGATATTCGCACTTATTTTTATTTCAGTTGTGACTAAAAACCCAGATGCCGGAGCCCAGCGACTAAAAGCCAAGTTACAAAATAGATCAACTGGTTTGAACGAATGAATATGTCAATGGTAAGACTATTCAAAAGAATATTCAAATCAAATAGTGTTTATAGACTTAAAAACTTATGTGTCCGCAATTCATATATGCGGTGGAAGTTCTCATATTATCTGCCAGTCATACGCGGGGGGAGGTTCTTATATGAACATATTATCTGCCGGTCATACGCGGTGAAGGTTCATATTATCCACCGGTCATACGCGAGGGAGGTTCTCATATTATCCTCCGGTCATACGATGGGGAGGTTCTCATATGGACATATTATCCGCCGGTCATACGCGAGGGAGGTTCTCATATTATCCACCGGTTATACGCGAGGGAGGTTCTCATATTATCCTCCGGTCATACATAGGGGAGGTTCTCATATGAACATATTATCTGCCGGTCATACGCGGTGGAGGTTCATATTATCCGCCGGTCATACGCGAGGGAGGTTCTCATATTATCCTCCAGTCATACGTGGGGGAGGTTCTGATATGAACATATTATTCGCCGGTCATACGCGGTGGAGGTTCATATTATCCACCGGTCATATGCGGTGGAGGTTCATATTATCCGCCGGTCTTACACGAGGGAAGTTCTCATATTATCCTCCGATCATATGTGGGGGAGGTTCTGATATGAACATATTATCCGCCGGTCATACGCGGTGGAGGTTCATATTATCCGCCGGTCATACGCGAGGGAGGTTCTCATATTATCCACCGGCCATACGCGAGGGAGGTTCTCATATTATCCTCCGGTCATACGTTGGGGAGGTTCTGATATGAACATATTATCCGCCGGTCATACGCGGTGGAGGTTCATATTATCCGCCGGTCAATACGCGAGGGAGGTTCTCATATTATCCACCGGCCATACGCGAGGGAGGTTCTCATATTATCCTCCGGTCATACATTGGGGAGGTTCTCATATGAACATATTATCCGCCGGTCATACGCGGTGGAGGTTCATATTATCCACCGTTCATACGTGAGGGAAGTTCTCATATTATCCTCCGATCATATGTGGGGGAGGTTCTGATATGAACATATTATTCGCCGGTCATACGTGGTGGAGGTTCATATTATCCACCGGTCATACGCGGTGGAGGTTCTCATATGAACATATTATCCGCCAGTCATATGCGGTGGAGGTTCGTTTTATCCGCCGGTCATACGCGAGGGAAGTTCTCATATTATCCTTCGGTCATAGGTGGGGGAGGTTCTGATATGAACATATTATCTGCCGGTCATATGCGGTGGAGGTTCATATTATCCACCGGTCATACGTAGGGGAGGTTCTCATATGAGCATATTATCCGCCGATCATATGCGAGGGATGTTCTCATATTATCCACCGGTCACACGCGAGGGAGGATATGACCGGCAGATAATATGTTCATATGAGAACCTCCCCCGCGTATGACTGGCAGATAATATGAGAACCTCCACCGCATATGAATGGCGGACACATAAGTTTTTAAGTCTATAAACACTATTTGATTTGAATATTTTTTTGAATAGTCTTACCATTGACATATTCATTCGTTCAAACCAGTTGATCTATTTTGTAACTTGGCTTTTAGTCGCTGGGCTCCGGGATCTGGGCTTTTAGTCACAACTGAAATACAAATAAGTGAGAATATCTTGGAGCGAATTTCTGCAACAATTTCACCGCCTGGTGGACCCATTTGGAAAAAAATACATTCCCTGTGTCTAATTCTACATTTTATACTATACGCCCCATTATATTGAATATACCGGCTGAAATCGATCCTGTAATTGTAAACATCGAGTCTATTTTTAGCTATTTTATCGGAGCGTGTTTGCGTGTTCGCCATTACAATATTCGCACTAAAACAGCCATATGCACAGTATTCCACTGCGTTATTTGATACCTAAAACTTGTTGTTTGCTAGTGTATTCAACGAGAAATCTAAATTCTAAACATTAATGTCGAACGCAGTTTTTCGTGTTTGTGGAATTTTATGTTAGGTCAGTTGTCGACCGAATAATGTAACTTCTGATGTCCGGTCAGTGGTGGGGTTAATATGTGTGGATAGGGCGAATGTGGGCCTTTCGTTAGACACCAAAATGAGCCCCCTACGCCCTGTATTCCTCGAGATATCGGCCGTCCCACGCAATTTGAAATTCTGTCCCGCAGATTGTCGTTTTGTCCCATATCCCATCCCATACCGCAGATTGTCGTGTCCCTAGTCATGACTAGTATGGATAAAAGGTACATAAATCCTAAAGCTGCTAGCAGGAAAATTGGGTGGGAGGGAGGGAATTTGAATCTTGTAAATGAATAATTTTTGGAATTTAAATTTGTCAAGTTGAATTACATGTTATTTTCTTATTAGAACAAAATGGCGTATTCCTTTTACCGCGTACCGATATTATATTAATGAGGGGATATAGTTCCTATTATAAATTTGAATTGAAGCTAATAACGAATATACTATCCACACGTTATACGCCGCATGTATACTGTAATAAGTGGAAGAGTTTTGATAAGCTACGCAAATACGCATAATGCCACGGAATACAACATTACTTATTTAGCACGAAACGTCTTCGCAAAATATGGAAAGCCCCGATCTATTGTCAACACGGGGAAATACCCCAATCCAATAGACGCCGGTTTGTTTACGTCTCAGACTGTTTGCATCAGCGATCGATTACTTCTAACATAAAACGGATTATACTGATAATCTTGATTTTCGATCATATAACTCGTCTGGATTGTCTCACAACCGCACCAATTCTTGTTTGTGATATGCCCTAGGTTCTAGATAGTTTTATAAATGATTATATAGTCTTTACGTGTGCGTGGATATGGAATACAATCCATCTATTCAATTATATTTTGTGATACTTGTTTTAGGGGAAAGAATGAAGACAGCACGATAGGGCTAGGCTAACCCCTAACAATATACATAATTGCCTGATTATGTGTTACAGCCATTGTATTATTCATGAGTGTATTGTAAATAAATTATTCTATCCTATCTGCCCTACATTAAATACATGAGAAGTACAAACTATGTAGTTTCACTGGTAGCGGTGCTATCGATAATTGCATGTAAGCAGCATGCAATTATCTCGCAAGAATCAGCCATAGAGGTATTTAAGGCGATGCGTTTGTATATGTTGCACTGTTACACATGGAACTACCAATATTTTACTTCTCATGTCGTTAGCTTTGGTAAGTATGCATTTTATATGGATGTTTCCGTTCAATTTCTGACACCATAGGGTTTTCTAATAGAAAATTCCTGCAAGAATGGCAAACTTGCCTACATATGAACGTACCATTAAACGGATCTTCGACGTGATCCAGCATATACATGTAGAACAACCGATAGATATCACAAACTCGTGTTGGTTTTAGTCGAAGGAAAATTTGAAACTATAGTGGGACCGCTCCCCGCTGGCGCAGATGTAAAGGTGCACGACCCATGCCTGAAAATATGAAACACGGAGTTGGTAATGCCATCTCTACATGCTGCAAAGGGATCCCGGTCGATGACTCAGACGGTCATGTGCATAGCGCATTATTTATATCTATATTTTGACGAGATATATAGCTGTGTCGGGGTCTGGGGAGAATGTGAAACACGGATTTGGTAATACCGTGCCTATGGTGGTGCCTGGGTTTACCATTTTGGTGAATTGGTCGGTCAGGTGCATGAAACATTATAGATATAGTATCCATATTTCTACGATAAATATGCAGTGTGTGTGTGTGTGTGGGGGGGGGGGGGTGAATAAAAGGCGGGCACGGCGTTTGTAACGGCGTGTCTCCATATGGTGCCCAGGAGTCCCGGGCGGTCACTCGGTCGGTCAGGTGCATAGCGCAGTAGTTATATCTATATTTCGACGAGATATATAGCTGTGTCGGTGTCTGGGGAACGCGAAACACGGTTGGTAATGCCGTGTCTACAATGATGCCTAAGTGTCCCATCTGGTGAATCAGTCGGTCGGGGGCATAGCACATTATTGATACTGTATCTACATTTCGAACGAGAAATATAGCAGTATCGGGGTCTGGGGGAAATGTGGAACTCGTAGTTATAATGGCGTGACTACACGGTGGCTTGGAGTCTGGTGCATAGCACATTATTGATACCGTATAGATCTGTATTTCGACGAGATATTTAGCTGTCGGTGTCTGGGGCGAATGTAAAACACAGATGTGGTAATGTCGTGCCTTGGAGTGTCATTTTGTTTAATCGGTCGGTCAGGTGCATAGCGCATTATTGATATTATCCATATTTCCACATCAATATTTCCACGAGATATATGCAGTGTTTGGGGGTGTCTGAATAAAGGCAGATGAAGAGTTTCTAACGGGCCCGGGCGGCCTCATGGGCCCGTGGACACTATATTTCGACGTTATAACGTAGCGAAATATTTTTACTCGCTCGCTCGTCTGCGACCGTGATATCCTTTAGAGTGTATCTGTAACGTCATATACATGACGTCATGATTAAATTTAACGTCAATGTCATAGCAATAATTATTAACAAGTTCGGGTCAAAATTGTTCAATAATCGATTGCACTTATACATTCGGGACATTATATTAATCAAAATAAGTCCTATACAAATCATTTATAAATCATATGATTTATTGAAGTTATGTCTACATAAAATAACATTTCCTGAAACGACATATATGTCGTTCTACTCCTCAACCGATAGACGACATATATGTCTTTCTACTCGCCAAAGGGTTAACCCCACAAATGCCGATATTGGCTAATAGAGCCCGGGTACCAGTGATTACGGGTGTCTTCGTGTGTGATCAGACAGTATATTTTGGTGATGCGTGGTAGTGAAATACCCCTGAGTGTTAATTCCATATATTGACTCGTTGACGCGTCCACGACCGATGTTAGTAACCCCTCAAAAACCGGTAAAATACTATATAAACAAAAATAGCCTGGGACCGCCCGGGCGGCCCCATGGGCCCTTGAAACGCCATATCTCGACGTTATAACGTAGCGATATACCCCACGAGGTCAACATAGAAAATATTACTCGCTCCCTCGACCCCGGACGGTGTTATTAACCCCTCAAAATCCGGTAAAATACTATATAAACAAAAATAGCTTGGTACCGCCCGGGCGCCCCCATGGGCCCGTGGACTCTACATCGTGACGTTATAATGTAGCGACATACCCCACGAAGTTAACATAGAAAATGTTACTCGCTCGCTCGGCTCCGGCCGGTGTTATTAACCCCTCGAAATCCGGTAAAATACTATATAAACAAAAAGAGCTTGGTACCGCCCGCGACCGCCCAGGGGCCCCCATGGACCCGTGGACACGATATCTCGACGTTATAACGTAGCGACATACCCCAAACGGTCAATCTAGAAAACTTACTTGCTCGCTCGACTCTTTTTGTTTATATATTACTAGAAGGTTAGCCCGCCACTTGCTGCAATCGTCAGAAACATGACAATTTTTTAATGTTTTAATTATTTTCTTAAATTAATTTTTTTAATTAATTTTTTACTTTAATTTTTTTTTTCAAATGAGTTAATTGTGCCTTTTTTAATTTACTGGCTTGTTTAATTAATTTTTTTAATTAATTTTTTATTTCAATTTTTTGTTAGAAACATGACAATTTTTAATTTGAATTCAATTTTTTGTTTTTAAATGAGTTAATTGTGCCCTTTAATTTTACCGATTTGACCTTGAATTGATAATTTTCAAGGTCAAGGTCAGGTTGGGGTCACAATTTAACCCGTCCATGACACTTCCCGTAGGTAGCAAGTTTGAGCTCAATCGGTTCGAGTCTATAAAGGACACACACACACATATATATCATTTGTGGGTACCCGTTTCAAGGTGTAGATCATCTCGGGCGGAAAAAAAAATGACCCGATGAAAATGTCCCCCGTTTCTAGGAAGCCCTAAGTACGTAAGAATCACACATAATCGAGTTCCATTTCGAGCGATAACGTAAACAAAAGCCGTATGCGAAAGCCGAAGGGAATAAAGAGCGTTAACCGGTTAACGAACCGAAATATGGAAGATAAAGGATAGCGTTATTGCGTTGAGCACTCCCGGCCAATAACGATGACTGGGAGTGGATAAAGGGTGAAGGAGCGTCGCACGGGCTCGCAACCATTCCCGTGGTTTTTTACCCTTATATAGGAAGTTTGGTCTCGATCGGTGCAGCCGTTTTCGATTCTATAAAGTACAAATATAGATATTTATACACATATATATTTACTACAAGGTGACCCGACTTCGTCCGGGCTTTGACCTTGAATTGACCATTTTGAAGGTCAAGGTCAAGTGGGGTCACGATTTGACCAGTCCAAAACACTGCCCGGACAAAAATACCCGACAAACGTGCCCGTCGAAATTCATCCGGTTTTACCCGATTTGACCTTGAATTGATCATTTTGAAGGTCAAGGTCAGGTCGGGGTCACGATTTGACCCGTCCAAAACACTCAGTGGACAAAAGTAACCCTATGTATAAAATGTCATCGAAATCCCATCAAAATTGGCGATTTGACCTTGAATTGACCATTTTCCAAGGTCACGTCGCACGGGCAAATGGATATGCTTATGAGACTCCCAACATACCAAGTTTCATCGAAATCCCGTGACATTCGGGCGTTTGATATTGAAATGACCCGATTTCAAGGTCAAGTTTACGTCGCACGGGCAAATTAATAGGTTTATGCCACTCCCCGGCCGAAGGTACCCCCACATACCAAGTTTCATCGAAATCCCGTGATATTCGGGCGTTTGACCTTGCAATTAACCGATTTCAAGGTCAAGGTCACGTCGTACGGGCAAATTAACAGGCCTATGCCACTTCCCGGCCGAAAATACCCCAACTTCTGTCAAATTGTTCAACAGTTGGAAATTGCATATACCTAACACACCAATCATACGTTGAAATTATTCTGTCATTCCGTATGATTTTCCAAAAATGTATGAGTGGGGATTTTTTTTTTTAATATACCTACTTTTGGTAGAAAGAATTCGGACTATATGGCCAACAGTTAGGTTGGAAATATCCAACAAATGTAAAGCTTGAGGAAAGTCTATAATTGATAAATTTTCATGTTCAGATTTCAAAACGTTCTCACACCAGACCGAACCACGGTCGACCCGGTATGTCCTGGTCTATCAACATTCAGTGGGTGGTGCTAGACCACTAGATGTTATGATTTTGCAATTTCCAGGTTCATATCTACAAAATTGTTCTCGTTCTGATCGGCGAGGTGGACCCCTCATTACATGACTTTTTTAACAAGACTACTAATCCATTTAGGACTACAATACTATTCAGGACAGTGAAGGGTCAATTGGGGGGAAATCAGAGCCCAACGGGGTGCATAATTGGAATTCCGCACAAACCTTTGTTTGGTGTGGTTCAATTGGTAGGGAATGTGAAGGTGCCAAGGTGGATACCCCTTTTCAACGCGGAGATCTTCTATAATCACGTCCATGTGCCGAGACTGCGTATAGCACCATCAAATAACTCTCTTAATCATAGCATGTCATTAATTGAGTGAAGACCGTTGTCAGTAAACAAACCGGCGTTCCATAGTTATCTTAGTGCTAGAAGCCGCCTGGACACTTTGAACATAAAACATGGCTTGAATGACAAATGTATCAATGAGATTTGGCCACGTAATCGTGCAATAAATATATTAATAGATAGCTGACTGTTATTTCATAGAACTAATGTACTTTTGAGTGAGACAACTTTTGTGAAAGATACATCTACCCGTTCCAAATCCCTATCGCTTTATGTGCTGCATTCAAAGTACGCAAATGACCGTGACGAATTTCACCAATCTACCAGAATCTACCGGTACCCGTACCCGTCGAACGGGTATCGCAAACTCGCTATTGTTCGCTCATTCGGTAATAGATTGAATTATTCCTCTTTGCTACAAATTTCGTAATGCCACGCGTTTGACGAAACTTCTGAACTGTTTGACCGGTGCATGTGTGCGAAATGGTCACGTGAGTCAGGTGACTGTCGTTGGCAATGACAACACACGTTACAGCGTTACACGTTCGTGTGGCTGAATCTGGCTAGTATCTATTTGCTCTATTGATTGTTGTGATGAGGAGATTTGTCCTTTCAACATGGGTTAATGGCATATTAGTGGAGACGCTACGACCAGTAATACCTGATACGTCAATCGTTCTTAGGTGGCGTTTACACATAGCCGGTTATCGATCTATGCGGCGAACGAGTTAGCCGGCGAAAATTTCCGAAGACTGTTCACACATCGACCTCGCCGGTGAAGATATGCATATATTCCTTTGTCTCCTTTGCTCGTTAATTTTCCATTTCCTAATTATACAATAAAATATGTTTCTCATTTAGTTAAGGTGTTCACCATGTCCATATATACAGGGCCGTGGCGACGGGAGGGTGTCTCATCCCAACTGTGGTCAAAATATTAAAAAGCTGGAAATTTCATACCTGACACGACATTAATTGGGGAATTTGACGTCAACATCTCGTAGTTTGATTTTCCAACAATTTATTAGTGGGGATTTGTTTTTAAATCAGCATTTTTTTGCCAAATTGTTGAAATTGTTGGACTGAAGACAGTGGCCATCAGTTGGAAATGATCCTACCATAAATTGGTGTCAAGTTTCATGGTTCAGATTTCAAAATTTTCTCACAGCGGGCCATAACCATGGTCGGCCCGGTAATATTGTATCTTGGTCCATCCCCAATGGGCAGTCAAAAACAGCTAACTAATTTAACAGAAAACGGACGGGGTTCAAGTTGCTTGACGTCAGACCACTATACATGTTAGGATTGGGCAATTTTATGGTTTATACACTGGTTCAGATCTAAAGAAAGTCGCACAATACGGGCCGCCATCCAGATATTTGAGTGAAAAGTTATTAAACCCAAGGGTGTGTAAATGGAATGGTGAGTTTGGTGAGATTCAAGATGGGGTGCAGTTGGAGATTCCAACGATGGACAGTTACACCCCTCCCAAAGCAGGCCGTCTAGACGCGACACTGTATATATATGTCCACGACGCACTAAGCTTGGACTATACTAGTATTATATTATTGAACTAATTGTCAATTACGTTTGAATCCATTGAAATATGCCATCCCATTTCTTCCATATATATGAACATACATGTAAACGTACATTAATTTTTTTTTTTTACCATGCACGTGCAGAATATGTTTGGCTGCATGACACCTGCTAACAACCCTTCGTTGGTTTCGTTGCACACATTCATCAGTTAGTATTTATAATAATAGCTTATAATCAAGGTGCGTGACCACCGATGAACGGCTAATTAGAGCCAATCAAACTGACACACTGAACCATATACACAGGCGAAAAGCGGACTGGTCTATAAGCGCTTACCGAATAATATTGCGCGAGTTAATTGTTGAAAAGCAATCATCCATGGCGACAACAAGTTGTTTGTATTGAATAATTTAATCCAGAAGATAAAACCCGGGTAGCTTCTTCACCGGATATCTGAAATTCTTACCCGGTATAAACACTCTATTGTTATCGCTAACCGATTATATCGGATAGGATCTTAGCCGGCTAATGTATAAACACCACCTTAAAAGCAGAGCGAATTAGAATATATACGGCAACACGTTGCTTGTGTTGAATAATTTAATCCAGAAGATGAAAACCGGGTAACTGCTTCGCCGGATAGCTGAAATTCTTACCCGGTGATGTATAAACACTCTATTGTCATCGCTAACCGATTATACCGGATATGATCTTAGCCGACTAATGTATAAATACTCCCTTAAAAACGCAAAAGAGCGCAATTGTCGGAAGAAGCGTTGGTGTCGAAATGTTCACTGCAGATTCTATGATTTATTTTTCAGAAAGACATGTTATTTCCTCCTAATGGCGACGATATGAAATGTCCCACATCGACACCCCTGTATAGCAAGCTGATCTGGAGGCTGGGTGGAAAGTAGCGTCTAAATATTACTTATAATGCGAATAGACTGCGGAGAGTTACCACTGAACAGACCGCGGAGAGTTACCACTGAACAGACCTCGGAGAGTTGCCACTGAAACTAGTATCTACCAAAGTCGACATCGGTAATTAGACTACTCCGAGCAAGAACACGATTGCTTGAGGATTTACACCCTTATCTGATAATTTTAATTATGACATCACCATGCCACATTCACTCCTTGTGAATTAAAAATACAAGATGGCGTGTTAGCGCAAGTTTGCCACAATCGCTGATGGACATATTTTATTAAGGCCACATTCAGGGTAAAGATGACTATAGCTGTGCTCCGGACTTACGACGGAAACACGCCCTCTGTGAGAATCGTGTATGAAATATCTGACGAAACGGCGTTTGTCGTGATTTCCTGAGCGATATAGAAAAATAAACTGATAAATCGTAGTTGTTTACTATAGTACCAAAGGAATCAACTTAAAACCTATGGATTCGTGGTCCAGAAATCAGTACGGTGACGATTCAGACGATCACCTCCAGAATATACCCGAACGATATTTCAATACGGATTAGTAATGACACCATCACCTCGAAATCGACACACCTCAGAATAAGGTGTTCATATATAAATTATGGCGTCATCGTCCCGAAGTCGGTGCAGTGAGGAGTCAGATGAGTTATCTCTAAAATATAACCGGCTTCTGTTTCATGAGAATAACAGTAGACATATAAGACGTCGATCGTCTGCTCATTATAAGATGACATTAGTAGGGAGCAGCGCGAGCGGCACGAATATTAAAGGAAGCGACCTAGATGTTCTAGTTGAACCTCGAAACTTAATAATAGATGAATCTAGCTTGAAATACCGACATGACCTCCCATGTTATGTCCGGATATCTACTGATGGGTTAGCAGGGCTCATACCAAGCGTCCTCTTGGGTGACGGGAAATACGTACGGGCTGATCCTGTCAGAGACATGAGCAAAGATATCTTTGGAGGAATTACGTTTATTGGATTGTCTGGATTCTCGAAGGTTGGTAATATACATACTGTACGACAACGATCCATAGACAGTGTTCCACAGATGAGAATCAGCGGAAAACCACAGGTGGTTCGCTCATTCGCTGCACGCGACCGGTCTTGGCCATCCGACGACACTATATCGCTGATAAACACGGGCGAGTTTCACCTTGCAGCACGACCTGCACCCTCGTGCCCGGACCGTGAGCACGATTTCTGCCTGTCATTTGCCAAGACAGAAGTTGTGTTGTTGAGAACGATGTCCGTTTACCAGATACTGAGTATAATATATATAAAGTCCATCAGACACGTCATCGATTGTGGCCGGGGAGTGTTGACATCCTACCATTTGAAGACGGCCGCTCTCTGGTATTTTGAGAAGACGGACGCTCGATTCTGGGAAAATGACTTGTCAGTGGTGAATATTTTAAAGAGACTTGATCATTATTTAAAAGAAAGATTCCTGCCTCATTATTTTGTTCCTGAAATGAACTTGTTGACCGGTGTCTCGGAATCTGATCTGATATATGTTCGCAGGCGTCTATGGTCTTTTCTTGGGTTGTGTCTCATCACCGATGATATCGCGGGAATAACATCAAACGCACGGCTGGATCTCGCTGTTAATATAATTCACAAAGCAAGCAGACAACTCTCTGAAACAAACCCGGCTTTAACGCGGACGTGTTATTTGTCTAATATCTGGAACGTCTTAGAAGTCATGTATGGAACCGGGATTGTATCTCACAATGTCATGAAACAAATATCCGCATCTGCAGTGATGATGTGGCCAATCCATCCAACCAGACCCCAACAGGTAGACGAACTTAAATCACTGCTTACGTCATTCAATGATAATGTTAACATTTGGGTGTATTCTAGACGACTGGACTCGGATAAATATGACCATTTTGTCAAATTTGTGCGTGCCATTGTCCTTTCTACTGAGGAACCGTTAGAAGAGTTCTTCATGATGAGACCAACAAGTAAGAATAGAAAAGGCGATCGTGCTATCAGAAGGGGATTGCGAAAATCGGCAAACATAATGATTAAATGGTTAGCTTTCATCAATGATATAATTAACAAGTTACAAACATACGGCAACATCGTTGCCGACCATGTGCCACGTGGTATGCCACCTAAGTCACGTGGTTACAGTCACGCAGGCAGCAATCGGTGCGAGGAAATTGTCCACAGACTGTTCAATAAAACTACAAAAGAGTTGATAACGTTTGCAGTCGATTATATTGATTCGTTATGTTATCATCTCGATAATGACACCTGTTCAGTCAGGCCGGTGCCAGCCGGAGACTTTCATGCCAACGTTCCCATCTTTGGAGATGTCATCGACAGATTGTTTCTTAACGTCGAGTACGCTCTCGTTACGAGCACTCGGATCAAGGTATCCCGCGAATCAGGTGAACAGACGGAAAGAATAATGCGAGCGATGAATCCAGAGAGTTTGGAATGTCGATGTTTTGTAGGGCTCCTCACTTTCGAAGAGATGCTATGCCAAGTCAACGATCTCTATTTGGCGTCATGTGTCCCTGGTTGGATGGAATTTATGGCCACCACATTTCGCCACCAGAATAATGTTAATAAAATAGAGACCTTTCGCAAAATCACTTTACGATAGGATATATTGTCCTAGTAAGGTAAACGCCATCACAATATACATATGATGATTAATTGGTGAGACGGCATTTGCCCCACTTTATTCAGTTACTCATATATTTGATGGAACAAGTGATGTGTGTCTCTTTCAGATCCCATGTTCTTACCCGTGTGTTATACACCGCACGGATGTTAGAGTGTCCCCCAGAAAGGACCGGTGGCACACCCTTCACAGATAGCACTTAATTAAACTGAGTGGGGTATATTTCGTCTCACATAAGAAACCCAATGCATAAAGATGGAATCATTGTCCATATCCGTAATCGTGAATTTGCAAAAGGTCTCTATTGTCACGTCATTCATTGGAGCTCAAACATGCGAAACATGACCACTCATAACCTCCAGTAAGAAACTAAATGTATTCAGTGACATTGTTAACATTTATCTATGGTATTTAAAACAACCGAGAGCTCGTATATATTACTTTGCAAAATCAAAACCACTGATCATTAAAGGTACTCAATCCGATCAGAGGGTCCCCATCTCAACAGATTCCAACAACAACAATCCGATCAGAGGGTCCTATATTACTATTTTTTTGTTCTGTCTATCTCTAAATAATTTCTGGTCGCATGTAATGACACCTTTGACAAAACTGTGTTCATAAATTAATTTTGTCGCCGTGTACGTAACATAGTACTCGCAATTATAATCACAAATGAAGTAGATGCTTGATTCAGAGTGAATCGTGGAATTATGACTTTGAACCCGAGTCACTAAACTCTGCCATCGCCTGGAAATTGGCTGGAATTGGTGAATTTGTTACATTCGCCAGGGAACGTTAACAAAGGGAAGGTTCACTTACGTCATGGCGCTATGTAATTCGACTGGAGCCCGGCCGCCATGTTTCTGGTGGGATCGTGGAATATAACGTCATAGCGTTACTGCATTTTCCCCATTGAAATAAGCCGTCTACTACTTCCTTGCTATACGTTTTGGGTGATTATCCAATGTAGGCATGAACAATGTTACCTTGTATTATTGTAATAAAGTATCAAAACCATCCATGTTATCTCAAAATGACAGGTGTGGCCTTTGCTGTGTATTGGTATATACACATATTCCCACACTTAAAAAAACATATAGGCCTATGTATGCACGTTTACGCGGTGGCCGATATGGCTGCGATCGACTTGTGTGTGGTTATACATGTACGTAGGCTATATATACCTGTTGAGTCAACTTGAGTGTGTTGTTTTAATTAAACATATATAGTACATAGAAATAACGAACGTGTTCACAGCATGCTAGCTTCAGTGCTTCACTGCTTGTATCATTAGTATCTACTCGGATGAAATCCTCAAATAAGATAATACACTATTTATTTGGTCTAAACCACTGATGGTAAATACTGTAAGATGATAAACTGTTCATCATATATAAATGTAGGCATATATAGGTCAAATATAAGACCCATGCAGGTGATACAATATAAAGTATAGGCCTAGGCGGAGATACTATTTACCGATTTATTTTAGTATAGTGTATATTACTGTATATATCAATCTGAAGTGAATCTTCGATGTGGCATTATATGACATATATGTAGTTATTAATATTATGGGTACCGATATACCAAGAACCTGAAACACAGCAGCCGCCTTGTTCTCGGTTGGCGGAAGTACAAAGGCATCAGTCGTACCTAGGTGTTAATTAACTAAGTGTTAGCTGCCTGATTGGTCTGATTGGTGATCAAATTTCATTAAGTTGTGTATACAAAGAGGTGTTTCTTCTTCAATCAGCGCACGTGCTCACGGTACTTAAAATTAATTCATGCCAAGATTACGGACTAAAATATTTCATGCTCTAAAGCAATATAAAAACATACCAAAATGTTGGACAAATAGAAATTGTGAGTCCATGAACAACATTTGGTGAAAGTACATGTAACTTTCGGAGTGTTATGTTACAGAGCTAACACAATCACCCAGGTCACCTAAGGACATGCACGGTTCCCACACGGGAAGACCATTTGCCTCTCAAACAGCGTTCCTTATCTCTTTGAATTATCGTCCTAATTATGTGCCAGCGGGGATCGCGTTTATGTGAGAAGTCTACCATGTGGTTCGCTTATATTTTTCCCGCATCACTTCATAGTAAACTCGTACCCGCGTCAGTTTGATTGTTACCTTTTGTGTGAGAAAGTTTCATTTTTGTTCTGCGATTAACTTTGCTTTGGTCCAGGACTCGGACTGTCCAGACGACACAGCGAATTGCAGCAGCGACAAGGATGTTCACAATACCATCAATATTGGACTTCAGGCTAGTGCTTTTGACGAGCCTATGCCTGTTGACAAACAGGGACCATCTAACACGACACATGGTACATGTATGAATGTCACTCTTTCTCAACTACATGAGTCTGTTAAAGACATTCAGAGACAAATCGCTCCTCGGGGACATTTCGTTGGCGATATGTCACAACCTGAACCCGCAATACAGACTCAACCGTCGGTGCCGTACCACTCTGCACTGGCCACCCGGGGAATGCATCCCGACAGTTTCCGTAATGTGGATAATGTTTCTCCGCTGGTGAGGAAACGATCTCACCACAATATCACGCAATGACTCCAGTGCAAATCCTGCAACCAGAGCTCTCACAATTCAGAATTCTGACCCTATATTTGCTGTCTAAGTCAGCCACACCACGATCAGCAGCAGACACAGGTACCCGGGTACAGCCACCACCCACGAAAGAAAGGACACGTCGAATTCGGTGTGTTCATAATGGCAAGGAAAAATGTCTTAATTTCGATGGGGAAAGAGGCTGCTTCAGGAAATTGTGTCCATTTCTTCATGTGTGAAAAGTGTTTGTGCAACCACCCGGTAAATTTCTGTGTTCACCCTATTGGTCAAAGGAAATGACTGGCCAGTAGTCCTGTTTATGGTGCGACTCCACTTGAAATGGTGGCGTCCACTCCGATATCAATTTCACAATTGGAATTATTTGTGTCCGAGCATCCTGATCGTGTGTTTGTGTGTTGTGACTGCACTGCTTACACATGAAGTGTTGCAGGGTTATGTTATTGGCCTTTTTTATCTGCCGCCATGTTCCATGTATAGTGAGCCCTCTGTGCGTGGCAACCGGGAAAAATTCCAATAAAAAACGGCTGATAGTGGATCTAAGTTCTCCGCATGATCATGTTTCCGTTTGAAGTGTTAATTATCTTATAGACCAGGAGGAATATTCGCTGTGCTATATTCGTATTGATGATGCAATCCGCATTATTTGTGATATTAAAGCTTGGGAGATCCGGTTATGTTAAAATTTGATCAGCAGCTACATATTCCATTAGCTGAACACAAAACAATGGGTCCGTCCACGTGCATTGTGTACCTAGGATTGTATTTAGATTCTGTTAACATGGAAGTGCGTTTACCGGAAGATAAGTGCGAACGTCTGCAATCTCTTACCTTACCACTCCTGAAAAGGCCGACATGTACAACACGCGAACTTCGCGTCATTCTTGGTCATCTCAACTATGCATGCCGGGTTATCCCACCAGGCAGATCATTCATATCACATTTGATTACTGTGTCCACTCGAGTCAAAAAAACTAACTGAACCACTTTGTTACACTTACAACCGACTGTCGACGCGAACTGCGTATGTGGTGCAAATTTGTTAGTGAATGGAATGGTGTGTCGTTGTTCCTGGAGCTCCCGACTTCCACCTGTTCACTGATAGTTCATCTACACGAGGGTTTGGTGACATTTTCCAAGGACAAATGTGGTTTCAGGGAATTTGGACCGATGAGTTTAAAACAATGTGTACAGACACCGACACGAAAGCTTCTATGGCCTTGTTATTAGAAATCTTCCCCATTGTTATTGCAGCCGTAATGTGGGGACCCTTATCGGTTCGCAAACGAATTGTATTCCATTGCGATAACGCTGCCACAGTTAACATCTTGCAGAAGGACCGTAGCTCCTATAAACATTCATTTATAATGAAACTGGTACGGCGACTCACATGGTGCGCTGCTAAAAACAATTTCATGTTTTATGCCGAACAAGTGCCTGGTAAATGTCACATAATAGCAGATCGTATTTCTAGCTTTCAGGAATTTCACGACTTGATACCATCGGCCGATCTCCAGCTGACTTCAATTCCGGAACTGTCAGCTCTGATAATGTTTTAAACAAGATTGTGCAAACCGTCTGGTATTCATCTATCAACGATTCCACGAAGCGGGCATACTCTTCCGCACTAAGCCAATTTATCATTTTCTGTCAGTCATACCGCACTCAATGGTGCTCTGATTCACATCTGCCATCCATTACAGAAGACACATTGATATATTATGCGGTTTTCTGCCATGGAATTAAACACCTGTGCTATACCACTATCAAACTACCTCTGGCCGCTATTAGGTTCTTCTATATCAAAAGTGATTGCTCAAGCCCATTCATCAGTGCTGACAAAACGGATCTGATACGACTGCACTCGTTCCTTCGAGGTATCAAAGACTACCGGTTCCATCTAATAGACCGCGTCGCCTTCCGATCACTACCGATATTATGCAGCGCCTGTGTCGTTTGTTAAGAGGTGCTTTCAATAATTTTGCCGACCACATGTTAGCTGCAGCATTCAGTTTTGCATTTTTTGGATATCTGCGCTGTTCCGATTTCACAATTACAACAGGCTTGTTCAATCCACAGCTGCATCTTTGTGTGATCGATGTCCAGCATTTTACTCTTTTGTTCAAGTCGTCCAAAACGGACCCCTTCAGAAGGGGTGTTACATTACTTTTATTCGCTACAAATGACGATATATGTCCAGTCACCAACATGCCTAGGTATCTGCGCTTGCGGACTGGTCACTCGGTTGACGTTTCGACTTCAGCTCTGTTCGTTGACATGAATGGTGCAGCTTTAACACGCGATATGTTACTGAATACATTGCGATGTTAGGTATCAACCACGCAGGATATTCGGGACATAACTTTAGGCATGGGGCGGCGTCATCAAGTGCTAGCGCTAGTGTAGACGATCATCTTATCAAAGTCATGGGCCGTTGGACTTCCGATTGTTGCACCCGATACATTCATGTTGACAGGCGGCGCATCCGCGCTGCTCAATTATCTATGGCACATGTCCATCCAGTCCAATAATATATTGTTTCCATACCTGTGGGTTTCGATCCACATATATATATTAACTGCTATATCCTCCTTATTTTTTATATAAAATTGGATAAATACCAACATCCCATCCGATCTATGGACGGGACATTCTATGTAGCACTCTACACTGCCTATTAGTGTTTCGACCTATTTTGTCAACCAATTTAGAAATTGGTGACCCACAAGGTCTCGTCAGGAGAGAGCGGAAGTCAGATTCCTCAAAGTAACTGAGGGATCGTCACATACATGTATGTGCGTATGTGTTCATGGTAGATACAGTCTGTCTGATGACAGCTGAGTTGAGCGATGGCCTTTAAGAAGGCTTCGCATTTTGTTCAGAGTATACCATGCTTATTATAATAAGCGTAGGTAAATTGCGTCATTCTTTGTGAAATGGCAATAAGTCGGAAGCATCATTTTGTGCAAGTTAATGCAGACTGAGGTTGCGTGGTCTGTACTTAATATGTTAAGAAAATTGATTGTCAAAACAGCACGTGCTCGGGTCCGCCCACCGTTCTTTGTGTAATACGGCAGTATAACAAACACGTAATTTCATTGGTTCGTTGGGTGTGATTGACACAGCCACTTCAGACCACTAATAAACTGTGGAGTTTTTTTTCTGGAACTCGCCAAATCATAGGTCGATCCATTTTTTTGTCTTTTTATATTTGTATAGAAGCAGTATTGTGCAAGTAAATGTAGATCATATTGTTAGAATATAACATCACCATTACTTAATATCATGATGTGTAAACGCACCTTTAACATTATCATATGTATGCGACGTAACTCTATTTTCTCTCTATATATATTTCTACTTCCGGTTTAATAAATATCCGATAAACATTAAAATATTGTTCGGCTTTCTTGATCCAAGTATTATTAAATGATCCCACCATCATGGCCGACAATCAACCACGCAACCAAAATATAACAGGTTATGGGCCCAGGTCAGGGCTTATTTTTGATGGTGATGAAAGGAAATATGAACTATGGGAGGTAAAATTCATGGGATACATGAGAATCCGAAATCTGCACGATGTGTTTAAAGTTCTCGGTGCCGATGAAGAAATCGATGATGCTAAAAATGCCGAATGCTATGCCGAGCTCGTTCAAGTGCTCGATGACAGATCACTTTCTCTTATATTGAGGGATGCCAAAGATGATGGGAAAGAATCGTTAGAAATTTTACGGCGCCATTACCTTCCCAAGGGCAAACCACGAGTGATCACTCTCTACACTGAGCTGACTTCGTTGATCAAAAATGAACATGAGTCTGTTACTGACTATATTATAAAAGCAGAAACTACTGCAGCTTCATTAAAACATGCTGGTGATATTATTAGTGACAGTCTCCTGATAGCAATGGTTCTAAAGGGACTTCCAAGTGAATTCAATTCGTTCACGACGGTGATGACACAAAAAGACAAAGTTCTGACATTTACTGAATTTAAAGTTGCACTCCGAAACCACGAAGACACTGAAAAGATTCATCAAAATTCTTCGTCGGTCATGTATGTCGGTGGAGATGTTCGCCAAAAACACGTCAACAAGAAACAATATAAAACACGTTGGTGTGACCTCTGTAAGTCAAATTCACATGACACATCATACTGCAGAAGAAATGTTGACACCTCGAAGAATAAAAGATATTGTGAAGTCTGCAAATCAAATTCGCATGACACCAAATTTTGCCGAAAAGTTAAATACAGTGTGGCAAGTACCAAAAACGTTGAAGACCATTCTGTTTCTGAAAACCGTAATGATGATCATCACTTTGTATTCCTCGCGGAAGATGCTGATTCGTTTAATTCAGAAATTCATGACGTCAACTTTTTTCTGGTAGATAGCGGTGCGACGGTGCATATTGTGAATGATGAAACAAAATTCACAAAATTCAGTGACACCTTTAATCCAGATAATCATATTATCGAGTTGGCAGATGGCACAAGAGCTAGCGGCATTGTCAGGGGACAGGGAGATGTTAGCGTTGTATTCTCCGATTCTACAGGATGCGAACAAAACATTCTTCTGAAAGAAGCTCTTTTCGTACCCTCATTCTCTCAGAATGTTTTCTCAGTTCGAGCAGCCACTGAAAAAGGAGCCACCGTAAAATTTGAGAAAGACTATGGAGAACTCTATTTAAATGACAAAACATTCAACATTCAGAAGAAAGGAAAGCTTTATTTTCTGAACAATGCATCACACAAGAAAGCAGTGGAGCGAAGTCTTAACGAATGGCACCAGATTCTGGGTCACTGCAACATTCCCGATATTTTGAGACTTCAAAATGTGGTTGAAGTCATGAAAATAACCAATACTTCTGAAAAATTTGATTGTGATGTTTGTACATTAGGCAAAATGACACAAAGTAGAAGTAAACTACCTGATACTCGTGCTAAGAACATTTTAGATTTAGTGCATTTTGATCTTGCCGGTCCAATAGACCCTGAGGCAAAGAATGGTTTCAGATATGCTTTATGTTGTGTTGATGATTTTTCAAATTTATCCATGGTTTATTTCTTGAAAAAGAAAAGTGACACTGTTGATGCTACTAAGAAATTTTTAGCTGATATAAGTCCTTATGGATCTGTGAAATGCATCCGGAGTGACCAGGGTGGTGAATTTATTTCTAAAGAGTTTGAGTCACTTCTGGTACAGAATCACATTAAACATGAGAAATCAGCTCCTTATTCTCCCCACCAAAATGGTACAGCTGAACGTGCTTGGCGCAAATTTTTTAAATGGCTAGATGTCTCATTTTGCAATCTGGGTTACCCAAATTTTTATGGACATACGCAGTAATGGCTTCAGCCTATATTCGAAATAGATGCTACAATCACAGAATTGATAGCACACCTTTTGAAATGTTCACAGGGAGAAAACCCAACATTGCAAATATGCAGACATTTGGCTCAACATGTTTTGCTTTTGTTCAAAATCCTCATAAATTGGACGATAGATCAGTAAAGGGCATCTTTGTAGGCTATGATAGGGATAGTCCTGCATATCTTGTGTATTTTCCAAATACATGTTCAGTCAAAAAGGTCAGAGTAGTAAAATTTTCAAATAAAATTCAAAATGAATGTGTTGAAGCACAACCAATGACTGAACAAAATGTAAATGAAGATTATATCATTGTAAAAGAAAAGCAAAATGTTTCTCCATTGGTTCCTGAAAACAATGCAGATGATGAAAGTGGTAATGATATTACATCTGCAAATAATTCTAACTCTACCAGTGAGCAAAATCAAAGACCAAGGAGAAATATAAGCAAGCCAAAGCATTTGAATGATTATTATGTTGATAATGAAATTGATGACCAATTGAATGTTATTGTTCATTATTGTTATAATATACTTTATGATGTGCCTAAACAATACAATGAAGCTATTTCATGCAGTGAAAGGGCAAAATGGCAGACAGCTATGGATAATGAAATACGAGCTCTTGAAGAAAATGACACCTTTGAATTAACCACTTTACCTCCAGGCAGGGAATCAGTTGGGGGGAGGTGGGGTTATGCTATAAAAACTGGTCAAAATAGTGAACCAGTGTATAAAGCTAGATTTGTTGCAAAGGGTTATTCTCAAATTCCAGAAATAGATTATCAGGAGACATTCTCTCCAACAGCTCGTATGACTTCAATAAGAACACTCATGAATTTGGCTATTCAAAATAACTTAATTGTGCATCAAATGGATGTCAAAGCTGCTTTTTTGAATGCTCCTATTGACTGTGAAATCTTTGTTGAGCAACCTGCTGGCTATGTTAAAAAGGGAAAATGTAATGAAAAACTTGTTCTTAAATTACACAAGTCTCTATATGGCTTAAAACAAAGTGGTAGAAACTGGAATCAAACTTTGCATGCTCACCTATTTGAACAGGGTTTCACACAGTCATTAAACGACCCTTGTCTCTATGTTAAGCATTCCAATGGGCAACTTGGCGACATTTTGGTAATACTGCTTGTATGGGTAGATGATTTGCTAATTGCATCTCAAAGTAAACATGAAATGCAAATTGTAAAATCCAACTTAAAGGAAAAATTCAAAATGAAGGATCTAGATGTAGTTTCATATTATCTGGGTATTGAATTCAATATTGAGTCTGACACAATCACAATGTCTCAGACAAAATACGTTGAACAACTACTTCAGAGATTTGGTATGCAAGATTGCAAACCCAGATTTACACCTAGTGAGTGGAATACAAGTAAATTGGCTCAAATGGGCAATGTGGAATGTTCAGAAAGTGAAACAAAAGTGTATAGGCAAATTATTGGTGGCCTCATCTATGTAATGACTGGTACAAGACCTGATTTAGCATATATTGTCACCAAACTGTCACAATACATGTCAAAACCTTTTGAATGTCACATGGTTATGGCTAAACATGTTCTCAGGTACCTCAGAGGCACAATAAACCAGAAACTAGTTTTCAGAAAATCAAACACCCCTATGAACTTAGTTGGTTTTTGTGATTCTGATTGGGCTAGTTCTGAAGACAGAAAAAGTATCACTGGATATGGCTTTAAACTTTTTGAAGAAGGACCCTTGATCTCATGGAAATCAAGGAAACAGCCTACTGTAGCTTTGTCCACTTGTGAGGCAGAATATATGTCTGTAACATCTGCAACACAAGAAGGAAAATACTTACACGCTTTGCTTAAAGATATGTCTGGTCAAAATTTAAATAAATTCACACTATATTGTGATAATCAGGGAGCCATTGCATTAGCCAAAAATCCTGTACAGCACCAAAGAACCAAACATATTGATATCAAATACCATTTCATTAGAAATGTAATCCAAAGTGGTATAATGGAAATAATATATGTGCCTTCAGAACACAATCTTGCTGACATCTTTACAAAACCAGTCAGCACTGCAAGAAACAACAAGTTTCTTACTCTTATAATGGGAAATTAAAGTGACAATAATTGTGTAAGATATTCTGTGTGTGTGTGATCAAAAATGTGTAAATATGATTTCTTTTGTTTGTATACTGTATTGAATTAATCAAGTTGATTTTAAGAGGGGGTGTTAGAATATAAAATCACCATTACTTAATATCATGATGTGTAAACGCACCTTTAACATTATCATATGTATGCGACGTAACTCTATTTTCTCTCGATATATATTTCTACTTCCGGTTTAATAAATATCCGATAAACATTAAAATATTGTTCGGCTTTCTTGATCCAAGTATTATTAAATGATCCCACCATCATGGCCGACAATCAACCACGCAACCAAAATATAACACATATATGTAAAGGCATGCGTTTTTATATAAAATTGGATAAATACCAACATCCCATCCGATCTATCGACGGGACATTCTATGTGCTGGCATGCCAATATGGACCGATGCTGGCATGCCAATATGGGCCGATGCTGGCATGCCAACATGAGCCGATTCTTGCTGATTTCGCTATAAAATTAATTTGTGCCATCTGATTTGCACTATATTTTAGAATTAACTATAAGGCTATAATATTAATTGGAATGATATATATAAATTTGATATGTGCCGGCATGTTGCCAGTTGCCAGTAAAGGCCAACACTGGCATGCCCATACTGGCCGGTGCTGGTTGCCATTATCATGTTGCCTGTCACTCGATTTGATTTCTAATTATGCATATTTGACAGAATATTGGGCACTAAAAACAAGGGCAAAATCGCAATTCAATGAATTTAGCCATAACCCCTTTATTTCGGCTGCTAGCATTTGCCGTGCCGGGCCGACACCGGGCCGGCGTGCAAAATGTCATGGCGCCGGCTCGGCAACCGGCATGTGGCCGGTACCGCCACAAGCTGGCATGTTTACTGGGATGGCACTTCTTTATTTCACAAACTAAATCCAGGCTTTTTGGGGATCATTCGTTCGCTTCGCTCCACTCTTTATTGGGGATACAATTCTGTATTCGATCCCCAAAAACATTTCCATCTTATTAATTAATGTCACGTGAGTCTAATTGCTACACTTTAGTAAGTAATTAAAGGTACATTTAATACTTTTAAGATGCTAGTTGCGACGCGAGTTTAATTGGTCACATGTAACATTGACACGTTAATTGCCATTAATCATTCTTAGATCGTACTTACATATAACACAATCGTTTAATTAAACTCGTGATTTAGATAGAGCGAAGCCAGCTGTTTTGGTCCTCATATAAGCCAAATACATTAATATTATAGTCAATATATTATCATATTATATCTTAAGCATGTATTATATAATAAACATATTTATATTCAATATTAGCTGTGTATCATTAAATTGGTGAAAGTACATGTAACTTTCGGAGTTTTATGTTACAGAGCTAACAAAATCACCCAGGTCACCTAAGGACATGCACGGTTCCCACACGGGAAGACCATTTGGCTCCCAAACAGCGTTCCTTATCTCTTTGAATTATCGTCCTAATTATGTGCCAGCGGGGATCTCGTTTCTGTGAGAAGTCTACCATGTGGTTCGCTTATATTCTTCCCGCATCACTTCATAGTAAACTCGTACCCGCGTCAGTTTGATTGTTACCTTTTGTGTGAGAAAGTTTCATTTTTCCACCGCCACCCCGCCTCACTCCTGGCATCACATAATTACATTTCTCGTGGGAACTCATGACATTGGTACTTATCAATGCGAGACGTTTGATGTACACACCTCGCAATTGTTGTCTTATAATGAGTTTTACTCGGCTAACTCCTTTCTAAGACACTTCCCTGTCCACATGGTCTGATATCGATCCATGTATTACGCTATTATTATATGTCGTTTTGTCTTTTGGTTTTCTTGTTGATGAAGGTATATGTTTCATACCCACTTGTATTTTATTTGATAACCTGTATTGTCAACATAGGGTAATTCGAGCGACAACGATCCGTCCATGAATAGATTGACATGTTCCTCGGGTAGATGGAGGACCATATGGCTGGCTTCCCTCCGTTTTTGGTCTAGGGATTCATCCGATAAATGATAATCACGGCCCCTTCCTTTAGCATTCTGCTCTTATGTCACGATATTTGCTTCCGCTCCGCAACGCCATTTATCGAGGACATCTATCTAAGCCGCGAACAACAATGGACAACTGCATGACAACAGACTGCATTTCAAGTCCACACCGCCATTAACCATATCTTCCATCACGCACACGTGTTCTCGGGTGCCATTCTGCTCTGCAACCATGTCACCGCGGACATATATGTTCACCGAGAACAACTACTGGACAAATGCATGACAGCAGACTGCATTTCAGGTCCACACCGCCACTGACCACGTCTTCCATCACGCACATGTGTTCTCGGACGCTATTCCGCTCCACAAACATGTCACCGCGGACATGTATATGTTACACGAAGAACAAGTGGACAACTGCATGACAACAGACTGCTTTTCATGTCCACATCTTGCTAGCGTTCTCCGGACATTGTGTCTTCCGACGTCACCATGCTTACGGATGATCTCCGCTTCGTAAGGTCAACCACGTTTTCTTGGGCCGCCAAGTAATTGGTACCTACCAGGGGCCACCAGCGTCTGCGTCTCTGTCATCGGCGCTCTTACGGATGCTCTCCACTTCGTAAGGCCTACCCGTCACCATGCTTACGGATGCTCTCCACTTCGTAAGGTCAACCACGTTTTCTTGGGCCGCCAAGTAATGGGTACCTATCAGGGCCCACCAGCGTCTGCGTCTCCGTCGTCGGCGCTCTTACGGATGCTCTCCGCTTCGTAAGGGCAACGGCGTTTCTCTTGCGCCGCCAAGTAATGGGTGTCTATCAGGGCCCACCAGCGTCTGCGTCTCCGTCGTCGGCGCTCTTACGGATGCTCTCCGCTTCGTAAGGCCAACCCGTCACCATGCTTACGGATGCTCTCCGCTTCATAAGGTCAACCACGTTTTCTTGGGCCGCCAAGTAATGGGTACCTATCAGGGCCCACCAGCGTCTGCGTCTCCGTCGTCGGCGCTCTTACGGATGCTCTCTGCTTCGCAAGGCCAACGGCGTTCTCTTGCGCCGCCAAGTAATGGGTGCCTATCAGGGCCCACCAGCGTCTGCGTCTCCGACGTCGGCGCTCTTACGGATGCTCTCCGCTTCGTAAGGCCAACGACGTTCGCTTGCGCCGCCAAGTAATGGGTACCTACCAGGGCCCACCAGCGTCCGCGTCTCCGACTTCGGCGCTCTTACGGATGCTCCCCGCTTCGTAAGGCCAACGGCGTTCTCGGGGTCTCGATCCACATATATATATTATCTGCTATATCCTCCTTATATGGCACTTCTTTATTTCACAAACTAAATCCAGGCTTTTTGGGGATCATTCGTTCGCTTCGCTCCACTCTTTATTGGGGATACAATTATGTATTCGATCCCCAAAAACATTTCCATCTTATTAATTAATGTCACGTGAGTCTAATTGCTACACTTTAGTAAGCAATTAAGGTACATTTAAGACTTTTAAGATGCTAGTTGCGACGCGAGTTTAATTGGTCACATGTAACATTGACACGTTAATTGCCATTAATCATTCTTAGATCGTATTTACATGTAACACAATCGTTTAATTAAACTCGTGATTTAGATAGAGCGAAGCCAGCTGTTTTGGTCCTCATATAAGCCAAGTATATTAATATTATAGTCAATATATTACCATATTATATCTTAAGCATGTATTATATAATAAACATATTTATATTCAATATTAGCTGTGTATCATTAAACATTAAATTACCGACGGACTAGAAAATTTTAAAACTGTCCGATTTAACAGATAGACATTTCGATATTGTATACACCTTGACATTGCCCACATAGTACTTAGAGCGGCTTCGATCCTCTAGTTTTCGAGTTATTTGAGAACGCATTGCACAAAGGCACCCGAGGACACGAATACAAAATACAGAAACATTATGTCAAGAAAGATGTTTGATGTTAATAGATCTGGCAGTTCTAAAATTTTTCAGTCCATCAATAATTTAAAGATGTTGTACATGGACCGATATATTTTTTTATCAAATATGGTTATATATATCTCATCATATCATGAATAAATGTTCGATCCACATTCACTTGCTGATTTAAGAAGCAGCTCTTTACACAACTCAATGAATTTTGATAACCAAACAGACCAATAATGCAGCTAGTACTTAGTTAATTAAAACATATCAGCACGGCCCACGCCTTTGTGTCATGAGCACCGGCGGCAAACCAAGAACATACACTGCGGCTCTAATGTTCTCGGTATACCCATAGTAACTATAAATATATGTCATTTAAAAGGTCAATATGGTATAATATTCACTTAAGATTGTTATCTATCTATCTCATATATATTTTGAAGACCTCTGTCTGTTTGTCTGTTTGTCTGTATGTCATTTATACAAATCTACGATTCTCGACCGATCGGGACGAAACTTGGTACGTGTGTGTAGTTTGACCAGGCGGTCGTCGTTGTCGTATTGGCGAGCCCGTGCGACGCCCGTGCAGCGCATGCGCAGACGAGCTCTCGGAAACGGGTGGAGCTATCGACTCGAAACTTGGTACGTGTGTGTAGTTTGACCAGGCGGTCGTCGTTGTATTGGCGAGCCCGTGCGACGCCCGTGCAGCGCATGCACAGACGAGATCACGGAAACGGGTGGAGCTATCGACTTGAAATTTGCTATGTGAATGCATCTTGCTCCGGATACGAATTTTATCGGGTCGCCGAGCCCGTGCGACGCCAGCTTCGCGCATGCGCAGACGAGATCTCGGAAACGGGTGGAGCTATCGACTTGAAATTTGGTTTTTGAATAGCCCGGACAACGTCGGGCTCATCGGCTAGTCTATACTATATATTTTGAGACTTCGTATATATATATGTATATATGTGTGTGGGTACTTCATAGAATCCAAAACGCGTGTAAAGATTGAGCTCAAACTTCCTATGTAAGTGTCAAACCCAACCGACACGACCGTGCTCGCGTTTTAAAGAAGCTCAGAGCACCCGTTCTCCAATCTCAAATCACCGCAAAGGCACGGCGTGGGTTAATCAAGTGATTATTTAATGAGCGTTTGTTTTTGACGCATCTCTATAAAGAGCGTCTGTTTCCCATTCAACGTTATTAGCATCTGTAGAGTTTTACGGCAACATTGAGTGCTTGCCTATGCGGGGAGTTTTATTGGAGCTCTTACAACATCATTGTTATAGTATGTATGACACTTAGGTCAGGGCTTAGGGGGGGGGGGGGTAGTTATAGGCATAATGCTTCTCAGAAATCCCGGTAACAAACCAACACTCACAATTTCGTATTTACGCAAACGTTATCGCTCGAAATTTATTCCCTGCGAGCACGGATGGCGCGCTTTGTTCGGTATATACCGAAATCATCCCAGATAATCACGAATATAGCATCAGATTTCTCCCCAGATATACCGTTATAAAGCTACTGGAATCTGCCAATCTCATATATATTTTGAAGACCTCTGTCTGTATGTATGTATGTTTGTTTGTCTGTCATTGATACAAATCTACGATTCTCGACCGATCGGGACGAAACTTGGTACGTGTGTGTAGTTTGACCAGGCGGGGGACGTTGTCGTATTGGCGAGCCCGTGCGGCGCCCGCTTCGCGCATGCGCAGACGAGATATCGGAAACGGATGGAGTTATCGACTTGAAATTTGCTATTTGAATGTATCTTTCCCCGGATGCGAATTTTATCGGGTCGCCGAGCCCGTGCGACGCCAGCTTCGCGCATGCGCGGAAGAGATCTCGGAAACGGGTGGAGCTATCGACTTGAAATTTGGTATGTGAATGTATCTTGCCCGGATACGAATTTTATCCGATCGCCGAGCCCGTGCGACGCCAGCTTCGCGCATGCGCAGACGAGATCTCGGAAACGGGTGGAGCTATCGACTTGAAATTTGGTATGTGAATGTATCTTGCCCCGGATGCGAATTTTATCGGGTCGCCGAGCCCGTGCGACGCCAGCTTCGCGCATGCGCAGACCAGATCTCGGAAACGGGTAGAGCTATCGACTTGAAATTTGGTTTTTGAATAACCCGGACAACGTCGGGCTCATCGGCTAGTCTCATATATATTTTGAAGACCTCTGTCTGTATGTATGTTTGTTTGTTTGTTTGTTTGTCTGTCATTTATACAAATCTACGATTCTCGACCGATCGGGACGAAACTTGGTACGTGTTTGTAGTTTGACCAGGCGGTTAACGTTGTCGTATTGGCGAGCCCGTGCGGCGCCCGCTTCGCGCATGCGCAGACGAGATCTCGGAAACGGGTGGAGCTATCGACTTGAAATTTGCTATGTGAATGTATCTTGCCCCGGATACGAATTTTATCGGGTCGCCGAGCCCGTGCGACACCAGCTTGCGCGCATGCGCAGACGAGATCTCGGAAACGGGTGGAGCTATCGACTTGAAATTTGGTATGTGAATATATCTTGCCCCGTATACGAATATTATCGGGTCGCCGAGCCCGTGCGACGCCAGCTTCGCGCATGCGCAGACGAGATCTCGGAAACGGGTGGAGCTATCGACTTGAAATTTGGTATGTGAATGTTATCTTGTTCGGATACGAATTTTATCGGGTCGCCGAGCCCGTGCGACGCCAGCTTCGCGCATGCGCAGACCAGATCTCGGAAACGGGTGGAGCTATCGACTTGAAATTTGGTTTTTTAAATAGCCCGGACAACGTCGGGCTCATCGGCCTAGTCTATTATATATTTTGAAGACCTCTGTTTGTCTGTATGTTTGTCTGTCATTTATACAAATCTACGATTCTCGACCGATCGGGGACGAAACTTGGTACGTGTGTGTAGTTTGACCAGGCGGTCGACGTTGTCGTATTGGCGAGCGCGCGCGGCGCCCGCTTCGCGCATGCGCAGACGAGATCTCGGAAACCGGCTGAGCTATCGACTTGAAATTTGCTATGTGAATGTATCTTGGCCCGGATACGAATTTTATCGGGTCGCCGAGCCCGTGCCACGCCAGCTTCGCGCATGCGCAGACGAGATCTCGGAAACGGTGGAGCTATCGACTTGAAATTTGGTAGGTGAATGTATCTTGCCCCTGGGATACGAATTTTATCGGGTCCGCCGATCCCGTGCGACGCCAGCTTCGCGCATGCGCATACCAGATCTCGGAAACGGGTATAGCTATCGACTTGAAATTTGGTTTTTTGAATAGCCCGGACAACGTCGGGCAGGGTAGAGCTATCGACTTGAAATTTGGGTTTTTGAATAGCCCGGACAACGTCGGGCTCATCGGCTAGTCTACTATATAATTTGAGACAGAGAATAATAAGTAGAACGTATGTTATAGCCAATGTGTCCATGATATGAATCCAAATGAAATACACAATTCCTCGCACAGATAGCCAATAACCATGCTATTATTGTACACGTATCTCTGTATTGTGTTTCAGAAATTTCACATATATTATCTGATTATTCGTAAGTGCAGTTATGTTACATGTATTTGACAAGTTTCTCAACCACTTACGCATTGGCGGGACGTAAAGGCGAATCACTAATTCAGTTCGTGGGAGGAGGTCTGTAAAATCAGGCGATCATATCTAGGAATCTAGGGTCGGGAATCCTTTTGTAGTTCGGGTGGGAATGTATACCAGAATATATCTTGATTTGGTTTCAGTCACCGTTACCAGCGTCCACAACAACGCGTTCACGGTCAACGCAGACACGATACACCACAACAACTGACAACCTGTTACATCACATTACACACAAAACTAGTAAACTATCGCCGCGCGATACAAGTGTATCCCGCCGACCACCCAATAATAGAACCTAATGACCATGTCCCTATCGAAGGCAAGTGATTCAAAAGCGATGTCATTCGACCTTGACCGAATTTGGCCATCAACTTCATGAACGTCGACATATGTCGGACATCTTCAAAGAACATGTTTTTGATGTTCATCGCTGATCGCCAACAGAATAAAGCCATGATTTGGTTGATTTATCGGTCACGAATTATGGTTCGTCTCTCACTCCCACCCGTGAATCTGAACAAACTACTTAAATCGGTCCATATCCCTTCAAACATTAAACAAACATGTCATGCAAACAGTCCAATCTCTGGGGATATTTTTATGAAAGTCCTCATAGACGTCTCATCTTGGATCAAAATAAGTTTTGAAAAATGAATTGCAAATTGCTATCTGCTTTCAAATGAACATGAGTGTTGGGCTATATTATATTGAATATTTTCCTAATAAGTTGGTTATTAGAAATATCATTGGATGTATTCACAAGTGTTTGGGTGACGAGTGTGAGGATTTCTCAAGTTTATACTCTCCTCTGGTAAATAATTCCTCCAATGCAGTTTTGAAATAAAGAAGATAGGTTCCATAGAATGGGAGAGTCCTAATGCATGTTTGAACGGGAACGGACGGTGATGTTGACCACATAACATCGCTAAATGTGATCGAATTAGTGTAATATTATCGTAATAGTGCCTTTATCGCAAATTGCGATTCGTTACCGGTTATTTCGATCCCTACGTCTCATTCATTCTACAGACATCCGATGTACACACAGTGTCCTCATAAATAAAATTGTCCTCGCAATGTTGTTGTGCAAGCACATACATGTATGTGTCCTCCCAACGCAACGAAAACGAACACAATCACATATGTGCCATTTTACCCGGCCTTTTAATGTTGATGCAGGCTCAGTATAATCCGCTCACAGTTTATATATATTAGCACTTCATCTGTTGTCACACTCACCTTTTACTTTATCTACCAGTTGATAATAGTCCCTGTTAAGTATGAGTGAGTTAGTTGTCTTCTTGTCAATAAATCTTGTCTTCTGGATTCGATAGACGTCTCATCTTGGATCAAAATAAGTTTTGAAAATTGAATTGTGAGGATATCTCAAGTTTACACTCTCCTCTGGTAAATAATTCATCCAATGCAGTTTTGAAATAAAGAAGATAGGTTCCATAGAATGGGAGAATCCTAATGCATTTTAGTGTTTGAACGGGAACGGACGGAGATGTTGACCACATAACATCGCTAAATGTGATAGAATGAGTGTAATCTTATGATTGTCATCGTACAATAGTGCCTTTATTTATCGCAAATTGCGAATCGTTACCGATTATTTCGATACCTACGTCTCATTCATTCTACAGACATCCCAGGTACACACAATGTCCTCATAACTAAAAAATTGTCCTCGCAATGTTGGTGTGCAAGAACATATGCATCCTCCCAACGCAAAGAAAACGAACACAATCACATATGTGCCATTTTGCCCGGCTTCTTAATGTTGATGCATGTACAGTATAAACCGCTCACAGTCTAGCTAATTTAGCACTTAATCTGTTGTCACTCAACTTTTACTTTATGTACCAGTTGATAATAGACCCTGTTACATGTACAGAGGCGGACTGGGCCACATAATCGGCCCGGGAAATGAATATAATACCGGCCCATCTGCCAAAGGCAGTTGCCGAGTTGCCGAGTGGAGGAGGATCTCTGTTCAGGGGGTGTCCACCTTGGAATTCCAACTGCACCCCCCCTCTTGAATCAAAATCAGACCAAATACATGTTTTTGCATAATTCCATTGCACCCCCTTGCACATCAGTGCTCTGGCCTAATATCCTATAAATTCATCAACCATGGTTCTATATATTCCCGGTATGAGACCATTCAGTTATTTTTACCTGAAAAATTGCATAAATTCTTACAACTAGCGGTCTAACCTCAGACAAATGCACACGGCTACAGACAAGAGACCAGGACACACCGGCTGTCCATGGTTGTTTGGCCCGGGGTGAGAAACTTTTGAAAACTATACAAGAAAATCGCTAATCATAGGTAGCATCTAGACTGGCCTCAATGTTTTGGGGATTTACAGCTGGGAGTTACCGTTAATATCTCGAGATTAACGGGGTCTTTACGTGATGTAGCGGCCCATGTCGGTTTCATTTGCGGCCCAACTACATATACCCCCCCCCCCCCCCAAACTGTAAAAAAAACCTCAGATTCTCGCTTGATAGAAAATCACGTGGAATCAGAATTTTCCGGCCTCCGGCCCATCGGGAATTTACCCGGTCTCCCAATCGGCCAGTCCACCTCTGTACATGTAGGTATCAGAGAGTTACTAGTAGTTATCTTGTCAATAAATCTTGTCTTCTGGATTTGATAGACATTATTTTATTTAGCTACCGGTACTATATGTCCCTCAGTGAACATACTTCCGAGTTATCTGAAATTCTGTACCATTTCTTCATCAAATCTGCGGTCCGCTTAGGTACAACATAGATCATGGGCATTTTAATCAATAATCTATATAGAGTCCAATTTAGATTATGTTTCCGGTAGCCGTCATGTCCGAGCAATACTAATATTGTTTTGTTGCTTCAGAAGTTTTGATTAAGTGCAAACATTAAATATAACTTTCAAATCATTTATTTATTTATTTGTCAGGCTGTGTTAGATGTTATATGTGGCAACTGTATCACAGATCATGAATTTGAAGAACAATGAGTTGGATGTTTTAGCTAACTTTATGGGACATGATATACGCACTCACAGAGAATATTACAGACTGCCGGAAAAGACCCTACAACTATGTAAATACAGTAAACTGCTTCTAGTGGTAGCGAAGGGGAATGTGCACAAGTATCAGGGCAAATCTTTGGATGAAATAGAAATGGATGCTGATTCAGAAGTTGGTAAGTAACTTTAGTTATTATACATACACATTATCAATAAGTATAGTGATATGGTCTGCCATATCACGTCGAGTTGAAGTCAGATCTTTATCAAACGAGCTGTTTTTGGCAGTGAGGTTGAACTTGATACAGCAATCTTATCTCAATGAGACACGATACTGCGATACATATCACTACCCTCTATTGATAAAGCGTTTATTATATGACTACTGGCGTTCTGAGTTGCCAAAAGTTCAATGAAAAATGAGACTTTTCTCCCAACTTACCAGTAGGTGTAGGTCGATTGATATTCTGATACTTCGACGATCAGCAAATAATAATTCCTCAAAGGTAATAGCTTGCGGATTGCTATAACAAAAGAATATTCATGATATGGTTCAATTAGTTACTAAATGGACATCTTTTAGTTCAGATCGTAACATATTTAGGCCTAGAAACGAACGAATCGATTTCTCGCTTCATTCAGTATATGATGTTTACAAAATGATGACATCGATGACATGCTGAGTAGCATAAGAAATCGGAGAAAAAAACACTCTTGTTTTCTAGTAGAAAAACTAGAACGCGTTTAAGCAAGATACGGGGAGAGAAAACTACAGTCATATAATAAATAACTTCAGTTGTTATACAGTCACTTGAAAGATATTGGTTTAAATTGTTACTGGATTATTTCAAGATTTTTAAGACCTTAATTAAAACAGCAAACTAATTTCTCAGAATATTAATTCTATTAGTTTCTGACATATGCCCCTTTAAGTTTATAACTTGGGTCAGAATAAGGCGCATGCTTTCTCTTAATCAGGTACACTCGTAAACTATTGGGCCTATATCAACAAAATTTGCTATCTAAGGTATTTTGGGACTGGAAGGGTATAATTTTAGGAATGCTGTCAAGATAATTTGCCCTTCCGATGTTCCTGTGACCTTGGAACAGACACCATGTATGACCAAGTGACTTAACAATCTCAGGAACTACATTGCCCATAGAGATTAAGTTTGGTATATAGAGGTATTTTTTTGGGGGGGGGGTGTGTCTGTCTGCACATCCTTCCATACAGGTACCCACAAATTACTTTTAACCTTATCTTGGAATCGATAATATATTTGGATAGACTTCACTTTTTGTATGCACTGTAGAGAGTCGTACTGCCCCTATCATATGACCTTGATGACATGAAATCTACCGCGGAGTCAGCGGGCACATAGCTAGTATACTTATATTATGAAGAAGTGTTTGTCCTTTGTCTGTCATACTTTGAGGGTATCACCCCCACCTTTTCGGTACGCGGGATTCAGGGTGTTTTGAAGCCGTACGCGGGATTCATACCCCCGAATTAACTGGTATTCAGGTTCAAGCAAAACATATTGGACGTAGGTTTTGATGGCGCAAAATAATATTTATGTGCTAGTTATCTGTATGAATGAGTGGGTAGAATAGCTTCTTGGGCATATTCGACCATTATGCCACCATAAAGTATCATTAATCGTATCATAATGGTTCATACCGCCCATAATGTGACACCGGCGTCAATTTGTATGTCATTTATCGCATATTATTTCTTAACATGTATTCAGGATTCACCACCCCCCAAAATTAACTGGTATTCATGATTCAGGGGGAGGGGGGTAATACCATCTTTTATCACCTCTGTTATTAAATTAATCCAATTTTGGACTACATGCTGGTACACGATCTCAAAACATTGGCATCGATTTCCTCACTAGCAGATGGGCATAGCCTATATATAGCCAGAGAATTCTGGACTGTTCTATTTATGGGCACAACAAATTTTCTATATTCAGCCCAATTACGTTGCAAGGTACCTAATCAATATTGTGCAGTAAACAACATTGTGACCAACATTGGGTCAAATTTCTGACAAGCTAAGCTTTTGCATTGGCTGTTTCATAGCTCATTGCATATGTGTTAAGTAAGTAAAGTGATCAACATTTCTCTGTTAGAGGGCATTCAGGGTGCGCAGTTGTCATCAGAATGTATAATTACCTCTTTGATAAATTGACAGAATTTGGTGATGCAGAACAATCAGAAGATATACAAGACATACATGTGCAATCACAAGAAATACAGACGTCTTCTACAAAACAAAGAACTAATGACGTCACACATGCCGCTTCTTCAGAACAACCAAAATAAAGACAGAGAAAATCAACCATCCAGAACAAATGGACTGATGAACAAAAGGCTAGGAAAGTATTTCACTTGTAATAGCCTACCAGGGAAATTTCAATGTCTGGAGCCTATGAGGAAGGCTCCTGTCCTTAGTGCTTGACCCTGGGACCAGATTAAGTTTTTCATAAAAAACAATAAGTAAATTGTATGTCCACAGCGAGGAAACTTAACCCTTTCAACCACAGGTCCCCGGAACAAAAATTGACCCCACCCCCAATAATACTTAATCCTATAGAGTGGGGTCAATTTTTTTCTGGGGACCTGTGCTTTAAACATGTAAGACGAGTATACCGGTCAGAATCTTAAGCTTAAAAAATAACCTTTTTATGTTTACCCATACCACAGTATGGTAAACATAGTGTCGTTGTCCGGATTGACCACTCGTCGTTCGTCCGTCCGTCTGTCTAGCTGTCCGTCTGTCCGTCCATAGACACTTTACGCATAATATGACAACTGAATCATTTCCTATCTTATCGCAACCAATTTTGGTATGTGAGTTTCTCAGCCTCAAATACATATCGAGTTCGAATATGGGTTTGATCCGACTAGTTTTAACTGAGTTATGGCCCTTTTTTTTTTTAAATATTCACATTTACATTAGCCCTTTTAATTGATGTGGGCATTACACGTTTCAATAGAGATGGCAAGACAAATTCTAGCTACCATTTCACCATCAGTGAGTTTGGAAATTGAATATATATTTGCTATCTTCTATATTTATGTGCTGTGAAAATGCATACTTTGTTCAAATCAGAATGATAAATTAGTTACAATGCAGTAAAGTTTTATCACATTTCAGAACAAAATCGAGTTGTTTTAAAAGTTAGTGGAAAACTGACACCTAGCTGTAGATTGGCTTTTATGGTTCAATATGTCTAATTAATGTCTTCTGAGTATAAGAAGCATGTTTTTGTCAATTTTATTTTACTCTGTTTTCTGTGAATAAAATTATGTTGAATCAATTTTCGTCATTCAATCTAACTCTATGAGATGGGCTTATTGGCACCTTAAATGTGGTCAACTTGACAGAGTTCCAGGTGTCATCTAATTGTGAATATCGGGCTGACTATTGATAATTTTTCGATAACATAAATTTGTTACAAATATGAAAATATGACATGACATTTTTAGTAAAATTATATGGTGCTATATATTTAATGGCTATAATGTACACGTGGGACCTCAAGCTGATGTTTATGACCACATTGTTAGAGTTGGAAACTGCTACCATTTGGCTAAGCACTGCAATTTTGGACATTTCAGTGCCCCTTGTGTGTACTACAGTACATATATTGAAAAATGTTCCGTCTGATGATTCGTTACACAACATTATTTCACTTGTTGTTGTAACTGTTGTGTTGTCCAAACAATTTCAGTCATGTTTCACAATCCTGGGTCACTTTTGGAGAAAACTCCTTAATTCATTTGTAGAAATCGATATAAACCATTGCATGTTGTAAATTTTTGACTGACTATCTGTAGATATCCTAAAAAATTGGTTATCTATGTTGATAGGTGTTTTATTTATTTTTTCCCACCTTATTGAAACTGTTACGTTGGCCATCTTAAGTTTGAAGGGACACTTTTAACTCAACCTATTGTTACAAAATATTGTGATATATCACTGGGGATGAAATTACTCATATTCTGGTAGACCTCAATTGCTTCACTTCTATCAGCCAACTGCAGACACTGAAATGCCAAAACATTTTAACCTGTTTGATCACCAGGTAGTCACATTGTCTTGACGAAGGGTACAATTTCAGCACGAATATAAGTGTCCCCCAGGCCCCATCATCCATCTTTATGCCCATCAATCAAACTTCGTTGTCTGAATGGTATATTTATCAATGGCATCAAATGTTGGTATGTGGTATAATTACAAGTAAACACATATCACATTTGGTCCGGCCCAACAACTACAGTAATGCTCTAATTAACCAACCCCTTAACCACAGCATAATTATGGGTAACTGTTCAGGATTTAGTCGGAATATGGCTTGTTGCCATTCATCGGAAAGCTCTCGGCGATAGCTTTCCAGTGAATGGCAACAAGCCATATTTCCGACTAAATCCTGAAAAGTTACCCATAATTCTGCTGTGGTGAAGGGGTCGATTAATTAGAGCATTACTGTATTATCGACCGATGTATGTTCATTTTCAACTTATTTGAAGAATATGTAGTTTTTTGGGGGGTTATCCGATTGACAAGTGTAGTATATATTAATCAATCACCTCCAAACTTGTTAGGTATCGTAATAAAAAGAGGACGTGAATAAAATTAGAATTTGGTTCCATTCAGACAATATTCAACTGAGTTATTGCCCTTTTTCAATATGGAATATTTTGTTTCTGAGTTGTTCAGATGATAACTTGAGTTCTATACAATGCACTGATTAAGTTCGAATTTGGGTCTGGCAATGTTCAAATTTCTGAAACTTCGCATAGGGTCATGGTAAGTATTAGTTACCGACCGAGGTATGGGTCATGTATGGCGGCGAGAGACCTGTTGAAAAGCGATGGTACAACCGAGTCCCCCATAGGGAGATGAGGTTCCTCGCGAGAGACAATTCTTCTCGCCGCCATACATGACCCACACCGAAGTCGATAACGAACTTACAGACCTTCTTTTCGCATGTACACCACTTTAAAAGCTTCATTAAATTGAATTTTAATATTCAAATGGACCCATCCGACAACCTATCTGATTTGCGATTCAGTCAGCTAGATAACAGCGATGATAATTTCCGTTTAATTCAGAATTGACGTTACAATGAAATTCTGGTGGAATTTTACGGATATATGATGTAATGCATTCGCATGCACTTTTGGTGTCATGTTGACATAATTTGTATCCAAAAAGTATTGCTTCATCCCTTCAGATACCAGTGAGATCTTAATATGAATTTTTCTAAGGTTTATTCGAAATTAAAAGGGGAAAATTTTGTTTTCTTCTGAATTTATGAATCGCATCTGGTGTGACGCAGTATTCTATTTCTTTTGTTTATTGGCGGCTATGGGAGGTAAATTATTATTTATTTGCGCTTAATTGAGCGCAAATATGTGTCTCAATTTATTTGCGCTTAATACAGGCTCGAAAGTTGAAGAAAAAACATATTTCCATATGCATATCAGCATCTCTGTCCCTGGTGTCCGAAGAATTGGTACCTCACTTCCAGAGCTCTAGTATATTTTATTAAAGGGACGTCTCCTGCACAGATATATTAAATTTCCATGGCCATAAAAAGGGAATTAGGGGTTACTTCCCTTATATGGTGTAATTATTGACTTGAAATAGGGGAAAAACCCCCTATTTTCATATTATCAGCATCCTTGTCTCCATAAATTTGTGTCTCCATCCCAGAGATCTAGTATATTTTATAAAAGAGACAAATCCTGCACAGATCTACCATTTCCATGGTCATAAAAGGAATCTAGGGGTTACTGGGGGATTGCTTCCCTCATATTGTGGGCCTATATAGACTTGAGTGATGTGTTTAGGCCTGTGCCATTTAAAATTAATTCAGGGGGATCAATGAATATTAATTTTTATTTGCGCTTAGGGTAAATGATTTGCGCTTAAGCGCAAATGATTTACGCTTAAGCGTAAATATTTGCGCTTAAGCGAAAATGTTTGAGGTTATTTGCGCTTAAGCGTAAGTGTAAATGAATAATAAATGTGAAAAGGGCCTCCCATAGGCGGCATTACATATGATTAACTCTGCGGCCACATTGTTCATGTTGTTGGTGTGTTCATGGATGTAAACAATAACCCGACTCTGTTATTGTTTATATCCGTGAAACACATGAAACATTGTCTATCGCCGAGTTGATCCGGTGGTGGGGACCCGAGTCAAACAATATGGGAGGTGTGTAATAAATGGAATCATCTTTGTGAGTACGTCCGTAATGTGACCCCATAACGTAACTAGTTTATGAAACAATCTGTGCTTGTGTGTTTCATTGTGGGAACATGCAAATGTCCTACAATATATGGACTTCCAGATGTTGTGCATAATAGTGAAGTAATGAATCGAACCAGCCATATGAGGACGTCCTCACAATGTGTCCCCACAACTACGGTCCCTTTGAAAATATAGTTACAGAGCTAATTATACAATTTAGAACAATACCGAGACACTATGCATCACTTGTGAATATATCAACCACGTAGCTCCATGGGAAACATGTGTCCCCATAACGCTGGTTTCTGGTTGGTTTCTCACGGGGTCCCCGCAACGTAGCGTCTACAAACAAGGGTGTGTGTGTGCTGGTGTGTGTCATCACTGGCGATGGGCCACGCGTCTGTGCGATGTATGTATGTATGTCTGCGCGCTGTTTTTATATATATGTGTATATGTGTGTGTATATATATATATATATATATATATATATATATATATATATATAGCACCGTGGCATGTGAGCACATGTATATGTATTGCATGTATGTTTTATGCGTGTATGAATATCTGTCTGTGTGCGAGTATGGATATGTATGTGTGCATGCATGTATTAGTGCGGGATTTGCATGTATGATGGCGTGCGAGTATGTACAATGGGTGTCTGTTCGTGTCAATATATACATGGGTGTATGCGTGTGTGTATGCTTGCTGAATTCTTAGCGACTATTCTTTGTTGTTATGTCCACTGTATATATGTTTACTGTTCTTGTATTATTTGAATTTCCTTTTGTCAATTTACATTACTCATAACTCTCCGTGAATGGAGGAAATAAAAATATATAGAATACTAATAACTTAAACTAGAACATTAATTTTGCATCGGTCAACATTGATTATTAATCTATATCTATTAAAACGGAACTGTCTCTCATTGAATCCAAGAACGATTATTGGTTTGGAAATGGAGTCTATTGGTTTGAAATAGATTGCCATTGATTAAGAAAATATGGCTATTGAAACGGAACTGTCTATTATTGAATCCAAGAACGACTATTGGTTTGAAAATAGAAACTATTGTTTTCACAAACCACCATTAACTTTTATTTCATGTAATTTCCGACCGAATGGCCGCCCATATTGATCCTAATTTTGTTGTGCAGAGTTATGGTCCTTTTTCGACTTAGAATTCACGCATGCTGCCATAACTCAAACAATTTTTATCTGATTGGAACCAGATTTGGTATGTGAGTTTCTCAGCCCAAAATACAGATTGAGTTCGAATATATTCGATTTATTTTAAAGGAGTTATGAACCTTTTCAAGGAAAAAAATTTGAAAACCAAATTTTATTCAAAAAATTCTAAGATTGAACTCCTTGCTCAATTTAAACAAAAATAAATTAATAATTTTGTTTTTAACTTTTATAATAATAAAAAAAATTGATTAAAAAAATGTCACTGACACTTTCATTTGTTTCAGTTTTGTACCATTAATTAGGTGTGATGTCCTGTATTGAAAATATGAAGATTTTATTGCAATAGTTGCACGCAATATAATCATATCAATAAATTACCATTATGAACATCCTATATCCGCAGTATATGAGAGTACAGTTTATAGATGTTGGATGTAACAGGCAGATAAATCTACATGATTATTATAAGTGATGCCTTGTTTTGAAAATCAAGATGATAGATGTTGTTAATATTTCCAGGATCCTTATTTTCCCATTTGTTCATATTGTCATGGTTGATTGAATTGTATGGACCACAGAGCACTTAAAAGATTAACAATGTATGACGGAACTCTCTGTAAAAAAAAACCCGAAAAATGTGAATGTTCCTGGGTTTGCGCAGTACAATTATAAATTTGTTATGTATACATGTACAGGTAGTCTAGAATTTAGAATAAACTTATTGTAACTATTGTGGTATTATGTCAAATGATCAAACTTGAATGCTGACAGAAATTTCGCTTCATGTTTTTCTGCAGATCATGACGCAAGAGCTTCTAAAGTTGAAGGCATTCCCGTGCCAACATTCGGCTCATTTATGCAAGGAGCATTCAGTGATGACCGGGAATAAGAAGCTTCCAACATTCAGCAGAAAGCTGGCCCAAAAGTTGCCTTGGACTGCCTTGTTAGAGAAACTGCTCGATGTTATGGTAAGTGCCCAGCGATTTGAGTAACTGAACATTACGGTATATATCTGACATTGTAAGCTGTCAAACTCTCTAAATTTAGTCATCCATGCATTCCATTTATATTTGTTGTTAGAATTTTTGAATCTTAACTTAAAATTGAGTGTATGAAGTTTGATTGTATTAAAAATCATATTTTATTATTTTATACCGTTCTTAATGGAACACCCACCATTATAGATATAGATCACTTAGCATTCTGATTGGAACATCACCCATTCTATTAACGGAGCAGGTAGCGTTCTAATTTGAGCACATTATCCTGTAATATAGAACACTGAGACACGTCTTGAAGTGTTCTACATCTGTTGCATTTTTGTGTTCTAAAATGGCGTGCTGGAGAGCTTTTAGTTTTTACAGTGCTTCAAATTATGTCATTTGGGCCGGAAATTAATAACAAGTTATTTAATTTGCGCTATCAAAGCTGCGTTCCAACCCTTTTGTTGAATCCCGAATACCAGTTAAATTGACATATGAACACCGAGTTACATTTAACAGAGGTGTATTAATACAGCGTATATATACCGCATTACAATGGTCTGAATCCCGAATACCAGTTAAATTTGACATATGAACCCCGAGTTACAGTTAATATAGGTGTATGAATACAGCGTATACCGCATTGAAATGGCCTGAATCCCGAATACCAGTTAAATTTGACATATCGGTCCCGAGTTACAGTTAACAGAGGTGTATTAATACATCGTATATATACCACATCAAAATTACCTGAATCCCGAATACCAGTTAAATTTGACATATGAACCCCGAGTTACAGATAACAGAGGTGTATGAATACAGCGTATACCGCATCAAAATGGCATGAATCCCGAATACCAGTTAAATTTGACATATCGGTCCGGAGTTACAGTTAACAGAGGTGTATTAATACAGCGTATATATACCGCATTGAAATTACCTGAATCCCAGTTAAATTTGACATATGAACCCATGTTACAGTTAATATAGGTGTATGAATACAGCGTATACCGCATTAAACTGTCATGAATCCCGAATACCAGTTCAATTTGACATATGCACCCCGAGTTACAATTAACAGAGGTGTGTTAATACAGCGTATACCGTATTAAAATGGCATGAATCCATAAGACCAGTTAAATTTGACATATCGACCCCGAGTTACAGTTAATACAGGTATATTTATACAGCGTATACATGTATACCGCATTAAAATGGCTTGAATCCCGAATACCAGTTAAATTTTACATATGAACCCCGAGTTACAGTTAATAAAGGTGTATTAATACAGCGTAAACCGCATTAAAATGGCCTGAATCCCGAATAACAGTTAAAATTTGACATATGAACCCCCGAGTTATAGTTAATAGAGGTGTATTAATACAGCGTATATACCGCATTAAAATGGCCTGAATCCCGAATAACAGTTAAATTTGACATATTTACCACGAGTTACAGTTTATATATGTGTATTAATACAGCGTATACCGCATTAAAATGGCCTGAATCCCGGGTACCGTATTGACATGTAAAACGAACACGTGCCTCTCCCATGATATTTATTTGTGAGCATGTTGACAATCAGATAAAACATTTTATTTTTATGTATAGCGTCGTTATCTCAGAGTCACGAGGTATATATGTGTACGCAATACCTTGTCATATATACAAGCTTGGAATAGGATTAAGTTGTGTACAGATTTATGGTTCAGTATTCGCCAGACTGTAAGTATAAATACTGCGTGCGTAGGAACTGTAATCTTGTCAGAATTCTTTGGATGGAGTTTCATTAACTTGAAGTATTATATTTTATCAGTAGTTGAAAAACTCAAAATTATTCTCAAATGCAATGACAAGGGTTCTAAAAGACTGAATATGTTATAAAATAATTTAAAATTGGTTATGACGTGAGGGTATTAGTAAAAACAGTTTATACTTTGTTGAGTTATTTGCTGTCTTAAAATTGCTATAAAACTTGACTAAGGGCCATAAGTCGCCCAAAGGTATCGGCCAAACCTGGTTTTCGAAATCGATCCAGATATTTATTGTTGTGGAAGATCCACATACCAAATATGAATGGAATTGGCTGATGCTCTTTCGATTCGCACATGAATATCTCACTCACATACAGAAACTGCCAAAATATATCAGAAAACGGTTGTTAGCTTTAATTAGGGCCAAGACGCGCCCGCCAACCAGATCTCGTCAAATCATATTCGTCGAGTATTTGAACATAAAAACTTGACTAAAATTGCTTCTGCTCTGTGCAATGTAACTAGTTTCTAGTTGAGATTTGAAAGATGATAAAAAGAACCACCACGCGATGATGTTTCAAGTGTTGCTCAAATTATTCATCTATCACCTTTCATGATTCCATTGGAAGTATCAAACAGATTAAATACAGAGTTAGCACAATATGCAAGATGTTTATTGCAACACACCTCAACGGGTACTTGCACATTGATGATAGATAAAAAAATTTAGCATGTGAAATTGGACCCGCCCATATTGTTACCGGGATCAAAGTAAACCTATACATATACCAGAATTGTGCCGGACCGGTCGAACAGTTTTCGAGTCTATAACAAACATACATACACACAGACAGAAGTTCCAAAATATATGACATAATTGTATTATAGATATGATATTTTTTGTATATCTGTCACTTCTAGTTTTGGCTGTATAGTATCGCCATCCATATTTCCCATACACTACCCTATACACTCTAAAGTTATTCCGAAATACTGCATAACGCGTACAATTGTGCCGGTGAATACAATATTCTTTCTCCGCCCTCCGTCGACCTTATTCATTATAACAGAAAGTGAAATAAAACACATTTTAGGGGATTCTACCTGTACATACTTTCACTGTAGCCAGGTTCGGTTTCAAGTACAAGTATATTGTAACGTGTGTTACTATGGTATTACTAATGTTATAGAGTTGACGGGGAAAGTCGTGTGATTTAGAGCCCCTCAGGGAACGTTCATACGCTGGCACGTTTGCACGGTATGTTTTTGCGGGCCTTTCGACATAGAAAACCACATGCTGCTAGAATATGAACGGAAACATGCACATAACATGCATCTTTACCAAAGCGAACAGCGTGAAAAGTAAAATTTATTTAGTTCAACTTCTAACGGTGCTATACTGGAATTTGCCTTCAAATACCTGTATGATTTATTCTTGCGAGATAATTGCATCCTATTTGCAGGCAAATTCCGGTAGCATTACTACAGGTGGAACTACAGAGATTTTACTTCGGATGTAGTTAGCTGTGGCGCAGGTGCACTTTATGTGCTTGTTTCCGTTCATATCATGGCACCATATCGTTTTCTATGACAAGATGCATTCAAACCATATCGTGCAAACTTGCCAGTGTATGAACGTACCCATAAGTTTTTGTGATATTGACCGGACTGTGAAGCAGGACTATTAATCAATAACTCGTTGGTAGAAACAAGCTCTCCGTAGTGCGACCACCGCCATCATGCTTAATTAGTGTAATTGAACACAGCATTTCCGTGCAGATACAATGCATGTCTTCATGCCGTTGATCAATCATTCGGTTATAAATTGAACTATTCCTCTTTGCAACAAGTTTTATAATGCCACACGATTTTGACAAAACACTTCTGAACTTTTTGACTGTGTACATGTAGGCGGAATGGTCACGTGAGTCGTGTGACTGTCGTTGGCAATGACAACACACCTTACAAGTTACAGTAAGTGTGGCTGAATCTGGCTATTATCTATTTCCTCTCTTGTTTGCAGCTCTGATTAAAACCATACTTAGACTCTAAAAGTACAATGGGTAGAAATTCCATTACCCCACGGCAGCAATTACGTATTTGCCAGCCAATCACAATATCCTCACGAACGCGATGTGACCAATCAGGCGACAGTCGCATGGAATTCAAAGGCAAGGGGAATTTCTTCAGCCGGTGCCGATTCCAGTAAATCCCACCCAATAGTTATAAATAGCACAATATTTTTTTCTGCTGCATGGCTAATGTTTACAAATTCAGTTTTACGACAGCAAATTTAACACGGAAAAGCGTATTTAAAGAGTGCATAATTGACCAATATTACTTAATATGTCAAATATAATTGAATCTTTTTAAGAAATTCAACATTTAGTATACCGAATAATGTAGAAGTCGCGATGTCGTAAATTTATTTAACTTCGAAATTAACTTCGAAATTAAACACAGAAAATATATCTTATGTTGATTGATAAACGCAATTTAAGTTTGTTAAACGTGATTAATATCAGTTAAAATAATGTCACAAGGCGCAGAAGATATTCTGAGAGAATGCGTATTATAAATTTTCCAGGAAACGAAAGACTTTCGCGGAAAGTAAACTCTTACGCGAAACGAAACCGAAACTACATTATGTCAATCAAAGTTATTTTTAAAGACAAATGTGGGCGGTGACGTAATATTGCAGGGGGTTCTCTGTGGAAGTTATTTATAGCGACAGTAATGCAACAAATAGCGGGTTTCATCAGACTCAGTACTTTTAGAGTCTGAGTAAACTTTTAATCAGAACTGTCTTGTTTGTTGAGGTGAGGTGATTTGTCGTTTTAACATGGGTTGATCTTTATAGACCCGCTATGATTAATAATACCACATACGTCAATCGTCCTCAAAAACGGAAAAGGGATGAAATTTTCGGAAGAAGCGTTGGTTTCGAAATGATTGCTACTGATTCCATCATAATTGTTTTCAGAAAGACGACATGTTATATCCAATTCACGTCTATGACTATATATGCTGTTCAGAGTCTAAAATGTTCAATATCAGTATGGTGACGACGCAGGCAAATCATCTCCAGAATATAACCGAACGATATTTGAAATAGCATATATCAGTAATTCCTTTATTGACTGAGCTTTGTATGGATGGTTAAAAGACAATACGAACACATTGTGAAGACTGAAGCTAAATCCCGAGGATATGCGGATTATATTAAATACACCATCGCCTCGAAATCGACACACGTCAGAATAAGGTGCTCATTTATTCATTATGGCGTCCGCGTCCCGAAGTCGGTGGAGTGAGGAGTCAGATGAGTTATTTCTAGAATATGACCGCCTTCTGTTTCATGGGTATTGCAGTAGAGATATAGCACGTCAATCGTCTGATCATTGTAAAATGACATTAGTAGGGAGCATGGCAGGCGGCGCGTCTATTACAGGAAGCGACAAAGATGTTCTAATCGAACCTCGAAACATAATAATAGATGAATCAAAATTGAGATACCGACATGACATCCCGTGTTATGTCCGGATATCCACTGAGGGGTTAACAGGGCTCGCACCGTGCGTCCTCGTGGGTGACGGGACATACGCGCGGGCTGATCCTGTCAGAGACATAAGTAGAGAGATCTTTGGAGAAACTAAGTTTATTAGATTATCTGGATACTCGAAGGTTGGTAGAATACTCACTACACAACACGGCTCCGTCGACATTGTTCCACAACTGAGAATTAGCGGAAAACCACAGGTACTTCGCTCATTCGCTGCACGCGACCGGTCTTGGCCATCCGACGACACCATATCGCTGATAAGCACAGGGAATATCCACCTTGCGGCACGACCTGCGCCCTCATGCCCGGACCGTGAGCACGATTTCTGTCTGTCATTTGCCAAGGCAGAAGTCGTGCTGTTGAGAACGATGTCCATTCACCAGATGCTGAGTATAAAGTTTTTGAAGTGGATCGGACACACCATCGATTTCGGCCGGGGAGCGTTGACGTCCTACCACATGAAAACCTCAGCTCTCTGGTATTTTGAGAAGATCGACGCTCGATTCTGGGAAAATGACTTCCCAGTAGTGGATATATTAAAACGACTTGATCAGTATTTAAAAGAAAGATTCCTGCCTCATTATTTTGTTCCTGAAATGAACTTGTTGGTCGGGGTCTCGGAATCTGATCTGATATATGTCCGCAGGCGTCTATGGTCTTTCCTCGGGTTGTATCTCATCACTGATGATATCGCGGGAATAACATCAAACGCACGGCTGTGTCTCGTTGTTAATATAATTGATCTTACAAACCCGACTTGTGTGCGGACGGTTTATTATATGCCTAGTATGTGGAACATCCAAGAAGCAGCAGAGGGCGTGTATGGAACCGGGATTGTATCTCACAATGCAATGAAACAACGAATATCAGCACGTATAATGATAATGTGGCCAATCCATGTAGTCATACCATTGTTTGTAAACAAAATTAAATCACTGCTTACGTCATTGAATGATACTGTTGACATGTTTGATATTTGGGTGTATTCTGGACAACTGGACTCTTCAAAATATAACGAATTTGTCCAAATGCTTTCTACCATTGTCATTTCCACTGAAGTACCTTTAGAACAATTCTTTGTGAAAAAATCGACAGGTAAGAATAGAGAAGGCGGTCGTGTTGTTAGAAGAGGAATGCGAAAATCGGAAAACATTATGATTAAATGGGTAGCTTTCACTAATGATATAATTATCAAGTTACAAACATACGGGAACATCGTTGCCGACCAAGTGTTACGTGGTACGTCACCCAAATCATCTGGTTACAGCCGCGTAAGCAGCAATCGGTGCGAGGAAAATATCGACAGACAGTTGAATAAAATTACCAAAGAGTTGCTAATGTTTGCAGTCGATCAATTTGATACGTTATGTTATCCTCTCGATAATGACACATATTCAGTCAGGCCTGTGCCAGTCGGAGACTTTCAAGCCAACGTTCTCATATTGCATGATGTTATCGAGAGACTGTTTCTTAACGTCGAGTACGCGCTCGCTACAAGCGCTCGGATCAAGGTATCTCGTGAATCAGGTGATCTGACTGGACGGATAGTGAGAACGATGAACCCAGATAGTTTGGAATGTCGATGTCTCCTTGGGCTCTACACTTCCAACGATGTGCTAATTCAATTCGACGGTTTATGTTCGGCGTCATGTGTTTATCATGGTTGGATGGAATTCAAGGCGGACACATTCACATAGACAGTTTGACCAGTTTGACAGATTTTCAAGCACACTGCATTATCTAGACTATAAACCAAACTAGGGTATGCGCTCATTCTACCGTCGGAAAATAAATAAATCATTTTTCATTGCATATTTGTTTTTTTGGCAGCCATTTACAGAACTATTGTTTAAAGGAAAAATCACCATAAAACTACATATAATGTCTGAAAAGATGATTCATTAATGAGTGTTTATATCTGCCAGATTATTGAAAACGTGGTTGGATAATATTGATGTTGTTTTATGCTGTTTTGGTCCTTTGTCAGATAAAATAGTCCTGCAAATTGCTAGAAAAAAAACTGAATTTTTTTCATAATTTGAAAAATTTTCTCATGCTGGGAGGGTAATTACCTGTTGTTATAATACTATAACATACATTGATTTGAATGGATAATAATTTTTCCTTTCAAGTTTATTGTTTTAAATTGAGATGTTTTAATACCTTAACCCTTTCTATGCTAAATGGATTCTCCCGGTCAGTTAAAAAATATACATGGGAATGGTCTATTATTGATTTGCAGGGATGTACAGGCAATATAAGCAGACGACAGACAAATAACAGTACAGAAGGAGTCATATTTATTGAGGGAAATATTAGATTGATAACTATTCGTCTATGAAATAATATGTTGGTATAGAAAGGGCTAAAGATGCCCAATCCGATTTATAACCACTTAAATAATAGCTTATATGTGCATCAATATAATGACATGGTACGATACCAGGTGTTAGCAGGTCTTAAGTTTTTGTTACCACATTTTTCGGGGGATGTGTGACCAAGCCGACTTTTAATTCAGGCTTCAAACCATACACTTTAGGTAGGTGCACTTAGTGTTTTTGTTCAATTTTTTAAATTTTTTAATCATCATATCGTATAAGCACATGAAGTTAATTGTCAGCTTTTACATTCGTCGTCATAGATGTCCTATCAACTAGAACTAAAATAAACTCTTAAAGATGAAATATCCATAAGTTTTGCGTTGAAAACGAGTAAAAAGGACGATTACACGAGAACATTCTCAGCAGCATACACACCTGTGTGGGGGCAACGTGGGGGGGTCCAGTTCCATAATGGCACCGGTACCATATGGCACCATTTTCATATGGCATCACATGACACCCTATTCACATGCATGGCACCGTATATTCATATTGATGAATATACCCTGCTCCCGGTGTAAAGTGGTAAATGTCTATTTGGCACCGTTTGGCACCGATCCTGACACTACTCAAAGACCACCCAAGACCATTCAAAGTTACGGTTCCAAGAAAGTTCCATACGGTTCCAAGTTTGGTTGGTACCACTTACTGAGAGAATGTTCTAAATATATTTTGAGAGGGGTACAATGGCACCGATCCTGACACTACTCAAAGACCGTCCAATACCTTCTAAAGTTACGGTTCCGAAGTTACGTGTACTCTAAAATAATAAATCGGCAATGGCACCGATCCTGACACTACTCAAAGACCGTCCAAGACATTCCAAAGTTACGGTTCCGAAGTTACGTGTACTCTAAAATAATAAATCGGCAATGGCACCGATCCTGCGAGTACTCAAAGACCGTCCAATACCTTCTAAAGTTACGGTTCCGAAGTTACGTGTACTCTAAAATAATAAATCGGCAATGGCACCGATCCTGACACTACTCAAAGACCGTCCAAGACATTCCAAAGTTACGGTTCCGAAGTTACGTGCACTCTAAAATGATAAATCGGCAATGGCACCGATCCTGAGAGTACTCAAAGACCGTCCAAAGTTACGGTTCCGAAGTTACGTGTACTCTAAAATAACAAATCGGCAATGGCACCGATCTTGCGAGTACCCAAATACCGTCCAAGACCTTCCAAAGTTACGGTTCCGAAGTTACGTGACTCTAAAATGATAAACGGCAATGGCACCGATCCTGGAAGCACTCAAAGACCGTTCAAGACTATTCAAAGTTACGGTTCCGAGGGTACTCGGATTCCAAAAGGATAAATCGGCAATGGCACCGATCGTGGCAGTTCTTATACGATCTTTTAGTAGTTCCGAAGTTACGGTTCCATGAACGTTTTCAAAGTTACATAACAGTTCCGACAACTATAGTAATACAAGGTTACATAATGGTTCAGCGGAAGTACTAGATGTTTAAATAATGGTTCGAACAGCAGGATAAAACCCTAAGTGTCCCAATCAAGAGTATAGGCTATGATATGATGTATTCTTTGATATATTTTGGACCCATTCGACATAGTGTTATTGAACAGTAAACAGCATGTCATTATGTTGTTTATATTATGTGAAGTACAGGTGCGAACGATCATACTGTAGCTGACTGGGACAAAGACATAAATCGTTTTTAATATTAGTACTTGAAGCTATTTGTTTATGGTGCTTTTATTGGGGAAGTACATGTGTTGAACCATCATAGTGTCACTGCCTGGTACAAAGTCAGTATAGGGCTCTTAATGTACATTTTTATCAATACGTATCGTTTCTCTTTCTCATCCATCTTCTCTTCCATCCAAATATGTATATATAACGAAGACGAGAATAACATTTTTGTAGTGTTTTTGGATATGAATTAAAATACGATATGAGGAAATATCAGAGAGCCGAACCACACACACACACGCCTGAACAGCCAATGATAGATCGGCGCAATTCTGGAATGGATCAGCGGAGTGATACGATGTGGACTCTTCCATTCACTCCTCGACAGCCACGACAAACAAACGTATTCTTATTCATTGACGTATTATATTGAATTAAATCATCGTTGGATCTTCGCATTATTACATAAGGTTAGTTGTTTATCTATAATTTGTATGCATTAATTATTATTACATGACACCCCACTAAAATCCAACAATGGCGTGGTTTTGGGTCGTACCTGTTGCGATTTCGAACAGCATGGCGGCTGACATCTTGGATTTAGCGCATTCGCACTCGCACTCGGCCAGTTCTAACAATCAATAGCCTACGGCTATTTGTCACCAATTGTTTACAAATTGATTCCACAGTGGAATCCCACCGCTAGGTTGTGATTATTGTGCCCGTGTATATTTGTACTTTTGATAAAGTTTTTCCCGTATTTTTGTGCTTTGAATATTTTGCCCGTATTTTTGCAATTGCATTTTTGTTTTGATATCATTCTTGTATTTTTGTTGTATTTCTATTGATCAGTACCAATTAAATATTGACCTTTTTGATAATTCGATAATAATAATATAACTTGTCCATGTAATTTTTCTTCCATTTCTAAATAACCTATTTCCTGCTTTCATTGGTATTTGTAATTGCTTCCTGCTTATTTTTGCCATATAATTCCACATTTTGTCCAATTTTTGTACTTGTTCTATAACTTGTATTTTTGAGCTTTCAATTGTCATTTGCTCATGATTATTTCAATTTTGAATGGTATATATTGTATTAGTGTCAATTTTGCAATGAATTTTGCCACTATTTCATATTTTTCTGCCAATTTATATTAATTGTTACAAATAGCCCACAATTATGCCTCTTTCTGCGATTTGCAACAAATTCCCAGTGTCGGTCCACGACTGGCAGCCGGCATCATAAAAAGGAGAAAATTTCTTCCCACTCTTACGAAGGAAGATCTGTTTACAATTCCCTATTTCAAATGATCAAAAGAACAAATGGCCTTCATTGACCTTAGCATCCCGCCAGTCGGTGTGGCCATCAACAACGAAATTGACACCAAACTGGTGGATGATTACCCTAGGCCCAATGTTGAGAGGTCTCATATTTCGGTCACAGGAGACATTCAGCTGGGTGATCCAGCATTCGATCATAAATATGGACACCCAGTGGTAAGTCAGACACATGGGGCGACAAGCTCAGTGTTTCACCGTGACAACATTGGGGATCAGTCACCAAGCCAACAAGGGCATGCCCAATATCAACCACGCAGGGTTGAAACACCAAATGCATCCCCAAGGAGGCCTATCACTATGCCTTCAGGTCCATCACTAGATTCAGCAAGTGGAGAGGATTCTGACATAGACAGTAATAGGTCATATGACAGGGATGTTAGACAGACAATAACGCACCCGAACATACCAACTTCGCATCCATTAAATTCGCCATACTCAGGTTCGATTTATGGTCACGGGGACCAAACAAGTCCAACATTCTCTTCAAAGGAAACCTCGTATAATAACTTTAAGGCTTCAAATTTGGCAAATGAGTTTAACAAAGCTGACTCGCATGCGAAGTCAGATGCCATATCTGATAGCATAGGTACAACAGCAGTACAAATTATCAACAAAATGCCGCAATGTATCGTAGATGGACTCCGACATCTGATATAGCCTCATCTCAAGGCTATGCAATGCCAACAAAAACCCCAACTCATCCAGGCTCAATGTTCCAAAATCTGGTCAGTGCAAATCAGTTACATTCTCAAAACATAACAAAACCAACAACTGTACCATTTCAATTTGGGTTTTCAGACTTTTCTTTGGCACCAATAATATGTCTGTACCACCACCAGATGGTGGACAGAAGCGACCATACAAAACAGCACATATAATGTCCAATCATGCAATAACAGGTGCTGCATCAACCCGACAAAATGTACCTCAACCTCAGGTACAAATGACTGCCACATCACAGATAGCTCATATGAATATTCCAGAGCCTCAAATGAGTCAATCTCAAGCGACACCAATTATGACTCCACTGGTTACTACACAATCAAATGTACAACCAGCAATGATTTCTCAGACTCAAAGATTTCAAAACTTTGCTCAACCACAAATAACTCCCCAATTGGGAGTTAACCCTCAACCGAATATTCAACACCAAATAACACCACAAACAGGTGCTTAAATTCAAAATAATACTCCATCACAAATAACGCCTCAACCGGGTGTTCCATTCCAACAATATGCTCAACCGCAAACCACAATGCATCAACCAGATGCATATCAAAATCAACCAAGTTCAATTCAGGCCCAGCCTCAACCGATAATTTCATATCAAAATCGACCTCCACCAATTTCTAATCCGGTTGCACCTCAACAGATTGTTCCAATTCGTGGTCATTCTCAACCACAAACGAACACTCAACCAAGTGTTCAAAATCAAAACATACCTCATATAGGTATTCAACCCCAGACTATGCCATAACCACAACCACAATTCCAACCTCCACCACAGTTCCAACCTCAACCACAACAGCCGCAACCACAACAGCCTCAACCACATCAACCACAACAACCTCAACCACAACAACCTCAACCACAACAGCAACAACCTCAACCAGAACAACCTCAACCACAACAACATCAACCACAACAACCTCAACTGCAGCAATTGCAACTGCAATTGCAGCAACCTCAACCAAACTTGCAACAATTTCAACCTCAACCGAAGCACTTTCAACCGCAAATGCCGAAATTTCAACCTCAAATGCAGCAATTTCAACCTCAAATGCAGCAATTTCAACCACAAATGCAGCACTTTCAACCACCACCAATTCAACCGCAACCAATTCAACTACCACCAGTTCATCCACAGTATGAACCAGTCCCCGAATTACAAGCAATAATCGTTCCCGATAATAATCAACAAAATGTTGATAACAATAATGGCGGGCACAGAGCCAATAATCAAAACCGTCGCGTTATGACTCCGAAAAGCTTAACTTATGATGGTGGAGATGCGTCAGGATGGCAAAGTTTTCGTCTCAAATTCCTATCATATGCAAATACTTCTCAGTGGACTGTAGAAGAAAGAAAATTTGCTCTTTGTTGGTGTTTGACTGGTAAAGCCAGTGAACATTACACAAGAATTGTGAATAATGATCCTGATGTACAATTTGTTGAACTAATAGAGCTTTTGCAAACACGTTTCGGTTATCACGATCTAGCTGAGACCGTTCAACTAGCATTCCATCAGCTGAAACAAGATCAAAAACAATCCTTAGAGGATCGGGCTGACACAGTCTTGGAATCTGCAACACGTGCATTTGAAACATGTCCGCATGAATTCATAGTGCAAAAAGCACTCAATAAATTTTGCCATGGGTGTAGTGATCATGAAGCAGGTGAATCGGTTGCAAATAAAAGACCCGCAAGTATGGAGAGTGCGATACATCAATTAAGATGGTACCAATACTCCCATCAAGCAATTTATGGTACTAGCAAATTGAAGCGTGAACTAAGACAATTATCAACTTCAGCCTCCTCAGAGTCGGAGGAAGGCGATGAGGCAAATGTTCGTGCATTATCCAATAATCGTCCACATGGAGGAACGATAAATACAATAATAATCAAGACAATAACAATAATTACAATAGAAATGAGAATAGTAATTGTTCATATAGACGACAAAATGCATATGGTCGCCGGAACTCGTATGGCCGACAGAACTCAACACCATATGTGCCTTTGAATGTGGAAGTCAATACCTTAAAATCAAAAGTTATCTCAATAGAAAACAAGATGGGTCATATGGAATTTTCTCTTGATCAAATTAACCAAACATTAACCGACATCAAATTGCCACCACAACCAACATATGTTCAAAAGCGCCCTGGTCGCCTTGTCCTAATAAAAATAGGAACAATCGTTGTTTCCAATGTCAAGGTTATGGCCACTACCAGAACCAGTGTCCATCCAATAATCCTAAAAATAGAATTGGACGAGAGCGATCTGTCGCATTTGATTTAAACAATCGATATTCCGATCAAGATGTCTGATAGGGAGCCTCAGCGATCAAAATGACCTCGATGTCACACCATCCCTGCAATTTAACAATAATGTATTAAAGGAAACAAAATCAACTCCAATTGAGATAAATGAGACAAGAGTTGAAGTTAAAAGTGATAAACACGTTTCGAATACCACAAAATCAGCTCCAAATGAAACAACTGACAGCGTAAGAGGTGAATTTCACAATGAAGAATTGTCAAATATTTCTTATGACAACAATGCGTAAAGTCACTTTCAGCTATCAAAATTCCTATTTGCGTGGGAGGATATAATACAGAAACAGTCGTTGATACATCGGCAGATATCACAATCATCTCTGATAAGATATTTGGATTACTTAATCCAAAACTTCCCATTATAAAAACTATATCCATAAATACTGCTGCAAGAGACTGTCAAATTTCTGGTCAACTCATAGGTCCGATTATGTTTAAAATAGGTGACTTAAAGTTTCATGAACAAATCTATATAAGACCGATTGAAGACCAAATGCTATTGGGTATAGATTTCCCAACAAAGCATCAAGCCCTAATTGATGCATCAAATGGATCAGTTCAATTTGATCCAGGTGGTTCAGATTACAAAATTCAACAAAACAATGTTGAAAATCCAAAAATTGCACGTGTTATGGTAATGGTAAAACAAAAAACCACAATACCACCAAGATCAGTAGTTCTACTAAAAATGCACATTAGATGGCCATTTAAATGAATATGTCGTTGAAACAAATTGTATACACGGTTCATTAATATTCAGAACATTACATAAACCTGGTAAGACACCAAAAGTTGGCATAATAAATGTTAACGATTCCACCATTAAACTAAAAGATCACGAAGTTATCACAACTGCCTCCGAAATAGAATTAGTCTTTGAGGAAAATGATAACTATACAGATGATCAAATTACCAAAGTTGACAACGATTGTCAACAAACACCATCTGTTTCAACGCTATCAGAATGCAAATTAGAAACACAGAATAAATCAACGGTGCCAAATCATATTAAAGATATCTCCGATCGATCAACTTCACTGTTAACATCAGACGAAGCAAAACAATTGGCGTCACTTTTGACTGAATTTCAAGATGTGTTCGCTGTAAATAATTTTGATATTGGGAACTTTACTGAATTCGAACACAAAATCGACACACAAGACACTACTCCCATTCGACAACGTATGCGCCGCACACCGCTTTGCTTCGTTGACGAAGAGAAAGGGCACTTATAGAAAATGTTAAAAAGCGGCTTCATTCAACCATCGATGAGCGAATGGAGTTCTCCCCCCAGTCATCATCCGTAAATGTGATAATACCGTCCGCTGGGCTATCGATTACAGACTGGTCAATTCAGTCACTGTTAATGACAATTACCCATTGTCGCTAGTAAATGAGTGCTTAGATTCGTTAGCTGGCTATCTATGGTTTAGTATTGGGGATTGTCAATCAGCGTACTGGGCAGTAAACGTCCAGGAAAGCGATACGCCTAAAACAGCTTTCCTCACAAAATATGCGCTCTGGGAATTCTGTAAAATGCGATACGGACTCCACGGGTCATCCCAAACATATTGTAGAGCAATGAATCTCGTACTCGCGGGATTGAATTGAGATGTCGTACTTACCTTTGTTGACGACCAGATCATATTGGGCCATAATTTTGAGTCGCATCTACAAAATATGCGGCTAGTAATGCAGAGACTTCGCAAATACCACCTCAAACTGAAACCGAAGAAATGTCGATTTTGCCAACAAGAAATAGAATTTCTCGGTTGAATGGTTAGCAAAAATGGGCTTGCAATGAACCAAGCATCCTGTGATGTAGTTCATAATTGGCCCATACCCAAACATTCAAAAGATATCGAAAAAAATGGTGGTCTCGTTAATTATCATCGAACCTTTGTAAAGGATTTTGCAAGAATTGCAAAACCGCTTTATGCTATTACTGGTAAACAAAAGTTCACATGGGGAGGTGAACAACAAGATGCATTTGACCAACTTAAATTAACATTAATTACGCCACCAGTTCTGGCACTTCCGAATAGAACCGATATATTTGTTCTCGATTGTGATGCAAGTAATTTTGCGGTGGCCGCAGAACTTCTTCAAATTCAAGAAGGGGAAGAAAAAGTAATTTGTTATGGTAGTTACAACCTCTCCGGTGAACAAATACGGTTCTGTACAACACGTAAAGAATTACTGGCAGTGGTATGCTTCACGAGACAATACCGACATTATTTATTGGGAAAACCTTTCATTGTGAGAACGAAACCATAGTTCTTTAAGGTGGTTAACTAATTTCAAAGAACCGCAAGGTCAATTAGCAAGATGGCTTGAAGAAATAAGCCAGTATGACATGACCATACAACACCGGCCAGGTTCAAAACATGCCAATGTCGCACACTTTCTCGAATTCCATCTGAAGAACCAATCTGTAATTATTATGTGGCTGGGGTTAAATTTAGTAAACTAACTTGTGGATGATGCAAATACTGTATTCGTATCCATACAAACTGGTCCAAATTTGAGGAAGAAGTTGATTATGCCATTCCACTTGCAAGAGGATCATGTAAATTTGATCGAGAATATACGACTGAAACAAAAAATGGGATCCCATCAATATCTTCTATAGCTATTGGCGGATCATAAACCGAAACAACAGAATTTTTTGATAATTGAGTAGACCAAACATTATTGAGTACAATAGACCCAGATTCGGGGTAGACCCATACTCAACTGAATTTGGCAAACAACAGTCTACCACATCCAGGTGTAATAGTTAGGCAAATCACCACCAACACTGATGTAACATTATCTGAAATTTGCTCTCCAGAAGATTTTAATAAAATCTCAAAAAGCCTATCCATATTTAGTACTATTAATAGATTGGCTAGAAAATGGAGACAAACCCAGTGAGGGTGATTTATTCATCAGCAGACCAGCCGCAAAATATTTCTGGATAAATAGAAGTTGATTCCATCTTAAAAACAATGTTTTACACAAAATAAGAAAATCTGGGGAATCTACTGTAGTTATACCAAATAAATATGCTCAAGAAGTGATGTCCCTCGCACATGACATTCCGTCATCAGGGTGTTGTCAGAACCCTATCACGACTTAAACAACATTTTTGTTGGTTCGGCATGTCAAAAGACGTCGCTTCGGTTGTCGCAGCATGCCAAAAATGCAATCAAGCTAAAAATCCAACACACAAATCAAAATGGATATGACTAAATTCCCTGCTGGCGCACCAATGGAAAGAGTCCACCTAGATTTCCTTGGACCATTACAAAAAAATGAAAACGGGAACAAATACATTTTAATGGTGATAGACCAATTTACTAAATGGGTTGAATGTATTCCATTACAAGACCAAACCGCCGAAACAACTGTTCTGACAGCAGTTAATAAATTCTTTTCAAGGTTTGGAGCCCCATTTCAAGTTTTCACTGACCAAGGGTCTTGCTTCGAAAGTAAACTTTTCGTTGCCATATGTGAACTCTTTCAAATTCACAAATTGCGTACGACGCCTTATCGACCTTCTTCTAATGGGGCCATAGAACGCCAGAATCGTACGCTCATGAACGCCGTCAGATGGTATGTTGACAAAACCCAAAAGAATTGTGACAAATATTTACCCCAGCTAGCAGGTGCACTCCGCTCCTCCGTAAACCGAAACACAGGGTATACACCAAATAAATTAATGTTAGGGCGTGAAGTATATCACCCCGTTGATTTGGTTTTCAATTTCCAATTAGAACAAGAAAAAACAGAAATTCCAGAATATGTCAACCAATTGGAACAAGAAATAAAAAAATGTCATGAAATTGCAAGAACTAACTTAAAATCTGCTCAAAGCAGGATGAAAAGAAACTATGACATTAACATATACAGACATGATTATAAAGTTGGACACGTTGTATACCTATTGGATACGGCGCAAGTGAAAGGCCAAACTAAAAAACTCCAACCAGTATGGAAAGGGCCGGGGATAATATCAGAAAGATACACACCGTACCTTTTCAAAATCATCTTTAAAAACACGATGACTGTAATAAATCATGATAGAATCAAGGTGTGTTGCGACAAAATCGTGCCCCCTTGGTTAATAAAATGCTGCCAAGATTTTTGCAAATACAGGTGAAGTAGCAATTATAAGAAACACCAAAACCTTCTGTATTTGTAAAAACACATATCGTGGTCAATTCATGATACAATGCGACCATTGTCTAGACTGGTACCATGGCAGATGTGTAAATATCACTGCAGAAGAAGGAGAACATTTGGATGAATATAAATGTCCAAAATGTACAACTTAGTTCCTTTCATTGCAGACTGACCATGCAGAATGAATGACCCAACTATCAAAGATCCACCCAAACCAGAACAGATGGAGGTGGATACACAGGACGATACAGGTACAAATAATGACACAGAAAGGTCACTAATCGAGAAAAATGATTCCATATTGGAGTTAAACCTAGTAAGCGAGGGTGACATAACACCGTCAAACGATCCCACATTGGAATCAACGCAGGTGATACTGTTATCTGAAAACAAAGATTCCATCTTGGAATCAGATAAAGAGGCCAATCCAGCATCAGGGATTACTAGTACAAGTGGTTCCACTTTTGATACAATACATTATGAATCCTCACACCCAATAAAAGATTCCTCACAGCAATCCACAATTGTAACTACAGTTGAACCGATGGATTTATCTTTATGGCACTTAACAACAGAAGATTCCACTTTGGAATCTACAATTGAAATTGGATGTGCGCCAAAAGATCCCTCTTTGGAATCAGGCAAAATCATCAGTAACATAATAGAAAATATAGAATAATCTGCATAAAGGGAACATTAGAAGGGGAATTGGGAATGCTGATCTCAACATTCTCCAAGATAGTAATAACCTGTTAAACACTCCAAGAGGTTCCCCCATACCAATAACAGAAGATGTCAAACTGCCACCACAAACACAAGTACCAAAGAGTGACACCACCAGACATTCCGTTTCAGGGTTAAAACTTGACGCTTCGTCAAGAAAAAGGCCATTAAAAGATGACGCTCCACCATCAATACCCGAAAAACAAAGGGATGAGGTGAAAAACAAATCTCTGTGTCCCTTCGATTACTGCAGAGTATATCAAATGCCAAGCAAAGCTAAACGTCACTCCATCACGCAGCACATGCCGGCACACTGGTGGGTAGAGGAACACATATTTCATCCCGCCTACTGACCAGTGATATATCAAGACTTGCTTTATCTGGCAGAACAAATAGTGCCAAAATCACCAGATACAAGGACACACAATCATAATCTGGATCAATTGGTCCAGACAGTTAAAAGAAATGTCTCATATACTACAATTCCAAGAACCGTCCCAATAGGCCAACAGTATTTGGACGCAATGCAAGCCTTATGTAGAGACAATCGCTGGCCTATTCCAAAATTAGGATTTTCTCTGCATCCAATTAACTCCCCAGCGTGCTTAATATATTGGCGATGCCTGGCAGCCATGGTCAATTTATTAAAAGACGCTGATGCCAGACAATTCTGTCAACAAAAGCCGTCCCAAATAGGACGGTATGATATCATCAGGGAGTTCCAAACACTCAAGAAGGACAAAGGGGTAAGGGAGCGAGTGAAAAGGGAAATTGATTATTTGAATAGAGGAACGCTGCCAGAAAACGCTCCCAATGCACGAATTGCAGAAGGGCTATTATTATTTCTAAGGCCATACTGCAACCCGATGAAACCTCAACAAAAGGCCCCTCATAAGGAGCTATCTAAACGAGTAACTAAGCAAACGACCGCTCCAAAGCAGCCACCACAGAAGACTGCCACAAGGCAGCCACCACAAAAGACTGCCACAAGGCAGCCAACACAACAGAAGGCCACTCGAAAAGAAGCCAACAAGCCAGCTCCACCACCGAAACAAACGACGCCTCAAAGGCCGTCGCAATCAACAGCTCCACCACATAGTGAAGCAAGGCCAAACCAAAGTGCCCAGGCATTAATGGCGATTGATACACACTTCCACCTCAATCTTCTTTGCAAAAGCCTCCACGTGTCACTAACATCACCAATTGAGGCAATTCGGACAAAAATCCCTCAACTAATGCCTAGGGTTCCGGTAACGGTCATCGGTGGTGTTAATGTAATGTGCGATCCACTGGAATACCCAAACATCATTCCAGTGGACCCATATTGGAAAACTGCAGTGGGGGTCCACCCAAAGCAATATCATCTGCTAACAGATGTTGGTATACTTACCAGATGGATCCAGCTAATAAACGACCCTCGTGTCACGGCTGTTGGAGAAATTGGGTTGGACCGATCTATCCGCGGCATCACACCACAAGGTCATTATGATCAGGATTTGGATTTCACCAGGCTGCTATACCACACCAACACAGTAGCGGAAAAGCCAATTGTACTACACTTGCGTGGTGACAAAAGCGACCCATGGTCAAGGGACGTAAGTCATGTTGGGATCAACATCTGTTCAAGTGAGTGCCTATCCAAAAGGAAGTTCCATTTCCATTCATTCATGGGTACCCCAGATATCGTCCAAGCATGGAACGATCGTTTTCGAAACACTTACTTCGGGATTAATGGGTCGTGCTTCTGGTTCGCCGATCCACAAAAAGCTGCAGTAGCAGCTATTCCTAAAGATCGGCTAATATTGGAGACAGACGCACCCTACTTCAATGAGCAGATGTCGAGATGACCGTACACTTCTCCGGCCTTATTGGGAGAAATTGCAGAGTGTGTAGCCGTAATCCGAGGAGAGACAACTCAAGAAGTCATCCAGTACACTAACAACAATGCTACCGCTCTTTATGAAATTGGTAAATTACCAACATTCCAATAAGGTCTAAGAGACGAACAAATGATCACCCATATGTGGTCGATTACATATCCTATACATATGTACAGTAAATTATAGATAATTCCACTTATGGAATTACATTTTCCTTTTCTCAAAATCAGGTCCAAATTACAAAATAATAACAAAATGTTTTATACAGTAGCACGGTTCCAATACGTTTGGTCAAAAGGATTGATGAAGAAAAGTCTAGGCAATGAGCGGATATTAGGTTAGCTTATGGGTATGTACTCTTGATAATGTTCACACAATTTCGTGACCTAATAATTCTGTCAACCCTAAATTAGCGATGCGAGGGTTTTCGACTCTTATAGTCTAGCACACTCTTCCACAAACAATTGACTATCAAATGGAATTCTTTAAAAAATAAAACAGGGTTGAGTGTAGTATTTTTGGATATGAATTACAATACGATATGAGGAAATATAGTGCCAAATGCTCTCTATCAGAGAGCCGAACCACACACACACACACACACACATGCCACTCCGCCGGAACAGCCAATGATAGATCGGCGCAATTCTGGAATGGATAAGCGGAGTGATACGCTGTGGACTCTTCCATTCACTCCTCGACAGCCACGACAAACAAACGTATTCTTATTCATTGACGTATTATATTGAATTAAATCATCGTTGGCTCTTCGCATTATTACATAAGATTAGTTGTTTATCTATAATTTGTATGCATTAATTATTATTACATGACACCCACTAAAATCCAACATTTTGATGAAGTTTTATTGAAATTTAATCACTCTTTGAATCTTCAACCGTTACATTTATTTCAAGGAGTTTCTTGAATTTTCTCATCGCTTCATCCGCAGCCCATTCATTATTATATCCGAGTTTGGACAGTTTGACCATCACTTCATGATAGATTAGAACGTTCCGCGATCTAAGTATATCACAAATCATTACTATCGGAATACATAGCGTTCGACCTGGAGCACATTTTTCCTTTTTGGAACACTACAGAACGCGTCCAATGAATTTTAGTTTTTACAGTGCAGACAATAATTATTTCATGGCAGTCTACTAACATTTTCTATACTAAATGTATGCCTCCATTAAGTTATACAAGTATACATTGGAGCAGTGATTGAAATGGTATATTATTTTGCAATTTGGGCGGATGTTTTAGAAAATACGAGCTGACGACAAACAGACGAACAGGTAATATAAGTGTAGAAACATTGATAATAAATAGTTGAAAATGTTCAGATAATAAGTTCAACAACAACAACAACATATATATATAAGACGAAAGGTTAATGTGGGGGTCTTATGGCCAGATGTCTACTCTCAAAAGGGAAGTTTGAACACCTTTTAGCGTGGTCGCTATGTTGGACCCCATTACTTCCAGTATATGTCCTATAGCAGTATAAGGGTGTCACCCATACCCCCTGAATCCCGAATACTAGTTAACATAGAAGGGTAATCATGTGTACCAGTTAGCACAGAGGGGTGAATCATGCTTACCAGTTAACATTGAGGGGTGAACCATACGTACCAGTTAACATAGAGGGGTGAATCATGCGTACCAGTTAACATAAAGGGGTGAATCATGCGTACCAGTTAACATAGAGGAGTGAATCATGCGTACCAGTTAACATAGAGGGGTGAATCTCGAATACCAGTTAACATAGATGGGTGAATAATGCGTACCAGTTAACATAGAGGGGCGAATCATGCGAACCCGTTAAAATAGGGGGTGAATCCAGAATACCAGTTAACATAGAGGGGTGAATCATGCGTACCAGTTAACATAGAGGGGTGAATAATGCCTACCAGTTAACAAAGAGGGGTGAATCATGCGTACCAGTTAACATAGATGGATGAATAATGCGTACTAGTTAACATAGATGGGTGCATTATACGTACCAGTTAACATAGAGCGGTGAAACATATGTACCAGCTAACATAGAGGGGTGAATAATGTGTATCAGTTAACATAGAGGGGTGAATCATGCGTACCAGTTAACATAGAGAGGTGAATCATGCGTACCAGTTAAGACATTATGTAATGCATAGTTCGTATTTCTATACTGTAATGTATAATATCATACAATATACATGTGTTTTCACACATTTGCTGAAATAGTATCATGCATAACTTCAACATATCAATAGGTTTTAGACCGAATTACATCAAAATATGTCATATGGGAAATTAATCAAAAGTTATTTAATTGTGCTATAAAAACTGCGTACCAACCCTTTTGTTGAATCCCGAATTCCAGTTCAATTTGACATATGAACCCCGAAAGTAGTGGCATTAGAGCATAACTACCCCCATGATCGGCCATTTCCCTTCAACTAGTTTTGGCTCTAACTATAGGTCAAGGTCAGGTCAGGTCAAGGTCAGGCCAGTAGGTCAGGTCAAGGTCAGGTCAAATGTCAGAGGTCATGTCTGAGTTTTGGCTCTAACTGTAGGCTAAAGGTCAGGTCAGATGTCAGGTCACAGGTCGTGTCAAAGACCAGAACCTCTGACCCTATACAAGTTTAGACTCGGGCAAAACCCAGTACTTTATTTATAAATGATGTAATGGGAACAAAACTCGCACAACACGGTATATTTGATTAGAGGTTAGCGGCACTTCAGTAACTAGGGCACCTCAATGTTAAATGTTGCGAGTTGAATGACACGCAATGATAGAATGTATGCCAAAGGGCAAAATCTAAATATCACATGCAATTAGGTGGTGATCAAATTATTCCAACAATCTGATTGGCTGATTAAATAGGTGACACAAATGGTGATTGCAAAATGACTATTTATAGTTTAGAATTGTGCAATATATTATCACGTGATTTGGGGACTATATAAAAGTAAATGCTTGGTGAATATTTATTTAGTTTTGATCAGAACACACAACAGCTTTCACTATGATTAATTTGGGAAGAGATATTATTGCCTATGTGTCTCCCTTCAATGGGAAAGTTAAGATACACATGAGGAAATGCAAGAACGAGAACGGACAATGAAAACCAACTGTTAAAGAAATCACTCTATATGTTATAATAAGAAGACAAGGTGTATCTGGGAGTGAAGCGGATATGAAATTCCTAGGAAGATCTATTTACACGAATGTGACTATCTATGAAAACAGAGCGAAAATTCATATCCGCAAATATTACAGGAATGAAGATGACAATCAACTAAACCCCTCCGCGTACAGAGTTACATTGGACGTGATTGAATTTGACACACTCAAAGAAAACCTGAGCAGACTTAATGTCGATGTTAACCATCAGCAACAACTTCTTCAGAAAGTGACAACGGAACTTTATCAACAAATCTTAACCCATTGGGATACAAACGATGATTACAGAGACATACTGATCAAGGTATATTCGGAAGCGGTGGAAGATCAAATGAGAATTGAATTAGAAAGCAGATGTTATGGCTGTATAAATGGGTGTTCCAGTCAAAGGGATCACGACCTCTGCTTAACGGAAACGGATGACCGAAAACAATATTTCAATGTCGCCTATATTAAAGTTGATAGAGACAAGTTATTTGATAGATTTATGCAAGAAGCTGCCAGAGTGGGAAAACACGGTTCATACGAAATATTCGAGAGTATAATTATAATGGAAGAAGATGTATGGAGACAGGTGTTATAACTGCGGGGTATCCATATTCGAACGTACAATTTGTGAAGAGACTATATTGTGTTAGGACAATGACTGGTGCATCTTTAAAAAAAATAATGAGTAAAATATATATATATATATATATATATATATATATATATATATATGATCCAAAAGAATGGAGACATGACTTATAAAACGATCATTTAATACATTTGTAAGTCTAGAGGCCTTTCGTGCTTAGTATCATTGCACTCTTCAGTAGACTGTTATTGTCGTACGTAATAGACGCAAGGGAGATAACTCTCCCATGCACTTACGGCTATTACGTCATTAGTCAGCATTTAGTTTTGCTTTGAACAGGATTTTGAAGAAATATTCCCGAATCATGCGATGTATTTTGCTCTTGTACATCTTGCAGAACGGGAAGACATGGAAACTCTTTCTTCCACAATCGTCCAGATGGGCACTCAATGGAATCTTCCTGTATTCTGGCTGCTTAATATGCTGTCGGTGGATTCGCATACGCTCAACCACACTATTGCCAGTTTCCCCAATATAGCTTTCTCCGCATCCATCACACACTATACAGTATATCAGATTTACTGTCTTGCACGTCATATCGGCATTAGTGTATATCTTCATACCGTTTTTAAGGGTAATAGTATTTCCTTCTATGATGTGCTGGCACGTTTTACATCTGGGATCGTCACATTTGTTGACTTTATATTCCTTAGATCTGTTTGTTGTGAATTTAGCACCAGTGAGCATGCGTTTTAGGTTCCTTGGTTGACGCTTGCTGGGTAAAATGTCCGCTTTGGTCACCAAAGATCGCATTTTATTACTGCTGCAAAGAGTGAACCTACCCAAACACAAGTAAACCAAATTAACCCCGGTGAGGAGCTGAACGTAAAACATCTGCTGGATAAGTCAACTCAGACCGAAATATTGCCTGAGCGAAACTTCAGTTCTCAAATTGGTCTAGGTATTACCACCGCCACCTGGAACACCACTCAAGCGTAAAAGAAAAACTTACAAACAGAAAACACTTAAATGGTTAAAACTATGAAATACGAAGATTATTTGAAGAGCATATATTACGACCCTGCACATGCCGCTACATACGCGGGTGCTGACAATTTTATACAGAATAGGTCGGAAAGAAGGTAAATTTGTCTTGAATAGAAAGAAAATAAAGGTATGGCTTTCCAAACAAGAAAGCTACTCAGTACACAGAGAAGAGAGACGGAACTTTCAGAGAAGGAAGGTGGTGGTACCATCTGTTGATTTTCAATGGGATGTGGATACTACGTATATGGACAAATATGACATGATAATGATGGATATTTGTATTCTGCTTTGGCTACAGATATCATGTCTAAGTATGTGTGGACTATACCACTACGGACGAAAACTGCCAAGAAAATGGTACTAGCATTTCAAACTATTTTTTCAGAAGGAAGGATTCCAAAATAAATAAGATCTGACCCCGGCACTGAATACGTCAATTCTCAATTCAAACGCTACCTTAAATCAAAGCACGTTGAATAGTTTACCACCAATAATATTGGTAAAGCCAACTATCCAGAACGGGCGATTAAATCTATTAAAATGCGCCTCACACGCTACATGACGCATACTCAGACCCATAAATGGGTTAATGTACTTTCGAAGGTTACAAAAAATTATAATGATACCTACCATCGCACTATCAAGAGACGTCCAGCCAGTGTCAAACCCGGGGACTCTATATCCATGTGGAAGTTACTCTATAATTCCACTAAAGTGAACAAACAACTGAGATATAATTTTAAAGTGGGAGATTTAGTCAGGATTTCCTACATGCACAAGACATTTCAGAAAGAATACAATGAACGCTTGACCCACGAATTATTCGTGATAACAGAGCGATTTATGAAACAGGGTATTCCACAGTTCCGTCTGAAAGACTACTCCGGAGAAATAATTACTGGAACTTTCTATCAAATCAGCTGAGTAAGGCCTGCGAGGGAGATGTCTATTTGGTGGACGAGGTTATAAGATCTCGAAAAAGGGGCGTAAAAACGAATACCTAGTTAGTTGGAAAGGATGGCCAAGTCCGAAGTATGATTCGTGGGTGCAAGAAGATGACATGAAATCTATAAATATCGGGTCAAATACTGTGAACTCATCATAATGACTGCACAACTCCATCGAGTGACATGGGTGTAAAGAAACATTTGGCGTTATTCCAAATATTAATGTCAACGACTGACACACAACGGAAAGCTATTTTAAGAATTATCTCTGATAATCAGTTACATGCATTGACTGAAGCCATATACAATGTACTCCATGATGTTTGCCCCATGACGACCAAAGACAAAAAGAAACATTATTCGGCGATTAGTTTCCAAGCGGTTGACTCGAAAGCAGCAAAGAAACTTGTTGATCAAATATCAACATATAATACCAGTACTTCTGAAACCAGTTGTTCATCGGTTGAAATGCAATCTGATTACTACATCACGATAAGGAGTGATAATAGCTTGAAATATTGGTCGAAAAATAAACCACATCACTTTCGATTTCATTTGAAATCACCTCTAAGATTGCAAGGACATTGGATGGTGGCTATCACAGATGTTGATGCAGCGATGAAAGTAAACAAAGCTGTCAAGGGAAAGTTACATCTGTATATAATGAGTGATATATGTACGGAATCTATAGTAGGTGACGAGTACGAACCATTGCTGCGAACTGTGAATCCATCCAAAAACGGGAAATGGACTCATACCTTCGCGATTCCTCAGTATATATCAAAGATAAAGAAATTTATGATATTGAGTTCATTATAAAAGATCACGCAAATAATCAAGCTTCATTTCTAATAGAACCCTCGAAACTGACATCACATCTAAAGCGATGCCCATTCTATTTATGATGACGGACAATTTATATATACCAGACACCCAGAAATGGTTAAAGTTTTACCGCGATATTGCCAGCGGTAAAATTAGCACTTTTCCCGATCGCTATAATGTGCAATATGGCGGAGGTCTAGGTGATAATCAATCGATTTACATGACACCCATCGAACGATATACTAAGGAACAGGCTCCCCCTCAGTGTGATATTGATATGAAGCTCGATTCCCCTTCTCAACAAGCAGCGGAGAGAGCCGTGAGTCAGATAAAGCGACACGTTATAAAAGGAAGTACAAAAAGAAAATCATCAGTAAGGCAAAAACCACACACAAGCGTCGGAAGCAAAAATCTGACACATTTAATCATGTCTATCCTAAATAAAGAAACATTTCATGAATCCCAACCATCGCAACTAAATATCTATGAAATCGAGCCCCATCAGACTGCAGTTAAGAGAATGACTTACGAACAAGGTCACCCTGTATCGCAATTGTTTGGAATGTCACCTATAGAATTTCACATATCGGGTCAAAATGGCATGGAGTATTTGGATTTGAAAAGAAGTAGGTTACACGTGAAAGCTAAAATCAAGAAAAATGATGGAATGTCGCTGGTTGCTGGTAACAATGTAGGACCTGTAAACTTGTTTATGCAAAGTGTCTTTGAACAAGTTGATGTATTTATATCTGGCAAGCTCGTATCATCAAATACGAATAATTACCCCTACAAGAGTATAATTCAGACACTATTAAAATATGGGTTAGCATCCAAGCAGCTTGATTCTCAGTTATTCCACTGACAAATCGGCACATATGGAACACCCATATACCAAAGGGAGGAATACCGGACTCACCACGCGATCGAAACGTACTGCATTGAGTAAAACGATAGATAGGTGTGGTTCATATACTTCACGATGTATTTTTGCAAGATCGCTATCTTTTGAATCAAGTGGATGTGGTTCTGAGGTTATATCGATCGAAGCCATCATTTTGCCTTATGTCATCTGAAGCAACTCCATACTACAAAGTTGATATAGAAGATATAGTTTTGGAAACCTGCAAGGTTAAAGTATTTCCATCGATAATCGTGGCTCACAATGAAACGATGGAAACAGTCACAGCGAAATATCCTTACAACAGTTCTCAAGTCAGGTTGAGGTCTGTTCCAAGTGGAATGGAATCGATAATATGGGAAAATATCTACCAAGGATTTTCTCCTGCCAGACTAATAATAGGATTCGTTTCTGCCTCGGCAGTTACGGGGGACTTCAAGAAAAACCCATACAACTTTCAAAATTTTGATATGCTTCAGATCAGTTTATCGAGAGATGGTGTTTCTATAGGAAGGTCATGTCCTACCAAGCTCAATTTCACTTCGACTGATGGAAAAATATCTGTAAATTCCTACGTAGATATGTTAGAATTTAGTGGGACATGGCGCCAAAATCGAGAAAATGGTATAACAAAGGAACAATGTGATGAGGGCTACAGTTTATTTTGCTACGATCTGGAACCAAACTTCGGTCTTGGTAATACATCTCTATCTCTACTTAAGCGTGGGAATGTGAAATTGGAGATACAAGTTGGAGCTGTCTTAACGGAAACGGTATCTTGTATAATATACAGCGAAACGCCAGCGTTATTCCAGATAGACAAACAGAGAAACGTTATTACAGAATGAACACGATTCAGTTAGATTGCTGTATATAATGTGATCCAATACTGAAGAAATTCATGGAGGGTCTTTTTCCCGCTGATAAAATTCCTTTCGTGGGTCACAAACGCGGAATAATAGTGAACACTGACCCACCAGGAAGCGAGAGATATCATTGTCTGGTTATATATACTCATGATGACAAAGTAGATTATTTTGACAGCTGCGGTAGCAGTCCTGTGACATACAGCAGCTACATAGTAAACTACCTCAATAACAAAGCGAAACCAATCTCCCTTAATTCAAGACGTTTAGAAATCTTTGAAAGTAAAGTTTGTGGACAATACTGCCTGGTATACCTGTTGTGGAAGTGTTGTGGACGCTCAATGCAGCAATGTCAGTCTCTCTTTGGAGAGGATTTGTATGCAAACGATTTATTTGTATATCAGTACATACAACATATTTATCCTATGTGTATCAATAAATAGTGTTTATATATAATTTGTCTCTTTACTTATAATCCTTCAGTTGTAAGATTTCAGTTCCCTAAAGCAGTACAATCACCACAAAGGGTTGCTGTGTACATTGCATTCAGTTCACATAAATAGTTCAATCTAATATTCAAAGGACCCTGACCAAACAGGTACCTTGATTATCAATTGAAGTAGTTCATCTGTACTGAAAACGGGGTGTAAATCATATTTAATAAGGGAGTAACTGTGTTGTTACATGTGCTGGAAACAGCATAAATATTAGTTCATCGACTCGTGATAAATGTCAAGATCCAAGATGGACGCCATCAGCCAAGCATACTTGCCTCTTTCTCCTAAAGGTGTCCCCAGGATTAAAATGAATAACTAGTCTAAATTTGAAATTTTACAATTGCTTATAAATATAATAATATATTCCAAAACATAACATATCAACAAAACAAATTTATCGAAAGACTATAATAAGAATTCTATCGAAATAATGTTCCATTATTTTTGGTTTAAAAAAATAAAAGAGGATGAGTTGAAAAAAATATTTTATAAAAAAAAAACAGAAAGAATTTCTAGAAGTATAACAAGGGTTTGTTGTCAAACTCTTCATAAGTATGTTGTGTTATCGTTGAGATCTATTATCCGACCGGTCTGTCCTACTCTATTCCATATATGACTTAAATAAATACTGTTTTAATATTTCTGCCTCAGACTGCCTGAGTGATATTTCATACTCTTTATTTTCTCTACTTTAAACCGACCTATATATATATATGTGTGTGTGTGGTGGTAGACGAAACGAAAAAACCCACAATTGAAGCATGATAACTAACATAGAGAAATCCCTAGGGCGGTACCGACCACAAATTGCAAAGCTATGCAGTGCATAAGTATTCTCAACAAAACAGACCAGCCAACTGTTTGAACACGTATAATTCAATGAGTGCTAGGCTGTGTTAATATTTGTTGTGACATTTATAACAAGATTTTCAAACCACTCATATGTTATAGTATTATTGAAAACTATTCTGGAAACATAAATACGTTCTGTCCCAGATATAGAGCGAATGTTTACTACAAACACTCTACCTTTGCATGACTGACTGACCGACATATAATAACAACTACGCAGTACATTGTTCTGGATGATCAGTGGATTTCTGTCTGATTTCCTGACGCATAATTGGGGTCAGCACCATATCAAGTGGTTCCGTGCTAATACCGTCTTCCAAAACTTTCCTTTTGCAATAGAAATATGAGAACCCTTTACTTTCCTGTGTATATGTAAAGATGCTGTTATTGTGTAACCTGAAACCGCGGTTCATAGACGATCTGGATTTTCCCGTTTCAAGTATGCCTTTGTAAATATCTAATGGGTCACTAATGTGGCTCTTGGAAATCCCTTTGCAGCTCATTTTGTATACACCAGTGTTAGTATCCGACGCTATATAAGTTTTTGAAGATAGTGACGTCAACAAAGTTCCTGAAAATTGCAATTTGAAAAGTCCTGGTGTTCTCTTGTCGAATTCTGAATGTTTTTTGCAACATGTCCTCGGAAACCATCTCTGATCACAATCTGCACCACCAACATTGTCATCACATAATCCAGTTAAGCCATTGTCGTATTTCATTAACATTTCTGGTTTGATGACGTTCCGGAGATAATGCTTACTGATGGCAAAATATGCACTGTCAGTATCCATTTCGCACCATTGGAAGTCACTCCTGTCGACATATTTACACATGAAATTGTAATAACATTCTAGCATCCGTAGTTTCGTATATTGCAAAATCATATATCCGATTTGAATAGGTAGATTCAGTTTGATTATCTTCTTTGCCATCTCTATCTCGTAAAATTTATCTTGTTCGTGTATACATTACAGGTTACGAAATCGTGGGTCATTTATCTTCAGACAGGTTTGATTTTCGCCCATAACGTAGCTAACATCTCGGTGATTAAGTTTATTCATGATCATGCTTCCATAAGCACTATTGCCAATATTCTTCATTGTATCCGCAATAATTGCTGAGCGGGTTTCGTATCGCCCATTCGCCTGGCTTCGGTGACCTCATTCACGAATGACTGAAAGCATCTGTGAGAATTAATTCTACTACCTGATGAATCCTGGTTACGATTATTCCATGTTCGAGATACCACGGTAATAGAGGCGATGCGATCAACATTCGCTCAGCTTTCATTCCACCAACCAACAGTGTCCTTGGTTTCTGCGAAATGTCGTTCATCACTACATGTTTATGCAAATGTTCCCCAAAAGCTTCAAATGGAATTTCCGAAGTACAAAATATCGGCGACATTTCCGCAAAGTACTCGAATGGTATTAACGTTTGCTCTCTCCCATCTTGCCATTGCGAAGGAACCTCTAGGTCGAGTTCAATCATGCCAAATAAAGTATTTTTTAGAACATTGGTTAATAATTGTTCCCTTGTGACTTTCCCTCTGTGTCTTTGATAGAACTCTTGTCTTCTTTTATTAATAAACTCATAAATTTCTGGATTTGCCCTGCAATATCGCTTGAATTTACATTCCCACATTTCAGTTAACTGGAAACCAGCATCCCTGATAGATTGTGATATGTTTTGTGTTCGTTTGTAACCACTTTCTCTATTAGATAACCAATTCTTGTCTTTGATATGCTTTGTTAACTCAGTCATGGTAATGGTAAAAACACCCCTGGACCTGAAAAGCTCGAGACCGACCATCTGGTGAGTGAGAAATTCCGTCGACTGGATATTTACCAATACGGACCTCATAACCTTGATTCAACATGTGATGTATATCTTCTCCACCGGTTTCAATTAACCAATCCATCCAATAGTAAGCACTCATGTATTGGTTGTGGACTTCTGGTTTAAATTGATTTTCTGATCTTCGACGTATATAGGGTCCCACTGGCATTGGCTTCTCGAAAGAATTTAAATAGAGAGCGTTTGCATCTAGGCCAATGATCCCCTCGAATTGTTTTCCTCCTCGAATTCTTGTTTTCTCGCTTTCTTGATGTCTACAGAATAAAATTGACGGACCACCAATTATCCCATTTCTGAACGTGTCGTATAGGTCAGCATTATTCTTAACAAATAGTGCGAAATTAGCATTGTTTTCCTTGGCTCTTTGAAAACACATCATTCTCGCTACACCCGGGAGTGATACCGTGGTTTTAAAAACGCCGATATTTCTCTTGAAGTAGAATTCTTGCAATCGTTCAACTGCCATCACGAAAGGTTTTACGTCGAGGTTATTGTACCATATAAGGTAGTCCTCGAATGTTGTCATGGAATTATTTTTCCAAATTTCTTAACAGTTAGCATATTCTTCATCCGTTATATTGCTTTGCGTCATCTGATTGTAAAATGAATCATGGGTTGGTAACTCCGTTGTTTTTAGCTTAGAGATGTCAGTCAGATAATCGTACGGAAATTTTCCCTTGCTTTCCTGCACTTCGTATGCCTTAAGGAATTTGGCATATGATGTGCCTGCTGCGAGATAAGAGGAGATGTCCAAAAAATTCAGTTTTTCAGATGATATGCACATGTAAGAGTTGTTCCTCTTAACGACGAATGTTTTCTTGTCTTCGTGTAGTTCCAGATATCTAGCCAAATATGTTTTTATTAAATTTAAATCGTAATTGCTTGAATTATAGCCGATTACAGGTGCTTGTGACATGTATCCCAACATTTTGCCCATTAACCTAGAAAGCGGTGAAATTTTGTTTTGTTTTGTATCGTCTTCGTCATCGTCGTCGTCGTCAGATAACCTTTGCTTTATATCTTCTACAACCCAGCCCCATCTGTCTTCTGCCAGACGTTCGATGTCTGAAGCAATTTCGAGCATTGCACCAACCATACTTTGCAGTAACTTCTCTGGATCACCATCGACGATACAAATTGGATTTCTGTGTCCGTCTACATTGCTGCATATGGAAACGCTGATGGGTACATGTTTTTGTATCTACTGCAAATTCTGTGTGGGTTGTTTGTCAACACTGTGCAGCATAGATTCGTAATCGTAACATATAAACCATCGGTGCGTGAATATCAAAATGGTCCAATTCTTCAAATATTGTTTTGTATGGTTTGTAGAATCCACCGGGATAAACATATTTTGTCTGATTGGTACATCGACGTTGGTGTCGGATAACATTGCTGTGCTTTTTAAAATGACGATCACATGTTTTGCATTGGAACTTTTTGGCATATGCGCTGAATTTATTGATATACATCATATGGTCGTCGTGTATGTTGACGTATAAATCGGTTTGTTGTCGCCCTCGAGATTTATATATAGACCGTGCGAATCCTTTCTCATCAAGACTGTATGCTTGTAAGTTTACATGGAACCGATTTTCGAAGTCCGGAAAATCCTTGTAGTGCAGTCCTTTAAATATATCACCAGTGGCTTTGAACCTTTGCCACTCGCTGAGGAATAATTTGGTCGGGTTTTCCAAGCTGCTCTTGTTATAACCTCGATGTCGAGCAAGACACCAGAAGGCACATAGGTTGTGTCGATAGGGTTTTCCATTGTGTTCGTATTTAACTAAGCAGTCTATGGTGTGGTTGTTCTTGAGATAGTCTGGAATATCTCCATGTCCTATTGGATAACTGCTGTTGAATATATAAATTGAATATTGGAAACGAAGAAAACTGTCCATTTGGTATCATAGAAATTTCATGCGTAATATCCATAACATCTACTTATTCCTTTAATCTAGATAAATCGGAGCTCCTAGATATATTTAGGGCTGTCCATTACTGTGCTGTTCAGGTAGGGTGTGAAATAACGGTACTTTCTATTTTGTCGATTTCTTAGTATCAATCCAAATGCGATGTTAATCTTGAATGCATAACTGTGTTGATCATAAATCTGTTTTACGTATTTCATTATCTCATCGACGGTTAGATCGTTCGTTGTGAGAAAATTATATACATTGTGGATAGGTCCCTTTGTGTGATCTGCTAATATAATTGGTGCATTGACGTCATATACTTCTTTTAGTCTGACATCAACGCTTCCGTCTTCATTTTCCCCGGGAGCAGGATCATCACCCCATGGCGGGTTACGTAGCGTTTTTCCGAAGACCCATAACTCCGAAGGTCCGATTCTCCGAAGGTCAGATTCTCCGACGCCCCGATTCTCCGAAAGCCCATAACTCCGAAGTCCCGATTCTCCGAAATCCCATAACTCCGAAGACCCATAACTCCGAAAGCCCATAATTCCGAAGGCCTATAACTCCGAACGCCCATAACTCCGAAGGTCTATAACTCCGAAGGTCTATAACTCCGAAGGGCCGATTCTCCGAAGGTCCGATTCTCCGAAGATCATGTTTTATCGCTTATTAAATAAGGTACCGGTACAGTCCAGTGGCGGGGTCAATGGGGCCCTAGGGAAGACCAACCCCAAAAAACGTGTCAAATGTCATGTAAACGTCAGGAAATCCCTCCTAGGCATTCATATATTCACAGTGTTCCTGCCCAGGGGAGCCCCCGGACCAACGATTGGGGGCGACCCCTCCCATGAATGCGGTCCCCAAATCAGGCCTTCGTGATATGCTTTCGGCATATCATATGCATGATATATCCCCCACATATCCCCCACATATGCTAATTAATGTGCAACCCTAAATGGGAACCCTGGCTCTGCCACTGGTGTGCACCGGGTATATTATAACGAAACGCTGCAAGAATGTCAGAGTAGCCTAACATGCACATGCAGGGGCGACAGGTTCTTCCCCGTTCACCCCTGTACATTTTACTCTGGCATCTCATGGGCCAACGTAACGTTATAGTATCTGGTGTATAGTCAGTGGCGGGCCAGGATTCCCATTTAGTTGGGGGCAGTAGGAAAAGTTTGAATATTTTGTTGCCCCATGAACGATTTCCGGGCGTTTACATGACATTGGACATGTTTTGGTAGGGGCCCTTATTGTCTGAAATAGCAAGTAGAGGTTTAATGGGGGCAGTGGGAATTTTGGGACATCTTGGCTTCGCCACTGGACTGTACACTATTTAGTAAACGATAACACCCCGATAAAACAAAATCTTCGGAGAATCGGACCTTCGGAGAATCGGACCTTCGGAGTTATGGGCCGTCAGAGAATCGGGCCTTCGGAGTTATAGGTCTTCGGAGTTATAGGTCTTCGGAGGATCGGCCCTTCGGAGTTATGGGCTTTCGGAGAATCGGATCTTCGGAGTTATGGGCCGTCGGAGAATCAGGTTTTCGGAGTTATGTGCCGTCGGAGAATCGGGTCTTCGGAGTTGTGGACCGTCGGAGAATCGGGTCTTCGGAGTTGTGGGCCTTCGTAGTAATAGGTCTTCGGAAAACCGGTCTGACACCCCATGGCGCTTCTTGTAAGCCATTGCCTCTTTGTGTGTGTTGTTTCATGCGATCTATATATAGCTCGTGTATGTCAGGAAAACTGTTTTCATATTGACGACAACGGTAGCTTGTCACTTTTTTCGTTTCCTCGACCCTCCTGTTTGTGTTTCATCACTTTTTCTTTTCCGTGAACGTTCACAAAGTGTGCTAGTAGTAGAGCAAATTTTATCGCAGAGAGAGCTAGTATGTTCCAATTCCGCTTGAAACTCTCCCGTGCAGGTCTTCTCATGTCGATTTTTATTGCTGATATATTTAAATATAATACCGCAAATAGAGCAAGGGTATACACATCCCTGATGGCTGATGCTTAGATCGAATATGGGCAGCAAGTCCTTTTTTGTATGTGTATACATTAAAACATTGGGAGCATTGGAATTTGTCTGTTGAATCCATACTTTTGTGGAAAAGTTTGTTGTTTTTTGGAATGAAACTACAGATTAAATTTAAAATTTGAACTAAAATTATAAAGAAGAGTTTATCTTTTGTACACAAACCACTTATATCGTTAAAACGGGTTTGGTGAAACAGACACGATAATTATACACAAGCAGAACACGCTATACATAAAAGCATAGGTCTCCTAAAATATATATAAAGTTATACTTGTGTTGAAGATCACTGCTTTGAGTTTGTTACATCCACTGGAGAGAAACAATTGTCAGGACCATCGGTCGCAGTAACGAATCTGGATAATAAGGTAGAGTCCATTTGTTGAGTTTTTTCACTGACACTGAAGAATCAAACCACAACACTGTCGAGTTGAATCATTGTAGATATCTGGAAAACAAATGAATACAGATACAAATATATTATTCCCTACATCAAACGGACTCAAACTTTTAATATAAACCGAGATAGTCGTGACATTGCTCTATTAAAAGACTAGACCATTATAATAAATTCATTAGCTTGACATGTCGTAAGGCTGATAATTTGCTTGAGGTAATCCAGTTGGTTGGTTTATTTTGGGTTTAACCACCAGCGATTCGTTGACAATTGGGAAGGAAAGACCACGCATATAGTAAATATCTCGTAGAAACCACCGACAGATCTATTGCGACTGATACACTCATCCAGATACACGATATAGATAACGAGTCCAGGCTTATAAGGGCTTAAACCAGGATAATCAGCGCTCTCAGGCTAGGACTCTAGGACAACACATGCGCATTTTAACATATACACCTAGTACCTCGAATATTGCACGGCTCCTAAATATAACGCCGGTTATTACAGCATATAGCTTCATATTGCTAAATAGAGATAAATGAACCTGTGAAGAGTTTTATTATTTTGTCTGTTAAATCGTAAAGTGATCGTCAATAGCGAGGTCCTGTGCCTGGAAAATATAAATAAAAATAACCAGTTTAGATTAAGTCATTGGTTTCATTTTCCTGCGATTTTATATATTACATAATAAATACACATAAGCTATTTTCAAACTACGAATAGCCACCGTGCAAAGCTATTAGTATTGTCTATACCATAATTTCGGAAAAAACAATTATTTTTAGCTCAACTATTTCACATATACACGCAGGCTGGATTGTGTGATCTCGTTGTCGTAATTTTCAAAAAGCTCTTTACTGCAGATGAACTATACACAATAAACGTATATTTTATTCATATTCCATACAAAACACACGAGGTTATTTGACATAGACCCGTGAGATGTTTACATACATGAAACAGCTCGTCGTAATACAAACAGAAGTACAGATAAGGGCGTACCGACGTATATAGCTATCGCATTCTTCGTGGAAAGTTTACATATTTGGGCTTCAATTTGCTAGGTTGTGAAACAGGGAATAATGTTTTTTCTGGAAATAAAATTCGATCTTGTTGGGGAACAACATTTGAAGATGTATTAGTGGTGATACGAGTCACATACATAGTAAGTTGGCTTATCATCGTTTCAGTCACCGCTAGGTCCCATGATAAGCGGAAAACACCGCAAATAAAAATCACCGACCCACGAAAGCAACTGACAACCTTGCCCTGTGCCAATACGGGTACATATAACTCTTAAGGCTATCAGAAAGGTTTGATTATTTATATATAACAAAGTCAATAATGTTCAATCATCGGTATCTGGGTTTCTCTTCCTGTCGTCTGCTTGGGTTGGGATCTTCTTCCGTCTTCATAGGTTGGATGTATCTGCTTGTCTTCTACTCGGTTGAGTTCCGGTTGAGTTTATCTTCCTGTCGTCTCATCTTCTTCTTCCGCCGGCGCATCAGTGAGATGTTGTTAGGATCACAAGATCATCGTGTTTACCTTGTATCTTCATCCATCCTTCTAGCTGCTTTTCTCTGGCGTCCGAGAATTCGTTGTACTATAGGGTAGCTGGTTAGAACTGCTTAGAACTGGCCCTGGGTGTTGACTCCCTTCATACTAAATACCAGAGCGGCCGCTAATCAAGGCCATGTGCATCTTTACGGCTGGTCGGTTCCAGACGTACTTAGGGTAATTGAGTTATCGTCATCTCCCCATGGGTCCTATTAACTCTCCTGGTTTCAGTAGCTTTTCTAGGCGATACATCTGGCCTTGCTTAATCCTCAAGACCGTTTCTGTTTACTCCACAGCTGTCTTACTATGTATGTATCGGCATGGAATCACCAGATCATTCGTTTTGATGTCCGGTATTTCGCAATGTTGATTTGGCCAGCAGGGCCGCTAATATGTGTGGTAAACTAGCGGCTCCCGCGACTAAGAGATTGCTTGTATTCTTCCCGGGTTGAAAGTTATGTCCCTGTGGTTGTCTTGGCTCATTACTCCTTCACTTTTTCGATTTAAAGTTGATCTTGAAATCGCAAGTCCAATTCGTCGCTGCGCAGCAGGTTGATGATTCGTCGGAGTAGTTCGCAACAGCGGCATCGGTGAATGAGAGGCCTCCGTTGTTCGTATGTCCGTCGGTGTCGTTGGTACGGCTGCTGTCGTGCTCTAGCGTAGGTTCGCTGGCGAGTCTGGATCGGCTGTAGGTGTTCGTCCGTGAAGTAGTACCAATCGGGGTCGATGTCGATGAGTGCATCTTCAGTTTCTCTGGGCGGGCTGTAAGGCGGGGGAGGTGACTGCATTGCGTAATATCGTCTATGCTCGTTGTAAGGCTGTACCCATGGCTGGTTGTAGGATTTGGGTGGCTGCATGCGCGGCATCATGTCGAGGTAGCTTCCATGCGGCCGCCTGCTGGTGGATGGTCGTGCATCTGAATTGGGTGTCATATCGTCATCATCGGATGTCGAGGTATTTTCGTCCTCAATGTCCGAGTATGGGGGTAGGTTCTGACAACTGGTCGACCCTTGTTCCACCGCCATGGTCAGCCTGTAATACTCAAACGGATATTTGTGTGAGGTTTGAGAACAAATGACACAGTCAGTATACACAATGGTTAATTTTCCAATTTATCGGTATCGCTTGAGGGTCGTCAGATCGGCCCAATACGAAAATGGAATTTACAACTAATTATATAGATGGATTGGTTGACGAACAGTTAAACACCAGATAAGTCGGGGTGATTGATTTCAATCATCAAAACGTATGACTGAATGTCGGGATTTATAGTCCCTATTCAACGCTTGCTATAATCATTCTGATGATTATACAACTATAATACCCTGGACATCGTTATGCAACAATTAATATTTGAAATATATGAAATGCATAAATGTCTATATACATGCAAATGATTCTGATATCCGCGCAACAATAATTACGGAGGAAATTCTGAATACATTAATATACGATACATAATTAATACTAATCCAAATCCGCCACTGATGTGGTCAGCCTCTGACGGCTATAATTGGATATACATGTAGGCGTTCCTGAGTGTTGTCCCGGAATAGCGCAGACGGCTTTGGTGCATCCGTCTCCATTGTTTCGTCTATGGGCTCTTTGAACACGGAATTCGGGATATCCTCAGGTCGCTGGTCTAACTGCTTACTATACATAATGGCTAACCTTGGCAACTGATGTTTAACAAATTTCCACCAGAATCGGTGGGTCCAGATAATGAAAATTACTACTGTAACTACGTTACTAGGGCAAAATACCACCCTGGCCATCTCTACCATTCATTGGGGTAATACTTTTTCGTTCACTAAGTCAGTCGTGAGCATATTTTCGATCGCGCTTGATTTGTGCGGGATTCGCTTAACGTAGTAACCCTAAGGGTGGCGGTGTGCACGTCGCCGTGGTGCTCGTTATCTCTCGGCGCGTGATTGTAAAGTTCAAAGCTTTATTTATTAAATCGCCATGCGCGCGTGTCGGGTTTCATGGGGCGCGCGACCTGTCATTGATCCGAACATGACTATTTATTCGCGATTCGGTCTGGGGCGTTGGGCTAACTATTTTCAACATTTACGAAGCCAGGTTAGGTTTGCCAATAAGCCAGTTAAGGGTAGGGTCGCATTTCTTCTGTAATGGACCCCAGGTCACTGTTTCGAGCACTCTATTATTATTGCTGATAGCAGGGCTTGAAGCGACGGTTTGCCTATTAAGTTGATGCTCGCTCCATTCATGAGCTGCTTACACTTGCGAGGGGCCGGTACGGGCCTAGATTCACGAGGGTTTTGTTCAATGGCGGCCACTTCCATTAACTCATCCTCTGAGCTGTCATCACTCGTAACCATCTTTGTTACTTTGCGCCCGTGTCGACGAGGCGCTGGAGCGCGTCGTGCCTTGGCACTCGGCTCTGGTTTCTCGTCCATGGACGAGTCAGGGTTTTGTAGCTGCTCTGAGCGCGCGAGTCGCGTTTTCCTACGCTGTAAGCGCATCTTAAGCTCGCTTAAAGGGACATCTTCGTCATCGGAGTCCGAACATTGTCTCCGATATCGAGCGATCACATCATCTGGTAATGGTTCTGTTTCATCGCCAGAAGACCCACCCACAGGGTTAGGGGCAGGAACGTCGCTATCTTCGTCTTCGGGGGGAACAACATACGTTTGAGCACGCTTGTTGTTGTCAATTTTGGGGATTTCCCATTCAAGGTTGGCCTTGCGCATGTGTTCAGCGTGGGATTGTGTGACTTTCCCAGTTAATTGATTCCTTAACTCGAAAGTAACGGGCGTTATTTGCTTGGTTATGCGGAAGTAGGGTTTCCATTTGCTTTCAAGTTTGCTTTTTCGTAAATGATTCTTCACATAGACGGCCTCGCCAATCTCGAATTTGGTGTCTGTGGCCTTTTTGTTAAATTTCGCTGCTTGTTGGCGTTTCGCCTGTTTCACGTGTTTGTGTACCATCATAAATGATTTAGGCTCTTGCTGTAATGTTATTTGATAATAACCTTTCCCAGCCCGATTGCGTCTTCGTCCATACGTGACTGATTTTCCAACTACACTGCCGCGCCGTAGATAAACGGTTTTATTAGTGTTGTTCACAAGTAGCAATGGGACTTGATGTCTTTTACCTAGTTCAGAAATCGACTTCCTTACCTCCAAACCGGGTTTTGATGCTAGGTGACCTTTCTCGATTTGGGCCACCTCTACTAATGTCGACTTGTGAAGAGAAGCTAAGTTTTTTGATTTTCCCATACATAAAGTTGAGGTTTGGGGCTTTAAGCTAACCTTGCTGGTCAATCTCAGCAGGGAAGCTATGTGCGCGTCCGATTCCAATGGGACGTACACGTCACTGACCTTGAGGCATCCCAGATCATAATATAGTCTGACCCCCCGAGAGGTCAACCAATCCCTCCCCAAGATCATATTCCGGGTCATATCATTCGCCACATAAAATTTATGGGTTAATTTTAGTTTCGCCATTCTGAAGGTCAGTTCCACGCTACCAAGTACGCCCAGTGACTTCCCATTCACGGAGCTAAGGTTGATGTGTTCCCTAGTTAGTTTCGGTCGGAACTGTAATGCGTCATAGACGCGTTTGTGAATCAATGATACTTCCGCTCCACTATCCACTAATGAGCGATATTTATTTTTACCTATTCTAACTAAACAGGAGCTGGGGTTCCCTACAATATTTATGTTATATTTCCTCCCATTTGTGGCCTCAATGAGAGGATTCCTTAGTTTTTTGCATATGTGGGCGGGGTCATCATTCGTGGCGGTTCGTTTAATGTCGGATATCTCCGGCTGTGTCGCGGTGTATCATGGGATATGTCACGTGATCGGTTCGGCTGATCTCGGCGGATTCCCCTAGGTGGCGTTACCGGCGCGTTCCATTGATTTTGCTTCGAACCTCCGGATTTGGAGGGGCAATTTCTAGCTAAGTGGTTACCTTCGCAAACCCAGCAAGATACGTGCCTCCGGTTTTCGGTCTTAAAGGGGCAGTCGCGAGCGAAATGATCACCTTGACACGTCCAACATTCGACCGTTCGTGGTTTAACCACCGCATCGACATGCACCTGTCTCGGGCGTGATCTGTGTTCTCGGGTCGTGTGATTATCGCTTGCGCACACATCGCAGGTTGTTCTCGCGCGTTTGTTTCTGAAACTATCGATTTCCATTGCTTCCGGTTCGTTTTCGTTGTAATTTTCGCGGCCCGTTCGTAGGTTGAATACCCGTCGGATCCCCATTTCCCGCATGGCGATGTCGGCTGCCAATTTTAGTGTCTTCGGCGCATCCCTGATCAACTTCATTTTCAAACTGTCGCTTCTTAAAGCGTCAATATAAAACCCTACGAGTTGGCCTTCAACCGCGTTGATCCCGCCGGGTTGCTCTCGGTATGCCACCATCGCGATCTCCAAAATCCGTTCGGCAAGCACATGTAAATTTTCGTTTTGTTTTTGCTTGATTTTTCTTAGCATCGAAAAGGCGAATTGAATGTCATTTATCTCGGCAAATCGACTAGATAATTCAGTTTTTGTGTCTTGCCACGTGGCGTTAGGATTCGTGGCCAAATATCTTTGTAAAAAATCTGATACGGGGCCCGTCGCGCTCTGGAATGCCATATAGGGCTTCTTTGCTTCGAAAGCGCCGGTTAGGATCGCGCATTTTTCTATCGACTTGACCCACCCGTGATATTTCGTGGGGTCCCCGTCAAATGACGTCACTACCTGCGTCACCGTAGTCATGGCCATTGCAGCAATTTGAGAATTGATAGATTCTGTTAATGGGGCGAGAACACCAGCTGATTGTTGTTGTTGGGTAGCCATTATGATAATAAACAATTAGACTCACGTTTTGCGAATTTTCCCACTGTTTCTGTTCACACTGTTCCTCTTCTGGTTTCACGTTGTGTCTGCGATTAGCGTTCAGATCCTGGCTCGAAGGCACCAGTTAAGAGATATGTGCCAATACGGGTACATATAACTCTTAAGGCTATCAGAACGGTTTGATTATTTATATATAACAAAGTCAATAATGTTCAATCATCGGTATCTGGGTTTCTCTTCCTGTCGTCTGCTTGGGTTGGGATCTTCTTCCGTCTTCATAGGTTGGATGTATCTGCTTGTCTTCTACTCGGTTGAGTTCCGGTTGAGTTTATCTTCCTGTCGTCTCATCTTCTTCTTCCGCCGGCGCATCAGTGAGATGTTGTTAGGATCACAAGATCATCGTGTTTACCTTGTATTATCATCCATCCTTCTAGCTGCTTTTCTCTGGCGTCCGAGAATTCGTTGTACTATAGGGTAGCTGGTTAGAACTGCTTAGAACTGGCCCTGGGTGTTGACTCCCTTCTTACTAAATACCAGAGCGGCCGCTAATCAAGGCCATGTGCATCTTTACGGCTGGTCGGTTCCAGACGTACTTAGGGTAATTGAGTTATCGTCATCTCCCCATGGGTCCTATTAACTCTCCTGGTTTCAGTAGCTTTTCTAGGCGATACATCTGGCCTTGCTTAATCCTCAAGACCGTTTCTGTTTACTCCACAGCTGTCTTACTATGTATGTATCGGCCTGGAATCACCAGATCATTCGTTTTGATGTCCGGTATTTCGCAATGTTGATTTGGCCAGCAGGGCCGCTAATATGTGTGGTAAACTAGCGGCTCCCGCGACTAAGAGATTGCTTGTATTCTTCCCGGGTTGAAAGTTATGTCCCTGTGGTTGTCTTGGCACAGCCCAGCGATTCACCACCAGGGGTGCATTTGCATTCATTACTAATCAAATATTGTACATATATTGATTTATATTAATTATATTGTTTATATACAAGAGTGATGATGACAGATATAAATTAAAACTCACCTTTATCGTACAAGTTTATCACTTTAGTGATAGAATAAAATAGGAATCTTCTCTATTAACATCTGTAAATTATTGAGGAGCGAATATTATACTGCCGGCTCCACATATCAATATGACATGAATAGGCGCAGTTGTGTGTCGTTGTACAGTCACTGGGAATCCCGTGTCATATTGGATGACGGTACATATTGACAATGTAGTTTGTGGGTATTGCACAACCTTTCTAACTATACATAGTGATTATGCAATAATAAATATAAGAAATTTCCATGATGTCATCAGGAATTCCCGCTTATTGAATTTTACTAATCACGTGACATTCTTTTTTGTGATACCTGTGTCATATTGGAAATTCCGTGTATTGTACAAACATTCTATATACGTATATATGGGAGTTCCATACTTTAGTATAACTACACAACGTGATGCTATCCTAACTGGGAATTACGATTCGGTGGGCCATGACTATTACTAGCACTGTCATGGATTCCCGTAGCAATTAAAACGTCATTCGAGAGTTCCGTGACGTCATTGGGAATTGCTTCGACCTTTGACTTCACCTGTGCGACCATTAACATCTGATATGCCCTAGTTGCTGAAGTGCCGCTAATCCCTAATCAAATATCCCGTGTTGTTCGATAGATGCTTAGGTGCGAGTTTTTTCCATTACATTGAGGTGCCCTATTTGCTGAAGTGCCCCTAACCCCTAATCAAATATCCGTGTTGTTGACGATATGTGCTTAGGTGCGAGTTTTTTTTCCATTACATCCTTTATAAATATAACACTGTGTTTTCCCGAGCCTAAACTGGTTTCGACCTTGGCCTACTGACCTGACCTATTGACCTGACCTACTGACCTGACCTTGATCTACAGTTAGAGCCAAAACTATTTGAAGGGAAATGGCCGATCATAATGGCCGATCATGGGGGTCGTTACGCTCTAATACCACTACTCCCGAATTACAGTTAATAGAGGTGTATGGATACAGCGTATACCGCATTAAAATGGCCAACACAGGGAGGGCATCCTCCGTGTAATAGGTAATACATGTAAAACGAACACGTGCCTCTCCCAGGGTATCTATAAGCATGTTGACAATCAGATAAAACATTTTATGTCCATATATACCGTCGTTATCTCGTAGTCACCAGATCTATAAACGTATGCAAAACCTTGTCACAAAGCTTGTAACAGGATTAAGTTGTGTACAGATTTATGGTTCAGTATTCACCAGCCCGTAAGTATAATATACTGCATACACTGGACCTGTAATAATCAGTAGAAGGAAAACTCAAGATTATTCTCAAATTCAATGACAAGGAGCCTAAAGGACTGACTAGGTCAGATAGGAATATAAAATTGGTTATCGTCTTAACAATCACATGAGGGTATTAGTAAAAATAGTCTGGTTGGTTGTGTTATCGTGCTAAGTCCTAAAATAAAACTTGAATAAGGGCCATAAGTCGCCTAAACATATCGGATATCGAATTCGATCCAGATGGTTATTGATGAGGAAGATCCACATACCAAATATGAATATATTCGCACATGATTATCTCACTCACATAACAAAATGGACATAAAATCTTGACTGAATTCGATTCTGCTCCATGCAATGTAACTAGTTTCTAGTTGAGATTTGACAATGATAGAAAGCACATCACGTGATTATATTTCAGTTGTTGCTGAAATGAATCATCCATCAACTTTCTTCGTTCCATTGGAATTATCAAAGGATTTCAATATAATTGAAAACAGAGTGAGCACAAGCACAAGCAGATGTTTATTGCAACGCACCCCAATGGTCAATTGTACATTGATGACAGATAACAAAATTACACGAACATACATATGATGTGAATACACATTACATATAAGGATTAACTGTCATGTGGACTGTTTTTATTGAGATGTAACCGTGAGGTAAGTGGTCATACACACAAGTTATGACCACTTACCTCACGGTTACATCTCCATAAAAACAGTCTACATGACAGTTAATCCTTATATTTATATACATTTAGCGAAAAAGCCTCTTTTGTAAATGTATTTAAATCGAAAAGTGTATCGTGACAAAACCAGCCCAAAATATCACATAGCACCCTTGGCAAAATTTAACAGGAACAATTTCTCTTTATATTGAAACCCGATGATTTATTAAGTCAATGCTGCGCAAGTCCATATGCGCCCATATTACGCGTTCATCTTTCTCAAACCTATGACGCATCGATGTAATTATGAGGCTTGTGTTATGAGCTGTTGCGCGTTCACCGATAAATTATTGCAACTAGCCACGTGGGCGCCGACCAATCAGAATGCTGGATTTAGTGATAATCACACTTAGTATGTAAATATAAATATATAATAACTATTTGATGTGCACGACATCGTCCGGACTATTTAGGAATTTCTTTGTGATCGCCTCCGTCTGAGCAGAATATACAGCGCCAATAATTGACATTGAGAGATTGATCTACTAATTCAAAGTGACAACGTTTAACAATACTGACCGAACACCGTTGAAAAGTATTAGGAGAAAGAAAAAAAAAACTATTGTTAGACTGCTCTCGACATCATTAGTGAAGTTTTCACTACCGGAGTCCAAGACAGGGGTGCCTCTACTGTGGGACCGGGATACGAGAATCCCCCTGCTTATATACTATGGGTATCACAAACACGGTCCAGAAACATACCCAAATGTGCATATGTGCATAGCCAAGGTCAAGGACACAGTCGGACGTGAATTGGATCCGCCCATATTGCTTCCGGGATCAAAGTAAACCTACATACCAAATTTGAGTCGGATCGGTCGAACAGTTTTCGAGTCTATAAGAAACATACATACATACACACAGACAGAAGTTCCAAAATATATAATACTATAGCCGATGAGCCCGACGTTGTCCGGGCTATTCGAAAACCAAATTTCAAGTCGATAGCTCTACCCAGCCCGACGTTGTCCGGGCTATTCAAAAACCAAATTTCAAGTCGATAGCTCCACTCGTTTCCGAGATCTCGTCTGCGCATGCGCGAAGCTGGCGTCGCACGGGCTCGGCGATCCGATAAAATTCGTATCGGGAGCAAGATACATTCACATACCAAATTTCAAGTCGATAGCTCCACCCGTTTCCGAGATCTCGTCTGCGCATGCGCGAATCTGGCGTCGCACGGGCTCGTCGACCCGATTAAGTTCCTATCCTGGGCAAGATACACTGACATACCAAATTTCAAGTCGATAGCTCCACCCGTTTCCGATATCTCGTCTGCGCATGCGCGAAGCTGGCGTCGCACGGGCTCGGCGACCCGATTAAATTCGTATTCGGGGCAACATACATTCACATACCAAATTTCAAGTCGATAGCTCCACCCGTTTCCGAGATCTCGTCTGCGCATGCGCTGCACGGGCGTCGCTCGGGCTCGCCAATACGACAACGACCACCGTCTGGCCAAACTACACACACGTACCAAGTTTCGTCCCGATCGGTCGAGAACAGAGGTCTTCAAAATATATATGAGACTAGCAGATTAGCCCGCCACTGGTTAGATTGGTCCCATGGCTTTGTTACAGAACGTCAGGGCTATTTAGGAATTCCTTTGCCAGAACCATGACTATATGAGCGTATATAATAGATTATATATTTTGGAAGATCTGTGTGTGTGTGTGTGTGTGTGTGTGTCTGTGTGTGTGTCTGTCTGTAATCGATGGACTCGAAAACGGCTGAGCCGATTTCGATGAAACTTGGTATGTGGGAGTATTTTCGGCCGGGGAGTGACATATGCCTATTAATTTTCCCGTGCGACGTCACATTGACCTTGAAATCGGGTCATTTCAAGGTCAAACGACCGAATATCCAGGGGTTTCGATGAAACTTGGTATGTGGGGGTACATTCGTATGGGGAGTCTCATAAGCATATTCATTTGCCCGTGCGACGTGACCTTGACATTGAAGTCGGGTCAATTCAAGGTCAAATCGCCAATTTAGATGGGATTTCGACGAAATTTTATACATAGGGTTACTTTTGTCCACTGGGTGTTTTGGACTGGCCAAATCGTGACACCGACCTGACCTTGAACTTCAAAATGATCAATTCAAGGTAAAATCGGGTAAAATCGGATGGATGTCGACGGGCACGTTTGTCGGGTACTTTTGTCCGGGCAGTGTTTTGGACTGGTCAAATCGTGACCCCACTTGACCTCGACCTTCAAAATGGACAATTCAAGGCCAAAGCCCGGACGAAGTCGGGTCACCTTCTAGTCTATTATATATTTTGGAAGATCTGTGTGTGTCTGTGTGTGTGTCTGTCTGTAATCGATGCACTCAAAAACGGCCGAGCCGATTTCTATGAAACTTGGTATGTGTGGGTATTTTCGGCCGGGGAGTGACATGGGCCTATTAATTTGGCCGTGCGACGTGACCTTGACTGTGAAATCGGGTAATTTCAAGGTCAAACGCCCGAATATCACGGGATTTCGATGAAACTTGGTATGTGGGTGTATATTCGACCGGGGAGTGGCATAAACCTATTAATTTGCCCGTGCGACGTGACATTGACCTTGAAATCGGGTCATTTCAAGGTCAAACGCCCGAATATCACGGGATTTCGATGAAACTTGGTATGTGGGGGTCCTTTCGTATGGGGAGTCTCATAAGCATATTAATTTGCCCGTGCGACATGACCTTGAAATCGGGTCATTTCAAGGTCAAACGCCCGAATATCACGGGATTTCGATGAAACTTGGTATGTGGGGGTACTTTCGTATGGGGAGTCTCATACGCATATTCATTTGCCCGTGCGACGTGACATTGACCTTGAAATCGGGTCAATTCAAGGTCAAATCGCCAATTTTTATGGTATTTCGACGAAAGTTTATTTTACTTTTGTCCACTGGGTTTTTTGGACGGGTCAAATCGTGACCCCGACCTGACCTTGACCTTCAAAATGATCAATTCAAGGTCAAATCGGGTAAAACCGGGTGGATTTCGACGGGTACTTTTGTCGGGTACTTTTGTTCGGGCAGTGTTTTGGACGGGTCAAATCGTGACCCCACATGACCTTGGCCTTCAAAATAGACAATTCAAGGTCAAAGCCCGGACGAAGTCGGGTCACCTTCTAGTATATATATATATATATATATATATATATACATGTACGGAGTTCTAAAAATATATTGTAGACTAGCAGGTTAGCCCGCCACTGGCGGCAATCGTCAGAAACATGACTTTATTTTTTTGTTTTTCAATGAGTTAATTCTGCCTTTTTAATTAATTTATTTAATTTTTTTTTTTTATTTAATTTAATTTAATTTGATTTTTTTAATTTAAATGTTTTTGTAATAAAAATTTTTAATTAATCTTTTAATTGAATTTTTTTTTTCAATGAGTTAATTCTGACTTTTTAATCAAGAGAAATGATGGTACCCGTCCCGTGATTGTACCCGTCCCTAAAAGAGGTACGTTTGTGGGTACCCGTTTCAAGGTGAAGATCACCTCGGGCGGAAAAACTGACTCTATGGAAATCTCCCCCATTCATAGGAACCCCTAAGTACGAACACAGACATAAGAATCACACAACGCGCTCATGTCTGGATACAGACACGCTCATGTCTGGACCCAGACATAAGAATCACACTGCACGCTCTTCATCAACGACGCTGCGGATACGAACGCTCTTTAACTGTCAATATATATGAAAATCTCCCCCGTTCCTAGGAACGACAGACATAAGAATCACACGAGACGCATTTGTTGTTTTCCAATGAGTTAATTCTGTCTTTTTAATCAAGATAAATGTCTTCCGGTTCCGGTGCGTTTTGCATCCGTAGTTTCGAACGCATTCGTGCGCATATGTGACCGTTTAGCAACGCCGATGACAATAAAGAGCGTTACTACGCCAAATTTGATAAATATAAAGAGCGTGACTGCCTTAACCCCCGCAGTGCCGAGGACGGTGATTTTGATGATTGGTAGTGGATAACGAGTGCTCAGAGCTTCTCCAAAACGCTGCGATGACGATTCCCGTGTGATTTTACCATTAGATGGGAAGTTTGAGCTCAATCGAGCCAGCCGTTTTTGATTCTATAGGGACAAATATAGATATATATTTACGGAAGTCTCAAAATATATAGGAGACTAGCAGGTTAGCCCGCCACCGGCGGCTTGTCCGAAACATGACATTTTTATATATATTTTTTTAATTTTTAGCTCCACGCGTTTCAATAAGAAAAATTTGTACCCGGTAGCTCCACCAGTTTCCGAGATCTGGTCTGCGCATGAAAATTTGTACCCGGCGCAAGATACATTCACATGCCAAATTTCAAGTCGATAGCTCCACCCGTTTCCGAGATCTCGTCTGCACATGCGCTGCACGGGCGTCGCACGGGCTCGGCGACCCGATAACATTTGTACCCGGCGCAAGATACATTCACATAGCAAATTTCAAGTCGATAGCTCCACCTGTTTCCGAGATCTCGTCTGCGCATGCGCTGCACGGGCGTCGCACGGGCTCGGCGACCCGATAAAATTTGTACCCGGCGCAAGATACATTCACATAGCAAATTTCAAGTCGATAGCTCAACCCGTTTCCGAGATATCGTCTGCGCAAGCGCTGCACGGGCGTCGAACGGACTCGCCAATACGACAACGACCACCGCCTGGTCAAACTACACACACGTACCAAGTTTCGTCCGGATCGGTCGAGAATCGTAGATTTGTGTGAAGTACAACTCACACACAAACATAAATATATAAGAGAGATATGTAAATTAGATAGATTGTATTAAAATATATAGGAGAGATATGTAAATGATCTACACACCATTACTGGTGTTTGTCAAAGTTTAGTGGGGTATATCAATACTCATTCACGATCATATCATTGAGGTCCGGAGGGTGTGGGCTATCTCTCGAATACAAGGAGTTCTCAAAATATATAGAAGATACTAGCAGATTAGCCCGCCACTGGCGGGATTGGTTCCATGGCTTTGTTACAGAATGTCAGGGCTATTTAGGAATTTATTTGCAAGAAACATGACTATATGAGTGCATATGAGCGTATATGAGCAAGAACACGGGGGCATGCGAAATTGGACCCGATTTTACCTTGAATTGACCATGTTGAATGTCAAGGTCAGCTCGGGGTCACGATTTGACCCGTCCATTACACCCCCGGACAAAAGTAACCCTAGGTATCAAATTTCGTCCGTAGAAATCCGCCAATTTTACCCGATTTGATTTCCACTCAAGTAGATAAACACTCTTTGATAGCGACGCCTTATATACACATGCTCATAAATTTCCACAAGAGAATCCAGATAACCAATTTCAATGTAAATACACCAAACGTGTAGGCAAGAAACAGCTAAGATCTGTTACACAGCTTTAGCCAAAATTTCGGCCATTCTGGAAGCCATCTCAGGTAAATGGATTTGATCGACTTTTACCCGAGACCAGATTCGAGACCTAGACAATGGATTTTTTTTTCTTTTAGAACCCGGGGCTATTGCGGACCACTCATATCGACTGGAGCACCCCGAAAGAGGTGACCCACCCTTACGAGATGGTCAAATTGCCTGTCGGGGTCAGTCCCCGCTAAAGCGGAAGTCCGTCAGTCAGTCACGACCACTCGTCCTCCTCAGGCTGCGAACCCACACCGTGGAAGTCCCGTCCGATGGGGGTGACCATCGTCGGGGACGTATCTCACAGCACGGGCTCGAGCCAAAAGGCCGAGAAGCGATCGAATGAGCCCCATCCCCATGGTCCGAAACCCCAGCCAAATGGAGTGGTGGATGAGAATCGAGGCTCTTGGATGAGATTCCAGACCATAACGATGATGATATTTAGTGAACTTTTACCCGCCACCAAACTCTACATGACTTAGCACCAAGAGAGGTGTCACAAATAATAACATAAACATATAAATGTATCCAAAATAGACTATGAATATCAGCTGTAACAAAAATGTATATATCAGAAATTGTAAATGCTATATTTTGGGATGGAGCCTGCAAAAGCCGTAGTTTCACTCAAGTAGATAAACGCTCTTGCATAGCCTACACGATAACACATATGTGTATATTTTACGTTCGATATCGTTGTCTTGAATACGTTTTGTGAATATAGAGTTGTCCTTCCTGCATCACACATCAAAGAGACAATTAACCCCCACATTGCCGAGACGGTGATTTTGGTGACTGGGCGCAGAGAAGGGGTGCTTCTCCAAAACGCCACGACGACGCGTCCCGTGTGCTTTTACCCTTAGATGGGAGGTTTGGTCTCAACTGCGTATATTTCAGACGTTATAGCACGAAACATGAACATCATAAACACATTAGTTCTAAAAAAATAAAAGACGACAATTGTGTTTTACATAGAGATGTATCAATCAATCTAGTTTATCATATCTTCATGAATATACAGATGTTTTAAAGATATGTCCAGGTGCTCCTCTGTTCTGGTGCTATGTACTGGCTAATCATTTTCAGTTTAAAATAATTGATGTTATGCTTGTATAGCAGCTACATGTGCCCGATACAGCGAGATTTTGAGTTGTTTATGTTAGGCGATGAGTCTGTTCTAAAAAATGAAAGAAATCCTCTGAATCGGGCAGATATACCCTTGTCAGATGTCAATATTGAAGGATCCTGAAAAGTCATGTGCTACGGACTGCGTTTTTCTTTATCTCAGAAGTAACCATATTTGACTGCACACTGTGACCACTATTTTTGATAGGCATGCTCTACATTTCCATATCTCTTGGCAATTGTAATTTTGTGTGTGGAAACTATATTGAATGGGACAGACTCAATCGTGTTATAATATATACATGAGCCATTCTAATATGCAATCCTATGACGATTCAAGGTCCCTCAGTTTGAATGAATATATGTATCTCTTAAATAGATTGATATAAATATACTTTTAATGCTTTCTTCTATGTATCTGTGTTGCTAGATCATTACAGGAATGCCCTGATTTCCATCCCCATATAAATATGACAGTTGAGAAGATATAATTGTTCAAGTGACTAAATTCGGTCACCATTTGTCGAGATTGTGAAATTGGAATGCCAAAAACCCCTTAGAACGACATGGAGATGGCCTAGGAGATGACTATATATAACTTTGTTTGATATCGGCGAATTGAACAATCATATAAATGCTAGTGAATCTCCTCTCGCCATCCATGACCCAACCGACCCCGAATGTGTTTTAATTCATCATATCATTAGAGAAGAATGCGCATGAATTTCGTGGAATCAGTGCTAAATATATTTGTATCAACTTTGGTGCAACTCCCCTCATGCATGACTTGAACCGCGCCACTTTTGTCATATTCAAACCACGTCTATTAGACTCATGCATTATATAATGGAGATGATTATATATAAGTTTGGTGGTAATCGGCAACTAAACAAATTCTTATCATATGTATTACCCCCTCCCCCATCTCTCACCCAATGTCGCGTCTTTAAATCACACGTTTATATTCCTCGTATCACGGAGAAGGATAATATATCAATTTGGTCGAAATCTGTGCTAAATATAGCGCCTTCCCTGACACCAACAACGTCACTTTAGAAAAATTTAACCTGCACCAAGAATTTTACTCGTAAAAAGTTACCCCTGTAAGGCCCTGTTAGACCGCCTTGGTGCCATCTCGATTGTACCCTTAAATTATATATAGAACACTGACAGATATTTGCAAATATTTTATTCATTGTATTATTTGAGAAGAACGTGTATGAGTTTGATGGTAATTGGCACTAAACAAGTTTTTGGTGACCCTCCCTTTTGACATCATTAGACTCATTTTGTTTTATAGGGATGAATATATATAAACTTTATGAAAATTGGCGGGTATACAAATTCTTATCAAATTTAGGATCACCATTGCATATCTCTCACCCAAAAGGCACCAATTTGGCGAATTTAAACCACACGATTAGATTATTTGTATCACGGAGAAGAATATGTATCAATCAGGTGGAAATCGGCGCTAAACATATTGTTTATCAATGTTTGTGTCCCTCTCGCCCCACTTTTGACATCTTTAAACAACACAATTAGACTCCTGATATCATGGAGATTATTATTTGTAAGATTGGTGCTAATCCGCGACTAAACAATTGTTTATAAAATTGAGTGCCCACCACATTTACCCACCCCATCTCTCACCAAAGCAGCACCATTATGACGTCTTTAAAATCACACGATTAGATTCATCATATCATGGATAAGAATGTGTATCAATTTGGTGGAAATTGGCGCTAAAAATATTGTGTATCAATTTCGGTGCCCCTCTCCCTTTCGGTGCACCCCTGACTCGAATGACGCCACTTTTGACAGCTTTAATCCACGCCATTAGACACCTCATACCATGGGGATGAATTTGCATAAGTTTCGTGGCAATCGGCGACTAAACCAATTCTTATCAGATTTAGTACCCACCCCCCCCCCCCCCCCCAAAATCTCACACCAATGACACCAATTTGGCGTCTTTAAAGCACACAATAAGATTCCTTGTATCATGGAGAAGATCTCAGAAGAATTTGGTGGAATTCGGCGTGAAATTATTTTTGATCAATTTTGAAGCCCCTCTCCCCTTCCGGGCATCCCTGAGGCGAACGGCGCGACTTTTGACATATTTAAACCACACCATTCCTCATATTATGGAGATGATTATATATAAGTTTGGTGGCAATCGGCGACACATTTTGTTTCTGCCCCTCCCACTTTTCTGCTCCTGACAACAACGGCGTCACTTTAGAAAATTATAACCCTCGCCATTATCTTTCTCGTAAAAAGTTACCCCTATTAGATCCCTTTTATGCCATCTAGGTGGTCCCCTGTGAATTTCTATAGAACACAGACAGGCGACTAAACCAAATCTTATCAGATTTAGTACCCACCCACCCCCCCCCCAAATATCTCATCCCAATGACACCAATTTGGCGTCTTTAAATCACACAATAAGATTCCTTGTATCGTGGAGAAGATCTCAGAAGCATTTGGTGGAATTCGGCGTTAAATTATTTTGATCAATGTTGGTGCCCTCTCCCCTTCCGGGCATTCCTGACACGAACGGCGCGACTTTTGACATATTAAAACCACACCATTAGATTCTTCATATTATGGGGATGATTATATATAAGTTTGGTGGCAATCGGCGACAAATTTGTTTTCTGTCCCTCCCCCTTTTCTGTCCCTGACAACAACGGCGTTACTTTAGAAAATTATAACCCTCGCCATTATCTTTCTCGTAAAAAGTTATCCCTATTAGACCCCTTTTTGCCATCTAGATGGTCCCCTGTGAATTTCTATAGAACACAGACAGACAGACATTCGCAAATATAGATATTCTATTATATATTTTGGAAGATCTGTGTGTCTGTGTGTCTGTGTGTGTGTGTGTGTGTGAGAGACTCCCCATACGAAAGTAACCCCACATACCAAGTTTCATCGAAATCCCGTGATATTCGGGCGTTTGACCTTGACAAGTTGAAATGACCCGATGTCAAGGTCAAGGTCATATCGCACGGGCAAATTAATAGGCCTATGCCACTTCTCGGCCGAAAATACCCCCACATACCAAGTTTCATCGAAATCCCGTGATATTCGGGCGTCAGGATGTCTGTAGGTGGTCAACCGATGGTCAGCTCGTCCGGGATTTATGTAAGGCGGGTAGGAACGGTGATTATGTGGGCATAAAACGACAGCTTGTGCCACTAAATACTCAAACTAGACGACGAAATTTCCTTCAAAATTGGTCGATTTTTACGTACCATCCCCCCAGGATATATGTAGGTGGTCAACCGATGGTCAACTGGTCCGGGTTTTCTGTAAGGCGGGTAGGAATGGTGATTATGTGGGCATAAAGCGACAGCTTGTGCCACTAAATACTCAAACTATACGATATTTCCTTCAAAATTGGTCGATTTTTACGTACCATCCCCCAGGATATCTGTAGGTGGTCAACCGAGGGTCAACTGGGCCTATTTACCAAGAAGGTGTGTTGTAATTGTCATTATAGGAGTGTATTGTGATGATATGATATTTGTTTTTCTTTAAAATACCATCGGATGGTAAATAGCGCATATCGGTAGAATCGCTATTTGTCTTCCGATGGTAAATAAAAACTTCCCTTGCACATTGATGATAAATAAATAAATCACACGAACATACACACTTATGATGTGAATACACATTACATAAATATATAATAATTTGTATTATACATATCAAATTATCGGTTTATCCGCAGCATTGTGGCCTCTATTTTTGGCTATATAATGTATGTCGCCATCCACATTTTCCGTACACTAACTACTTCGGCCACTCTACATTTTCTCAGAAATACTGAAGAAGACATACAATTGTGCCTGTGAATACAATATTCTTTACCCCACCCTCTATCAATAACACCATTGACCTTATTCATTATCATAGCAAGTAAAATAAAACATCCTTAGAGGAGTCTACATGTACATAATTTAACAGTAGCCAGGTTCGGCCTAACGTACATGTAACTTGTAACGTGTGTTACTATGGTATTACTATATGGAAATAGCTGACGGGGAAAGTCATGTGATTTATGTCGCCTACACGTTTTGGGGTATTGACCAGTCTGGGTGAACGTCGACTCTATATTTGAAATATAGAGTCTGGAGCTTATGTCGCCAAAACCATTTCTATTCAGCGAAGAGCTTCCCCAAAATGACGTCACGGATTTAAAAAAATACATCGATGATTGACAGGTGTCCCCACGTGTTATTTGTTGTGCTTCGCAATAGCAATGGCCTGTGTCGCGACATAAACTTACAGCAGATAATATTTGTCGTGTGTGCGACTATTCTTTTTCGGGAGATGAACTCGCTGCATCAACCAGAAAGCTGCATCCGAGAGCAAAAAATAAGGTCGTCATCAAAAATGATGCTTTAGAACTATTTAAAAGCATAAAATTAAGTCATTTCCTCGGTGTTAACTTTCAGATGACTTTTTTACGACAAATAATTTGATTTGCAAACGGTACAATAAAGTAAATCAAATACACGGACATGAGTGAGTTCTATTTATATTTATGGGAGGCCAAGTTGGTACCATGCGCAGGCCTATCTATCAGGTCTAGCACATCCTTCAAATTAATCAGAATCGTACCGAATATATAATTTCGAAGCCATTGTTTCTGTCTCTGTTGTATTTGCAAGCATCGCTTTCGATCGGAGAAATTCCGCTCTGTTACTATATTTAGAGGTGACATTATGGGAGTCTCCGCCCACTAACACTTGTTTATTAACCCATACGGTTTCATTGGACGGAAAATAATTTACGCAATCAATCAGATTACGGAATCCCGAGGACTTGGAAATGAGATAGCGATGTTATCCGTCAGACCTTATATTCAATGTTGTAATGAATATTTAGGTATGAGTTTTTTCAGACTGGGTATTGACCGGACTGTGAACAGGACTATTAATCAATGATCCGTTCGTAAACAAGCTGTCCGTAGTGAGACCACCGTCATCGTGCTTAATTGGTTTAATTGAAAAGAGTATTTCCGTGCACATGCATTGACTCGAAGCATATTTTATTTCCATAATATACAAAAGGGATTGGGGCACAAGTTTGTACAACTTATGAAGCCCCTCTCCCGATACAATAATAACACACATGTAATCAAGATGGCGGTATAAACGTATTTACAGGATGATAAGTTTTGAGATATATAATTCGTATTGCCTTCCAGTAGTTGTGGAGATTGTGTTTAAAATAGTGTGGCTACATTATTAATATTTGGCACGATAAGCGAGTGCTAATATAATCTACTAGCTGGTGGACCCGACCTCTGCTTTTCGGCGAATTGCGCGATTTGACCTTGAATTGTCCATTTTGAAGGTCAAGTGGGAGTCCAAAACATTCCTCAGATAAAAGTAACCCTAGGTATCAAATTTCGTCGAAATCCCGTCAAAATTCGCGATTTGACCTTGACTTGACCATTTTGAAGGTCATGGTCTGGTCGGGGTAACGAATTGACCCGCCCAAAAGACTCCCCGGACAAAAGTACCTCTAATTACCAAATTTCGTCAAAATTCGTCCCGTTTTACCCGATTTGACCTCGAATTGACCTTTTTGAAGGTCAAGGTCAGGTCGGGTCACGATTTGACCCGTCAAAACCATCCCTGGAAAAAATTACCCCTAGGTATCAAATTTCGTCAAAATGCGTCTGGCAGTTTTTCCGGCCATAGCTAACAGACAAACAGACAGACAAACAAACAGAAGTCCCAAAACATATATTAGACTAGCAGGTTAGCCCGCCACTGGCGTGGTTGGTCAGAAACATGACATTTTTAAAATTATTTTTATTCAATGAGTTAATTCTGCCTTTTTAATTTTTTAATTTAATTATTTTTTTTTTCAATGAGTTAATTCTGCCTTTTTAATAAAGAGAAATAATGGTACCCGTCCCTAAAAAGGTATGATTTACGGTACATCGGGCGGAAAAATGACCCGATGAAAATCTCCCCCTTCATAGGAACGACAGACATAAGAATCATACAACACGCATTTTTTGTTTTTCAATGAGTTAATTCTGCCTTTTTAATCAAGATAAATGCATTCCGCCGTTCCGGTGCGTTTTGCATCCGTAGTTTCGTACGCATAGATGACCGTTTAGCAATAAAGAGCGTTACTCGGTTAACAATGCCAAATTTGGTCAATATAAAGAGCGTGACTGCCTTAACCCCCGCAGTGCCGAGGACGGTGATTGTGATGATTGGGAGTGGATAATGAGTGCTCAGAGCTTCTCCAAAACGCCGCGACGACCATTTCCGTGGTTTTTTTACCCTTAGACGGGAAGTTAGAGCCCAATCGGTGCAGCAGTTTTCGAGTCTATAGAGGACAAATATATTAACACATGTATTTACGTAGTTCTCAAAATATATAGTAGACTAGCAGGTTAGCCCGTCACCGGCGGCTTGTCCGAAACATGACATTTTTTAATATATTTTTTAAATTTTTAGCTCCACGCGTTTCAATAAGAAAAAATTGTACCCGGTAGCTCCACCAGTTTCCGAGATCTGGTCTGCGCAGGCGCGAAGCTGGCGTCGCACGGGCTCGGCGACCCGATAAAATTTGTACCCGGCGCAAGATACATTCACATGCCAAATTTCAAGTCGATAGCTCCACCTGTTTCCGAGATCTCGTCTACGCATGCGCTGCACGGGCGTCACACGGGCTCGGCGACCCGATAAAATTTGTACCCGGCGCAAGATACATTCACATAGCAAATTTCAAGTCGATAGCTCCACCCGTTTCCGAGATCTCGTCTGCGCATGCGCTGCACGGGCGTCGCACGGGCTCGCCAATACGACAACGACCACCGCCTGGTCAAACTACACACAAGTACCAAGTATCGTCTCGATCGGTCGAGAATCGTAGATTTGTATGAAGTACAACACACACACACACACACACACAAACATAAATATATAAGAGAGATATGTAAATTAGATATATTGTATCAAAATATATGGGAGAGATATGTAAATGATCTACACACCATTACTGGTGTTTGTCAAAGTTTAGTGGGGTATATCAATACTCATTCACGATCATATCATTGAGGTCCGGATGGTGTGGGCTATCTCTCGAATACACGGAGTTCTCAAAATATATAGTACTAGCAGGTTAGCCCGCCACCGGCGGCTTGTCCGAAACATGACATTTTTATATAAATTTTTTTAATTTTTAGCTCCACGCGTTTCAATAAGAAAATTTGTACCCGGTAGCTCCACCAGTTTCCGAGATCTGGTCTGCGCATGAAAATTTGTACCCGGCGCAAGATACATTCACATGCCAAATTTCAAGTCGATAGCTCCACCCGTTTCCGAGATCTCGTCTGCGCATGCGCTGCACGGGCGTCGCACGGGCTCGGCGACCCGATAAAATTTGTACCCGGCGCAAGATACATTCACATAGCAAATTTCAAGTCGATAGCTCCACCCGTTTCCGAGATCTCGTCTGCGCATGCGCTGCACGGGCGTCGCACGGGCTCGGCGACCCGATAAAATGTGTACCCGGCGCAAGATACATTCACATAGCAAATTTCAAGTCGATAGCTCCACCCGTTTCCGAGATCTCGTCTGCGCATGCGCTGCACGGGTGTCGCACGGGCTCGCCAATACGACAACGACCACCGCCTGGTCAAACTACACACACGTACCAAGTTTCGTCCCGATCGGTCGAGAATCGTAGATTTGTATGAAGTACAACACACACACAAACATAAATATATAAGAGAGATATGTAAATTAGATAGATTGTATCAAAATATATAGGAGAGATATGTAAATGATCTACACACCATTACTGGTGTTTGTCAAAGTTTAGTGGGGTATATCAATACTCATTCACGATCATATCATTGAGGTCCGGAGGGTGTGGGCTATCTCTCGAATACAAGGAGTTCTCAAAATATATAGAATAGATAGAAGATAGAAGATAGAAGACTAGCATGTTAGCCCGCCACTGGCGAGGTTAGTCAGAAACATGACATTTTTTTTTTATTTTTTTTTATTCTGCCTTTTTAAATTTTGTTTCAATGAGTTAATTCTGCCTTTTTAATCAAGAGTATGAGAATCACACAACACGCATTTTTTGTTTTAAATAAATTTTTTGATTTTCAATGATTTAATTCTGACTGTTTAATCAAGAGAAATGATGGCACCCGTCCCAAGGGCGGAAAAACTGACCCGATTAAATTCTCCCCGTCCCTAAAAGAGGTATGATCCGATGAAAATCTCCCCCTTTCCTAGGAACGACAGACACGCATTTGTTTTTTTTCCAATGAGTTAATTCTGCCTTTTTAATCAAGATAAACGCATTCCGGTTCCGGTGCGTTTTGTGATTCGATGAAAATCTCCCCCGTTCCTAGGAACGACCGACATAAGAATCACACGACACGCATTTGTTGTTTTCCAATGAGTTAATTCTGCCTTTTTAATCAAGATAAATGCATTCCGGTTTCGGTGCGTTTTGCATCCGTAATTTCGTACGCATTCGTACGCATAGGTGACCGTTTAACAACGCCGATGGCAACAAAGAGCGTTACTCGGTTAACAACGCCAAATTTGATCAATATAAAGAGCGTGACTGTCTTAACCCCGCAGTGCCGAGGACGGTGATTTTGATGATTGGGAGAGGAGAATGAGTGCTCAGAGCTTCTCCAAAACGCTGCGATGACGATTCTCGTGGGATTTTACCATTATATGGGAAGTTTGAGCTCAATCGAGTCAGCCGTTTTCGATTCTATAGAGGACAAATATATATATATATTTACGGAAGTTCAAAAGATATAGGAGACTAGCAGGTTAGCCCGCCACCGGCGGCTTGTCCGAAACATGACATTTTTTTATATTTTTTAAAAATTTTAGCTCCACGCGTTTCAATAAGAAAAATTTGTACCCGGTAGCTCCACCCGTTTCCGATATCTGGTCTGCGCATGCGCGAAGCTGGCGTCGCACGGGCTCGGCGACCCGATAAAATGTGTACCCGGCGCAAGATACATTCACATAGCAAATTTCAAGTCGATAGCTCCACCCGTTTCCGAGATCTCGTCTGCGCATGCGCTGCACCGGCGTCGCACGGGCTCGGCGACCCGATAAAATTTGTACCCGGCGCAAGATACATTCACATAGCAAATTTCAAGTCGATAGCTCCACACGTTTCCGAGATCTCGTCTGCGCATGCGCTGCACGGGCGTCGCACGGGCTCGCCAATACGACAGCGACCACCGCCTGGTCAAACTACACACAAGTACCAAGTTTCGTCCCGATCGGTCGAGAATCGTATATTTGTATGAAGTACCCACACACACACACTCACACACAAACATAAATATATAAGAGAGATATGTAAATTAGATAGATTGTATCAAAATATATAGGAGAGATATGTAAATTATCTACACACCATTACTGGTGTTTGTCAAAGTTTAGTGGGGTATATCAATACTCATTCACGATCATATCATTGAGGTCCGGAGGGTGTGGGCTATCTCTCGAATACACGGAGTTCTCAAAATATATAGTATAGAAGACTAGCAGGTTAGCCCGCCACTGGCGTGTTTGGTCAGAAACATGACATATTTTAAATATTTTTTTTTAATTCTGCCTTTTTTAATTTTATTTCAATGAGTTAATTCTGCCTTTTTAATCAAGAGAAATGATGGTTCCCGTCCCTATCGCGGAAAACTGACCCGATGAAATTCTCCCCCGTCCCTAAAAGAGGTATGATTCGATGAAAATTTCCCCCGTTCCTAGGAACGACAGACACGCATTTGTTGTTTTCCAATGAGTTGATTCTGCCTTTTTAATCAAGATAAATGCATTCCGGTTCCGGTGCGTTTTGTGATTCGATGAAAATCTCCCCCGTTCCTAGGAACGACATACATAAGAATCACACGACACGCATTTGTTGTTTTCCAATGAGTTAATTCTGCCTTTTCAATCAAGATAAATGCATTCCGGTTCCGGTGCGTTTTGTGATTCGATGAATATCTCCCCAATTCCTAGGAACGACAGACATAAGAATCACACGACACGCATGTGTTGTTTTCCAATGAGTTAATTCTGCCTTTTTAATCAGATAAATGCATTCCGGTTCCGTTGCTTTTTGCATCTGTAGTTTCGTGCGCATTCGTACGCATATGTGACCTTTTAGCAACGCCGATGGCAATAAAGAGCACTACTCGGTTAACAACGCCAAATTTTATCAATATAAAGAGAGTTACTGCCTTAACCCCCCGCAGTGCCGAGGACGGTGATTTTTATGATTGGGAGTGGACAATGAGTGCTCAGAGCTTCTCCAAAACGCCGCGACGACCATTTCCGTGGTTTTTTACCCTTAGATTGGAAGTTAGAGCCCAATCGGTGCAGCAGTTTTCGAGTCTATAGAGGACAAATATATTTACACATGTATTTACGTAGTTCTCGAAATATATAGTAGACTAGCATGTTAGCCCACCACTGGCGTGGTTGTTCAGAAACATGACATTTTTTTTATTATTTTTTTTTTATTCTGCCTTTTTAAATTTTGTTTCAATGAGTTAATTCTGCCTTTTTAATCAAGAGTATGAGAATCACACAACACGCATTTTTTGTTTTAATTAAATGGGATTTTACCATTATATGGGAAGTTTGAGCTCAATCGAGCCAGCCGTTTTCGATTCTATAGAGGACAAATATATATATATATTTACGGAAGTTTCAAAATATATAGGAGACTAGCAGGTTAGCCCGCCACTGGCGTGGTTGGTCAGAAACATGACATTTAAAAAAAAAAAATTATTTTGCCTTTTTTAATTTTTTTTTCAATGAGTTAATTCTACCTTTTCAATCAAGGGAAATGATGGTACCCGTCCCTAGATCGGAAAAACTGACCCGATGAAATTCTCCCCCGTCCATAAAAGAGTTATGATTCGATAAAAATCTCCCCCGTTCCTAAGAACGGCAGACACGCATTTGTTGTTTTCCAATGAGTTGATTCTGCCTTTTTAATCAAGATAAATGCATTCCGGTTCCGGTGCGTTTTGTGGTGCGATGAAAATCTCCCCCGTTCATAGCAACGACAGACATAAGAATCACACTACACGCATTTGTTGTTTTCCAATGAGTTAATTCTGCCTTTTTAATCAAGATAAATGCATTCCGGTTCCGGTGCGTTTTGCATCCGTAGTTTCGTACGCATATGTGACCGTTTAGCAACGCCGATGGCAATCAAGAGCGTTACTCGGTTAACAACGCCAAATTTGATCAATATAAAGAGCGTAACTGCCTTAACTCCCGCAGTCCCGATGACGGTGATTTTGATGATTGGGAGTGGATAATGAGTGCTCAGAGCTTCTCCAAAACGCTGCGATGACGATTCCCGTGGGAATTTACCATTAGATGGGAAGTTTGAGCCCAATCGAGACAGCCGTTTTCGATTCTATAGAGGACAAATATATATATATACGGAAGTCTCAAAATATATAGGAGACTAGCAGGTTAGCCCGCCACTGGCGTGGTTGGTCAGAAACATGACAATTTAAATTTTTGAAATATTTTTTTTTTTTTTAATTAATTTTTGGTTTTTCAATATTTTACCCGATATGACCTTGAATTGATCATTTTCAAGGTCGAGGTCAGGTCGGGGTCACAATATAACCCGTTCATGACACCTATATATATATAATTTGCGGGTACCCGTTTCGAGGTGAAAATCACCTAGGGCGGAAAAACTGACCCGATCCGCGTTCATAGGAAGCCCTAAGTACGTAAGAATCACACAACACGCATATATATAATTTGTGAGTACCAGTTTCAAGGTGAACATCACCTAGGGCGGAAAAACTGACCCGATCCGCATTCCCAGGAAGCCCTGAGTATGTAAGAATCACACAACACGCTCATGTCTGTATAATGACGCAATGTAGACAGTGCCGTTCGCGGTGATTTTGATGATTGGGAGTGGAGAAAGGGTGCTCATAGCTTCACCAAAACGCGACAGCTACGGTGTCCGTGGGATTTTACCCTTAGATAGGAAGTTTGAACTCAATCGAGCATGCGGAGAGCACTCAAACTATTGTTCCCGTATATCTCTGCGTTGCGTTGAATTGCAAACAAACGCTCTTTTTATAGAGACGCGTCATATACAACGCTCATTAAATTATCAATTGATTAACCACCGCAGTGCCGTTCGCGGTGATTTTGATGATTGGGAGTGGAGAAAGGGTGCTCAGAGCTTCTCCAAAACGCGACAACTACGTTGTCCGTGGGTTTTACCCTTATATACGAAATTTGAGCTCGATCGGACCAGCCTTTTTCGATTCTATGAAGTACACATATACACACATACATATATATACGGAAGTCTCAAATTATATAGGAGATAGAAGATAGATAGATTGGTGTATGTTCGAAGGTTAAAAAAAAGTAATAGTAGACAGTCATGTAAACTCTATTTTTGTTTTTTGTAGAGCTCTGGAAGACAGTACGGATAATTAATAAGAACGTGTATGTTTGTGGGGAGGTTGTTCCATTTGACACATGTCAGAATAAGGTGTTCATTTATTAATTATGGCGTCATCGTCCCAAAGTCGGTGCAGTGAGGACTCAGATGAGTTATCTCCAGAATATAACCGCCTTCTGTTTCATGGGTGTGTCAGTAGAGATGCGGCACGCCGATCGTCTGATCATTATAAGATGACATTAGTAGGGAGCAGCGCGAGCGGTGCGGATATTACAGGAAGCGACAAAGATATTCTAATCGAACCTCGAAACATAATAATAGATGAATCCATCTTGAGATACCGACAAGACCTCCCGTGCTATGTCCGAATATCTACTGAGGAGTTAGCAGGGCTCGTACCAAGCGTCCTCCTGGGTGGCGGGAAATACGTGCGGGCTGATCCTGTCAGAGACATGAGTGAAGAGATCTTTGGAGAAACTAAGTTTGATGGATTCTCTGGATTCTCGAAGGTTGGTAATATACACACTACACACTACAACTCCATCGACATTGTTCCACAGCTGAGAATCAGCGGAAAACCACAGATAGTTCGCTCATTCGCTGCACGCGACCGGTCTTGGCCTTCCGACGAGAATATATCGCTGATAAACACGGGTGAGTTTCATGTTGCAGCACGACCTGCACCCTCATGCCCGGACCGTGAGCACGATTTCTGTCTGTCATTTGCAAAGACAGAAGTCGTGTTGTTGAGAACAATGTCCGTTAACCAGATACACAGTATAATGCTTTTAAAGATCATCGGAGACGTCATCGATTGTGGCCGGGGAGTGTTGACGTCCTATCATCTGAAGACGTCAGCTTTCTGGCATTTCGAGAAGACGGACGCTCGATTCTGGGAAAATGACTTGTCAGTGGTGGATATATTAAAGAGACTTGATCAGTATTTAAAAGAAAGATTTCTGCCTCATTATTTTGTTCCTGAAATGAACTTGTTGATAGGTGTCTCGGAATCTGATCTGATATATATCCGCAGGTGGCTGTGGTCTTTTCTCGGGTTGTGTCTCATCACTGATGATATCGCGGAAATGACACCACGCAAAAGGCTGATACTCGCTTATATTATAATTGATTCTGCAAGCAGACAACTCTCTGAACCAAACCCGGCTTGTATGTGGATGAGTTATATGTCTAATATCGGGAACATCCTGGAATCAGCAGAGGTCATGTATGGAACCGGGGTTGCATCTCACAATGTAATGAAACAACGAATATCAGCATATGTAATGATGATGTTGCCAATCCATGAAATCAGACGCCAGTATGTAGACATAGTTAAATCACTGCTTACTCCATTCAATGGTAATTTCGACAATTGGGTGTATTCTGGACAACTGGACTCTGATAAATATAACGAATTTGTCGAATTTGTTTCTGCCATTGTAAGTTCGACTGAGGAACCTTTAGCAGAGTTCTTCGTGATAAATTCGACAGGTAAGAATAGAGAAGGCGGTCGTGTCGTCAGAAGAATGCGAATATCGGAAAATATTATGATTAAATGGGTAGCTTTCATCAATGCTATAATTACCAAGTTACACACATACGGGAACATCGTTGCCGACCAAATGTTACGTGATACGTCATCCAAATCACGTGGTTACAGTCGCGTAAGCACCAATCGGAGCGAGGAAAATGTTGACAGACTCTTGAATAAAATTACAAAAGAGTTGCTAACGTTTGCAGTCGATCATATTGATACGTTATGTTATCATCTCGATAACGAGACCTATTCAGTCAGGCCTGAGCCAGTCGGAGACTTTCATGCCAACGTTCTCATCTTGGGAGAGGTCATCGAGAGAATGTTTCTTCACGTAGAGTACGCGCTCGTTACGAGCGCTCGGATCAAGGTACCTCATGAATCAGGTGAGCAGACGGAAAGAATAATGCGAACGATGAATCCAGAGAGTTTGGAATGTCAATGTTACATAGGGCTCCACACTTTCAGCGATGTGCTAATGCAATTCGACGGTTTATGTTCGGCGTCATGTGTCCATCAAGGTTGGATCGAATTCATGGCCGCCACATTCCGTTGCCGGTATTGTTCATAAAATAGAGACCGATCGCAAAATCACTATTACGATAGGATATATTGTCCCAGTAAGGTAGACACGGTTACAATACACCAAATGATTTACATAGGCCTCAGTGTTAACAAATCCCGCTGGACTGTATTCGCGGGAAAGCTTTGACCCCGCACGAGTATTTAAAATTAAAGAACGTCCTTTTAGACACACGAAATTTGCCCAAAAGTACTTGTGCACGTGGAAAATCACACTGCAGCTTGACAAGCGTCACACTACCCTTAATATTGAGAGAAAAATTAATTCGAAAGAAACACAAACACCTTCCATAAATTATTCGCCATTTGCACAGCCATAACCGTTTACCATGTGGTTATATTCGATGTTTCTCGACGGGAAACACTTTTGTCCATTTTTTCGTGCACTGTTCATCCAGGTATCATTGACCATTCAGCTGCTAGAATTTTTTTTATGCTGATCCTAGCTTGGGAGTGCCAGGGGAAATCACTCTACTAATTTGTATTTGGTGTATTGTAACCACACCATCACAATTTACCTGCGATGATTAAATGGTTTGACGGCGTATGCCCCACTATATTCAGTTACACATATATTTGGTGGAACAAGTGATGTGTGTCTTGTTCAGATCCCATGTTCTTACCCGTGTGTTATACACCACACGGATGTTAGAGTGTCCCCAGGCAGGACCCGTGGCACCTCCTTGACAGATCGCACATAATTAAACTGAATGAGGTATATTTCGTATCACATAAGAACACCAGTGCATAAAGATCGAATTATTGTCCATATCCGTAATCGTGAATTTGCGAAAAGTCTCTATTGTCACGTCATTCATTGGAGCTGAATGCGAAACATGATCACTCAAAAACTCAAGTAAGAAACTAAATGTTTTCCATCGCGACAATGCTAACATTTATCTATGGTATTTAAACAACCGAGGTCTGACTCTCATACCTTACTTTGCTATAATCAAAAACACTGATCATTAAGACAAATTTATGACACAATCGGCCGAATTCTAGTCCCGTTTTGCATCGAGATTGTTGTGTTGGTGTCGCGACTGTCGCCGTTAAACTGTGGTCACGGGGCAGTGGGTGTGTCACCCCTTAATTTGGCCACAATTTTCGACAGCTGGAAACGTTCATGTCTGAACCAACTGAGTTGGAAAGTTAAGACCAGGGTAAGTCTCCAATCAATAAATAAGGATTAACTGTCATGTGGACTGTTTTTATGGAGATGTAACGGTGACGTAAGTGGACATAACTTGTGTAAAACCCGAAGGGTTTTACATACAAGTTACGTCCACTTACCTCACCGTTACATCTCCATAAAAATAGTCCACATGACAGTTAATCCTTATATTTATATACATTTAGCGAAAAAGCCACTTTTGTAAATATATTTAAATCGAAAAGTGTATCGTGACAAGATCAGCCCAAAATACCCAATAGCACCCTTGGCAAAAGTTAATAGGAACAATTTCTCTTCATATTGAAACCCGATGATGTATTAAGTCAATCCTGCGCGAGTCAAAATGCGCCCAAAGCATTACGAGTTCGTCTTTCCAAACCTAATGACGTATCGATGGTGTTATTAGCTTGGTGTGATGAGGCGTTGCGCATTCACCGAGAAATAACTGCAACTAGCCACGTGGGCGCCGACCAATCAGAATGCTGGATTTAGTGATGACAACACTTAGTGTGTAAATATTATAGTGTAAAATGTTTGGTTATCAGACCAAGAACCAAATATTTTCTACTTTCAACATTTTACACTAAAATCACCGTCAGTTGAATATCCACTTTCCATCGGGTGTTGAATTAGCTTCGTAATTTTCAGTTCTGATCAGATGAGAAATAATGAGGTATCAATTAAAATATTACAAACTTAAAGGGGAGCACATATATCTTTTATCTGGATTTGTGAATTTTGTGGGGTGCTGATGGAAATTATAAGTTGAACACCCTTGTCCCAACACAAATCCTTTAGGCACGTCCCTGTATCTCCCTCGTCCGTCTATAATTTCCGTTAGCACATCCTACATGTCACATCTCTCATCCGATCGTCACAAAACTTCATATAGAACTTCAGGATGACCTCCAGGGTCCGCGCTGGACCGAAATTTACTTTTGCCAAATAGTTTGCCAAATGAAAATATTTTTTGCCAAATTTTATCCCTGATACTATCAGTTTCGGCAACCTTGATAGAGCCTTTGTTTCGACACTCGCGGTTTGAACGACGTTTGATATCGATAGGAAAGCAGTTAGTTAATTATAATCACATTTCTATTGTGGTTTATTGTGAAGCTAATTCAACACCCGATGGAAAGTGGATATACAACTGACGGTGATTTTAGTGTAAAATGTTGAAAGTAGAAAATATTTGGTTCTTGGTCTGATAACCAAACATTTTACACTATATTATTGATTGGAGACTTACCCTGGTCTTAACTTTCCAACTCAGTTGGTTCAGACATGAACGTTTCCAGCTGTCGAAAATTGTGGCCAAATTAAGGGGTGACACACCCACTGCCCCGTGACCACAGTTTAACGGCGACAGTCGCGACACCAACACAACAATCTCGATGCAAAACGGGACTAGAATTCGGCCGATTGTGTCATAAATTTGTCTTAATGATCAGTGTTTTTGATTATAGCAAAGTAAGGTATGAGAGTCAGACCTCGGTTGTTTAAATACCATAGATAAATGTTAGCATTGTCGCGATGGAAAACATTTAGTTTCTCAATGGAGTTTATGAGTGATCATGTTTCGCATTCAGCTCCAATGAATGACGTGACAATAGAGACTTTTCGCAAATTCACGATTACGGATATGGACAATAATTCGATCTTTATGCACTGGTGTTCTTATGTGATACGAAATATACCTCATTCAGTTTAATTATGTGCGATCTGTCAAGGAGGTGCCACGGGTCCTGCCTGGGGACACTCTAACATCCGTATCCCCAGACACTAATTTTCATCGAAATCACGTGATACTCGGGCGTTCGACCTGGAAATGACCCGATTTCAAGGTCAATGTCACGTCGCACGGGCAAGTTAATAGGCTCATGCCACTCCCCGGCTGAAAGTACCCCCACATACCAAGTTTCATCGAAATCGGTTCGGCCGTTTTCGAGTCCATCGCGAATAGACAGACAGACATACACACACAGACAAATTTCCCAACATATATAATAGACTAGCCGATGAGCCCGACGTTGTCCGGGCTATTCAAAAACCAAATTTCAAGTCGATAGCTCACCCAGCCCGACGTTGTCCGGGCATCGATCTATACAATATACGTCGATGGTCCGGGCTATTCAAAAACCAAATTTCAAGTCGATAGCTCTACCCGTTTCCGAGATCTGGTCTGTGCATGCGCGAAGCTGGCGTCGCACGGGCTCGGCGACCCGATAAAATTCGTATCCGGGGCAAGATACATTCACATACCAAATTTCAAGTCGATAGCTCCACCCGTTTCCGAGATCTCGTCTGCGCATGCGCGAAGCTGACGTCGTACTGGCTCGGCGACCCGATAAAATTCGTATCCGGGGCAAGATACATTCTCATAGAAAATTTCAAGTCGATAGCTCCACCCGTTTCCGAGATCTCGTCTGCGCATGCGCGAAGCGGGCGCCGCACGGACTCGCCAATATGACAACGACGACCGCCTGGTCAAACTACACACACGTACCAAGTTTCGTCCCGATCGGTCGAGAATCGTAGATTTGTATAAATGACATACATACATACAGACACACGGACTCGCCAATATGACAACGACGACCGCCTGGTCAAACTACACACACGTACCAAGTTTCGTCCCGATCGGTTGAGAATCGTAGATTTGTATAAATGACATACATACATACAGACATACATACATACAGACAGACATACAGAGGTCTTCAAAAGATATAGGAGATTGGGAAGCATACACGCGTAAGATTTCATGGAAATACGCAACATTTTTTTTTAATTTGATGTCGATATTGGTACTGTATATCAGTTTAAGACGTGTACTCAAAACGGGTCCTTTTCAACCATTCATTTAAAAACATCCATGCATCGATTCGTTTTTACCTCATACCCACTCTTTAACTAGTATAGATATGCACACTTCAATGCATAGAGATGCCGATATTGCCCACCCTACACACACAAGGCAATGACCATAAACGCTATACACACAAAACTATCCGTTGGGTTTTATTACAGTTTTATAGATAAACATAATGGACTCTGGATAAGGTTACAATTAGTGTTCTATATGTCATAATGGTGGGCCCGTGATCAGACCATCATTAAGAGATATAAATCGTAATAGTGGGCTTGATAGGCGTATGTACGGTCCACACTTACGTATCTATAGATGGTAAAGAATTTCCGTCATTACGTATTTATATCTGATAAGTCTATGCGGATCGGGTGGTTTATCATACAACAATAAATAATCACCGAACAATAAAATTGTAGAAGAGTTGCTTTATCAGAAGGGAACATCACAGGAGGATTAGCTATGGAAACACCACCGTCACACCTAATATTGGTAACCCCTCAACCAATCGATAATAATATTACCAGATTAACTGCATCTTAATGGAATAATATAAAACACCACTACTATAATTTAGTTTCCTAAAATGGATTGACCGATATTTTTAAAAAGTGACTTGCCAAAACTTTTGCCAAATGAAAATATTGTTTGCCAAATGTGAATTATTTTTGACATTGGCAGCGCGAACCCTGGTGACCTCTAGAAGAGAACCATGGATTTTTAACCGAGACTTGTTAAGAAACATTACCGCCATCAGCCATCTTGGATTTAAAATCTGAATCTACCAGCACACCATGAGTCCGCATTGTTTTGGAGAATTGTTTTGAAAAATTGACACGCATGTTCAGGATCACATCCAGATAGCAGCTATCGAATTTGAACGATTTTCAACGAAAAAACATGGCCGCCGGCAGCCATCTAACCAGTACTAACCACATCCCTAATCCGATCGTCACCAAACTGTATATGTATCTTCAGGAGATGGGAGCCATCGATTCCGAATTTCGTTTACTTGAATGTTACTCTTTGCATGACTAAATCCTTCTGTACACGGCTTATCCTATAGCCATCTCATATTTATTATTCGGACTTCTGTTCAAAGGGAATGACAGGACGACAGTCTGTTGGACTATGGCGTCCCCAAATTCCATATAATATGGATCTTCTGGCTGACACTAGATGAAAACCATCAAATTGTTTTAAAACATGGCCGCCATCGGCCATCTTGGATTTTACTCTTTGTGTGTCTACAGCCCTCATCCGACGGTCACCAAATTGCATATGGATCTTATGGGTGGTTACCAGATGGGGACCATCGAATTGCTTCTGAATTTCGTTGAAAAACATTGCCGCCAGCGGCCATCTTGGATTTTATTCTTTGAATGACTAAATAGTTGGCACACCCTATATATACAGGCAACATCTGCCAGCAGCCATTTTTGGATTTCACAAAGGAATCCATTGACACACCATGCAGCCCACATTGAAAGGAAAAATGGTTTTGAAAAATTAAAGGCATTTTCTGGGTCACTTCTAGATGGGAGCTATCGAATTTGAACGATACTCGATCAAACACTTGGCTACCGGAAGCCATCTTTGATTTTACTCTTTGCATCACTAAATACTTTGGCGGCATACCCTACAGCCAAAATTTTTCATCCAATTGATCTCAAATTTCATATTGGTCTTCGTGTTTAGCTCTGGTATTACTTAAACATTTAAACTTTTCGCATTTCTTATCGCTCCGTTGCCTGTAATGTATGACAGTTTCCCCTCTCCAAGTTGAGCTACAGTGTCACCGACACTATCATTTTCTGTTATCATTCTTTTTTTTTTACTATTTATTTTATTTTGTATATATTATTATTGTTTATTCGTAAGTCTAATCAATAGTAATCAATCATTATGCGAAAGGTGCCTATTAGAGAAAGACACGTTAGGGTGGATACACACATGCATGTAATCTATGTATGTAAAATACATGCATTTTACATGGCCACACCGATAATTGACAACATTAATCACCTGAGCGCGAGCGGTTCATTGTTAACAGGCCAGACAAGTGAGTAGTCATAAGCGAAGTCAAACTCTCTGCTATCAGGACATTTAAGGCCAGTCCAAAAACATGTCTTCTCTTACAGATGCAGCTGACGGGTGTTGAAATCAGTTAAGTCTGTGTGATGTCTGGCATTTTAGTAATGCACATCACCAGAAGCGACACATCTGGTGTACACAGGCTTGATATAGACCATTTTAGACCATGATGCTTGCTTAGCGTGGGGTTTCGAAAGCTTCAAATCGCTAAGGGACTTAGTTGAATGTATCGGTCGGAATAATCTGGTCAAGAATGTACAATATATGTTTTACTTAAATTGCTCAGAGTTAGCCACCCCGTCTGGTAACTTTCGGGATCATATATAGCCCCTGCGAATCCTGATAATATTGCCCCCATGTTGGGGATCATCGCCCCTGCGTTGGGGAAATCCTGGGGCCATCATCGGTATAAATATCAAGAGAAGACTGACAATGATTTAAACAGAAAGTCCAACATTTGGGTTATCGCGCGAACAATTATTTTAAGCGGCCTGACTACTTCGTTCAGTCAACGGTTCTCTACACGCTCAGAGCTTGGCTCACTGTGGTCAAACATAGCCGCAATGATTGGGTTGTCAACGGACACATATTACATGGTCTGTATGATCCATGTAAAACTCCAAATACACGATAATTACAGAGATTACATGCATGTGTGTATCCACCCTTAAGGGGATATGCACGTTTTTCATCAGTCCAGCCAAAACTGGCAAGATATTTTCAACAAAGAATTTCTCTGGATCTATCTGGCAAAAAATCTTTAATTTCACATAACATCATCTTCATTGTATACATTATCTGAGCTATTATTAAGAGATGATACAAACAATGGATTTTAATACATTTGAGAAGTTGAAAATATTATTTTCATATTAGTCCCTTTCGATAACAAGAACTGCTAGACTAATAGAACATTTCACACAACACTCCAATCATCAAATATCTAATTGTCTTGGTTCTATGTGAGGAGGCGTCATTTGTATCATAATGTTGAGTTAGATTTTTAATTGAATAATAAAGCATCATATCGCCATATATTATAATGAGAAATAAAGCAGTCACAAATATTCCAGCCCAATGAAAACAAATGTTGATATTAAGTGTGGTCCACTCAAACAGGGACAAATCAAATGGAATTAGGCCACACTGTTAAGCGATATGGTGATCAGCTATAACTTGGTAATGAACCCATGACCTACAACTCATGTCAGCCCAATATTTCATTGATCAACAAGCATATAGAAAATTTCACAAATCAAGAAAATTTAAGTCTCCTCTCATGATCTTCGGATATATGAACTCCATTTTTTAAAATCTATTTTACAAAAGTTCTTGGTAATCGAAAACAGTGAAATTTTAAATATTTACCCATTGGGTCGATCGTTCTAATATTTTGTGTCGATTTTACCAAATTTCACAAAGAAATTCCTGACAGATTTTCAGAATAAGCATTTTGAAATCCCAGGAAAATTTGGCAAAATATGCGCCTGACACTTAAACGTCACGTGCATACGTGTGACTTAACCAGGGGTCAATACTATGAATACTTTTATACCTGTAAATACAAAAAGTATTTATTAATTTGTAAGAACAAATTTGTGTTAACTATCACAGATGTTTCATAGCACAGCGAAAGTTGGGCCTTATTATTTGTACACTAAATTATGAATGTACAAACATTTAATTAGTAGTTTAATTGTTAAGTTTTATCGTCTCATGACCATACCATTTCGTCCAACTATATGCATGGTGTGTGGTGTTGGATTGCTTGGTGAGTGTCTCACGCCAACTTTGGTCAACATATTTTAACAGTTGGAAGTTTCATACCGATGGGCTGATACAAACATTTTACAATTTCATATTGTTCTTATTGTTAATTTCTCAACCAACAATTAGTGATACATTTGTTTAGCGACCACTTAGTTGGAATCACTAGCATCTTTTCGACTTTTGGTAAAATAAATGGTCTAAATTACCATCAAATGCATGGAAATTCTCCAAACCATTGGCGGTATTAGATCATAATTTTCTAACAGATGAAAAGCTTGAGATACCTGATGGAAACGTCCATTCCAAGGTGGTGTGTGTGCACATTTAATTTGGTAAAACTGGGAGCTTTGTCTTGTTCAAGGGGTGCAGCAACACTGTAGTTGGGAAAGTAAAGGTGGACAGCCCTTAGATACTCTCTTGTCACGTCCCTGTGCCCGAATATGTTGTTACTTTTTTAGTTGAGGGGAGGGGTGTTCACATCCAAATTTCAAGTGAACACGATTTGATACGAGTGTTAGGGATAGTTATATATTATAATGGGCGAGGGAAAAAACCCATACAACTCACAACTATGTTCCCATGCACCCGTCGCCAGTGTTGTCCGAATACGTATTTCAAATTAGACGGACAGACAGAAGTTAACATAACTGACACACAATTGATATGGGAATGTAACAATGTGTGCTATCATTTTGTGATTTGTGATATCGCCGGTTATTATGGAGGTACTTATATATTCCTTCAAAATGCTGTATGGTTGTATTTAATGAATCCAAACATACTGGTAACAGGTACATGGCCAATATGACACTATGTATGGGATCTACAACTATACCGGAAAAGATTGAAGTCACTCATCTGGGAATTCCACTGAACAATTGTAAAACATGTTTGTGATAAGATATTTGTTATCAAATGCAGTATTATATGCAGGTGGAATTACCCCGATGAGCTGAAAACTATATATCGGCCCACAGTTTTGCCAAGAGCATCTATGGTACAGAAATATTAATATTAAAAATACTGAAATGCTCGAGAAATGTCACAGATTCTGCTTGAAACAAATCCAGGGTTTACCTGTACGTGCCAGGACTGACGTAGTGCTGGGTATCCTTGGAATATATCCATTATTAAATTACATAGATAAACGAAAACTTTCATTTTTAAGATCAATGTGCAATCTTGACAGGATAAAGACTGCAAAAGAAGTCAACAACATGGATTTGAGGGCCAATGCTCTGTTACATCATTTACAACGGATATACTTTCCACTTTGGATAAGTATGGCCTTAATGAATATCTTTATGTGTATATGGATGAAACGTATTTTCCAGACAAACTAGAGTGGAAATCTATCATTAGAAATAATATGTCTGAGGTTGAGAATTCAGGCTGGATGACCCGGATTAACTCCGAAAGAACACTGAGTAGATTCCAAAAGATCCAACCGGAGTTCTACACCTCATTACTTTGGAAAACATATGGAAGATATCCAACCGATAAACATTACTTCATCAGAGTTGGAAAAATAATAAATTTTTCATGTATGCAGTATGAGCAGAGGGTATGTGAAAAGTGCTCTCGTCTGTTTACTGACTATGTGAAACATATTTTAATTGAATGCCCGGATGTAAGCAATATAAAGAAATGAAGTTGAGTTCTCTCCCCTTACCAACTTTGATATAACTCTCTGCATGTATTATGATTCTTTATCGGACGACAACAGACTTATAATTTCTTGACTGGTGGTCTGAATGCATTGAACTCATTTATTTATAATTTGAATATATTTATATACTTTATAGTGAAAAATACGTGTAAAATATGGGAAGCATACCCCCATGTGAAAACGTAATATGCTAATTATTAGTAGCAATACTATTATGCAAAACATAACTTAGTCATGATTTTCAGAAGTCTAGAATCATAAGTTGAGTGTCATATGTGAGTAGCATGTACATGGGCTACGCGTGCTTATACTATATTCCACATTAACCTGAAGCATTTATGATTATAAATTCATGTGTGACATTAATATAATACATAGATGATCCAAAAGCTTCCAATTCTAGATAAATTACTAATCACTCTCCCTATGATTTGAGTCATATAAAATTATACTCTAGTATAGTGCACACGTATCCAATGTACATAAAAATACCCATTATATGTTATGTATATATATGTTGATTTTTGCACGTTGAACTTCTATGTATAATATTCACCTGTTTTGTCTTGTTTATATTATGTTTCAATATACTTTCCCATGGAGGAGGAATAAAAGGATATAATACAAGAACACATTTGTGTTAACTATCGCAATACAGCGAAAATTGAGCCATATTATTTGTACACTAAATTATGAATATACAAACATTTAATTAATAGTTTAATAGTTAAGTTTTATCGTCTCATGACCGTACTATTTTGTCCAACTATATGCATGGTTATGGTGGGGGTCTGGGTGACGTGTGGTGTGTTGGATAGCTTGGTGGGTGTCTCACGCCAACTTTGGTCAAAATATTTTAACAGTTGGAAGTTTCATACAGATGGGCTGATACAAAATTTTTACACCACATACAGGTTCATATTGTACTTATTGTTTATTTTCTCAACCAACAATTAGTCAGAAATGCGTTTGGCGACCACTTAGTTTGAATCACTAGCATATTTTCGACTTTTGGTAAACAAAAATGGTCTAAATTACCATCAAATGCATGGAAATTCTCCAAACCATTGGCGGTATCAGGTTATAATTTTCTGACAGAAGGAAAGCTTGAGATACCAGCTGGAAACTTCCATTCCAAGTAGTCCAGGAGATATTGGTCGACCTCTGCACCCCCAGGACTTAACTTCACCCCACTAATTTTCGTCCTTAAGGTCTCCTCTAAGTTTTTTCACTTGTTAACAAGAAAAAAAGTGGCCGCAGAGACTCCAGACAAGATGGCGTCCATCATGGCGGCCATTTTTTTTAAATGCACCAGGTCTCTTTGATCGCCGTTATAGTAAAGATGATGTCACATGCCGTCTTGTTTTCCGCTCGATTCGTTATGATAATATACAACCCTTACAAATTAGCCAAAAATCCGACACCAGAATCCAATATGGCGGTCAAGATGGCCGCCGAAATGTGAAAATATGTTATTTTTCTGACATGTTACCACCTTTCGTTTGTCTCTGTGGGAAAATGTTGGCATCTTTGCGTCATGTTATACATTTGTCATATAGAGGAGTCATTGGCGACCACATGGGGTCCATAATATACATTCATTGCGGGATATGTTTGTCCGATGTCACGTTTTCCCAAATGCCGGTATAATAGTTCAAAGCCGAATCTACGTTAATAAAGCGATGTAATGTTTCAAATCAATGAATGTTATTGCTATTATAACAACACCCATGCATATATATGTGCAGGAGATACTCAAGCTAGGATTCCTCTTATACCTAAGTTGAGGAATATTTACTCGAATCCAAGATGGCGGCCAAAATGGCCACCAGAAATCAACAATCGCCGAAAATCGCCGATATTAACATCAGTGAACATTATTGTCGAGACAACTCCACCCATGCTTACAATTGAGTTGGAAATACTGAGGTGAAGTAATAACATTAGATCTCATGCAAGAAATTGTTTTCCGAATCGAAGATGGTGGCCAAAATGGCGACCGAAATTTGAAAACAAGTCTACATTCCTTTACTTTCTTACGATGGGCGTTATTGTTATAAGCGAGATAACTGTGTCGCGGCTATATTTATCCATCCAACCCTGTTCCGCGTTTTAAGTGCTACAGTCAGAGTTCTGGAGGCGCATTCCATATATGGTTAATGGGGGGTTGGGTGGATCCAATATGGCCGCCGCTCAGTTATCTCGCTCACTGACATCATACAACAACAATTGGTGTGTGTTCTATACCAGACAATAACTAGTTCGTGTCAGTCTACTAACATTTGCTATATTAAATTTATGCTTCCATTCAGGTATAAAAGTATACATTGGATTGGTATGGTATATTATTTGGCAATTTGGGCGGATGTTTAGAAAATATGAGCTGACGACAAACATATCATATAAGTTCAGAAGCATTCCTGCTAATTAATGGGAAATGTTCAGATAACGAGTTCAACAAACGACATATATATATATGGTCATTTGTTTAACTTGTTATCTAAGAATCTCCCGTGGGAACTACTCATCAATGAGTATTTAGTAAAGACGAAAGGGTTAATGTGAGGTTATTATGGCCAGATGTCGACTCCCAAAAGCGAAGTTTGAACAACTTTTAGATTTTTTGTCAGGCGCGCAAACGTGCTAATAATCGTCTCCGAGAAAGAGCGTCCAAACTTTAAACAAAATCAGTAAATAATAAAGAGCGTTCTTGATTGTCATAATTTGGATGCGTTTTCAACGTAAAACTGCGATGTCCGTGCCACACGAATGGTGGGGATTACATGTATGTTTTCCTTTTTTTTATTTTGCTGAAAATTACCTAATAGAAACGTTTGACTAATTTGGTGCCAAATCGGACCAATCATATTGAATCTTCATACAAACAAACATTGTATTGGTCTGGAAAGAAAATGCAATTTTAGTACTTATGCCCTGCAGAAAGTGACTAAAATCATGAATTTTATTTCCGTGATAATTCGTAGTACAGCGACACAACGATTCCGCAGATTAACCACATATAGTATCACACACGGACAAACTTCACATCAAAACAAATAATACCGATTAACTATCTGTAGTTTCTTCCAGAGCGCAACTTTGAATATGATATCTAGTACATGTCGATTATTATATTTGCGCACAATATACAAAATAATATCAATTTCTTTTGCAGCCGCCTAATACAAAGTTTTGACCACATGGCACGCTGCACATAATTTAAATCAACGTTAGAATATCGTCAACATTTCCACAGACAACAGCTATAGAAGGCAATAATCCAATACATATTTACAAATGTCAAAACCTACCACCATGTAACTACGACTATGCCGCTCGATATCTTGTTATCATGTGTTTTCATATTATTTGCATAGGAAGAGGGGTCTACTGGTTACCAATAATGAAATATGTTTGGAGTTATGACTCAACCTAGTAGCATGCAGACGTGATACATGTTTGGAAACAGGTATGTGTACGGACGTCGTTTGGTTGTCTAATATGTCCGGGGAGGGGGCAACTTGGAATTTGCATTTGCACTTCTTGCCCCCTTGGTATAGGGACCAAACTTTACAAGTTTCTTGACACATGACATTGGACACACAAACAGCTGACGTTCGTTGAAAATACGACCTGTCACTAACTCGCGGCCATGTTGGATCCACCAGGCCCGGTTCCGTGGTTTTAGTGCTACTAGTAAAAGTTCTGGAATAGCATTTCCATATATGGAAGTCATGAATATAAAAAAGCTCCATATATGGAAATGCTACTCCAGAACTTTGACATGTAGCATTGTAAAACCACGGAACCGGGGCTGGATGAATATATGTAACTACGGACCCGGGGCTGGATGAATCTCTGAATCCACGGAACGGGGCTGGATGAATCCAATATGGCCGTGACTCTGTGATCTCGATTATTGTAAAGCTTCGTTGCCAATAGATACCTGTCGCACAATGAACTACTTTATTCAAAACTTTATAAATATAGAGTGGTAGTTCGTGTTGGTCCCCATTACTTCCAGTATATGTCCTATAGAAGTATGAGGGTGTTACCCCTACCACCTGAATACCGAATACCATGCAGTTAACATAGATGGGTGAATCATGCCTATTTACCAGTTGAGAAATTATGGAATACATAGTTCGTAATTTTAATCTCTATCGTCTAATATCATACAATGTACATGTATTGTACACTATAATGTATAATATCATACAATGTACATGTATTTTATGCTATAATGTCTATTATCATACAATGTACATGTATTTTCACATATTTGATGAAGTGGTATCATGCATAACTTCAACACATCAAGAGGTATTAGACTGAATTACATCAAAATATGTCATTTGGGCTGGAATTTAATCAAAATTTATTTAATTTTTGCAATAAAAGCTGCGAACTAGCCTTTCTGTTGAATCCCGAAACCAGTTGACATAAGAACCCCGAGTTACAGTTAATAGAGGCGTATGAATACAGCGTATACCCCATTAAACTGGTCTGAATCCCGAATACCAGTTAAATTTGACATATGAACCCCGAGTTACAGTTAATATAGGTGTATGAATACAGCGTATACCACAGTAAAATGGCCTGAATCCCGAATACCAGTTAAATTTGACATATGAACCCCGAGTTACAGTTAATAGAGGTGTATGAATACAGCGTATACCACGATAAAATGGCCTGAATCCCGAATACCAGTTAAATTTGATATATGAACCCCGAGTTACAGTTAATATAGGTGTATGAATACAGCGTATACCACATTAAAATGGCATGAATCCAGAATACCAGTTAAATTTGACATATGAACCCCGAGTTACAGTTAATAGAGGTGTATGAATACAGCGTATACCACAGTAAAATGGCCTGAATCCCGAATACCAGTTAAATTTGATATATGAACCCCGAGTTACAGTTAATAGAGGTGTATGAATACAGCGTATACCGCATTAAAATGGCATGAATCCAGAATACCAGTTAAATTGACATATAAATCCCGAGTTACAGTTAATATAGGTGTATATTTACATACACCTGATATCTCTTCCGATTTCCCCATAGCGTTACGGTAGACACGCCCCCTTATGTAATGCGTTCATAAACCCATGAACGTAACGTGACGTCACTTTCAATGTCGTTCATAGGTTTATGAACACATTGGTCCCGTAAATCACCGGGGATTGTCGGACATTACCGACTGCTTGAGTATCTAGTCAGCCAATACGCCAAGGATTTGATAGCAAACAATATGTAATCGAGGTTCACGATTGGATGGCTAGTGGCATCTAATCGCGAGCACGGGTGGCATGAGATGTTCGATTGACTATCAGAATGTTGGTTATCATATAATCCCATAGCCCATAATATGTCAAATATAGCGAATTATCGAAATATGAAATACAACGAAAAAACGAAATATGAAAATACAGCGAAATGGCACGAAAAATCGAAATAGGAAAATACAGCGAAATATAGAGCGAAATATAGAAATAGGAAATTCTTTTTATAAACGAAATAACGGAGATATTTGAAAAAGTGTTTTTGACGAAATAACGGACATATTTGGAGAAGTGTTATAAATATAAATAATAAACGGAGGATTCAACGTGGTCATGGGTTTTGACCGCAATAAAAAAATCAGCAAACTCCGCATGAACCCCTTCGGGGTTCATGCAGTTTGCTGAATTTTTCTCGCGGTCAAAATCCCATGACCACATTGAAACCGCCGTTCATTTCTTATATGAATACAGCGTATACCACAGTAAAATGGCCTGAATCCCGAATACCAGTTAAATTCGACATATGCACCCGAGTTACAGTTAATAAGGTGTATGAATACAGCGTATACCGCATTAAAATGGCCTGAATCCCGAATACCAGTTAAATTTGACATATGAACCCCGAGTTACAGTTAATAAGGTGTATTAATACAGCGTATACCGCATTAAAATGGCATGAATCCCGAATACCAGTTAAATTTGACATATGAACCCCGAGTTACAGTTAATAGAGGTGTATGAATACAGCGTATACCGCATTAAGTTGGCCTGTATTCCGAATAACAGCTAAATTTGACATATGAACCCCGAGTTGCAGTTAATAAGGTGTATTAATACAGCGAAAACCGCATTAAAATGGCATGAATTCCGAATACCAGTTAAATTCGACTTATGAATCCCGAGTTCAGTTAATAGAGGTGTATAGATACAGCGTATATACCGCATTAAAATGGCCAGAATCCCGAATACCAGTTAAATTTCACATATGATCCCCGAGTTACAGTTAATAGGGATGTGTGAATACAGCGTATACCGCATGACAATAGCCTGAATCCCGAATACCAGTTAAATTTGACATATGAATCCCGAGTTACAGTTAATATAGGTGTATGAATACAGCGTATACCACAGTAAAATGGCCTGAATCCCGAATACCAGTTAAATTAGACATATTAACCCCGAGTTACAGTTAATAGAGGTGTATGAATACAGCGTATACCGCATTAAAATGGCCTGAATACCAAATACCAGTTAAATTTGACATATGAATCCCGAGTTACAGTTAATAGATGGGTGTGAATACAGCGTATACCGCATTAAAATAGCCTGAATCCCGAATACCAGTTCAATTAGACATATTAATCCCGAGTTACAGTTAATAGAGGTGTATGAATACAGCGAAAACCGCATTAAAATGGCCTGAATGCCAATTACCAGTTAAATTTGATATATGAACTCCGAGTTACGGTTACATGTAATAGAGGTGCATGCATACAGCGTATACCACATTAAAATGTCCTGAATCCCGAATACCAGTTAAATTTGACATATGAACCCCGATGTACAGTCAACACCCCATGCATCCGGACATGCCCGTAGCGGAATAACCACATGGCCCGCGATTTGCACATCGTCCTTAGTTGTCGTAAGTTATTTCATAAAAACACGGTTTACTTCACCTTGATTTTTTTTAAACGTAAACAGCGATAATCGGTCTACAGAAATGAGCGGTTGTGGTTTCCGCAATTTGCATATTACTGTTCGATAATCTGGTTTTATACGAAAATTATGACCTGAAATACTTACTCGATATAAGGTTTTATCAAATTTTAATGAATTTTTGCATGACACATTATATAACATACAGTCTCTCAAAGTATGATATCTTAGCTTCAAAATGAACTGGACATGTTTGCGATGTCAATCATATTAGTGCCCGAAAAATTAGTTTCCATGGAGGCACTCACTTGAATTTGGGGCATGTCTATAGCAAACGTACAACCACTGCTATAGACATGCCATATTTTCTTGCTATGACCTGCATATATGGTAATTTTTTACTATGAAAAATGTAGAAACATGACTGAAAATGTTGTCTATTATATTACGGGAATATCCGCGGAAATAGCAATGTATGCAAAGACTATGTTGTCTGGGCTGTTATCACAGAAATCGTAATTTTATGTAAGAAATGCAAATTTTGCCACAATGTTTGGCCTAACTTCGCTATAAAATAGGATTAAACTGCGTCCATGTTTAAAGAAGTTTGATGTACAGTTGGGTAAATTATAGCCACATATATTACCACCACCGTCAACCACTGGTATGTGTTGGTTTCGGTGCAACATATGTCTAACCGTGAATGGTGTGTAAATCGCGGGCCATGTGGTTATTCCGCTACGGGTATGTCCTCCGCTACGGGCATCTCCGGATGCATGGGGTGGTTAATAGAGGTGTATGAATACAGCGTGTACGGCATTAGAATGTCCTGAATCCCGGGTACCAAAATAGGGAGATCATCAATAGGTAATACATGTAAAACGAACACGTGCCACTCCCATGGTATTTATAAACATGTTGACAATCAGATAACACAGTTATATCTATGTCTAGCGTCGTTATCTCATAGTCACGAGGTCTATATATGTACGCATTACCTTGTCATATATACAAGCTTGGAATAGGATTAAGATGTGTACAGATTTATGGTTCAGTATTCACCAGACCGTAAGTATAATATATTGCATGCATGTGAACTGTAATTTTGTCAAAATTCTTCGGATGGAGTTTCGTTAACTTGAAGCATTATATTTATCAGTAGAAGGAAAACTCAAGATTATTCTCAAATGCAATGACAAGGGTTCTAAAGGAAAAAAATTATGTTATAAAAGAATTTAAAATTGGTTATCGTTTTAACAATCTCATGAGGGTATTAGTAATTGGTTGAGTTTTCGTGCTGTCTTTTTAAAAATTGCTATACAACTTGACTAAAGGCCATAAGTCGCCTAAAGATATCGGACAAACCTGGATTTCGAATTCGATCCAGATATTTAATTGTTGTGGAAGATCCACATAACAAATATGAATGGAATTGGCTGATGCTCATTTAAATCGCACATGACAGACCAACTAACATACACAAAATGGCAAAATATATCAATAAACGGTTGTTAGATTTGATTATGGCCCAGGCGCGCTCGCCAACCAGGTCTCGTCAAATCATATTCGTCGAGTAGCTGTTTGACTGCGTACATGTAGGCGAAATGGTCACGTGAGTCAGGTGACTGCCGTTGGCAATGACAACACACGTTACAAGTTACACGTTCGTGTGGCTGAATCTGGCTAGTAAATATTTGCTCTCTTGTATGTTATGGTGATGGGATTTGTCGTTTTAACATGGGTTATTAGCATATTTATAGACACGCTTCGATTAATAATACCACATACGTCAATCGTTCTTAAAAACGCAAAAGGATGCAATTTTCTGAAGAAGCGTTGGTGTCGAAATGTTCACTACGGATTCTATCATATTTTTTTCAGAAAGACGACATGTTATTTCCTATTCACGTCCACGATTATGCTGATCATATTCTGAAATGTTCCACATCAGTAAGGTGACGACGCAGACGAATCATCTCCTGAGTATAACCGAACGATATTTCAGTAAATTATTTTCTGAACTGAGCATAGTATAAAAATACAATACGAACACACTGCGAAGACTGAAGCTAAATCCAGAGGATACGCGGATTAGTAATCACACCATCACCTCGAAATCAACACACGTCATAATAAGTTGTTCATTTATTAATTATGGCGTCGTCGTCCCGAAGTCGGTGCAGTGAGGAGTCAGATGAGTTATTTCTAGAATATAACCGGCTTCTGTGCCATAGGTGTGTCAGTAGAGATGCGGCACGTCGATCGTCTGATCATTATAAGATGACATTAGTAGGGAGCAGCGCGAGTGGCGTGGATATCAAAGAAAGCGACGGAGATGTTCTAATTGAACCTCGAAACTTAGTAATAGATGAATCCAAGTTGATATACCGACATGACATCCCGTGTTATGTCCAGATATCTACTGAGGGGTTAGCAGGGCTTGTACCAAGCGTGCTCTTGGGTGACGGGAAATACGTGCGGGCCGATCCTGTCAGAGACATGAGTGAAGAGATCTTTGGAGAAATTGAGTTTATTGGATTATCTGGATTCTCGAAGGTTGGTAATATACACACTGGGCGATACAACTCCGTCGACCTTGTTCCACAGCTGAGAATCAGCGGAAAACCACACATAGTTCGCTCATTCGCTGCACGCGACCGGTCTTGGCCATCCGATGACACTATTTCGCTGATAAACACGGGTGAGTTTCACCTTACAGCACGACCTGCACCATCGTGCCCGGACCGTGAGCACGATTTCTGTCTGTCATTTGCCAAGGCAGAAGTCGTGCTGTTGAGAACGATGTCCGTTAACCAGATACTGAGTATAAAGCTTTTAAAGTTCGTCGGACACGTCATCGATTTTGGCCGGGGAGCGTTGACGTCCTACCATCTGAAGACGTCAGCTCTCTGGTATTTTGAGAAGACAGACGCTCGATACTGAGAAAATGACTTGTCAGTATTAAAGAGACTTGATCGGCATTTAAAAGGAAGATTCCTGCCTCATTATTTTGTTCCTGAAATGAACTTGTTGGTCGGTGTCTCGGAATCGGATATGATATATCTCCGCAGGCGGCTGTGGTCTTTTCTCTGGTTGTGTCTCATCACTAATGATATCGCGGGTATAACACCACACACAAGGCTGCTATTCGCTCATACAATAATTAATAATGCAAACAGACAACGATCTAAACCAAACCCGGCTAGTATGCGGACGGATTATATCTCTAATATCGGGAACATCCTAGAATCAGCAGAGGTTATGTATGGAACCGGGGTTGTATCTCACAATGTCATGAAACAACGAATATCAGCATCTGTGATGACGAGGTGCCCATTCCACGTAGTCAGACGACAGCATGTAGACAAAATTGAATCATTGCTTATGTCATTTAATGATACTGTTGACACATGTGTGTATTCTGGACAACTGGACTCTGAAAACAACTTTGTCGAATTTGTTTCTACCATTGTAAGTTCTGCTGAGGAACCTTTAGAAGAGTTCTCCATGATAAAATCAACAGGTAAGAATAGAGAATGCGGTCGTGTTGTCAGAAGAGGAATGCGAAAATCGGAAAACATTATGATTAAATGGGTAGCTTTCATCAATGATATAATTACCAAGTTACACACATACGGGAACATCGTTGCCGACCAAATGTTACGTGATACGTCATTTAAATCATGTGGTTACAGCCGCGTAAGCAGCAATCGGTGCGAGGAAAATGTCGACAGACTCTTGAATACAATTACAAAAGAGTTGCTAACGTTTGCAGTCGATCATATTGATACGTTTTGTTATCCTCTCGATAATGACACATATTCCTTCAGGCCGGTGCCAGACGGGGACTTTGATGCAAACATTGTCATATTAAATGATGTTATCGAGAGACTGTTTCTTAACGTCGAGTACGCACTCGTTACGAGCGCTCGGATCAAGGTAGCTCGTGAATCAGGTGATCTGACGGGGAAAATAATGCGAACGATGAATCCGGAGAGTTTGGAATGTCGATGTTTCTTTGGGCTCTGCACTTACACCGATGTGCTAATGCAATTCGTCGGTTTATGTTCGGTGTCATGTGGCTATCATGGTTGGATGGAATTCATGGCCGCCACATTCCGCCGCCAGAATTGTTCATAAAATAGAGACCTTTTCGCAAAAGTGGTACTCTGGAGTACCAAAAGTTTAGGTACTCTAGAGTACCAAATGTTTGGTACTCTGGATTATCCACTAAATATTTAGGTTCTATCCGGGCTTTGTGCATATAATACCCACTCTGCCTTTATGTCACCGAGGTCATGACGCACACGATATGAAGCGCCAAGAAATACACGATTTCTTGACACACCCATTACATTATATGAAGTACCGAATATAAAGACAGGTACTCTGAAGTATTTAGGTACTATGCATAGTACCTAGCAATGTGGTACTCCAGAGAACAAAACATATAGGTACTAAGCGGAGAACATTCCCAGATACCAAGCACTCGAAATTACGTACAAAACCACATGGACTCCATTTCATAGTGATAATGAAATAATCCGAATTATACATAAATTACTTTTATTAGTATATAACCTTGATCGTGATTTTGTACTTAATTCAAAGTTTAATATCTAGATTTCAGGATTCCCTGTTCCCTGCATGTGGAGTAAAATTGTTCTGAATGTCCAAAAATAATTTCTTAATTTGTGTGCAATAATATTAAAGTAAACATTATAAATCATACATCTTGAAACAGGTCTGGATGAAGCACCAATCGATCTAGAATAGCCCGATAAATAAAAAACTAACTTGCGATAAATCGCAAACCTTTGCGAATCGCAAACTACTTTGCAATAAATATATGCGATTTAGTGTAAAGGTTTTCGATTGATTACAAAAGGTTTGCGATTAATCTCAATGGTTTGTGATTTATCGCAGATATATTTTCATGCATTGGCATTAATGGACTTGAACCGTATCAATATAAATATAATCCGACATCTTCAACAGGTCTGGGTAAACCACCAATCGATCTATAATAGCATGGTTGGGCTAAAATAGACCGATCGTTCTTTGACAGCCAGCATGCATGTGGGATAAGGCGAGCAAACCTTCGCGATAAATCACAAAACAACTTTGCGAAAAATTACAAACACCTTTGCGATAACTCGCAAACCTTTACGATAAATATCAAGCATCTTTACGATGACTCTCAGACTGCGTACTGGGTGATTATATTTTGCGATTTATCGCAAACATGTTTGAGATTTGTGGCAAACTTTTTTGGTGCTAAAAATTTCTTAATTTGTGTGTAAACATTATAAATCAGCCATCTTAAACAGTTCTCAGTGAACAACCTATCAATTTATAATTGAACGGTCGGGTTAAAATAGACCGATCAGTCATTCACAGCTAGATGCATGAATGGTGAGAGCAGCAAAACTTTGCGAAAAATCACAAATACCTTTGCGATAACACGCAAACCATTAGGATAAATCTCAAACATATTTACAATAAATCTCAGACTACGTACTGTGTGAATAATTTTTTTGATTTATCGCAAAGATGTTTGAGATTTGTCGCAAAGGTTTTTGGGCGCTAATGGGCATCTGTGAATATTATAAATCAGACATCTTAAACAGGTCTGAGTGAACAACCTATCAATATATGCCCGGTCGGACTAAATAGACCGATCAGTCATTCGCAGTCAGATGCATGAGTGATGAGGGAGCAAACATTTGCGATAAATCGCAAAACTTTGCGAAAAATCACACAACACCTTTGCGAAAAATCACACAACACCTTTGCGTAAAGACAAAAACATTTACGATAAATCTCAAACATCTTTACGATAACTCTCAGAATACGTACTGGGCGATTATATTTTGCGATTTATCGCAAAGATGTCTGAGATTTGTCGCAAAGGCTTTTTGCTGAAAATGGGCTTCTGTGAACATTATAAATCAGACATCTTAAACAGGTCTGAGTGAACAACCTATCAATCTATAATTGCCCGGTCGTGCTAAAATAGACCGTTCGGTCATTCGCAGCCAGGGGAGCAAATCTTTGCGTTAACTCCCAAACCTTTGTAAATAGTGTGCGATAAGCAAAATACTCAAAAATGGGGAGACCATTAACTTTGGTTAATTAAAACTGTTGTTTGCAAAATACCGCTATAGCGCTCATTAGTCCTCGCTACAAGGATATGTTGAATGGGTTGCCAAAATTATTATCACTCTCCCAATAAAATAGCCACGGTGTTCAGTGTTTTGCTTATCGTACACTTCCAATGTGCTGTATCAGTAAATGAACAAATACTAAGATACATGTAACACAAAGAGAGTTTAATGTATTTAATATATGATAAAGTTTGGTAAAGCATAGTTAATAAATTATTCTCCATTCGCATCTATACGTCAACAAGTCAATGTCATTGCCTGATCACCAGAGCCATATATTGTAGAATTTCGCAAATATGGTTTCCATTTATGGATGAGGTTATTTCCAAGCAAAGCGGAAATGGCCGAATCGCTCAGAATGATACTAGTAGCCAGACATGTCTTGATAAGAACATGAAGCATCTGAACATTGGAATGGTCTACATGTTCATGTATGTATACAGCTAAGCTCTAATTGTCCCCCCTTAACGACATTGGCCACCGATATTACCACGTTGTTGATACTATTAACATTGATTAATCCTACCGTGGCCGACATTTGAACCGTTTTAAAGTCAGCATTATCACCACCACATAGTGTATATTTCTGGCATGGCTTGACGCTGCCTTGGTAGTTGCGAATGTCGGTCAGTGACCAATTTTGAATGTTAATTAAACCGTAAACAAATTATTAATTGAAATATTGTTTTGTGTATAGTTAATATGGTGCATGGCCCTGATGAAAAGCTGGACTGGGTGTTTACAAGGTGGCCATGTGACAAATTAGTGCGGAGTACAGTGGTCGCAAAATATTAATAATAGGACTGTGTAATGATTATCTGCGGTTGCCACATATCAACCACTTAACCATGGCTGAACGGCGGTATGGTATAACCGGTGTCATTAACGCCCTACAACCTTGTTAAAGGGGGATGATTAATTAGAGCATAGCCGTAGTACGTTACTAAAAGCTTGCGATTGATTCAGTTATAACGTGTGTCCCAGAATTGGATATGTATCTCCGAGATTATCCACCATTCCATAAATATATCAGAACAATATCACAGCATCACAGGCGTTTCGATCAAAAGAATAGCAGACTCCGTATCTGGGCGACATGTCATGGCGACATGGTTCTCAAATCACGTTTCGATGAAAATTGAAGAATATGGTCCATCGTCCTTTTGCACAGGTACTTGTACGTTGTAGCCATCAAACTTGTTACTGACTCATGAGTCATGACTGACCTGTGACGTCATAACTCCGACTAATTTCTACAGACTTGGATGTCTCGTAATCATAGTCACCAGTGGTTGACTCTTGTGAGTTAATTGGGCAGTGTATAATGTTGTGAAACTTAAGTATCTGTCTTTTGTAATTCACAATACTGTTGTGCATGTAAAATGTAACCCCACTGCACTCAATGACTTTTGAATTTGGTCTGTCTCAGTTCACCGAAAATTGCTGCTTTCTTCAGACTGCAGAGGAGAATATCAATAATGTTAGCGCCCGTTATTTTTTCGGAGGTTATATATCATCTTGTCCCGTCCATGTACAAACATAATCCACACAGTGCTGACAATATTCCAGGTTATTGAGAAGCCAGTTAGGTCCAATTTCACACACACAAAATATGTTGATGAATTTCAGAGAAGTTACTTCCATAATTTTAAATCCACCCAGCGAGCGAACAACGTACCTAAACTGGCATACGCTACAGCATGTAAGCCGAGTCCGATGTCAACATAACATGTCTAAGCCTGATGTTTGTTTGTCTCTTCGTCCATGTATAAATACTGTAAAAACAACTCAATCGCCTCAACTTGAAGTGGCTGGATGCCGCCATTTTATCGAGATCGGCTAGTACCAAATGAATTATCACGTGATGCCATCACGTGGGTAACACTTGGCTTTCGAGATCGGCTAGTACCAAATGAATTATCACGTGATTCCATCACGTGGGTAACTTTTAGGTTCCGAGAGTGGCTAGTACCAACATGATGTGGTATTATATCAATATATAGAACCAAATTATTCTCGATACCTGTTGGTCTGGTACTAACAGATATATTGGCACTACCTTAGTACCTATACGGCTTGTTATTTCTAAGTGTGTAAGGTGGACATCATCACAATTTACCTATAATGATTAATTGGTGAGACGGCATATACCTCACGATATTCAGTTATACATATATTTAATGGAAAAAGTAATGTGTGTCTCTTTCAGATCCCGTGTTCTTGCCCGTGTGTTATTCAACACACGGATATTGTTAGAGTGTCCCAAGCAGGACCTGTGGCAAATCCTTGACAGATCTGGACATAATTAAACTGAGTGGGGTATATTTCGTCTCAAATAAGAACCCCAGTGCATAAAGATCGAATTATTTTCCATATCCGTAATCGTGAATTTGCGAAATGTCTCTATTGTCACTCATTCATTGGAGCTGAATGCGAAACATGATCACTCATAAACTCCAGTGAGAAACTAAATGTTTTCCATAGCGACAATGCTAACATTTATGTGTGGTATTTAAAACAACAGAGATATCATACCTTACTTTACAAAAATCAAAACCACTGATCCTTAAGACAAATTTATGACACAATCGGGCGAATTCTGGTTTTGCGTCGAGATTGTTGTGTTGGTGTCGCCCGTTAGATAGTGGCCACGGTGAAGCGGGTGTATCACCCCTTAATTTGGCCACCGTTTTCAACAGCTGGAAACGTTCACGCCAGAACCAACTTAATTGGAAAGTTCAGACCAGGGTTAAGTCTCCAATCAATAATATTGAGTAAAATATTAGGTTTTCAGACCTAGAACCAAATATTTTCCTACTTTCAACATTTTACACTAAAATCGCCGTCAGTTGAATATCCCCCTTCAACCGGGGGTGTTGTAATAGCTTCATAATTTTCAGTTCTGATCAGATGAGAAATAATGAGGTATCAATTAAAATATTGCAAACTTAAAGGGGAACACATAGATAGGTTTTATATGGATTTGTGAATTTGGTGGGGTGCTGATGGAAATTAAAAGTTAAACACCTCTGTTCCAACACAAATCATGTAGGCATGTCCCTGTATCTCCCGTGTTGCCACTGCCTGTCCGGGACTATTGGCGTTGTACGGTAACGTCTGCAATTGTCAAATCCATGTCAATTGCTGCCTGTCCACTGTTAAACTTATACTGGGTATCAAGTTTAAATCATGCTGTGAACGAGGTGTTTTAAAGTTGGAACTCGGGTTTCGCGTTCAAAACACTCATCACAAACTTGGAGCTGGTGTCTCAGTACCATCTTTGGTCGAAAGTTTAGCAGTTGGAATTGTCATGTATGCCTGACAAATTAGTTAGAAGAACCTATCTAAAATAGGTTGAAAAGTTTTAATTCTGTTATTTTCGGATCAGGATCGAGTTTGTGTACCAAATTCGAACGTTTTCCTCATTTCGATCAAATATTTGGTTTTAAATAGTCATCAGTTGGAACATTTCGAACAGGGGATATCAGGTTCAGAGTTTCCAACAGTTGGAAAGCATAAGGTATTAGTTGAAAAATTTCAATCCATTGGGGAGGGGGCACGGATCGGGCTACACTATATAATTTTGTCAACTTTTGGGAATTTCCAATAAGTTGTTGGGTTTACAGCGGGAAAGTATTTATAAGATGGACAACCGGAGAGTTGTAGATTATCTACCACCACGTCCCTGGTGGTACGACTGTGTTATCCTATACAACTGCACATTTGTCGACGGAGTAGACATTTCTCCCGCTTGGAAAGATTGTAACCAACTATCGCCCTGATTGAAGTTATTGGAAATTATTGTCCAGAAAATTTAATGTTAATAACATTTTGAGAGTTTTTAGCTCAACTTTACGTCAAATTCGTGTTGTTGCAACGGGTTGGCGTCCGTCGTCCGTACGTCCATCAATAATTTCCGTCAGTCCATCATACAGGTCACAACTCTCATCCGACCGTCACCAAACTTCATATGGATCTTCAGGGTGATTTCTAGAAGGGAACCATATATTTTTTATCCGAAATTTGTTGAGAAACATGATATCCAGCAGCCATTTTGGATTTAAGATTTGAATCCACCGGCACACCATGAGTCCGCATTTGTTTTGGAGAATTGGTTTTTAAAATTGACACGCAGGATCACATCCAGATAGCAGCTATCGAATTTGAACAATTTTCAACGAAAAAACCATGGCCGCCGGCAGCGTTCTAACCAGTACTAACCACACCCCTAATCCGATCGTCACCAAACTGTATATGTGTCTTCGGGAGATGGGAGCCATCGATTCCGAATTTCGTTTACTTGAATGTTACTCTTTGCATGACTAATTCCTTCTGTACACGGCTTGTCCTATAGCCATCTTATATTTATTATTTGGACTTCTGCTGACCCCTAGATGGGAACCATCAAATTGTTTTAAAAACATGGCCGCCAGCGGCCATCTTTGATTTTACTCTTGGGTGTCTAAATCCTTAGGCACACCCTACAGCCCTCATCCCTCACCCGATCGTCACAAAATTACATATGGATCTTTTGGGTGGCTACTAGATGGGAACCATCGAATTGCTTCTGAATTTCGTTGAAAAACATGGCCGCCAGCGGCCATCTTGGATTTTATTCTTTGAATGACTAAATATTTGGCACACCCTATGCAGGCCACATCAGCCAGCAGGCATTCTTGGATTTCACAGTGGAATCCATCTGCACACCCTGCAGCCCACATTTAAAGGAGAAATGTTTTTGAAAAATTAAAGCATGTTCAGGGTCACTTCTAGATGGGAGCTATCGAATCTGGCCATCTTTGATTTTACTCTTTGTATCACTAAATACTTTGGCAGCATACCTACAACCAAAACATCATTTTCATCCGATCGATCCCAAATTTCATATTGCTCTTCGTGTTTACCTCTGGTATTAATTAAACATTTCTGCATTCTTATCGTTCCGTTGCCTGTAATGTCATACAGTACCCCCTTCCAAGTTGAGCTAGAGTTTCACTGACACTATCATTTTCTGTTATCGTTCCTTTTTACTATTTATTTTGTTTTGTTTATATTATTATTGTTTATTCGTAATTCTTATCAGTAGTAGTTCATTATGCGAAAGGTACCTATTAGAGAAAAACACGTTAAGGGGGAAACGCACGTTTTGCATCAATCCAGCCAAAAATAACAAGAATTTCTCTGGATTTATTTGGCAAAAAATCATTAATTTCACATAACATCATCTTCATTATATATAGTATCTGAGTAATTATTAAGAGATGATAAAAACAATGGATTTTAATACATTTGACAAGTTGAAAATATTATTATACTTCCATATTTTAATATGGAAGTATATTGTTATTCAATTTTTTATTTTTTTCCTCTATTATTATTATTCTAAGCAATTTTTCAACTCTTATATCTCCGGAAGTACAAGAGATGGGGAGCTGAAATTTCGTATTCATATAGACCTATACTATTTCTAACTAATAAGATTATATAGGATGTTGTCCGCGTTTGGTTTACAGAGTATCTCCCTTTTTGTGAAAACATGGGGTTGCTGTATCTCGAAAAGTATGAGCAGCAGAGACTCCAAATTTGAACCATATGTAGAACTCAGGATGCCCTATTGAATCCATACATTATAATTTATGTCCGCGCTTTTTCTACAGAGTTGTCGCCCATGATTCGCAAAATTCGATTTATTTCATATCATGTAACCGCCTATAACATGCATGGTATCCATATCTGAGAGCTTTTATGCAGTTACTCGTTAGCAACTTGCTACGAAAATAAGTTTTGAACAGGGACGGACTTATATTTTTGGGTTTTGGGTGGGGGCAAAATTTTCGCAATTTTGTTTTCGATGATTTCAACTATTTTTACTGTCGTGTATCTATATGATGTATTAATGATCCTCCTGAACGAATATTGGAAATCGGTTGAGAAATGTCCAAGTTACAGACCATCGAAAATTGTATTCATACATCGATTGAGGAGAAAGTGCTTTTGGACAAAACTCCTCCTAGACGACGCACGCGAACTGGATTTGGTTTATGTGAGCGTGTTATCCATAGAAAGAAGACCAAATGGTGCAATTTTGACGAAGATCCAAAAACATTGGTCCATATTAGGGAGGGGGCAAAAATTGTCATATTTTTTTTGTCTCCGATTTGAACCAAAATTGTTGTGAAGTGTCTATAAGATGTATGGAGTGACATTATGAGTGAATTTTGTGAATCGGTTGAAAAATGTAGAAATTGTGGCCCCTTCATTTTTTTCAAGTTTACAGAAGATGCACTATGAATTCAAATTCCTTCAACCAATCGTCAATTTTTTAGTGTCATTCGATGGGGAATTTATAATACTTTTAAACAATTACCTACTTGCCTTATTATGTCAATGGAAGCCAGATATAATCGAAATGTATGTACTGAACAGCATAAATATAGGTCCATATAGTAGAATATCGCCACAATATCTTACTAGAACCCTACTAAATATTAAAGGGGCATCAAATGCGAACACAATGACGCAAAAATTAGCTCGATATCTCGAAGATTGGCCGATATATGGCGACTGCTCTACCCGCATCACCTAATTCCGAGGCAAGGGTGGGGGTCACACCAGAACGTTCCAACTGAACACAGAAATGTCAATCAACCATACAATCGACATACCAATCAATTCCATGCGAATCCCTTATTATACTTTCATATTTTAATATGGAAGTATATTGTTATTCAATTTTTTATTTTTTCCCTCTATTATTATTATTCTAAGCAATTTTTCAACTCTTATATCTCCGGAAGTACAAGAGACAGGGAGCTGAAATTTCGTATGCATATAGACCTATACTATTTCTAACTAATAAGATTATATAGGATGTTGTCTGCTTTTGGTTTACAGAGTTATCTCCCTTTTTGTGAAAAAAATGGGGTTGCTGTATCTCGAAAAGTATGAGCAACAGAGACTCCAAATTTGGACCATATGTAGAACTCAGGATGCCATATTGAATCCATACATTATAATTTATGTCCGCGCTTTTTCTACAGAGTTGTCGCCCATGATTCGCGAGCAAGGTTAATGCAGGAGTAGGTACTGCGGTATCGCGTAGGTAGGCCCCCAAAGTTTGATAGCTCTGCTAGAATAGCAAACTGTCAAACAGCGAGTGAGCTTCCGATCGGTTCAGACTTTTTGTCAATTCCAACGAAAATCAAAGGGGGGGGGGGGAATTGTCTAAAAATCAAACATCGAGATAAAAAAAAATTGAATAGTGGATATGATAGATAGTACCCAAACGCAACTTATCGATGTCTGTTTAATTTGTGCTGAGGTACAAGGTTTACTCGTGGCGAGGCTTTATAATGTTAACAAGTATATTTAAGTGCTGTATCACTAAGCTATTTTTCTCGCCAAATCCGACCGGGTTAATGTAGGAGCGATGTAATGCAGGAGCCGGTACGTTGATATATTTTTGGTAACATCCCAAAGTTTGACCGCTCTACTTACAAAGCAAACCGACCAACGGAAAGCTCGTGTTCAGGTGGGTACATATTGGCAAATTCCAACAAAAACCAAAAGTTCAAAAATTCTTGAAAAAAATAAAATATGGAGATAACATTTTGCTGACGAGTGGATGTGATAGGGGATATCAACGCCCAACACTGGTGCGATTGCTTAAGTTTCAGAACAAAGGATCCACTGGTATAAAAGCAACCCGTCTAACGGGGACGCGCATCGGTTGGTCGAGGCTTTTGGCAACTTCAAGTAAATCTTGCAAAGAAATAAATGAAGAAATCGAGATAAAGCAAATTGGATGTGGTCGGTACTATCCACGTGCAAATTCGATGATTTTGTTTTACTTTTCAAATGAATGCGCAATGATTAAGTACCGATATATATTACATGTATTCACTTATCATGTAGAAAAATACTCCCAGATGACTGTATACACATAGGACAATTAATGTGAAGGGTTAACAATATGATTATCTCTTTAAATAACAAGTTTGAAATAGTTTTGTGGGTACAAAATAATAAATATGAATTGAAGACCCATGTCCAGTAAGACTTCTATCAGCTAATGTTGAATTTTTTCGAATATTTTATTATGAAATGAGATGTTTAATTGGGACAAGTTATTGATTTAATTTTAGAACATACCTGGTCACTGGTAACAGTAACCACTATTGTTCGTTAGCTAAACAACCACACATTATTAGACCAGAAGATATTCGAAATGAAATCAATATTAATCAATAGAATCATTTCCGGACAGAATTCTTGACTCATATTTAATATTTTATACCCTGATAACTATATAATACATTAAGTATAGGGTTATAGATATGTGTAGATCAGGGTTAGGCTTATTGTTAACGTTATGTTCAGGATATGGTTTATAAATTGGGTTAGAATTGTGGATATTGTTAATGTTAAAATTGTGACGGTGTCAGTTATGCAAAGGATTTGGTTGTTTGTACGCTTGTATGTATGACTAGGCCCATCGAAAGAGTTATGGTAATGGTCCAAGGTACGGCAATGGATATGGTTTGCAGGAGGGCAATGTATTTGGTAAGGGTATTTTATTGGGTTAGAGTTAAGTGCTGTGGATAGGGCTGTGGAAATGGTTATGATTATGGATTGGCTACCAATATTAGGCCAGAATTTTAAGCCTCTAGTTTTCATTGTTATCCCTTTCGACACCAAGAACAGCTAGAATAATACAAAATATCACACAGCACTCCATTCATCAAAAACTATATTGTCTTGGTTCTATGCGAGGAGGCTTCATTTGTATCATAATGTTGAGTTAGATTTTTAATTGCGTAATATAGCATCATATCGCCATATATTATAATGAAGAATAAAGTAGTCACAAATATTCCAGCCCAATGAAAACAAATGTTGATATGCAGTGTGGCCACTCAAACAGGGACAAATCAAATGGAATTAGGCACAGTGTTAAGAGATATGGTGGTCAGCTATAACTTGGTTATGAACCCATGACCCACAACTCTTTCAGTCCAATATTTCATTGATCAACAGGCATGACATCAACATTCTCAAATATAGAAAATTATGTATGGGTAGTTGCCTTTCTAATTAAAAATAATCATTAATTTCACAAATCAAGAACAATTAAGTCTCCTCTCATTATCTTCGGATATGATATCATGGATATATGAACTGCATTTTTTTTCAAATCTATTTTACAAAAGTTCTTGGTAACGGAAAACAGTGAAATTTTAAATATTTATCCAATTGCGTAGATTGTTCTAAATTATTGTGTCACACTAATCGCTTTTACCAAATTTCACAAAGCAATTCCTGACAGATGTTGAGAAAAAACATTTTGAAATCCCATGAAATGTTGGCAAAACGTGCGTCTGACCCTTAAACGCCACGTGTATACGTGTGACTTGACAATACATTGGATAATTTTATACCTGTAAATACAAATAGTATTTATTAATTTGTGCTAACAAATCAGAGTGGTTTCATAGTACAGCGAAAATTGAGCCTTATTATTTGTACACTAAATTACGAATATATAAACATTTAATTAATAGTTTAATAGTTAAGTTTTATCGTCTCATGACCATACAATTCCGTCCAACTATATGCGTGGTGATGGTGGGGTGTTGGATGGCTTGTTGTGTGTCCCACGCCAACTTTAGTCAAAATATTGCAACACTTGGAAGTTTCATACCGATGGGCTGATACAAAAAGTTTACACCACGTACAGGTTCATATTGTTCTTATTGTTTAATTTCTCAACCAACAATTAGTGAGAAATTTGTTTGGAGACCACTTAGTTTGAACCACTAGCTTATTTTCGACTTTTGGTAAAAAAAACCAATTGGTCTAAATTACCATCAAATGCATGGAAATTCTCCAAAACCATTGGCGGTATCAGGTTATAATTTTCTGACAGATGGAAAGCTTGAGATACCAGCTGGAAACTTCCAATCCTAGGTGTGTGGTGCACATTGAATTTGTAAAACTGGGAGTTTTGTCTTATTCAAGTGGTGCATTAACTCTGCAGTTGGGAAAGTAAAGGTGGACAGCCCATAGACACTCTCTAGTCACGTCCCTGTGTCCGAATGATTACTTTTTCAGTTGATGGGAGGGTGTTCACATCCAAATTTCAAGTGAGCACGATTTGATATGAGTGTAAGCGATAGTTACACCTTATAATGGGCGAGGGAAGAAACCCCTAAAACGTGGGGGAGAACTCACAACTTTACTCCCATTCACCCTGTCACCAGTGTTGTCTGAATACCTATTTCAAATTAGACGGACAGACATAAGTTAACATGACTGACACACAATTAATAAGGAATTGTAACAATGCGTTCTATCATTTTGTGATTTGTTAAATCGCCGACTATGAAACGATGAGCTAACAATATCTCACAAACTTCAAAAAGATCAACGATTGTTTATTGCAGAATTCTTATATGTGAAAGGTCGCCTGTGAACGATATACAATAATTGTATCACGGCATTGCCCGCTCACAAAGTCTACCGTCTGAAATCATTTCTGTCTGCACATTTTAGTTTTTTTGCCAGCCAATTGCAGAAATAGTTTTAAAGGAAAAATCTCGAAAAGATTAATCAGTAATGAGTGTTTATGACTGCCAGCTTATTGAAAACATGGTTGAATAATATTTATGTTGGTTTATGTTGTTTTGGTCCTTTGTGCGATAAAAAAAATAGTCTTGCAAATGGCTATCAAATAATTAACTTTTTTCATAATTCGAACATATTTCTCATATTGTGAGGGTAAACACGTGTTTTTATAATACTATAGCATGCATTGATTTTAAAGGATAATGATTTTTCCTTTCAAACGATTATTTGAAATTGAGATGTTTTAATTCCCTAACTATCTCTATACTAAATGGATTCTCCCAGTCTGTCTCCCAGGGGTGTACGGGTAATATAAGCTTACGACAGACAAATAACAGTACAGACGGAGTCATATTTATTGAGGGAAACGTTAAGATTTATAACTACTCGTCAGTGAAATAATGCTATAGAAAGGGTTAAAGATGCCCAATCCGATTTAGAACCACTAAAGTAATATATTATATGTGCATCGATATAATGACATGGTACCAGGGGGTCAATACTATGAACAATTTTATACCTGTAAATACAAATAGTATTTATTAATATGTAATTACAAATTTGTGTTAACTATCAGAGTGGTTTCATGGTACAGGGGAAATTTAGCCGTATTATTGTAATACCTTTGACTGGGCGAGGGGTGAAAACCCTAAAACGTAGAAAAAACTAACTCACCACTCTCCCCCCATTCACCCGTTATCAGTGTTATCTGAATACCAGTTCAAATTAGACGGACATGTATATAGAGCTAAAATAACTGACAACAATTTATATGGGAAAGTTACAAAGCGTGCTATTGTTTTGCGATTAGTGATATCGCCGGTACTATGAAACGATGAGCTAACAAAATCTCGCAAATTCCACAAAGATCTACTGTTGTTTATTGTATATTGCTTACGGGCAAACCGTTACCTGTGAGCGATTCACATTATATTGAATCACGGCAAGCCCAATTAAGTTACAAAAGAATTAACTAATCATAACTTGAGAGGTGATCGCTTATCAGATTGCTAAGTTGATGACCACTTGTCTGCGCAAAGTTAACTAATAAACTGTTCGTTTGTAGAGTGTGTATGTAAGTACAAGTCAGTGTAATATCGAGTACTACAACCAATTTGGTATCATTGTTTTCACAAATTACAACCATTCAGTTTGTGAAAACAAAATATTATTTTGATGGTATAACATTATATATATTGTACCCATCCTATGATTTCAAACTGATCCGCTACTCTTATCATAACACATCGAGGCAGGAACGTGGCTCCATTTTATCAGGGGGTGTCCATCACAGTATCGAAGCAGGGACGTGCTAATGATCTCGGTTATAGGGGGTGGTCATTTTATAATTTCAAACTGCTCCGATATCTTATACTATATCGAGATAGGGACGTGGCTATATGGGCTCCGTTTGGTGATGGGGTGACCATCCTATAATTTCAATATGCACCCTTTGATTAAAAAAATGCCTATAAATTCCACATAGCGATGGAATCGTATATCAAGAGGCGAGTATTTAAATTTTTCTACGCTGATAACAAAAGTTAGTCAATATGACTAACATATGTTAGTCAAACGTTTTCCCCCCGCGTGACTGAGGCATAACATTAGTCAAAATTACTAGGGTGATGTTAGTCATAACGACTAAGAAATGGGGATTCAAAACGACTAATTAGTCAAAATGGCCAGGATTTACTCATAACTTTTCTTAGTCACTGGGAAGGCGAAAATCTAAGTTGCGGAATTATGTGCAAAGTTACTCAAAATGTTTGTGACTAACACTAATTTAGTCATATTTAGTTAAAATGTCCAACCCAGGGGGGGGACAACTTAATGTTACAGCTGGAAAATTAGAAGCCAACCGGGGCAAACAATTACATTTCACAGCAATAGAAGTTTCTGATTGAGGGGTGGGGATACAGTTGGATATCGACGTTGGCGCACCGAAGAAAGCATATTGCCACGTCACTGCATTTATGCTGTAGTCATATGTGCAAACTGTGCTTGTATCTTCGTATTCGTGTCCTTTACCGTGACCAAATGCATTCGCGTCGACGATCGAAACTCAAAGGATAATCCACCCATGAACATGAGTAGCATTTACCTCGCAATGCATTCTTGAGCGAAAAACAATACTCACATTAGGAACACGCGTAATTTTTATTGACTTGTCATTTATAAACTATAGTTGATCAAGACAACAACAACGCCCTCTAACCAAAAGGTAGTATTTCTGGAAGAAGTTAACACAAGAAAAGACATACTAGTTCATACTAGTTCATTAACGTTGTAACTTTCAATAAATCGGGTAATTTTAGTAGTTACAAGGAACACATACTGCTACCTCACATCCAAGCTGACACCCCCTAAGGTTTGATAATTTCTAAATATAGGCCATTTCAATCCAAACTTTTGACCAAAGGAGGTAAATATGCAAATGTTGGCCTAAAACAAACACATACCCTCTAATAAATTGTTGGAAAAACTATATAAGAGAACAAGTTCAACATATTGTTGTTGTTAAATTTCCAATTCATGTTGTTTCAGGTATCAAATTTCCTACTGTTGAACGTGTTGATAAAATGTTTTGGGTGGGGGGCGAGAAACATAACCCAACCCCCTTGTCGCGACGTCCTGTGGGTTGTACTTTAGATTTCCAGCTGACAAAAACATTTTCACAAGGGGGTGAATCGACCCCTTGTCGCACGTCCCTGCGTATCATAGATGGGTATATTATCCGGGTATATAAGGGTGCGAAAACTTAAAATGTATGTTGGACCCACAATACGAAGACCTTCTAATCACGTTATTAGGTTATTACTTTCAATTAACTTTCATAGTACTCGAACATTCTTTGTGATTGGGAGATATTTGTAAATACAAAGAACACGTACTATTTGTGATATATGTTTGTAATCGTAGGTTCATAGTATTAGCGGAATGATAAATTGTTATTTCTTACAAATAATAATTGTTGATTCTTACAAAGAAAGCGCTTCATAGTATTGACCCTGGTGTTAGTGCACTGTCTCAAAACTTTCATTTGCTTCTAAAAATAGGCACCTTGTGTGTTGTATGGTCCCAGACATGTTCAAAGAGCAATGCTCGGCATGTTTCGGGGAGGTATATATAACATGCTACTGTGCCATATATGCTATATATATAGCCTACACACAATAGAGACCCTAAATGTGCATATAGTGTCCTACGTGCGACGTCGGAATACAGCGGCCATTTGAGCTTCCTTTTGGGGGGGGGTTGCGTCGCTCGCCTTCATGCATCGGGGTTCGAATCCCACCCAATCCCCAAAACAATTTGCACTGTCTCAAAACTTACATTTGCCTTTGGTTTTGCGTTGAAACCCAGTACCACCGACGATTAAATGAAAACGCTCTTTATTATCTACTACTTTTGCTGGGAAGCGAAAGTATGAATGCTCTCTATCACAGACGACCACTGTAAGTTTGGCTAGCTTTACAAAGCGTGTTAAAACTCCCTACCGTGTTGAAAGTCGATATGACCTTAAGAACTGCCAGTCGGATCTTTCAAGTTTTATGTTGACCCTTTAAAGGGATACTGTACTCAAATGTTGTTGTTGGTTTCTTTTGTCTCTGAGTCGTAGAATAAGGTAACCAGATTTCCATTATTTGAAAGTCTGTCGAGTACGAAGTAGTGTTACGGATGGCAGATTAGCCGGAATGTGAAAATACCAATTGTCGTTGTCGGGTAATTTTTGGACAGTTTTTAAGCAAATGTATCAAATAAATGTTATATTATATGCATACTAGTCCCAGATACTCATTAAGTCATTGTATAGTCACTGGTCAGTGTGTGGCTTGAGTTTACGCCCCGTATCAACATTATGTTTTGCACGATCATGTGTTCCACGCGTTGCCCCATCCACGCTCCCTGAATTATTTTGATTACGTCTTGTACACGAAAATTCGTAATTTAATTTATGGCTCGAGCCATCAATTAAATATATATCAAATTATTAACTTTGATTTTAAGATAACATATTAACCTGAACGTTTACATAATACATCTTCGACTCAAATTACTTAGTTTTCTATATGTTATCGATATTAGATCGTTGTTATCATCGGGAATGTATTGAAAATGGCGTAAGTACCCCTTTAAAGTTTTATATCGTTATATATGAGCACAACAAGCGAAGGGTCAAATTTTTACATTCGGCGTGATACATGTACATGTACAACGAAGCCCGAACTAACATGATTTCTCAAATTAATAACCTGAACATATCTATTACTTCCGTGAAGGACATTATTAATGACATGGCTTATTACAACAACGAATTAAACACACGCTTGTTTGATATAGTCCAGGCTTACATTTCAAATTCCTTCCGCTTCCCATGAATGAATATACAAATCGTGCTTTTCCCAATAGCAGCAACAGGGACCACAGCGACGTATGCAACATTATTATTATTACTGACTATATTCTGAGTAATATTTTCAACATATATTCAATAAAATATTATCCATTTCAGAAACGTTTTGTGTAATATTCAGTGAACAGGGAGAGGAACTATTCTAAGTTGTATAACTTGTGTTCCAATCCCCTGTGCACCCTCATTCAATATGCCTATATATCTGCTAATGTCATACTATGGTGTGATAATGTCCATTAGAACAAAATTAAACACTTAAAGATGCGCAGTCCCATTTGACACCAAATTAGTAAAAATCTCCCAAGCTTATCGGGCAAAAGGAAATTGTAAAATACTTGCAATTCAAACATTAAAGATCCCCGATCCGATTTGACAGAAATCGCCACCATTTTATGGCTCATGCATCGCAAAAATCCACAACATCATCGAGGGGGAGGGTGTTACGCTGAAAACGAGTGCAAAAGATCACAATTGAGAACGCTCTGTATTAGCTACGGCTTTTGGAAAACGAACATGATGCTATTTATCAGAGATGATCATTAGATTGTTTTGCTCGCACGGCAAAATTAAAAAAAAAATCCTCTCTTTTTAAAGTCGATATCTGACCCTTAAAACATCTAAGGCATCAAAGATTATATTTTGCAGTTTTACTGGATATATAAGTTTATGTTTCATATATGTATTCCTTAACTATCCACGGTTCGATAAGCGAGATAACTGAGTCGCGGCTATATCTGATCCATCCAGCCCCGTTCCCGCGTTTAATGATATACATGTTAAAGTTCCGGAGGCGCATTCCATATATGGGTGGATGAATCCAATATGGCCGCGGCTCAGTTATCTCGCTTATTGACATCATACAACTACCATTAGTATGTGTTTATACCAGACAATAACTAGTTCGTGTCGGTCTACTGACCTTTGCTATACTAAATTTATGCTGCCATTCAGTTATAAAGTATTCATTGGAATTGAATATTATTTTGTCATTTGGGCGGATGTTTAGAAAATATGAGCTGACGAAAAACAGACGAACAGATAATATAAGTGCAGAAACATTGATAATAAATAGTGGGAAATGTTCAGATAATAAGTTCAACAAACGACACAATATATATGGTCATTTGTTTAACTTATTATCTGAACATCTCATGTGGGAACTACTCGTCACTGAGTATTTAGTAAAGACGAAAGGAAAGTTTGAAAACATTTTATATTTTTTGTCAGGCGAGCAAACGCGCAAATAATCGTCTCCGAGAAAGAGTAACCAATTTTTTGTTAAAGCAGTAAATAATAAAGAGCGTTCTTGATTATCATAATTTAGACGCGTTTTCAAAGTAAAACTGCGATGTCTGTGTCACACGAATGGCGGGGATGTAATCTTTTTTTACACCTTTTAAAACAAAAATTTATATTGTCTTGAATGTAAGCTGAGAATTACCTAATAGAAACATTTGACTAATTTAATTCCACATCGGACCATGTATATTGAATATTCATACAAACAAACATTGTATTTATCAAGAAAGAGAAAGTATTTTGAGTATATATGCCCTGCAGAAAGTGACTAAAATCATGAATTTTATATCCGTGATAATTCGTAGCACAGCGACACAACGATTCAGCAGATTAACCACACACAGTCTCACACACGGACGCACTTCACATCAAAACAAATAATCCCGATTAACTGTCTGTAGTTTCTTCCAGAGCGCAACTTTGAATATGATATCTAGTACATGTGGATTATTATATTTGGCCCAATATACAAAATAATATCAATTTCTTTTGCAGCCGCCTAATACAAAGTTTCGATCATATGCCATGCCACACGTAATTTAAATCAACGTTAGAATATCGTCAACATTTCCACAGATAACAGCTATAGAAAGCAATCATCCAATACACATTTACAAATGTCAAAACCTATATCACCATGTGAATACGCAGGGGCGTGGCGATATGGGGAGTGTTTGTGGGTGGCTCACCCCCCCCCCCAAATTTGGTCAAAATGTTCAACAGTTGGAAATTTCATACCTGACACAACATTAGTTGAAAATGTTCTTGTAGTTTGATTTTCAAACAATTTATTGGGGGGCGAATTATTGTTTTTGGACCAATATTTGTATATTTTCCTACTTTTGGTCAAAATTTGGACTGAAATGGCCATCAGCTGGAAATTTTCCAACCATAGTGGGGGGGGTGTCAGGTTGGTAGTTTCCAACACTTGTCCTGATCCCTCCCCCATGGCCAGTTAAAAACTGCTAGTTAATTCAAGAAAACAATATTATCCTATATTTAGTCAACATTGTCATTGGAATTTTCATCAATTGGAAATTTTCCAACCTAAGTGGTGGTGTCAGGTTTGAAATTTCCAAATCTATGAAGAATTGAGGCTATAGTCTAGATGCTAGGATTTGCGATTTTCTTGTTCATATTTCAAAATGTTCGCACACCGGGCCGAACCATGGTCGGCCTGGTATATCATGGTCCCTACCCCGTGGCCAATAAAAACGATAATTAGTTTAAGAAAACAATATTTTACTACATTTGGTCAACAGTGTGGACTGAAATAGTCATCAGTTCGAGAATTTCCAGAGTTTGATGTTTGAAATTTCCAACACTAGGGAAGCTTGAGGCCAGTCTAGATGCTAGCATTTTGCAATTGCCTTGTTTATTTTTCAAATTATTCTCACACCAGGCCGAACAATTATAACCATGGTCGGCCCCGGTGTGTCCTGGTCTCTTGTCCGTAGCCCGGTGTGTCCTGGTCTCTTGTCCGTAGCTTGTCTGGAATGAGACTACTAGATGTTAGGATTTATGCAGTTTTCAGAATATAGAACCATGGTTTATGAATATATAGGTTATTAGGCCTGAGCACCACAGGTGAAAGCGGAGGGGGGGGGGTGCAAATGGAATTATGCAAACTTGTATTTAGTCTGATTCAAGGGGGGTGCAGTTGGAATTCTCCAAGGTGGACACCCCCAGTGGAGACCCTCTAGGCACTCTACATTGTTATCATGCGTTTTCCCCTAAGTTCCAGAAAATAGAGTGATATTAATACAGCGTATACAGCTTTAAAATGGCATGAATCTCGGGTACCAAAATAGGCCTCCATGTAATATGTTATAAGGTAAGCACGAATACGTGCCTCTCCAGCATGGCATCTATAAGCATGTTGACAATCAGATAAAACATTGTATGTCTATATATAGCGTCGTTGTCTCATAGTCACCAGGTCTTTATGTACGCAATACCTTGTCATTTGCACACGCTTGAGTAGGATGAAGTTTTGTACAGATTTATAGTTCAGTATTCACCAGACCGTAAGTATAATATACTGCATGCATATGAACTGTAATCTTGTCAAAATTCTTTGGGTGGAGTTTCAACTTGATGCATTATATTTCATCATTATTCTCAAATGCCATACCAAGGGTTCCGCATCTATAAGATGAGATTTTTGGTTGTGCCATAAAGACTGAATAGTTTGTCGGAAATTTGTTTTAAAGGTACTCAATCCTATCAGAGGGTCCTATATTACTGTTTTTGGCTTTGGGGGTAAACCATAATTGATTCGATTCGAGGAACCTACCAATCAACGCTCAGGGTGATCAGATATCGATATTTGAAGTTTTGTTATTTCTATTCTTTCTGTCCCAGAACACTCCGTCAAAAGGATGTTCTCGGTCAAAATTGCGCAATTGATTTTAGAATTATCCACCCTTTTCTGTTTGTATAGTATTTCTGGTGTACACATCTCGAGCAAATTACGAAGTTAGGGGAAATTATTAGTACTCATCTCGAGAAAATAACAAATTTCAAAAATCAATATCTAATAACTCTGAGCTTTGTTTGATGGGTTCCTCGACTCGAATCAAATATATTTTACCCCCAAAGCCAAAGAAATAGTAATATCGGACCCTCTGATCGGATTGAGTACCTTTAAAATTGGTTATCGTATTAACGATCTCATGGGCTCTATAGTACTAGTAAAAATAGTTTGTTGGGTTGAGTTATCGTATTAACGATCTCATGGGCTATAGAGTACTAGTAAAAATAGTTTGTTGAGTTGAGTTATCGTCCTAAGGATCACATGAGCTACAGAGTACTAGTAAAAATAGTTTGTTGAGTTGAGTTATCGTGTTAAATCTTAAAACTGTTATAAAAATGACTAGAGTCGCCTAAGGATGTCCATAGAGAAACAAACTTTAACAGAGAATTTTTACTTCACCCCTATTGCTCACAGACTATGTCGGACCAACCTATTTTTCGTACTCGATTCAGATGTTTAATTCTTGTAGAAGAACCACATACCAAATATGAATGGAATTGGCCGATGCTCTTTCAATACGCATTATCAATTCACATACAATACTCGTTCACCTGCGCGTGTAGAATAATAATTAGAAACTTATACCATTCAAGTATTTCACACCGCCCCCAGTTCCTATTCCTACTCTGTGTTTTCTCCTGTCCATGGGGTTACTGTTATTCCTTGAGGAGTTGATCATTTGGTGGAGACTGGAGTTTGATATGGTTTCATATGCACTATATATTAGGCCTGTTTTTGACTATTATTTCTATAGCCATCCAGCCGTTTTTACTCATAGTGGGTTTATGGACAGGAGCTAGCGAATACTCTGCATCATCAGTGTTAATTGTATCAAGCAATCCTCAAAATTAAATTGGACACATAAATTATGCCTATCTCACTACTCGTCTGACGTATTATTTACTATAGATTCTAAATTTTATTGCATTTGATATATTCAAACCATGCTGCTCGCCCCTTGTGCAAACATAGTCGCGCGTATCAAAACTGCATTCAAGTATCTGGGCACACACAATTATGTATGTAGCTGTATATCTTCTAGTCAGTTTTATGAATATTTCGTGCTTTTGCCGAATTGTTGTGCACAGTATTGCAGCCCTAAGGCTCTGTGCGTCTAGCATGAACCTTTCAAACTGCTCCGGGCATCGTAGCTAATTATGTATTATATAATAATTATATATAATGATTATATTTATAACTAGAAGGGTTACCCGGCGTTGCCCAGGTTAAAGTGATGTGAAACCCTTTGTGGATATTTGATGGGAATAATAAATACTCTTGCTCTCAAAGAGGTACACATATTCTCATAAATTGTACATCAAAATGCCATCACAAAACATGATTCTTACACATGGAATATAAGTAGTGGCTCACCTAGTCAGGTCGGAGCGATTATCATTTTGTTTTAAACATATATCGCGTTTAATCCTTCCCACCAATAAAGAAGTATTTTTTTATTTACAACTGCGTATACTTCAGACGTTATATCATGAAACATGAACATCATAAACGCATTAGTTCGAAAAAATAAAAGACGACAATTATTGTGTTTTACATAAAGATGTATCAATCAATCAATCAATCTTCATGAAGATACAGATGGTTTAAAGATATGTCCATATGCTCCTCTGTTCTGGTGCTATATACTGGCAAATCATTTTCAGTTTAAAAGAATTGTTGCTATGCAATTCATAGCAGCTACATGTGCCCGACACAGCGATATTTTGAGTTGTTCATGTTAGGCGATGAGTCTGTTCTAAAAAATGAAAGAAATCCTCTGTATCTGGCAGATATACCCTTGCCATATGTCCATATTGGAGGATCCTGAAAAGTCATGTGCTACGGACTGCGTTTTTCTTTATCTCAGAAGTAACCATGTTTGACTGCACACTGTGACCACTATTTTTGAACAGGCCTGCTCTACATTTCCATAAATTTATCTCTTGGCAATTGTAACTTTTTTGTGGAAACTATATTGAATGGGACAGACTCAATCTTGTTATAATATATATATATATATATTTGGAAAGTGTGGAGGGCGCTGGCACAGGTCGGTTATCCGATTTCTTATGTAATTATTTCTATGGAACTAGCTAAATTTTGTTAGCTTGTGTCGGAAATTGACATAAAATATTGTGTTGAGCACAAACAAAGGATAATGATGTTGAAATTGCTAAAAAGCTAATTGAACTGCGTGTTAATCAAGGTCTGAGTCTAGATCGAACGAGCATATCTCTCAAACTGGGATTTTTCTTGTAGGCAATAATAACCCGTTTGTCGAGAGACTCGGTCAATTTAGTGTTTAATAATGCAAAGTTTTTTCTGAAAATGTTTGCGATTTCAACATTTCTACGATTGTAGATCAGAGGAAAGCACAAGAAATTTCGAGAAACACCTTTGTAGTCAATGTTAAGTCCGAACGGAAGATATGTTTTAAGTACGCCCATCCAATGATTTTCGCGTTCTAGGCGTATTGAATCGGTTTGGTCTTCGTCGGCTAGAATTGGTGTCTGTTCTATTGGCTGAAAGCTGAAATGGGATTTAATGTCATGATTAGATGAGTTGAAATGATCGGAAATTTGCATGTCGATTTTTTTGCGAACACTGGAAAGATGATTAGACATTCTAACTTTGAGAGAGGTTTTTGTTTGTCCAACATATTGTATACGGCATCTTTTGCATGTGATTAAGTAAATTACATTTTTAGAATCACAATTAAGTTCGCTATGCATTTGATACGATATGCGTGTTTGTTCGCTGGTGAAAGTGTTACTAGTATTGATATATCCTATTGTATTGATGTAACATCGTTTTTTGTGACAAAATGAGGCTGAACCATTACCCAACACCGGTCGATTGTGCCGTATCCTTGTTGGCTCAGTCGATGTTGGGTCATGGCGTAACGATTCCAATTCTCTGAGAGTTTCGGACTTTACTTGGCGCAGTAATCTACTAGAGTAGCCGCGCGGTCGTAAAGCCTGGAACAGCACTGAACAAGCTTGATTTAGGTCGCTTCTGTTCGTGCAGTTCCGGTGGTATCGAATGATTTGAGATTTAATCAATCCATTGAACAGTTTTGGCGGATGGAAAGATTTACGATGAAGAAGCTGGTGAGAGTCCGTTGGTTTCGTAAAAAGTTTTGTATCTAAAATGTTGCATGATGTAAATTGTGGGCCCTTAAATATTGTTAAATCAAGGAAATCAATGCTGGTTTGCGATATTGATTCTTTGAGTTTGATTGATTCGTCATGACTGTTCAAGATGTCCAAGAACACCCTAAACTCATCCAGACCATGAGTCCAAATGATAAATATGTCGTCCAAGAATCTGTAATAGGCTAATGGTTGTTTATCAGATTTGGCTAAGGCGCCTTTCTCCCACTCTGCAACAAAAATTGAGGCAAAATTAGGACTAAACTTCTTGCCCATACTGCAGCCGGAGACCTGTAAATAATATCGTCCATTAAATTCAAAGTCATTCCCTTTAAGAGAAAGTTCTAATAATTGAAGTAGTTCATCTCCAGGTCTATGAGGATCATGGTGGAAATCAAATGCATTCTTAATTGACTTTAATCCGGCATCGATTCCAATATTTGTATACATAGATTCCACGTCGAGACTAATTAGGTAAGCAGAAGATGGAACTTCAATTTTCGACAATTTAATGAGGAAGTCCTCCGTGTCTTTTAGATAGCTCGGATGGCGGGTAGCAATTGGTTTCAAATAGAAATCAATAAACTCCGAAATGTGGTACGACTCCGAAGCCACGTCGCTGATGATGGGGCGACCGGGTGGTGTGTATGGATTAGTCCAACAGCTCAAAGGTTTGTGTATTTTAGGTAGCAAATAAAATGTCCTATTATTGGATTCAGGTTTTGCAATTAGATACTGAACATGTTTTTTCTTTAAAACGTCCTGGTCCAGCAAGCTTTTGAGAATGAGATTGAATTTTAAAACATTGGATTTCCAAATTGGCTCATCCAATGGTTTGTAATATTTAGTGTTGCTTAATTGGCGCGTCGCTTCTAGAATGTAATTTTCTTTAGGCATGATGACGAGCGAGCTGCCTTTGTCACAAGGTTTGATTACAATGTTTTTATTGCTGCGAAGAGTTTTAGTGCAGTTCTTTCAACTTTAGTGAGGTTATCCTCGTTGTGAAATTTTGGTAAATTTGTGATGTCGGTTTTGACTAAGCCAGCGACCTCGGGAATGGAGTGGTCAATCTGGCGATCAGAGGGGGTCCATATCGAAGGTTCTTTAAATTGATCTTTTAAACCTGTCGAATTGCGAAAGAAATCAGCCATAGCTGTTACTTCCCTAAATTGCATGCTTGCTGGACCGCCGTTCATTTCCATGGCATACATAGAGTCTGGTAAAACCAATGTTCCATCCTCCGTCTCAACAACATGTGGTGTTTCTTTGAGATCGGGTGGGGTAGGAACAAAGGTTAGACCATACCTAAGTATTGATTTCTCACGAGCGCTCAGGGAAAGGTCGGGTACAAGATTGACTATCTCGGTGCCGAGACCGACTCTTTCCGCATGGCTGATGCCCTTCTGAGGAATTAGTTTAAATGACCTTTAAAGATGTTGGTCCAGCCTTGGTAGATTTTCGCCGCCGTCTGTGATGTCCAGTGGATGTTGTCATTCTCCACGTGAAAGTCGCGGGGGGGTATTGCCTGTATGACCTTGAGGTTCTGTGTCTGACGAGCTTGGCTGTTAATGGCACGCAGAACATCCTGGTCCCTAGAATCTAAACTGAATGAGATATTTATTTCCTGAAAATGAAGTGTCGCATTAGGAAAAACTTTTCGGAAATTACTAACCATGTTAGTTACCCTGCTTTTAGCTGTGGTGCCTGCTGTTTTGCCTTTGTCGTTGTCTGTCTTCCAGTCCTCTCGGTTGTTGATGCCAATGTTGATGATGACGTGTCGAGGTGTCTTTTCTGGCTTCGATTTCAGTTTGTGGGCCATGTTGCAGAAATGACCTAAATTGTCACCTGGGTAAGAAGCAATACAAACATTTTTGGGAGGATCGACATCGATCCGGGACACATTAGAAGAGCCTAAAATAACAACAGGGTTTTTTATCTGTTTAGGGAAGGACCAATCCTTCTTAGGGCCAGGTTGACGAAATTTATAAAATTTGGATACCTTAGGTGATGTTGATAATACCTCGGCATACGATGGTGATGATGTTGAAATCGCTGGCGATGTCATCGAAGCAATGGAACCAACAGGCGAAGGAGGGCTGGAAGAGATGTGCTTTGGTGGTGTTGTTTTCTTGGCTGGTGAATTTTGAAGTGATGTATTTGGTGGAGTGGATATGCGTGACGTCCGTGGTTTTGGTGCAGGTCTCTGTGGCTGTGGTGTGGCTTTGACGCGTTTTGGTGTGGATCTCACAGACGACGACGTTGTCTGATCCCTGGCTGGACTATCCTGAAATTGAAGCTGGCGAGCGATTAGTGGGGGAGGGGAGGGTGACCGACCACGTTTGTTTGTATGAGTTTGGACGCCAACTCGTGTACCTATCGAGGACTGAAGATTACCACAGATGCTCAAGAACTTTGATTTTGTCTCATTATTTAATTTGGTGCCAAAATTCTTCAGTCCCCATTTTAATGCCGTGTCACGTGCTCGGTCGAAGTCAAGGGTTTTAGAAGAAAGAGCCGAAAGAACCTTGACTTCAATTTCTGATTCCGTTTTCCGATAATAATTGACCAAAGTTTTCATGGAGTTTAAACCCCACTGAAAAGCGTCCGCTTTAAGCGAATTGAAGACATCCTCACAGGGGAGCACTGGTCGGAATGTCTTCTTTCGCCCTGACTCAACGATGGCCGAAAAGCCTTTCGGAAGGACCTTCTTCTCCAAACGGTCCTGTAAAAAATTAATATGGTGCCAAAGTTGTAGAATTTTTTATAGCAACTTTACTAGATTTGAATGGTCTAAATAAGCCTGGTCTTTTTGCCGCTCTGGGCGGTTAGTTTTTCCACGTTTAGGTTGTTTTGGTTGAGTCATTTTGATCCAGGACTTGAATTTTGGCTGTGAATAAAGGTAATGATTAGTAACATATAATACACAAAGAACGGAACGCGAAGATATAAAATAAAAAAGTACTTAGGAGCGCACTGTCAAGTTGCCTCAACGTTTCGGTAGAATTACCTTCTTCAGGAAGCAAGCTAGGTTCGAATGTTTAGGTTTTTCCGAGGATCTTATATACCCGTGTGAGATAAGCTCACATTGTGCTTCAGGGTTTCGAGAGACGTGTCAACAGCTATGTTCGTGTGTAAAGCACACAGTGAAACAATGCTTACAAAATGTTTGGCGCCGACACGAGGCTCATGTTTCCTCAAGATCGCGCGTTCTTAATGGGTTGTGTAATGGCTACCGGAAGCCCCTAATCCAAATCCTAGTGACAGCGCGCAATTAGACAGTAATACATATGTGTTAAGTAAATAGAAACAAATCATATCCCTGGCACAGGCGTAATATATATTTGGAAAGTGTGGAGGGCGCTGGCACAGGTCGGTTATCCGATTTCTTATGTGATTATTTCTATGGAACTAGCTAAATTTTGTTAGGTTGTGTCGGAAATTGACATAAAATATTGTGTTGAGCACAAACAAAGGATAATGATGTTGAAATTGCTAAAAAGCTAATTGAACTGCGTGTTAATCAAGGTCTGAGTCTAGATCGAACGAGCATATCTCTCAAACTGGGATTTTTCTTGTAGGCAATAATAACCCGTTTGTCGAGAGGCTCGGTCAATTTAGTGTTTAATAATGCAAAGTTTTTTCTGAAAATGTTTGCGATTTCAACATTTCTACGATTGTAGATCAGAGGAAAGCACAAGAAATTTCGAGAAACACCTTTGTAGTCAATGTTAAGTCCGAACGGAAGATATGTTTTAAGTACGCCCATCCAATGATTTTCGCGTTCTAGGCGTATTGAATCGGTTTGGTCTTCGTCGGCTAGAATTGGTGTCTGTTCTATTGGCTGAAAGCTGAAATGGGATTTAATGTCATGATTAGATGAGTTGAAATGATCGGAAATTTGCATGTCGAGTTTTTTGCGAACACTGGAAAGATGATTAGACATTCTAACTTTGAGAGAGGTTTTTGTTTGTCCAACATATTGTATACGGCATCTTTTGCATGTGATTAAGTAAATTACATTTTTAGAATCACAATTAAGTTCGCTATGCATTTGATACGATATGCGTGTTTGTTCGCTGGTGAAAGTGTTACTAGTATTGATATATCCTATTGTATTGATGTAACATCGTTTTTTGTGACAAAATGAGGCTGAACCATTACCCAACACCGGTCGATTGTGCCGTATCCTTGTTGGCTCAGTCGATGTTGGGTCATGGCGTAACGATTCCAATTCTCTGAGAGTTTCGGACTTTACTTGGCGCAGTAATCTACTAGAGTAGCCGCGCGGTCGTAAAGCCTGGAACAGCACTGAACAAGCTTGATTTAGGTCGCTTCTGTTCGTGCAGTTCCGGTGGTATCGAATGATTTGAGATTTAATCAATCCATTGAACAGTTTTGGCGGATGGAAAGATTTACGATGAAGAAGCTGGTGAGAGTCCGTTGGTTTCGTAAAAAGTTTTGTATCTAAAATGTTGCATGATGTAAATTGTGGGCCCTTAAATATTGTTAAATCAAGGAAATCAATGCTGGTTTGCGATATTGATTCTTTGAGTTTGATTGATTCGTCATGACTGTTCAAGATGTCCAAGAACACCCTAAACTCATCCAGACCATGAGTCCAAATGATAAATATGTCGTCCAAGAATCTGTAATAGGCTAATGGTTGTTTATCAGATTTGGCTAAGGCGCCTTTCTCCCACTCTGCAACAAAAATTGAGGCAAAATTAGGACTAAACTTCTTGCCCATACTGCAGCCGGAGACCTGTAAATAATATCGTCCATTAAATTCAAAGTCATTCCCTTTAAGAGAAAGTTCTAATAATTGAAGTAGTTCATCTCCAGGTCTATGAGGATCATGGTGGAAATCAAATGCATTCTTAATTGACTTTAATCCGGCATCGATTCCAATATTTGTATACATAGATTCCACGTCGAGACTAATTAGGTAAGCAGAAGATGGAACTTCAATTTTCGACAATTTAATGAGGAAGTCCTCCGTGTCTTTTAGATAGCTCGGATGGCGGGTAGCAATTGGTTTCAAATAGAAATCAATAAACTCCGAAATGTGGTACGACTCCGAAGCCACGTCGCTGATGATGGGGCGACCGGGTGGTGTGTATGGATTAGTCCAACAGCTCAAAGGTTTGTGTATTTTAGGTAGCAAATAAAATGTCCTATTATTGGATTCAGGTTTTGCAATTAGATACTGAACATGTTTTTTCTTTAAAACGTCCTAGTCCAGCAAGCTTTTGAGAATGAGATTGAATTTTAAAACATTGGATTTCCAAATTGGCTCATCCAATGGTTTGTAATATTTAGTGTTGCTTAATTGGCGCGTCGCTTCTAGAATGTAATTTTCTTTAGACATGATGACGAGCGAGCTGCCTTTGTCACAAGGTTTGATTACAATGTTTTTATTGCTGCGAAGAGTTTTTAGTGCAGTTCTTTCAACTTTAGTGAGGTTATCCTCGTTGTGAAATTTTGGTAAATTTGTGATGTCGGTTTTGACTAAGCCAGCGACCTCGGGAATGGAGTGGTCAATCTGGCGATCAGAGGGGGTCCATATCGAAGGTTCTTTAAATTGATCTTTTAAACCTGTCGAATTGCGAAAGAAATCAGCCATAGCTGTTACTTCCCTAAATTGCATGCTTGCTGGACCGCCGTTCATTTCCATGGCATACATAGAGTCTGGTAAAACCAATGTTCCATCCTCCGTCTCAACAACATGTGGTGTTTCTTTGAGATCGGGTGGGGTAGGAACAAAGGTTAGACCATACCTAAGTATTGATTTCTCACCAGCGCTCAGGGAAAGGTCGGGTACAAGATTGACTATCTCGGTGCCGAGACCGACTCTTTCCGCATGGCTGATGCCCTTCTGAGGAATTAGTTTAAATGACCTTTAAAGATGTTGGTCCAGCCTTGGTAGATTTTCGCCGCCGTCTGTGATGTCCAGTGGATGTTGTCATTCTCCACGTGAAAGTCGCGGGGGGTATTGCCTGTATGACCTTGAGGTTCTGTGTCTGACGAGCTTGGCTGTTAATGGCACGCAGAACATCCTGGTCCCTGTGATATTGAATGGGACAGACTCAATCTTGTTATAATATATATATATATATATAGCTATATATATATATATATATATATATATATATATATATACTAGCAAGTGGACCCGACTTCATCCGGGCTGTTTCCCCTCTGCTTTTCGGCAATTTGCGCGATTTGACCTTGAATTGTCCATTTTGAAGGTCAATGTGAGGTGGGGTCACGATTTGACCCGTCCAAAACACTGCCCGGACAAAAGTACCCGACAATAGTACCCGTCGAAATCCATCCGGTTTTACCAGATTTGACCTCGAATTGATCATTTTGAAGGTCAAGGTCAGGTATAGATCACGACTCGACCCGTCCAAAACACTCAGTGGACAAAAGTAACCCCACGTATCAAATTTCGTTGAAATCCCATAAAAATTCGCGATTTGACCTTGAATTGACCCGATTTCAAAGTCAAGGTCACTTCGCACGGGCAAACGAATAGGCTTACGACACTTCCCATACGAAAGTATCCCTAGACACTAATTTGACCCGTCCAAAACACTGCCCGGACAAAAGTACCCGACAAAAGTACCCGTCGAAATCCATCAGGTTTTACCCGATTTGACATCGAACTGATCATTTTGAACGTCAAGGTCAGGTCGGGGTCGCGACTCGACCCGTCCAAAACACCCAGTGGACAAAAGTAACCCCACGTATCAAATTTCGTCGAAATCCCATCAAAATTCGCGATTTTACCTTGAATTGACCCGATTTCAAGGTCAAGGTCACGTCGCACGGGCAAACGAATATGCTTACGACACTCCCCATAAGAAACTATCCCCAGACACTAATTTTCATCGAAATCCCGTGATACTCGGGCGTTCGACCATGAAATGACCCGATTTCAAGGTCAAGATCACGTCGCAAATTAACAGGCCCATGCCACTCCACGGCCGAAAGTACCCCCACATACCAAGTATCGCGAACACACAGACAGACAGACACACAGACACACAGTTCTTCCAAAATATATAATAGATAACTCGGATTGTAACTCGGAAGATATTATATATTTTATTGTCTGTCATGGATGTTCGGAAAGTTATATAGGAGAAACAGGCAATAAATTACAAGAAAGAACGCGGATCCATAGACAACAGATAAAGCAACCAGAATATCGCAAAATTGCACTGAGTGAACATTTGGATGAATGTGGAAAGAATGAATATTAGATCTTCCCATTCCAAAAACTGTTCTCAGCAAACATAATACGCCGAACCCGGAAGGAAGATTTCTACATTGATCACTTCCGAAGCAAGCTAAATGCGCCCAGGAATTGACGTTGTGTGAAGCTGAGTTATCTCCCTTGACACTACGACGTCATAATTCAATTTATCGTCTATTGAAAAGTGGCAATGCCACGAAAGGCCTATAGACATTTTATTTAAATTAATTAATTTTCTATAGACATGTCTTATGTTATTCTTGGACAATATACAGTTGTCGCCCGCTGTCGAGGGAGACATTGCGATTTGTCACCCGCTCGAGAACGGAATGTCTCCCAAGGAGCGAAGCTCCGAGGGAGACATTCCGTTCTCGAGCGGGTGACAAATCGCAATGTCTCCCGAGAAGAAGGGCGACAACTGTTTTGTTACCCATATCATTCACTCACCGAGACACCCCTGGATAGTTGAACTTACTTTACAAATGCTTTACAGAGCATATATTTTGCAGTGTGCACTTTCCTTTCTGCATAGACGAGCCAGTCGTATTCATAATTTATTGAACAAGATAAATTCAACAGAAACAACTAGAAGAACATATGACCATAGAAACATAATTATTCTATTAAAGTCCCTATTCCAACAGCATTGAAAAACACAAGTTTGCTTCAGCCAACGATACTGCATGTATGTGAATTTTAGTTATCCTTATTTTGATTGTTATTAATGTTAATTGTGACACTGCAGTTACTTGAGAACACAGGTGTGAAATTGAAGCTTCCCTCTGGTTTCACACATAGAGCTTTAGATACAGGTTCAGTATCAACATTTTCTTCCGAGAAATCATTTATCAGTTCAGATATTGGGACATTGTCAATGTAACCCAACGAAGATACTGAAGCCGATTGAGTTGTGTTCTTCTTCGTCATCAGCGCATTGTTCAGTGTTCCAGATATCTCTCGTTTCTGTCTGTCAGTAACATGCTGTGAATAGTGTTTGAGACTGGCTTCACTTCGATGTCCTGATATGCGCATAATATGGCGATCACTTATTCCAGCGCGATCCATAATAGTGATGATTGTTGCTCGAATAGAGTGGTTGGTGTATTCCCGGGATAACTGCCCTGCTTTGGAAATAGTGCACATGAGAACTCCAAGGGGATTTTTCCCGACAGGTGCAGCACAGTACCACTCAGCATCGTCGTCTATGAATGAATCACGTTGTCGCTGCCACAAACAATCAATGTCACCATTTAGCTTTGATATGTATTTCCTGAACGAGGCCACAGGACATTGTGCTTCTCCTGAAAATAGAGTCGAATAAGGCTATTAGAGTCCAATCTAGCAATGCAAAGATGTATATTCGGTAAAAGAAAATAAAACAATTTAGGAATTGACCTACAAGAGCTGCCTTCGCCTTGTGGATATTTTTGAGCACGTCGATGTTAATTTCCGAATGTAAATGTCGATTTCCAGGGCAGTGGGGCACAGACATGTCGATTTCACAAACGCAGGTGCATCTTATGTGACGTCATATTTGGGATACTGGCATTGCTGTCGAAGAATTAGCCGTGTGAATAAAATTGTGTGTACAGTTGTACAGGCATATGCATTTATAGATTCACGGTGATATCGACTGTCATTTGAGAAAACCATTCATCACGCCCACACTATATATACATTTAGACATAACTATATATTGTACCATTTGGAAAGATTTGTTGATAATATGAAAAGACACATACCTTTCAATTCGTATATCCTGCCTTCCGTTGGTAAATCATTCGAGCAACTTTCCCCACGGTGATTTTTTATCAAGCTCATCCTTATGCTGGTAAACATATTCCAACCCGCCGTCATCTCTGGCTATTCTGAATGTATCTCTGGACATTTCTCTGAGATTTTCTCTTCCCCTCCGACACAAGTACAACATCAGTTCGAACCATACCTTTCTTTGAAGTCCAACTGGAGTGTTGATGTCGAATACATGTGTTTGTCCGCTGTACAATTTTTTCAGATCTCCTTCGGAAATCGGCGGATGGTGATCGACACTTCCAAGGCCCTTTTTCTTCAGATCAGTCACCACTGCACGGAATACGGAATTGCTGGAAGCAAATGAACTATCCGTAACGATATCAATGTCCCGTTGGTCCTTAAGAAAACGCTTAAGTCCATATCTAATGGAAACGATAGCCGATTTCTTGAACATTTCTCCGTCACCCCGCTTGGCACCTGCGTAGAACTCCCTGAGAAACACGTCAAGTTCCTTCATCTCAAAGTTCTCAAAAGTAGGATCCCTGCCAGTTTCGAGAAGATACTGTCTAAAACATTTCACGGCACCTGTGGTCACCCTCTTGGTATTTAGGGCATCCTTTGTGTCCAACAACCCCTTTATATATTCCTCGGAAGGTTTCGTGAATCGAGCCATGATGATCACTCGTCTGCTCTGAACAGACCGCGGGAAAACAATATTGCGAAATAGTTGCTACGGGAGGTAACTCTAATGATAGTTCTGACAGAAGTAGACTCATATATTTGTATTAATAGTAAACGGACACCTCGGGTTGGTTTCTCTGAAAGCGTTGGGGTTATAAGCACAACCAAAAATGTGTTTAGTGAGAACTCGGCAACGATGGTTGATGGGACCCACGTCGATAGAAGTATTGCTACATACAACACACCGGGCGACAGTGTATTTGTCGCCCGCTCAACCGGGCGACAGCGTGATTTGTCGCCCGCCATGTGACCTGGTTCCAGCCAATGAAAAGTGGAGATTGTGGGTAGCAGGGTAACAATATATAATACTGTGCACACGTTACTTTAAACTGTGAAATATATATATAAACGAGTAGGATCTGTCCGGAGTTTTCTCTCAGACCCCTGGACCGAGTTCTTGGCAATTGTAACTTTTTTGTGGAATCTATATTGAATGGGACAGACTCAATCGTGTTATAATATATATATTATATATATATATATATATCTGTGTATCTGTCTGTGTGCGTTTGTATAATGTGCCAAATGAGGACCTCGTCTGGAATACACAACAACAAATTGGGACTTGAGTAGCAAATGAGGACCTAATTCTTGGTCCTCATTTGAAAATCAAATAGAATCGCTATATTTTTGACGTTTTCTACAAAAATAACTTGTTATCCACCGAGTCCCATTTGATAGGTAAAACCAGAAATGTGTATCAGATTATACACATAAATGAACCACTCCTATGAGCCATATACACACAATACAACTGAAACGCTTTATGACGTCATGACGTTATAAGATGAAAGTCCTTATTTGACAGAAAGGATTCTCAACATTCATTCTGAAGAGTATGTGTTGTCGCTAAACGCTATATATATAAATACAATGACCATTCGTTATGATCATTAAATGTAATTAGTAAACATGCCATTAACGGTCCGTTTAAAAAGATATATCACGGTTGCCGTTCCTGTCGCATCAACTGGCTGCTATTAATGGGCCAATGGTGGTAGACTGAAAAATATAGACGAAGACTTCCTGCCGCTTTTTAAAACGAAGAACAAAACCGGGAACGTTGAATACAAGACGAATGTAGGCTTGCTATATGCTGTTTATGGTTACGTATATGATGGTCGATAACTTACCAGAAATGGCCATTTAAGCTTATTGTCATTATTTGAATTTTAATACTGACAGCTAGACAGTTTGGAAATTTATTTGCTCATAGAAACATAACAATTCTTTACAAATGGGAGTGAGAACTTGGGTGCTGTTCACAGGGTCAGATTATATAGATAACCATCGGGTTCAATTAAACACGCCATTGCTGGTTTCTGGGGGGGGGGTGAACAAAAATCACCTTGCCGTACGTACTCCCACACCATAAGCTTTGAAAGTGGAACCATGCAAAATTAAGCTAGGTGATGAGCAGTGAAGGCATGCCCCTCAATAAATTTATTTGTGCGCTTTAAAATACAATGGTAAAATTTAATATACAATACATTCAAAATGTGACAATCCAATTATTATGAACCAAATCTCATTGCCATCTAGCTTACCATGGTTTTTCAAAGATAATTTAAATAGACATGCTTGGTCACTTTGGAGTGTGTTACTTGGCATTTTTCAGAATCCCTGGCATCACATATGCAAAAAAAAATGATATAGCAGTCCTTGATGCCTTGTGGCAAATGTTGTGTAAACGGAGTATATTAAATTTCCACTCAGACAAAGGCTTGGCTCGGGTCAGTCTCAGAATAATTCTTCTAAAGTAACATTAAAAATATTTGTAAATGAACTTGCAAAATCAATGGGTCAAATGTGTTTACTAAGACATTTAATAACATTTCAACAAATTATTAATATTACTAACATTCATATCTTTGAAAATCTTTGGAAATTCTTCTCAGTTCAAAATATGTACTTTCAAAACTTTCAAAATGTAAACATGTGCTTGAACTATGGAAGCCTAATTCAGTAATCAATGAGTATGAATATTTGACATACTAAAGGCTAAAATTATGTTTATGGAACACATGTTGTTTTCCTGACAGAATACGTAAATCAAAATGCCTGTAGGCAAGAATACATAATGTTAAAGGAATGTGCAGTAGAAAATGACTAAAACTTTACCTTTTTCCTATAAAAATGTCTGAAACTGACTTTAATGTCTAAAAACAAATATCCCTTTCAGCTCAATACATATTAGTACATCTTTACTTATATCTACTTAGATGAAATAAGCTAAAAAATCTCATCTTTAAAAAGTGTTGACTTGGAGTGACCCTGGGGTGTCCTTTATACAGTAGAAATATTTAATGCAGTACAGATATATATCATGAGACCACAGATTCCCATGATACTATCATCTTAATGTTACTTACTTGTTATTATTCTCAATAATTATACGTGGACTGTTTGCACATAAAGGATGCTGCGATATTCACATTGAACACCCTTGAAATATGAATTATCTTGTTTCGGGTTAGTGCTGCTGCATATGTTCTTGTTCTCATGGAAGGTATATAGTCCACAACATGTTTTGATTATGAACACTCGCAGCTCTGTGTGTTTGTTTAAAGGCACGTGAGGCCTTAGTTGTCGAAAATTCATATTTGTTCCAATCACCGTAAACAGAAAAAACAGTAAAACGCATACAGTTTCGTTCATATATACCATGACCATCGCGTAAACGGCATGTTATCACGAAGACCTACTATATTTTACCTAAGCAAGAGCCTGATTGTGTTACAGAAGACAGCACAATGCTACTGGCTAATCACACACAAATGGCATAAACGCTCTTTATTAGTTCCATATCAGGAATTCACCCACAACGAACGCTCTTTATGTTTACCATCATAATATAAACAAACACCAGAAAAGCAACTTTTTATGCTTTTGTTTACATAACAATGGTCAACCATATGACAATAACATACTGTTTATGCGATATTTCTTATTTGTATACGGACAAAGTCTGTCTACATTTGTATGTTCTTTCTGTTTGTGGTGGTTTTTGACGGTTGGAAATATTTTCACAGGATACCCACCGCCAACGCCAACCGTACCTTTAATTACTTTTTGACGGATGTAACCAGTTAATAGCCATTATGATTGACCCCCTCCCATGGCGCCCGACGCATGACGATTACAATAGGCGAGCATTTTTATCACGCAACAACCCAATGGGGGACAATATTGCGGTTATTTCCCATGTCAGTCTCCCAACAACTGTCATCATTTCACAACTTCATCTGCCCCCCCCCCCCCTGTCTTCTATAGTTTCTCATTCCCCCCACTCTCTCTCCCTATCTCTCCCTCCCTCTGTCTAACTCTCGCTCTCTCTCTCTATTTGCATCCTGCTAGCCCCAACACTATCTTCTCACTTTTTCCACCCCTAACTCAAATTCAGTTATATATCTCTATTTCTCCTAAAACCATTATTTCCAAACCTTCTCGTCTGATCGATACCCCTCCTTCACTTATTTGGGACGGGGCATGTCGCTAAAGTTGAGAAGATTCCATATAAGCCCTCCATCTTGTTGTCTGGTCCACTTTCCATACAATAACTCTTCTATTTTGCATATATGTGTCATATGTATATTATGTTATTTGTTTGGATTCGGAAATAAAAAATATGTTTACACTAACTCACATACATTTTTTATAAATATATAATTACAACTACTTTCGTTTTCGTCGAAATGCGGGCATTTGATTGGTCGAGAGGCTACCGCGTGACCTGCGTCTATCAGTGCATATACTTTGCAGTAGACGAGTCACGTCGCGTAGTGACACTTTAAAAAAATTGGGCGAGTCTATAACCGTCGCCCCACACGACGTCCACGGATGACGCGAAAGCGCGGAACGAGAACTCCATTAGAATTTCAGTGAAAAAACAACTCGAAAACTCAATGTTAGAAACATTTGAACAAGTAGTCTATGTCTATATTCCATGTCTCTGCTTCTTATCTACACTATACTATACTTATGTCTGTTCATTTCCGCCGTATTCATGTTTTTGTAATGCTAGATTGAACACTCAAAGTTCGTGCCGCGTTTTTTATTTGTCCAATTTTCGAAAAAGCGTCTATGACAACGTGTATAGTTACTGCTGTGAACACAACTTATCATAAATCAGGCTGATCAACATGGCAAATTTTATTGGAAATAAATAAAATGTGTTACCCGATTACAACCCTTTTTAACATTTTTCAGCTTTATTACAATGCTAATGACATGACATTTGTCACGAGCACATTATATATGATCAGGGCATTTGTTTACAAATTACATCGGCCATGATCGGACTGGAGTCTGGACTGGTCTGGAGTTAATAATTTTACCGGAGATCGCGGATTCGACTCTGTGTGTGTTGATAATTATTGGGTTGTTGTTGAGTCATTTTAAACGTAAATCGTAGCCAAACAAGTAATTCTTTTTATCATGGATTGTTCATTGCTGAAAATTGAAGTTGAAGCGTAAATATTTATTTTCTGAAAGTTTGCTTGACGAAGTTGCTCGTTGACAATTTCGGCCAATTTATTTTCGGCACATCAACCAAATTTTGAGATCGTCCAACGGAAAATCTTGTTTTGGCAATAAATTTTCTGAGATGGATTAATAGTAGATAGCTGAAAATAAAGTGTTATAGTTGTAATTATAAGCCATGAGTGTATAGACCGATGAGTAGACGAATAACATACTTAGTATAATCCGCTTCGCGGAATTATACAGTATGTTATTCGTCTACTGATTTTTTTCAGAAAGACATGTTGTTTCCTACTCACGTCGACGATATGAAATGTCCCACATCGACACCCCCGTATAGCAAACTGATCTGGAGGCTGGGTTGAAGGTAGCGTCTAAATATTACTTATAATGCGAACAGACCGCGGAGAGTTACAACTGAAACGCGTATCTACCAAAGCCGACATTGGTAATTAGACTACTCCGAACAAGCCCCTGATTGCTTGAGGATTACATCCTTGTCTGACCACTAATTATGACACCACCATGCCACATTCCTTTCCTGTGAATTAAAAATACAAGATGGCGTGTTAGTGCAAGTGCGCCACAATCGCTGATGGATTTTGTTACAGGCCACATTCAGGGTAAAGATATAGCTGTGCTCCTGACTTACGACAGTACCACACTAAGAAGCAACGACGAAAACACTCCGTCTTTGAGAATCGTGTATGAAATATCTGATGAAACGGCGTGTGTCGTGATTTCATGTGCGACATAGATTAATAAACTGTGAACTGATAAATCGCATTTGTTTACCATAGTACCAAAGGAATCAGCTTAAAGCCAGAAATCAGTATGGTGTCGACTCAGGCGAATCATCTCCAGACTATTCCCGAACGATTTCTCAATAAATTCTTTGCTGGACTGAGCATAATATGGATGGTTAAAAGACAATACAAACCCACTGTGAAGACTGAAGCTAAATCCCGAGGATATGCGGATTAGTATTGACACCATCACCTCGAAATCAACACACGTCGGAATAAGGTGTTCATTTATTAATTATGGCGTCCTCGTCCCGAAGTCGGTACAGTGATGACTCAGATGAGTTATCTCGAGAATATAACCGGCTTCTGTGTCATGGATGTGGCAGTAGAGATATGGCACGTCGATCGTCTGGTCATCATAAGATGACATTAGTAGGGAGCATGGCGAGCGGCACGGCTATATAAAACGAAGCGACAATGATGTTCTAATCGAACCTCGAAACATAATAATAGATTAATCCAGCTTAAGATACCGACATGACCTCCCGTGCTATGTCCAATATCTACTGAGGGGTTAGCAGGGCTCTATGACATACCAAGCGTCCTCATGGGTGACGGGAAATACGTGAGGGCTGATCATGTCAGAGACATGAAGAGATCTTTGGAGAAACTAATTTTATAGGATTATCTGGATTCTCGAAGGTTGGTAATATACTCACTGGACCATACGGCTCCATCGACATCGTTCCACAGCTGAGAGTCATCGGAAAACCACAGATAGTGCGCTCATTCGCTGCACGCGACCGGTCTTGGCTATCCGACGACACTATATCGCTGATAAGCACGGGAGGTTTTCACCTTGCAACACGACCTGCGCCATCATGCCCGGACTGTGAGTACGATTTATGTCTGTCATTTGCCAAGGCAGAGGTTGGGTTGATGAGAAAATGTCAGTTTACCAGATACGCAGTATAATATTGTTGAAGTCCATCGGACACGCCATCGATTATGGTCGGGGAGTGTTGACGTCCTACCATCTGAAGACGCCCACTTTCTGGTATTTTGAGAAGACGGACGCTCGATTCTGGGAACATTACTTGTCAGTAGTGGATATATTAAAGGGACTTTATCAGTATTTAAAAGAAAGATTTCTGCCTCATTATTTTGTTCCTGAAATGAACTTGTTGGTCGGTGTCTCGGAATCTGATGTGTAAGAAACGTAGACAAGCAAGTATTGACCCTAATGTGTTTAAATATTCAAAGTTTGGCACCGAAAATAGATGTAATCACCGCAGAAGCCAGAAATTTTGATATTATTTCATTTACGGAAACATGGCTCTCAAATGCAAATTCCGATAACGAATTGTCAATAAGGGGATTCCATGCCCCACAAAGGAGAGACCGTCTAACGTTGGGTGGTGGTATTGCTGTATATGTAAGGGATTCATTTCACATCAAAAGACGTACTGACCTCGAAATCCCTGACATAGAGAGCGTGTGGCTAGAGGTATCGACCTCCACACAGAGACTTTTGCTTGGCACTTTTGATAGACCACCCAATACACCTATAAGTACATGGGAATGGGCGATCGTTCTAATATCCCACATATAATAATTACTGGGGATTTTAACTCAAACCAAATACCATTAGAAAGTAAACAAATTAAATATATTAAACAGCGCTTTGGCTTAACGCAAATAATTAAACAAGCCACATACTTCACAGAAAGTACTTCTTCTCTTATAGACTTATATTTCACAAACAACCCTGATATTGTTGAATCGAATAAAATCTTAAATCCATTCTTTTCAGATTTAACTCGGTTTCATTGTCCAATATTACTACGTATGAATTTGAAAGTTAAGAAGCCGAGTGGAACCACGAAAAGAAGGATATGGGATTATAATCGAGCCGATTACTCCGCAATGAATAATGCCTTTAATGCGTGGGACTTTAAGAGTGATCTCTCAGCAATTCGATCTGAAGAAATAGCAGAAGCTCTAACGAAAAAAATAACGGATATCACGAACCTTTATATACCAAACAAACAGGTAACAATTCGACAAAACGAGCCTGAATGGTTAACATGTGAACTACGTAAACTTATGAGACAAAGGAAACGTTTGTATAATTCGGCAAAAATAAAAGGTACCGTCGAAGCGTGGAATAATTATAAAAAGAAAAGAAATGAAATTATAACAAAAATTGGACGCTCCAAGCAAAAGTCTCTGGAGAAAACGCAGTCAATACTGGGTAGTTGTTTCACTGATTCCTCACTCTGGTGAAAAACACTAAACCATCTCATGAAACCGGAATCTAAACCAATACCAGCCCTGAAAACAGATAAGATTGTATTAACCGGACACGATGAAAAGGCAGATTTATTAAATAACTACTTTTGTAAAATCTCTTCCATATCCGACGAAGATAAGTTAGAGTTACCCCTCTTTGATTGGCTGACGAATAAACGCCTAGATGAAATTGAAAATACTTATGAACGTGTACTAGAAAGTTTAAACTCAATCAAAACATCGAAAGCGGCCGGTTACGACAGTATAAGTCCTAAATTTAAAAAAATTGTTCTATATCGCTAGCCAAACCACTAGCATTTGCTTTCAAGATTTTCATTGAAAAATCGTACTTTCCATCAGAATGGAAAAAAGCAAACGTATGCCCAATTTTCAAAAAGGGAGATCCCAGCGATCCATCCAATTATCGACCAGTATCTTTGCTTAGTTGTCTTTCTAAGGTTTTTGAAAAATGTCTGTTCTATCATATATCAAAACACCTCCGAACTAATAAACGTTTAAGCGACTTACAATCAGGATTTACACCGAATGATAGCACCGTATTCCAATTAATTGATATTTATCACTATATTATCTCAGCCCTTGATGACGGAAAGGAAATAAGGGGTGTGTTCTGCTATATAAGCAAGGCGTTTGACAAAGTTTGGCACAGGGGTCTCATTTTCAAGCTTAAAAGAATGGGTATAACAGGGAACATTTTAAAACTCTTGGAAAATTATCTCGAAAATAGACAACAAAGAGTTACAATTTCTAATTTTAATTCTCCATGGAAAGAAGTTAAAGCAGGAGTGCCCCAAGGATCCATACTCGGCCCTCTTCTCTTTCTCGTGTACGTAAACGACATAGTCGATGGAATTACATGCAACATACGTTTATTTGCTGATGATACATCACTTTATATTGCTATAGAAGATCCCATAATTGCTGCAGAGGTGATACATTCAGACCTACACAAAATATTCAACTGGTCGAAAACCCGGGCAGTTAAATTTAACCCATTGAAAACAGAATCCTTGCTTGTATCGTGGAAACAAATACCCATACACCAACCAGTATTAAATATGGCCAACGAGAGCATAAATGAGGTGGAAACACATAAACATTTGGGTCTGACATTCAACCGGCAGGGGAAATGGAAAGACCATATAGAATATATTGAAAATCGAGCGACCAAAAGAATGTACATACTGAGGAAATATAAATTTATCCTTGACAGAAGAACTTTAGAAAGAATCTATTTGTCCTATATTCGACCTGTCTTGGAATATGATTCCTCAGTATGGGATAACTGTACAGGCGAAGAAGCCGATTCTTTAGAAGATATTCAATACGAAGCAGCTAGACTAGTAACCGGTGGGACTAGAAGTTGTAATAAAGACATAGTTCTCCAAGAAATTGGTTGGGACACATTATCAAAACGGAGAGAACATTCTAAACTTGTACTATATTTTAAAATGACGAAAAAACTAACTCCCCCTTACTTATACAATGCTGTTCCGAATAAAGTATCGCGCACAAGTGGATATGACACGAGATCAGATGACCTTAGAGTACCTTTCTGCAACTCAGTTACTTATCAGAAATCCTTTCTTCCACGATATATCAATCTCTGGAACAAGTTAAAACCAGAAGCGAGGAACTGTGAAACACTCTGAGACTTTAAAGTTTTTCTGAATAGCGGTATACAAGAACGTCCTCGATATCTGGAATTTGCATATACGAGAGCAAGCCATATATACCATTGTCGACTAAGACTGGAATGCAGTAATTTAAATCATGATCTTCACAGCAATCACTTGAGAGATAATCCGTTATGTATATGTGGTACCGAAGAAACAGCAGAACATTTTCTTTTTTATTGTCGCAGGTTCTCTGCTGAAAGAAATAGGTGCTTCGCAGGGTTAATAACCCGACCAGGCATAGCAACCCTGCTACATGGAAACAGCGAAGTATCACTGGAAGAGAATATAGATATATTTCTGAGGGTTCAAAAATTTTTATTGTTGTCTAAACGATTCTCAAATTGAACTTTACCTAAGTCGCTCTCCGTATAAATACGTATAAATAAGTTTAAATAAGTTTAAATAAGTATAAATAAATACAAATAAATAAATGGTAATTCATGCTCATACACGAAACAAGGCGAGTGTACAAAGGCCCATTATCACATAGAAGTGACTAAATATACAGCACAACTCAGAAAACTAGAAAATATCTCTTATTTCCTATTCTGTCTTCGGGCATGATAACCTAGAGTTGCTCGTAATAAGTATATACATACAATGCATCACTCTTGTCGTATCGATCGTGAAACGTTAATTATGCTATGCTTATTGTAAACTGATCGAGTGGGGTCATTGGTCAGGTCACAAACAAACAAACAGGAAGTAACAATTCAGTTCAACTGATGCGTGGACTGCCCAACAGTGACCCATTATTATGGGTTACTGTTGGACAGTCTATGCCCCAGACGGCTGACAATGATAATAATAAGATAGTAAAATTTAAACAAAAACAAGATCTAACTGGGAAAAGAACATTATGAAAAAGCAATAAAGACACCACCACATGTGTATGACAAAGATGGGGAAATGGCTAATATAAGCATCATACTTTCTGCCAAATCCCATTCTCTAAAATAATTGTCTTTATATATATTATACAACTCTGTTAATTAATGTGCATGATTTAGAGAAATAAATATGTTTACACCAATCTGATGTGATATATGTCCGCAGGCGGCTGTGGTCTTTTCTCGGGTTGTTTCTCATCACTGATGATATCGCGGGAATAACACCACACACAAGGCTGCGACTCGCTCATAATATAATTGAATCTGCAAGCAAACCAAGCCCGGCTAATATGCGGACGGTTTATATGTCTAATATCGAGAACATCCTAAAATCAGCAAAGGTCATGTATGGAACCGGAGTTGTATCTCATAGTGCAATGAAACAACGAATATCAGCATAATTATGTAATGACGAGATGGCCAATCGACGTAGTCAGACGCCAGTTTGTAGACGTCATTCAATCATTGCTTACGTCAGTTAATGACGCTGTTGACATCTTGGACTCTGATAAATTATATAACAACTTTGTCGTATTTGTTTCTACCATTGTCAGTTCAACTGAGGAACCTTTAGAAGAGTTCTTCGTGATAAAATCGACAGGTAAGAAAAGAGAAGGCGGTCGTGGTGTCGGAAGAGGAATGCGAAAATCGGAAAACATTATGATCAAATGGGTAGCTTTCATCAATGATATAATTACCAAGTTACAAACAAAAGGGAACCTCGTTGCCGACCAAGTGTTACTTGATACGTCACCGAAATCACGTGATTACAGCCGCGGGAGCAGCAATCGGTGCGAGGAAAATATCGACAGACTGTTGATTAAAATTACAAAAGAGTTACTAACGTTTGCAGTCGATCATATTGATACTAGTACGTTATGTTATCCTCTCGATAATGACACCTATTCAGTCAGGCCTGTGCCAGTCGGAGACTTTAAAGTCAACGTGCTCATGTTGCATGAGGTCATCGAGAGACTGTTTCTTAACGTCGAGTACGCACTCGTTACGAGCGCTCGGATCCAGGTTGCTCGTGAATCAGGTGATCAGACGGGAAGAATAATGCGAACGATGAATCCAGAGAGTTTAGAATGTCGATTTTACGCAGGGCTCCTCACTTTCTACGATGTGCTACCGCAATTTTACGATTTATGTTCGGTGTCATGTGTCTATCATGGTTGGATGGAATTCATGGCGGCCACATTCCGCCGCCAGCATTGTTCATAAAATAGAGACCTTTCGCAAAATCACTATTACGATATGATATATTGTTCTAGTAAGCATTATAACCAATGTATGCTATAGTACTATAACAACAACCCTTTACCCTCACAGTATGAGAGATATGTCCGAATTATTAAAAAAGAGGTTTAAAAAAAACATTTATACAGGTCGATAGACAGTTTAACAGTTTTTCAAGCACACTGCATTATCTAGAATATAAACCAAACTAGGGTATGCGCTAATTCTACCGTCTGAAATTTCTGCCAGAAAATAAATAAATCATTTTTTATTGCATAATTTTTTTTCTGCTTTTTTTTTTGGCAGCCATTTACAGAACTATTTTTAAAAAGAAAAAATCACCATAAAAATACATATAATGTCGGAAAAGATGAATGAGTAATGAGTATTAATGTCTGCCAGTTCATTGGCAACGTGGTTATATAAAATTTATGTTGTTTTGGTCCTATGCCAGATAAAAAAAAATAGTCCTGCAAACAGGGGGGGTAGTAACAAATTTGCAGGAAGGTATGCCGGGGTGGTGGTGACCCGAGGGGCAAAAAACACGTTTTTTACACCCTCGTTCAATGTTTTTACTAAAGACATGTTGTGCCCTTATATGACATTTGTTACAGGATAAATCATATTATAATAATTTATAACTGCAAAAACACCCTATTTATGTTACTGGGACCTCATATGGGCCTGATGAGAGATGGCATTAAGCTATATGACATATTGCATATGGGGCGGTGGGGTGAAAAAATTCCTTCCCGACACCCTTCGGAAAGAAGTTACGAAAATTGTAAAACTGAAATATATAAACTTGTCTTGATGTAACTAAAGCCAAGATCATTGTGTGCATGGAAAAAGAGCAACTGCCTCAAACATTAATGTGACTATCAATGGCTAGAATAAAACTGTCATCACACTGTTCATCAGCGCATCAAGCCAATCAGTGAAATATTTGCATGTCTATCAACTCGTATGATCTGTTACTCTCACATGACCTAAAATATCCAAGTATGGCATAGTGACTGTTTGTCATTTATTATAACAGAGATTGCTCCAGTAGTCTAACAAAGGTGTTAAGACATAATGCTAGATAATGGGCTGGTTGACAGACTAATAGGAAAATGGTCAGAAATTATGGAATTGTGTGTATCCTGTACAATGACCTAAGTTTGCATATATAAGCAAACTTGTCCTGATCAAACTAATGCCTAGATCATTGTGTGCATGGAAAAAGAGCGAACAACTGTTTCAAACATTAATGTGACTCTAAATGGTGAGAAATATCTGTCATTAGTGCATCAATCCAATCAGTGAATTATTTGCATGTCTTTCAACTCAGATTATCTCTCACAATACCGAAAGTATCCAAGCCTGGTAGAGTGCTGTGACTGCTTGTCATCTATATATATATAAACGAGTAGGATCTGTCCGGAGTTTTCTCTCAGACCCCTGGACCGAGTTCAACCGAAATTGGTGTGGTGACTCGGGGTACCATGGCGGGTGTTATAATGGTATTAGTTTAAAAAAAAAATTAATTTAAAAAAATAAAATAATATTGGTTTTGTTAAATTGAGAAAGGAACTCAATCTTTAAAAAAAAGTATATTAAAACAATATATATAACTAAGAATATTTCAATGACCAAATGTGCTTGAAGTGCACAAAGGGGCCGCTGCTAAGTGAAGGGTCTCTCTAAGATCAAAATGTGTGCGAAGGGGCCCACATGATAAATATAGGCTCCCAAAGGGAGCCTGTTTCAGCTAGTTTAGTATAATAGAACTAAATTGCTCCAGTAGACTAACAAATATGTTAGATAATTGGCTGGTTGACAGACTAATCAGGAAATAGTTAGAAATTATGAAATTTTGTGTATTCTGCAAAATGACCTAGGTTTACAGATGATCAGCAATTTATAAAAGTTTGTTTTAATTAAAACAGTTTCTGAAACAGGTTAAACTGTTATTTGAACTACTTGAGATCATTCCCAGTCATAAGAATGATATCAGTAGAATTTTATGAGATTTTCGACCATTTTTAGTGAAATTTGGTGGGTGCCAGGTGTCAAAAATTGGGACTAAATTTTTTTTTTGTGCAGGTTTGGTGGGTCCCCGAAGATGCCAGATGCAAAACAAACGGCATACCTTCCTGCAAATTGCCCCCCCCCCCCGCTGCACTGAACTCTGTTCATAATTCGCACATATTTCTCATATTGTGAGGGCAAACACGTGTTGTTATAATACTATAGCATACATTGGGTTTAAGGGATAATGATTTTCTTTTAAAATTGATTGTTTGAAATTGAGATGTTTTAATTCCTTAATCATTTCTATTCTAAATGGATTCTCCCAGTCGGTTCAAAAGTGTGGACTATTTATTTATTTTCAGGGGTGTACAGGTAAATAAGCAGAAGACAGACAAATAACAGTACAGAAGGAGTCTTATTTATTCAGGGAAATGTTTAGAGTGATAACTATACTCGCCAATGAAATAATGATTTAGTATAGGAAGGGTTAAAGATTCACAATCCGATTTAGAACCACTTAAGTAATATTTTATATGTGCACCGATATAATGACATGGTACCAGGTTATAGCCGGCATTTAATTCAGGCTTCAAACCATACACTATAGGTGCATTTACTGTTTTTGTACAACCTTTTAATGTTTTATATCATCGTATCGTATGAGCACGGGAAGCTAAGTGCCAGTTTTCACATTCGTCGTGATACATGTCCTATATCAACTAGAACTAAATAAAACTCTTAAAGTCGGGTTTGACAACAATTTAGTCAAAATTTCCTTAGCATTTATTTTAGCTTACTATAAAGTCAAAAGAAAATATAAAAATACTTGCAAGTATCGCGAAAACCCATGACAAATCCATTGGTTTTGGCTATAGATATCAGATATGGCACAGTAGCATGTTATATATACGTCTCCGAAAAATGCCGAGCATTGCTCTTTGAACATGTCTGGGGCTATACAACACAACACACTGTCACACAGTGCACTGTCTCTAAATTTACATTTGCTTCTTTGAAAAAAAATAGGCGCCTTGTGTGTTGTATAGTCCCAGACATGTTAAAAGAGCAATGCTCAGCATGTTTGGAGACGTATATATAACATGCTATAAATACACAATAGAGTCCTTAAAATGTGCATATAGTGTCCCAAGTGCGACGTCGGAACACAGCGGCCATTTGAGCTTCCTTTTTTTTTTTGGTCGCTTCGGCGGCCGTGTGATATTGACGTCGGACTTCGAGTCAGTCACAAGGCACGCTCGTCGTCATGGGCCGATGTTCGAATCCCACCCATTCTCAAAAACTTACATTTGTCGTTGGTTTTGTGTTGAAAACGAGTACAACGGACGATTAAATGAAAACGCTCTTTATTATCTACTTCTTTTACTTGGAAACAAAAGTATGAACGCTCTTTATCACAGACGACCACTGTAAGTTTGGTTAGCTTTACAAAACGTGTTAAGACTCACTCCCGTTTTGAGAGTCGATATGACCTTAAGCACTGCCAGTCGGATCTTTCAAGTTTTTGTGTTGACCTTTCAAAGATTTGTATATCTGAGCACAACAAGCGAAAGGTCAGATTTTTTACATTCGGCGTGATACATGTACATGTACAACGAAGCCCGAACTAACATGATTTCTCAAATGAATAACCTGAACATATCTATTACTCCCATGAATGACCTTCTTTATGGCATTGTCTGTTACAGTAAAGAATTAAAAACATGTGACAATATTTGGGTTGCCAGTCAGTGCCAGTTACGATTTCGGGAGTGAAAAGACATGAATGATGTTGATGTACGCGGTCCGACACACGAACACTATACATCTATTGTTATCTAGCTAGGAACGGCAGATATACATAATCGGCACCTTCCCATGGTCACGAACCTTCAGGGTTGATGGATGGTATGGCTATCTAGCATGGGTATATAACATGTGCAAATCAACAACCAGGGTAAGAGTTGGGAGTTCAGCTCAGTTGGAGTTCAGTTCGGAGTCCAGTTCGGAGCATGGAACTCGGCCAGTCGGAATAGACTTATAATATGCAACGAGAGAACAGACGACGCTACGACTTGCCTATATATTATTGTTAACATGTAAACTTCATATGGTTTAATATGTATGTACTAAATTGTAACGCAATCAACTGCCAAAGTCAATCTCGATACATGACCAGGGTAGTGGTACAAACACGCCTGTTTGAAATAGTCCAGGTTTACATTTTCCTTCCGCTTACCATGACTGAATATACAAATCGTGCTGTTCCCAATAGCAGCAACAGGGACCACAGCGTGACAGCGACATGTGCCACATTATTATTATTATTGACTATATTCTGATTAATATTTTCAACATATTCAATACAATGTTACCCATTTCAGAAAAGTTGTGTGTAATATTCAGTGAACAGGGAGAGGAACTATTCTAAGTTATAACTTGTGTTCCAATCCCCTGTGTACCCTCATTCAATATGTCTATAATTATATATGCTAATGGCATACTATGTTGTAATAAATGGGTCACAATAAATATGTTCAATCATGTCCTTAATGAAATTAAGTCACTTAAAGGTGCACGATCCCATTTGACACCAAATTAATCAAAATCTCCCAAATTTTCCCAAGCTTATCAGGCTAAAGATAATTACAAAATACTTGCAACTCAAGCAGGGGGGTGGGGGGGGGGGGTAAAAAAGTTGCGAGACGTGGGGTGGTTTTTTTACATTGCCATTTTTTTTACACCCACCCACCCTTTCTTGCATTTTGTTTTCATAAACTTTTAGACACCCACCCCAAAACCCCAACGCTTTATGTTGGTCCCCTCTGTAAAAACGACCAACCGCTCTATATTGGTCCCTTCTTTGAAAGGCTAAATTAAATGTTACTTCCTGTTTACAAACATGTACAAGACAAATATTTTCTTGGCTGATAATTATGCGATAATCAGCAGTAATCAGCGATAATCTCAACTAAATTGAACTCTAAGCAATCAACAAAGGTAGAATATGATGTGATTATATCGGTAAATTTATAACCCAGCCTATTCATCTGTGTGAGTAGATGAAAAATATGTTGATTCCCCTGGAATGACAACAAAAAATAACTAGGGCCAGTGTTAGGGCCTATAATAGAATAAAAAATTACACAAAATTAAATTTATCTTTTTTTTTCAGACATCAACCAGCATCAACTAGTAGGCCTAGAGCCTATAGTAATACCAAAAAGGAAAATCTGTATATGAATTAGCTTTTATGTATGTATGCATAACCACCGACCCGACCTCGCATTACGACTTATGACTAGGCCTAAAATATTGTTTAACCCTTTGAGTTTGAACGCGGATGGTCAATTTAGTGCCAAATCCATATACACGGATGTGCACTTTAGTGACATGTGACCATGGAGATGAGGTCACAGTAAGCGTAACGTCATTGTGTTGGTGTAGGGAAGATAACTCCAATTTGGTCTTCTGTTTACAGTATACCGGCTGTACTCTTGGTTTACTATTATATGTCTACCTGTGTCTACTATATATTATTAACTATACATTATTCTGATACACTGAGAATACCGGTGGTTATTTGAACGAGTGGGAGCCCCGCGTCAGGGTGCTATTAATGCTCTGGGGCCATAGTGTTCGAAGGGTTAAAAATAAAATGAGTTGCCCTGCGTTGAGTGTCACATGGCCATAATTGTATCACATATGCTGATATGCAATCAATTTTAGTGTACAAACACTGATACAAATACTTATTTCATGCATTACACTCATGTATCAATTAACTGTATGAACAAAGAGTATAAGAATTATTGTAATCAATATTCTTTCATGAGTTGTTAGCTGATATTGTCAGACTGCATTAAGTTCACCCTACCCTAGAGCTATCTGAAGTATTTTTTGTATTGAACTACACCGTGAACAAGACAATTTTCATTATAAAAACTGCCAAGCAAGCTGAAACAGACACAATAAAAAAAAATTGCGCGCAAAAAAAATCAATGAAAATTTTGGGACCCACCCCCACAATATTCACTATTTTTTCCGTTTTATATCAACTTATGGGGGTAATTATAACAGTATTGAATGTATTAGTGCTTCTCGTATTGCAACAAGCCACAACATATAAACAAATATGTTTAAAACAGTTGAAAATATGTCAATGAAAAAATATGCACAAAAAGTGGTCAAAAACTGTTTCCGGCCTCGGGTACCGACCCACCCCCTACCTCACGTCTCGTAAAAAAAAATTCGCCCCCCCCCCCCCCCTGACTCAAACATGAAAGATCCCCGATCCGGTTTGACAGCAATCACCATCATTTATATTGCACATGCATCGCGAAAATCCACAACATCATCGACAGTGTTATGTTGAAAACTACTGCAATAAATCACAATTGAGAACGCTCTTTATTAACTACCGTTTTTGGAAAACGAACCGACTGACGCTCTTTATCAGAGACGATCATTGGATTTTTCGATCGCCCGGAAAAATTAAAACAGTTATTTAATTTCTTCTTTTTAAAGTCGATATCTGACCCTTAAAACATCTAAGGCATCAGAGATTACATTTTGCAGTTTTACTGAATATATAAGTTTATGTTTCATATATGTATTCCTTAACTATCCACGGTTCGATAAGCGAGATAACTGTGTTGCGGCTATATTTGATCCATCCAGCCCAGTTCCGCGCTTTAAGAGCTACAGGTCAAAGTTATGGAGGCGCATTCCATATATGGGGAATGGGGGTTGGACGGATCCAATATGGCCGCGGCTCAGTTATCTCGCTCATTAACATCATGTAACTATATACCATTGGTATGTGTTGTATACCAGACAATAACTAGTTCGAGTCATGCAGTCTAATAACGAGGTGTTTTAAAGTTGGAACTCGGGTTTTCGTCAAAACACACACTCATTACAAACTTGGATCTGGTGTCGCAGTACCATCTTTGGTCGAACGTTTAGAAGTTGGAATTGTCATGTATGCCTGACAAATTAGTTAGAAGAACCTGATAAAAATAGGTTGCAAAGGTTTTAATTCTGTTATTTTCGAATCAGGAAGTTTGTTGTTTTTGTACCAAATTCGAATGTTTTCCTCATATCAATCAAATATTTGGTTTTAAATAGTCATCAGTTGGAAAATTTCGAACTTATATTATCAGAGATATCAGGTTGTGAGTTTCCAACAGTTGGAAAGCATAATGTATTAGTTGGATATTTCCAATCTATTGGTGAGGCGGCAGGAATGGGGCTACACTATATAATTTGGGAATTTCCAATAAGTTCATGGGTTTACAACGGGAAATTATTTATAAAATGGACAACCGGAGAGTCGCAGATTATCTACCACGTCCCTGGTGGTACGTCTGTGTTATCATAGTCCACGTCCCTGGTGGTACGTCTGTGTTATCCTATCTACCATGTCCCTGGTGGTACGTCTGTGTTATCCTATTCCACGTCGCTGGTGGCACGACTGTGTTATCATATTCAACGTCACTGGTGGTACGTCTGTGTTATACTATCTACCACGTCCCTGGTGGTACGTCTGTGTTATATATATACCACGTCCCTGGTGGTACGTCTGTGTTATCCTATCTACCACGTCCCTGGTGGTAGGTCTGTGTATCCTATCTACCACGTCCCTGGTGGTAGGTCTGTGTATCCTATCTACCACGTCCCTGGTGGTAGGTCTGTGTATCCTATCTACCACGTCCCTGATGGTACGTCTGTGTTATCCTATCTACCACGTCCCTGGTGGTACGTCTGTGTTATCCTATCTACCACGTCCCTGGTGGTATGTCTGTGTTATCCTATCTACCACGTCCCTGGTGGTACGTCTGTGTTATCCTATCTACCACGTCCGTGGTGGCACGTCTGTGTTATCCTATCTACCACGTCCCTGGTGGTACGTCTGTGTTATCCTATCTACCACGTCCCTGGTGGTATGTCTGTGTTATCCTATCTACCACGTCCCTGGTGGTACGTCTGTGTTATCCTATCTACCACGTCCGTGGTGGCACGTCTGTGTTATCCTATCTACAACGTCCCTGGTGGTACGTCTGTGTTATCCTATCTACCACGTCCCTGGTGGTCCGTCTGTGTTATACTATCTACCACGTCCCTGGTGGTCCGTCTGTGTTATACTATCTACCACGTCCCTGGTGGTACGTCTGTGTATCCTATTCAACGTCCCTGGTTGTATGTCTGTGTATCCTATTCAACGTCCCTGGTGGTACGTCTGTGTATCCTATTCAACGTCCCTGGTGGTATGTCTGTGTATCCTATTCAACGTCCCTGGTTGTATGTCTGTGTATCCTATTCAACGTCCCTGGTTGTACGTCTGTGTATCCTATTTATCGCGTCCCTGGTGGTACGTCTGTGTTATCCTATCCATCTGCACATCTGTCGATGGAGTAGACATTTATTTCTCCTACTTGGAAAGATTGTAACCAACTATCGCCCTGATTTAAGTTATTGGAATTTTTTTTCTTCGGAAAATGTAATGTTAATAACATTTTGAGAGTTTGTTCTCAACTTGACGGAGTCAAGATTGAGCTATTGCAATGGGTTGGCGTCCGTCGTCCGTCAATATTGTTAGCATATCCTACAGGTCACATCTCTCACCCGATCGTCATAAAACTTCATTTTGATCTTCAGGGTGACTTCTAGAAGGGATCCATAGATTTTTATCCGAAATTTGTTGAGAAACATAACCGCCAGCAGCCATCTTGGATTTAAAATTTGAATCTACCGGCACACCATGAGTCCGCATTGCTTTGGAGAATTGTTCTTAAAATTGACACGCATGTTCATGATCACATCCAGATGGCAGCTATCGAATTTTAACGATTTTTAACGAAAACAATTGGCCGCGCCAGCCACCTAACCAGTACTAACCATATCCCTAATCCGATCGTCACCATATTTATTAATTGGACTTCTGCTCAAATGGAATGACAGGACGACAGTCTGTTGGACTATGCCGTCACCAAATTTCATATGGATTTTCTGGCTGACCACTAGGTGGGAACCATCAAATTGTTTCCGAATTTCGTTAAAAAACATGGCCGCCAGCGGCCATCTTGGATTTTAATATTTGCGTGTCTAAATCATTTGGTACACCCTGAAGCCCTCATCCCTCATCCGATCGTCACCAAATTGTATATGGATCTTTTGGGTGGTTACTAGATGGGAAGCATAGAATTGCTTCTGAATTTCGTTGAAAAACATGGCCGCCAGCGGCCATCTTAGATTTTATTATTTGAATGACTAAATATTTGGCACACCCTATACAGGCCACATCCACCAGCAGCCATTCTTGGATTTCACACTGGAATCCACCGGCACACCCTGCAGTCCACATTTAAAGAAGAAATGTTTTTTGAAAAATTAAAGGCATGTTCGGGTCACTTCTAGATGGGAGCTATCGAATTTGAACAATATTCGAACAAATACATGGCTACCGGCAGCCATCTTTGATTTTACTCTTTGCATCGCTAAATACTTTGGTGACATACCCTACAGCCAACATTTTTCATCCAATTGATCGCAAATTTCACATTGCTATTCGTGTTTACCTCTGGTATTACTTAAACATGTAAACGTTCCTTACCGCAACATTGCCTGTAATGTATGACATTATCCCCTCTCCAATTCGAGCTACAGTGTCACCGACACTATCATTTTCGGTTATCGTTCTTTTTCTTTACTATTTATTTTGTTTTGTTTATATTATTATTGTTTATTCGTAATTCTTATCAGTAGTAGTTCATTATGCGAAAGGTACCTATTACAGAAAAACACGTTAAGGGGGAAACGCACGTTTTGCATCAATCCAGTCAAAAATGGCAAGATATTTTCAACTAAGAATTCTCTGGATCTATCTGGCAAAATATCTTTAATTTCACATAACATCATCTTCATTGTATATAGTATCTGAGCAATTATTAAGAGATGATAAAAACAATGACTTTTAATACATATGAGAAGTTGAAAATATTATTCTCATTTTAGTCCCTTTCGATACCAAGAACTACTATAATAATAAAAAAAATTCACACAACACTCCAATTATCAGATAGCTAATTGTCTTGGTTCTGTGCGAGAAGGCTTCATTTGTATCATAATGTTGAGTTAGATTTTTAATGGCATAATATAGCATCATGTCGTCATATATTATAATGAAGAATAAAGCTGTCACAAATATTCCAGCCCAATGAAAACAAATGTTGATATGCAGTGTGGTCCACTCAAACAGGGACAAATGAAATGGAATTAGGCCACAGTGTTAAGCGATATGGTGGTCAGCTATAACTTGGTTATGAACCCATGACCCACAACTCATTTCAGCCCAATATTTCATTGATAAACAGGCATGACATGACCATTCTCAAATATGAAAAATTATGTATGGGTAGTTGCTTTTCTACGTGAAAATAATAATTAATTTCACAAATCAAGAAAAATTAAGTCTCCTCTCATGATCTTCGAATATGATATCATGGATATATGAACTACATTTTTTTTAAATCTATTTTACATAGTTCTTGGTAACGGAAAACAGTGAAATTTTAAATATATCCAATGGGTCGATTGTTCTAAAATATTGTAGTAGCTTTTACCAAATTTCACAAAGCAATTCCTGACAGATTTTGAGAAAACCCATTTTGAAATCCCAGGAACTTTTGGCAAAACGTGCGTCTGACCCGTAACGTCGCGTGTATGTGTGTGACTTGACCAGGGGTCAATACATTGAATAATTTATACCTGCATATACAAATAGTATTTATAAATCTGTGGGAACAAATTTGTGTTAACAAATCAGAGTGGTTTCATAGTACAGCGAACATTGAGCCTTATTATGTGTACAGTAATTTATGAATATACAAACACTTAATTAATAGTTTAATAGTTAAGTTTTGTTGTCTCATGACCATACAATTTCATCCAGCTATATGCATGGTGGTGGTGGGGTGTCGGTGACGTGTGTGGTGTTGGATGGCTTGGTGGGTGTCTCAATCCAACTTTGGTCAAAATATTTTAACAGTTGGAAGTTTCATACCGATGGGCCGATACAAACAGTTTACACATTCATATTGTACTTATTTTTTTATTTCTCAACCAAACATTTGTGAGACATTTGTTTGGAGACCACTTAGTTTGAATCACTAGCATATTTGCTACTTTTGTTTTTAAAAAATGGTCTAAATTACCATAAAATGCATGTAAATTCTCCAAACCATTGGCGGTATCAGGTTATAACTTTCTAACAGATGGAAAGCTTGAGATACCAGCTGCAAACTTCCAATCCAAGGTGGTGTGGGTGCACTTTTGGGAGTTTTTTCTTGCTCAAGGAGTGCTGTAACACTGCAGTTGGGGAAGTGAAGGTGGGCAGCCCATAGATACAAAAAATAGTCCTGCAAATGGCTATAATAAACTGAACTGTTTTCATAATTCGAACATATTTCTCAAATTATGAGGGTAAACACGTGTTTTTATAATACAATAGCATTGATTTTAAAGGATAATGATTTTTCCTTTCAAATGTATTGTTTGAAATTGAGATTTTTTAATTCCTTAACACTTTCTATGCTAAATGGATTCTCCCAGTCGGTTCAGTGGTGTATATGTGAATGGTCCATTATTGATTTTCTGGGATGTACAGGTAATATAAGCAGACGACAGACAAATAACAGTATAGAAGGAGTCATATTTATTGAGGGAAATGTTTAGATTGATAACTAATCGTCAATGAAATAATGCTTTAGTATAGAAAGGGTTTAAAATGTCCAATCCGATTTAGATCCACTTAAGTAATATATTATATGTGCATCGATATAATGACATGGTACCATGTGTTAGCAGGTTTTAAGTTTTTGTTTCCACCTTTTTCGGGGGACGTGTGACCAAGCCGACATGTAATTCAAACCACACACTATGTGCCTTTAATGTATTTGTTCAACCTTTTAACGTTTTATATCATCATATCGTATTAGCACATGAAGCTAATTGTCAGTTTTTACATTCGTCGTGATACATGTCCTATAAACTAGAACTAAATTAAACTCTTAAAGATGCACAGTCTGATTTGACAACAAATTAGTCAAAATCGCCTTAGCATTGTTTTAGCTTACTATAGCAATCTATGCAATCACCACAATTTCGTAAGTATAGGCATCGCGAAAACCCATGAGAAATCTATTGGTTTTGGGCTATATATAGCATATATATACAGTAGCATGTTATATATACGTCTCCGAAACATGCCGAGCAAAAGCTCTTTGAACATGTCTGGGATTAATCAACACAACACACTGTCACACAGTGCACTGTCTCAAAACTTGCATTTGCTTCTAAAAAATAATAGGCGCCTTGGGTGTTGTATAGTCCCAGACATGTTCAAGGAGCAATGCTCGGCATGTTTCGGAGATGTATATAACATGCTACTGTGTCGTATCTGCTATATAGCCTGCGCACAATATAGACCTTAAAATGTATATATATATAGTGTCCTAAGTGCGACGTCGGAATACAGCGGCCATTTGAGCTTCCTTTTTTAGGTCGCTTCGGTGGCCGTATGCTATTGACGTCGGACTTTGGAGTCACAATGCGCGCTCGCCGTCATGGGCCGGGGTTCGAATCCCACCCAATCCCAAACAAAATTGCACGGTTTCAAAACCTGCATTTGCCTTTGGTTTTGCGTTGAAAACGAGTTCAACGGACGATTAAACGCTCTTTATTATCTACTACTTTTGCTGGGAAACGAAATTATGAACGCTCTTTATCACAGTCGATTACTGTAAGTTTGGTTAGCTTTACAAAACGTGTTAAGACTCCCTCCCATTTTGAAAGTCGACATGACCTTAAGCACTGCCAGTCGGATCTTTCAAGTTTTTGTGTTGACCTTTTAACGTTTTGTATATATGAGCACAAGAAGCGAAGGGTCAGATTTTTACAACGAAGCTCGAACTAACATGATTTCTCAAATTAATAACCTGAACATATCTATTACTTCCGTGAAGGACCTTCTTTATGGCATGTCCTGTTTTTGCAACGAATTAAACACACTCCTGTTTGAAATAGTCCATGCTTACATTTCAAACTCCTTCCGCTTCTCATAACTGAATATACAAATCGTGCTTTCCCCAATAGCAGCAGCAGGAATTATTATTATTACCGACTATATTTTCAACATATTCATTAAATGTTATCCATTTTAGAAACTGTTTGTGTAATATTCAATGAACATGGAGATGAACTATTCTAAGTTATAACTTGTGTTCCAATCTCCTGTGCACCCTCATTCAATATGTCTATATATGCTAATGTTATACTATGTTGTAATAATTGGGTCACAATAAATATGTTCAATCATGTACGTGTCCTGTCCAGTAGAACGAAATTAAACACTTAAAGATGCACGGTCCTATTTGACGCCATATTAGTCAAAGTCTCCCAAGCTTACCGGGCAAAACGAATTGCAAAATACTTACAACTCAAACATTAAAGATCCCCAGCCCGATTTGACAACAATCACCATCATTTGTATGGCTCATGCATCGCAAAAATCCAGAACACCATCGACAGTGTTACGTTGAAAATAAGTATATACAAGATATCACAATTGAGAACGCTCTTTATTAGTTACCGCTTTTGGAAAACGAACACACCGACGCTCTTTATCAGAGACGATCATTGGAGTTTTTGGTCGCCCGGAAAAAGTTTTTTAAATTCCTCTTTTTCAAGTCGATATCTGACACTCAAAACATATAAGGCATCAAGGATTACATTTTGCAGTTGTACTGGATATATACATTAATGTTTCATATAAGAAATAAACGGCGGTTTCAATGTGGTCATGGGATTTTGACCGGTCAAAACCCATGACCACGTTGAATCCGCCGTTTATTATTTATATTTATATACTTAAATTCATTATGAACTAGGATTGGCTGTCTTTACCACTATTTATTTATCTATTTAAATGAACGCATGGAGTTCAGTTCAGAAAGTGCGAATCCTCGTTTTTTGGAAAACCAAACATTTTGAGAATCCGTTCTTGAAGAACGGAAAAAAAACGCAATTTCACAGTTTGGTATACACATATGACAAACTGTCTTGTTTAGCTAGTAACTAATGTAGACGTGTTGATTTCAAGTATGATAACTGAAACTATAAACAATTAAGTTTCCGCTGTGGATAAGAAATCGACAACACTCCGTTCTACCATAATGATATATTTGTGAGGTTCGGGGGATATTTGTAGCGGTAAGGAAAATGATAAAACGTTATTAAGTAGCGGGATTTTTGAACATCAACGTTCAGTAACACCGGGCAACAACACTGATTATAGACCCAAAACATTTCTTGCCAAATCCGGACGTACTATATAGATATTCAAGCAGTCGGCAATGTCCGACAATCCCCGGTCATTTCCGGGAACAATGTGTTCATAAACCTATGAACGACATTGGAAGTGACGTCACGTTGCGTTCATATGTTTATGAACGCATTGAATACGGGGGCGTGTCTACCGTAACGCTATGGGGAAATCGGAGGAGATATTAGGTGTATGTAAATATATATATATATTCCTTAACTATCCACGGTTCGCTAAGCGAGATAACTAACTCGCGGCTATATCTGATCCATCGACATATATCTATGGTCATTTGATTAACTTATTATCTGAGCCTATCCTGTGGGAACTACTCGTCCATGAGTTTTTAGTAAAGACGAAAGGGTTAATGTGCGGGTGTTATGGTCAGATGCCGTCTCTCAAAAGGGAAGTTTGAACACCTTTTATGTTTTATCAGGCGAGCAAACGTAATAATCTACCCGAGAAAGAGTGTCCAAGCTTTCACGAAAATCAGTAAATAATTAAGAGCGTTCTTGATTGTCATAATTTGGACGCGTTTTCAACGTAAAACTGCAATGGTGGGGATGTATTTGTTTACACCTTTTTATGTTATTTTGTCTTGCATGTAAGCTGAACATTACCTAATAGAAACATTTGACTAATTTGGTTCCAAATCGGACCATGTATATTGAATCTTCATACAAACAAACATTGTATTGATTCAGAAAGAGAAAGCGATTTGAGTATATATGCCCTGCAGAAAGTGACTAAAATCATGAATTTTATTTCCCTGATAACACGTAGCACAGCGACACAACGATTCAGCAGATTGCCATCACAGTCTCACATATGGACAAACTTCACATCAAAACAAATAATCCCGATTAACTATCTATAGTTTCTTCCACAGCACAACTTTGACCAATAAATACGCATAATGACAATCTGATAAAACATTTTATGTCTATATATAGCGTCGTTATCTCATAGTCACCAGGTATATATATGTACGCAATACCTTGTCACATATACAACCTTGGAATAGGATTAAGTTTTGTACAGATTTGTGGTTCAGTATTCACCAGCCCGTAAGTATAATAAACTGCATGCACGGGAACTGTAATCTTGTCAAAATTCTCTGGATGGAGTTTCGTCAACTTGATGAATTATATTTTATCATCAGAATGAAAACTCAAGATTATTCTCAAATTCAATACCAAGGGTCCCACATCTAAGATGGTCTCGTCGAGATTGTTTGTTGTGCCATAAAGACTGAGTAGTATGTCAGAAAAGAATTTAAAATTGGTTATCGTCCTAAGGATCTCATGAGCTATAGAGTACTAGTAAAAATAGTTTGTTGAGTTGAGTTATCGTGCCAAGTCTTATTATTGCTATAACAATTGACTAAGGGCCATAAGTCGCCTAAGGATGTCGGACAAGTCTGGTTTCCGGATTCGATCCAGATATGGAAGATCCACATTCCAAATATGAATGGGGTTGGCTGATACTCTTTTAAGATTATCAACTCACATACATTTCCCCCCCAAATATTTCAATAAACGGTTGTTAGATTTTATTAGGACCAAGGTGCGCCCGCCAACTAGGTCTCGTCAAATTATATTCGTCGAGTATTTGAACACAAAAACTTTATTACATTTGCTTCTGCTCTATGCAATATAACTAGTGTCTTGTTGAGATTTTACAATCATAGAAAGTACAACACGTGATTATATTTCAGATGTTGCTGAAATTAATCACCCATCAACTTTAATCGTTCCATTAGAATTATCAAAAGGATGTCAATATGATTGAATACATAGTAAATACAAGATCCAAGTTGTTTATTATAATACACATCAAAGGGCACTTGCACGTTCATGATAAATAAATAAATTACATAAACATACATGATTATAATGTGAATGAACATTACATAAATATATTATAATGTGTATTATACATATAAAATTATCGGTATGTCCACAGCATTCACGCTTCTAATTCTGGCTATATATATACTGTATATCGACATCAACATTTTCCGTACACTACTATACGGCCACTCAACATTTGCTCAGAAATACTGAATAATGCACATAATTATGCCTCTGAATACAATATTCTTTCTCCAGTCCTCTTAGGGGAGTCTACATTTACATACTTTCACAGTATCGAGGTTCGGCCTCACGTACGTGTAACTTGTAACGTGCGTTACTATGGTATTACTATGGATATACAGTTGACGGGGAAAGTCATGTGATTTAGGTCGCCCACACGTTTTGAGTTATTGGCCGGACTTGAAGCACGACTATTAATCAGTAACCCGTTGGTAGAAACAAGATTTTTTCCCTCCACTGGAAATAATAACAAACAACCGTGTATATAGCTCTGATCGCAAAATGGTAGGCCTGATCACGTTGAACCAATACGTACAGCCCCAGTAACGACGGCGTCCCCACCGGCCAGAAAAAACCGCCATTCTGATTATATATTTTTTTGATGGCGGAAATCTGTAACCAGAGCCTTTGTGACGCCCGTCTGCAGGGTGAAATGCTGGTCCTCATCTCCATATTAATGTTTATATTCATGTTGGCATGGGCCGCAATCTTTGACAAATAATATTATTTTCTGTCCATTATACCCGGTATTGAAACTTGAACAAAATTGTAAATGACATCGTCTTGAACAGACAAATGAATTTAGGTTCTCAAATTCGTTATAATTTCTCTATGGACTATTCGGGAATATAAATAAGATAATTTACTTGAATTCACTTCCGTGTGAAAACTTGTCTTTCCGCGAATATATAGCGCCTGCTATCTTGAATAATCCTTGTGAAAGAAAAGCTTGGGGCCGGGCCAACATGACACGAATACACGGTTAATCACACCTTAAATGCATATCAATGAAATCCTCACAATATATATAATTATGTAATAAACCTCTGAATTTGGCAGGAAAACTTTCTATGCGCTTTTGACCCGATAATCTATAGATTTTTCTAAACGCCTCGTTCGATTTTGACAAAACGTCATACCATGCAACATTACCCCCACAAGCCACATTGCTATTATATATTGTACTGTGCGTAAAAATTCCAAAAGACGCTCTGACATTTTTGAAGTATGTCGAATCTTGACAAATCGAATATTTGATTGTGTTAACATTCTTTATAGCTTATATTGAACAAAACATTATAACAACATTTTTGTTAGGAAGTTGACGGGACGAACGTCATGCTAGAAGTGAATCTGATTCCTGAACACGTGACCCACTTTGTTACCGCTAAGCCCCATTGGCTGTTACATCGTCACGTGTTCATAAACAAACATAATTACACCCAATCGCAGAAACCCACCGTTTCCCGCGTTATTTTATTATGTTCACCGTTGTCGCCAAGACAAATGTTTTTCTCTATACTCACGGGGTTTCAGCTGCCACGTGAGAAGTGGTTCGCATTCGATTTTGGACACGGCGCGCATTCGCCAATGTCACGGTTGGTTTCAGATCGAGAAAATAGGTCATCACAGATAAGTCGCATTTTGGACAGACGAAGGTGAGACTAATCTACATTTGATGCTATGGTTATTTTTCAAATGGCCCAATGCTATCGATCCAATAGCTTATTTGATGTTTTAGCTGAAAACTATGGAATCCTATTACGGCCACTTGCTAATGGCGCTTTCGGCGCACTTTTTGTCGCTTTCGGCGCTTTCGGCGCTTTCGGCGCGCGCGCCGAAAGCGACAAAAAGTGCGCCATTAGCGTTGTTTCGGCGCGCGCCGAAAGCGCCGAAAGCGCCGAAAGCGACAAAATGAGCGCCGATCGGCGCACTTTTTGTCGCTTTCGGCGCTTTCGGCGCACCGCGCCGAAAGCGACAGAAAGTGCGCCATTAGCGCGGTGCGCCATTAGGGCATTCGGCGCGGTGCGCCATTAGCGCATGTATACAATTAAGTATGTGATCAGCCCAGCAGGGGTGCCGGAAGAGGGGGCAGCTGATCTCCTGCCCTTGACCAAGGGGGCAGGACTTGCCCTTTTTCTGGAGACAGAAAATGCTGTGTTTAATCTCGTGTTTTTATAGCAAAATGTAACTTTTTGGGTCCAAATACCACCAATTTCACAAGGAATATTAATTTTTTGTCAAAAACGGCCATAAAAACCGACAAATACCTTTAAAATAGGGATTTTTGCCACAATGAATTTATGGTTGTTTTTTTTCGAGTTTGCGGAGAAAATTCCCTTTTTTGGGCAGAAAAGTGCCATTTTTGTAGGCTCTTCCCCCCCCCCCCCCGATGCCCTTGGATGCTCCCGGCACCTCAGTGCAGATCGGACATGGCCATATGTGTACAATGTATAGGCCTATGTATCAATTTTAAAAGGGAGGGGCTGAATTTTGCTGTAGATACACCTCTAAATGCTATAATTTGTCATTATTCAGATTTAAAATTATTTATTAATATGGTACTTAACACATGTATGAATTTTCACTATAAATGAGTCTAAATATAGTCAAGTGATTAGTATGCATACATTTGAGCAACTTTTTAAGTGAGTGTTGCCGCATGTAATTAAATGTAATATAATGAAAAAGTCTGTTAATAATTGAACACCACAACTGACTGTCACTAGCTGTGATAGACTTGCAGTGAATATATTGATTGAGTAATTGGCAATCATGAATATTTTTGTGGGACAAACCCCAGCTTCTGGCATGATTCAGGGTACGTTCATACGCTGGCAAGTTTGCAAGGTACATTTTTGTGGGCATTTCGTCATAGAAAACCACATGGTGCCAGAATATGAACGGAAATATGCACCTAACATGCATCTTTACCAGAGCGAAAGACATCGGAAGTAACATTTATATAGTTCCACTTGTACTACCAGTGCTACCTCCAAATACCTGTATGATTTATTCTTGTGAGATAATTTGCATGATATTTACAGGCAAATTCCGGTAGCATCGTTACCAGTGGAACTACAGAGATTTATTTCGCACGTATACTAGTAGTTAGCCCCCCAACTTTGGTCAAAAGTATAACAGTTGGAAATTTCATACTTGCCAAAACATTAGTTGGAAATTTCACACCAACAATAGGTGAAATATGTTCTTGTAGTTTGATTATAAAACAATTTATTGGGGGGGGGGGGAAATGTTCCTATGTTTGGTAAAAACTTTGGACAGAAATGGTCATCAGTTGGAAATTTTCCAACACTTGGAAAGCTTGTGTCCTGGTCCCTCCCCCGTGGCCAGTCAAAAACTTCTAGTTAATTTAAGAAAACAATATTGTCATACATTTGGTCAACATTGTCATTGGAATTGTCATCAGTTGAAAATTTTCCAACCTAAGTGGGGGGTGTAGGGTTTAAATTTACAACGGTAGGAAGGCTTGAGGCTAGTGTAGATGTTACGATTTCAAAATTTTCTTGTTAAGATTTCTAAATTTTCGCACACCGGATCGAACCATGGTCGGCCCGGTGTGTCATTGCCCCACATCCACATGGCCAATACAAAACTGCTAATTAGTTTAGCAAAACAATATTTTACTACATTTGGTCAAATTTGTGGACAGAAATGGTCATCACTTGAAGAATTTTCCAACCTGAGGGGAGTATGAGGTTTGAAATTTTCAAATAACTAATAAATGTTCAGGTTAAAATATCTGTCAATGTTCTCATACCAGGAATATAGAAATATAAAACCATGGCTTATGAATATATTAGAAATTAGGCCTGACTGAGGTTCAAGGGGGGGGGGTGCAAATGGAATTATTCAAAAACTTGTGTTGATCTGATTCTGACTAAAGGGGGGATGCAGTTGGAATTTCCCAAGGTGGACACCCCCCCCCCCAAACATGTAGTTGAAATTGAAGTCAGAAGAACCCCTCCCCCCAGATTGTGCCATGAAACTTTACTCTGCATAGTGCTTGTAGAGATATTATTCCATCAGTGCAAAACATGGGAACTTTTTTTATGTTCTAACATGGAACTTTATAACATTGAACAAACAAGGCAGAGAACATGTTGGACTCTCCGTTACCACATCCCTGCATCCATGCGAATGGGGGGGGGGGTTCAGGAGCTGTGGCTTTTGAAGTTCACTCACCTAATTGTAATTCCATATTTCTGATAAAACTTATAGATAATTTCACGGTGTGTAAAATTTAGAAAAAAATTGTCAACAATAAACGCCTCCATTTTAATGGCATACAGAAGTTACACCTCGTTACGCATGCCGGAAACGCTGCACTTTTTGTCGCTTTCGGCGCTTTCGGCGCGTTACTAACGGCGCATATTTTGTCGCTTTCGGCGCGGTGCGCCGAAAGCGCCGAAAGCGACAAAAAGTGCGCCGTAACGGCGCATATTTTGTCGCTTTCGGCGCGCGCCGAAATAACGCTAATGGCGCACATTTTGTCGCTTTCGGCGCAACGCGCCGAAAGCGCCGAAAGCGCCGAAAGCGACAAATAGTGCGCCGTTACGGCGCACTTTTTGTCGCTTTCGGCGCTTTCGGCGCGTTACTAATGGCGCACTTTTTGTCGCTTTCGGCGCTTTCGGCGCATCGCGCCGAAAGCGCCGAAAGCGCCATTAGCAAGTGGCCGTAATAGGATTCCATAGAAAACTGTGTACTTGTTGTCATATGTTCAAGACAGCGATCACTCAATGTATTTTAAATGGAAACTGGTCCGACTAATTACATTTAATACACACCAACCGCGTGTGTTTTGTTTCGATTGTACGGCCAGTTTCCGATAACTCCTCACTCTCAAACCACCCATCGTGGTCATATTTCACGTCTAAGTCACAATACACGGCTTTTGAAATGAGTCGAAAATGCTATGGTGCCCCTCTGATCGCATGTTTTCATTTGTGTTCGCATCCGATCAAATGCCCCAGTTCCGATCCGATGCCTCGACATTTAACTGCATATTTTGCAATAGTAAACACAGGCATATCGACATATTTCCACTTGCAAATTGTGGTACAGTACCAGTAACACCACAAATGCTGGAGTCATGTCCCTTGGGGTAGTGCCAAATCGATTTTTTCTGTATTTTACCTTTTCATGTTTGGCAGGGCTATCCTTTTTTATTGAAAAAAAAAACAATTTCTTCGGATTGGTGAGGAAAAAATGTGCATAGTCCAAAGCCCCATCTGAAGATTCGCTCTTGTGTTGGCAATAGGAGCACCTGAAATTGCTCTGAAAAATAAAATTATACAGGGAATTGGTATATGAAAGGTATGTGTCATTTTAACAAGCTAAAAATAGTTTTAAATTACCCACAGGAACGTGCATATAACTGAATTGTAAAACTACATAACTCGAAATATGCTTAATACACAACTCAAGAAAACACAAGTTATTACCCCTTACTGGTCTTCCCATTCACGTTAGTCCATGCATGAAACTTCTAAAACAATGTTCTAACCACACGCGCCATAATTATGGTTATATTCTGGACACAAAGAGGCTTGAGATCACATTACCAATGCATGCATGTGCCAACAAGAGCACACCGTCGGGGCGTGGCATAATATATACGCCCGTTTCTGAAGTAGAGTGGGGGTGTAGACAGAACCTTTATTTGAACTTGATATGTATACCAAATTTGGTTCAGTTCACTCGATTTATTCTAAAGTTATCATCCGGAAACCAAAAGCGGACGGACGGAAGGACGGACAACCCATTTACATAATACGACCGTTTTTTTTCAAAAGGGCGTATCAAAATATTCATAAACTCGGCATACAAGAGCTATCTATCTATACTATATATTTTGAGACTTCGTATATATGTTTTGCTCATGACTTCCGGTTTCAAACACGTGTAAGTTCCAAACAATGTCGAAATGAAAGAAAACAAATATAAACAGCAATAAAGATAATCTATTACACACATCTCAAGATGAAAAAATATATAAAGATTAAAGGTGACTGTAAACCCAGAATGGCCAACGTCAAACAATGCCAACAGCTGACCTACGAATATTGCCTCACCTAATTTCGCTGCAATTCGTAGTTCTTGTGTTTCAACACATCCAACATAATCATGAATAAATCAACCACAGGTACCGATAATGATAACTCAGATAAGGCGCAAATGAACATTACTTTAGACAATATCAAAAAAATGTATGACACTAGCAACATCACTTATAAAGAAAAACCAAGAGTACATGGCAGACTGCTGCCTTTCGAAGCTATTGATCATAATCTATATAAACCGAATGCGCACGCTACGTCGTTTGTTACTACCAAGGATAGAATTCACTGTTGGATTTATACCCTATGGAAAAGACTATATATCGAGAAAGGTTCGATTAAAGAGACTGAGGTGGAATGGATGGATTCGCATGGCACAAATCCAATCTCAACTGAATTTATAATTAAAGATAAAATGCTTACCAGTAAAGAGGATGAATTCTTGTATAAAGTGATCGTATATGTCACAACTGGAAAAATCATGATACAAGGGAAAGCACACAAATTATGGTGCCACGAAGAATTTCAAGCAACAAAAGAGCAAGTGGACTTGTTAGCTACCGATATCAATACATGTAATTCTAATCAAGCCAACAATGATGAACAAAATAAGAAAAACAAGCTTGGTACAGAATCTCAAGCTACCAAAGATATTATTGACTCATCGGATGATTCACTGACATCAATTCAAGAAGAATTGAATAAAAAATCAGCAACTGATATGGACAATGTGAAGATAAATTGTGCGAAAGGTGATCATAATATTCAGACAGAGGATGAAGTAATAAACCAAAAATCACCTTATGATAATGATACGGTCAAATTGAAGATAAATTGTGCGAAAGGTGATATTATTCAGCCAGAGGATGGAAAAATAAATCAACAATCACATAATGATTTGGAAAAAATTAAGACAAAGTGTGCGATAAGTGTTACTCATCCTGAGGTCGAAGAGAAAGATTCAGGAAATTCCGAAACTTTAAAAGAGTCAAACCTAGATCTAATAAAAGAATACATAGATAACAGACTAAATGTTTTTGAGGAATCATTAACTATAATAAAAGAACATATTGTGGAACAAACTAGTATACAAGCGGTGAATAAAGAAAGCTCCAAACAAAATGAGGAAAAAGAACGACTCCAGAAAAAAATACAATCACTCAAAGACCGTGAAAATGAACTACTGAAGAAAGTTGACGGCATGTTAAATGTGCAAAAGGAATTGGAATCAAAAATAAAGCATCTGGATGACCAAAATTTTAAAGCTAATAAAGTAGGACTTCAGAACAAAATCAGCGAACTTAAGCAAGAAAGAAATGAACTCGAAAAAATAAATGCTGTAAAAGACACCAAGTTACAGTCGCTCGGAGTCCGTGAAATTGAACTAGTGACGAAAGTTGAGGGTGCGCCCAAGACGCAAAAGGAATTGGAATCAAAACTAAAGCATCTTGAAGACTCTAATTATATACTGGAAAAAAAATGTGAATCACTAAATGATATGTTGAAACAATCAGACAGAAAAATCAGTGAGTTGACATTTACAGGTAAACAAGATAAATCAGAGGAAGACACAAATTACTGTGATGTTCTGGTACTTCATGACTCAATACTTAAACATATTAAGACAGATCGTCTAATGTCAGGTTTTTACCATAGACCTGAAGAAATATTCACAGCACGAGTTGAGGATGCTATTATGGTTCTAGAAAAAGACTCACCAGTATCAAAAAAGCTTGATATACTGTTACATGTGGGAACAAACAATCTTAAATCTGATAGCACAGAACAAACATGGGAACAATATCAAGAACTGATTGACTTGGCATTGACCAAATGTCAAACACTATACCTATCATTATTGACCCCATGTGACATTCAACCCCTGAGGGGAAAATGTGCTTATTTAAATGACATTTTAATCTCCAAATATATCAATGTAGACAAAATACACATAGTGCATAACAATAACTTTAAGACAGCTTATGGTAGCCTTAAGAAAAACCTGTTTGACAGTGATGGACTTCATGTGAATGCGGGTGAAGGCACTAGGTTGCTGGCTGGTAACATACGGCATGTGTTCTCACATGTAAAGACTGGTGCCTCCTCCCCAGTGCATGGGAAGACCAATTATCGTCAAACAGGGGGCCATGGCTATTCCAAGCCTCATTTCTCATTCCAAGGGGATTCATATTCCCAAGGAAATCCGGAACGTGGTTATTATAATAAACCACCTAATTCAAATATCCAATTACCCATCCAAGGGAACTCTTATTCCCAAGGAAAACAAGGGCAATTCCCATTCTCAGGGAATTATGGTAATTATGGTAATTACCATGGTAATACAAGGCAGTGGTCACAGTCAAATGGAGGGGGAAATAACTTTAATAAGCATCGTTATTAAAGATTTTTAAGAGGAATAAGTATCACAATAAACAAATCGTCAACCACAATTGTATCAATCCCTGAAAGACATTAGGTCAATTAATGAACAGTATTGATCTAAATGACCAGAAGGTCATGCATCCTTTTTTTTTTTTTTTTCTTCTTTTTTTTCCATTTATTAGTTTTTTGTCCTTAATATTAATCAATATTACATTACTGGACACTTTGTAATTGACTAAAGTTTTAAACTTTTATGAGCAACACAACTTAAGCAACACAACTTAAGTAACTCAGTAAGAGTCTAATTTTTTAGAGGGAACTCAGTTATAGATTAGCCGACTGGCTTAAAATATGAAGACAAACATCCTCACTTTTGGGGATAGAACAGGGCTACAATTTAAATTGTGATGACTGCTTGTTGTTCTGAACTTGCTGCAAAGGTACACAATGTTGTGATGACTGCTTGTTGTTCTGAACTTGCTGCAAAGGTACACAATGTTCAGGTATTGTTTAATTTGAATAGAATAATTTATTTCAAGATGTTTATTACCCCAAAGTTGGGGTTTTTGTTATAGTTTCAAAAGTTTATAAATATTGAAGACTCTGAGTTTCAGAAGCACAGAAATTGAATAATCTTGTTAGCCAAATCATTACATATATTTTATTAGTCTAATCTCTAATTACTACTATTCCAAACAACAATGATTATTTAATGCTTAGGCTATGATAAGATTAACCCGTGATATGGTGTTTTAATTTATAGCGATCTTCACAGCAGTTTTACAGTTTTGTAAAATTACAGTGTTGTAATTTTATCCAGTAATCATTGTGATTTTCATCAAGTTATAAAACAATTATCTATAAAACAAGAATTATTAGTAAATTTCTGAGTTCCTGAAAAGGGATATTTGTGCTATTGGAACTTGAATTATTAGTATTTGTTTTCTTTCAGAGTAGACATTGAGTATAATATGAATATGAATCAGAAAAATTTACTAGAAATTAGCTCCTGGAATGTGAATGGCCTTATCAGAAAGGTGAACAATGAAAGGACATCCAAATTACATAATGAAGAATTCATTGGATGCCTGAAGTCAGATATCATATTCCTACAAGAAATTCATGTTGGTAATAATGAAATCCTCACCCTCCCTGACTACAAGTGCATCCTACAATGCAGATATGAGAACACAAGTAGGCTTAAAGGAGGGATAGCACTTTTTATCAAACATACTATTACTAAAGGAGTCACAGTTATTGATAGATCATTGAAAGATGTTATATGGATAAAACTAGACAAAAAATTCTTTAAAACCACTAAAGATATTTTTGTTGCATCTGTTTATATACCCCCAACCAACTCAATATATACAAAAAGAACAAACATGGACTCGGTTATTTTAACCAAACTAGCCACAAGTATTATGACCTACAAAAAATTGGGCGAAGTTATGATCTTTGGAGACTTGAATGCTCACATAAACAGGAATGACGAGGACTTTATCAGAAATGACAATGACAACATACTGAATGACTTTTGTCCCGACAATTATTTACCAGACAGTATACACCTCAAGAGAAATACACAAATCCACCAAACAACTGATGTATATGGACAGAACATTTTAGATATATGTATAGGGGGGCAAATGAGGATTTTAAACGGGAGAACGTTGGGGGACTCCATGGGGAAAATTACATATCATGGCTACAACGGATCCGCAATTGATGACTACTGCATATGCAGCCCTAATATTTTAAAGGAAATAGTTTGTTTTAAGGTTGGCTCTTACAACCAACAACTTTCAGATCACTGTATGATAACTGCAAAAATGAGAATAAAAGACGCTGTCTCAAATAAACCTGAGTATATACTGAAACCCCAAGTTAAAAACTTAAAGTGGAATGAAACTGAAAAAATACAATTTGAGAGGGTTGTGGGAGAAAAATTGATTAAATTTGCCCCTGATGTCACTAGTGCTAAGGGTACTGAGGACCCAAACCAGATAAATAATATTATAAATACACTTAACCAGCACTTACTGTTAAGCACAGGAAGTGAAAAACCAAAAAGCCAAAAATCGGTCAAAAAGAAGAAAAGACAGAACAAATTATGGTATGATAGAGATTGCGAAGCTATATACCGAAACATAAAACATATGTCGAGGCAACTTGCAAATAATCCACAAAATAATGACCTTAGAATCAAAGTTAGACTCGAATCTAAACTATATAAGAAGACTATAAGAAACAAGCAGAGAAATTATCGTAATAACCTTATGAAAGAAATCGTAGGATGCACTAGCAGTCACCCTTCAGAGTTTTGGGATCTGGTGGGTAAAATAAATCAAGAAAGAAAACCCGACCCATGTCTAAACATCACCCCTTTAGAATGGGTCTCATACTTTCAATCTCTTTTCAAATCTGAAAAAGAACCTGCTTTTGACAATCTACAGATTGAAGATCATCCTTGTATCGAATGGAGCCCAAAAATTTTAAACAACGATATAACAACGCAAGAGGTGGTTAGTGCCGCTAGAGACCTTAAAGTGAAATCCTCAAGTGGTAAAGATGGAATTACAAACTCCATGCTGAAAACCACGTGTTTATCTCATGCCAATATGTTTGCTGATATATTTAATCTAGTCTTGAAAAGTGGAGTCTACCCTGAAAGCTGGCATCAAAATCTAATAAAACCTATTTTTAAAGGGGGTAGTGTATCTGACCCCTCAAATTACAGAGGAATTGCCCTATCATGCTGCATGGCAAAAATTTTCGCAAAAATCCTGAATAACAGAATGAACAAATTTCTCGAAATCAATAAAGTTATTTGCAAAGAGCAGATTGGATTTAGAAAAGGAAGCCGCACCACTGATCATATATTTACGCTGAAGACTTTAATTGATAAAACAGTACAGAATAATCAGTATCTGTACACATGCTTCATTGACCTAAAAAAGGCTTTTGATTTAGTAAACAGGAAAGCACTATTTATTAAGCTTGCTCATTATGGAATAAAAGGTCATTTTCTAGAAATATTGAGAAATATGTATGAGAAAGTTGAATATGCAGTTAAATTACCTGATGGAATAACCCATGATTTGAAATCATCTGTGGGGGTCAAACAAGGTTTTGTACTCAGCCCCACATTGTTCTCATTATTCGTTAATGATATCCCAGGTATTTTTGATGAATCATGTGACCCAGTAACCCTCGCTGACAAAAAGCTCTCATGTCTTCTTTATGCAGATGACATAGTCCTTATATCTAAATCCAAAGATGGACTTCAATCCTCACTCAATAAGCTACAAGACTTCTGTAAGATGTGGGATCTCACCATTAATATAAATAAATCTAAACCCATGGTTTTTAATAAATCTGGTAAGCTATTAAAAAATATAAATTTCCTAATTAATAACCAAAACATAGAGAATGTGAAAGAATATAAATATCTCGGCTTTATCTTCAAACCATCAGGGGTGTTGTCGGCTGCGCTCGGATACTTAGATAAGAAAGCCACAAAAGCCTCATTTTGTATAAGAAGTAAATTCTACGGGGCTAAGAAAAACACCATGACATTATTAAAACTGTACCATAGTTGTGTTAAACCCATATCCTTATATGGCGGGGAGCTGACCACTCCCGACCATATTGTTCGGAGAGCATCTGATTTTGAGACAAGAGCAAGTACATTTCTCCCAGATAAAAATCAAATGAAATTCATGAAATTTGTTCTTGGTGTTAACAGATCTGCCACCAATATGGCCTGTTTTGGAGAATTAGGAATATTTCCTGTCTACATTTCTGGAATAAAGAACAGCTTAAACTACCATAACCACTTGGTTCAATCTAACCCTGAGTCATTAGTACACAAGGCTTATTTGGAAAATCAGAAACTTGAGATGGGCTTTTGTGATCAAATAAAAATAATATTGGAAAAAGTAGAATTAGGTAGTGAATCGGTTAAACATAGTAATAACTATACTATCAGGGGAGAATCTAGAGAAGTTGAAAAGAAATTACAAATCAGATTTACTGAGTTCTGGAAAAAACAACTATTTAACGATGAGAATAAACCCAACGGTAACAAATTAAGGTTTTATAGAAAACTGAAAAATTTGTATCAGTGTGAAAGTTACCTATTAGCTGACTTAGATAATGAAGTAAAAACTACGTATACTAAGATTAGGATTAGTGACAGTCAGTTATTAATTGAAAAGGGCAGATCAAAATTTGAACTAAAAGATCGAATTTGTCCTATCTGTAAGAATGGAGTGGAGGATGAAAAGCATTTTATTATAGACTGTAAGCCCCTAAAAGTTGAGAGGAAGACAATGCTTGATAAAATTCAGTCTAATATTCCTGAATTTAATAACTACAGCGATGATGAAAAAGTTACTTTCATATTAAGTCCAAATGAAGTTGACACATCCATAAAGAAAATATGTATGATGGGAGTTTATAAAATGTATAAAAAAAGGAATGAGCTTGCGAACTGAAACCTGCTATTGGGATGGTATCAAAATATAACAAAATATAGGCAAACATGTACTTAATATCAGTAAGATCCACCAAACCTCTATTCTATTGTAGAACCTACAATTTCACTTTATGTACTTGAATGTATACATGTATTGATGTAAATGTCCTTTTGTTATGTTCTTTATATGTGTTGGTAATAATCTAATATTGGATTCTATACCAAATAAACAATTTGAATTTGTGTGTGTGTACTTCATAGAATCCAAAACGCGTGTACAGATTGAGCTCAAACTTCCTATGTAAGTGTCAAATCCCACCGACACGACCGTGGTCGTGGTTTAGAGAAGCTCAGAGCACCCGTTCTCCAATCTCAAATCACCGCAAAGGCACGGCGGGGGTTAATCAAGTGATTATTTAATGAGCGTTTGTTTTTGATGCATCTCTATAAAGAGCTTCTGTTTCCCATTCAACGTTATTCGCATCTGCAGAGTTATACGGGAACGCAAACGTTATCGCTCGAAATTTATTCCCTGCGAGCACGGATGGCGCGCTTTGTTTTTACAGTATATACCTTTGGTATATACCGAAATCATCCCAGATAATCACGAATATAGCATCAGATTTCTCCCCAGATATACCGTTATAAAGCTACTGGAATCTGCCAATCTACGGGAAATTCCAGCGAATGCCGATTGAGCTCAAACTTGCTACCCACGGGAAGTGTCATATATATGAGTGTGTCCTTTATAGACTCGAACCGATTGAGCTCAAACTTGCTAAATAAGAAAATAGCCCCCAAGCCGTAAATATCAACAACAACGATATTACTAAATACACGTTTTCGGCAATGTGAGAGTTTTCGGGGAGCCGTGATGCCAACAACAACGACCCGAAGCCCTGAATGCCAACAACAATTAATTAAAACAATTTACAATTTAATTAAAACAATTTAAAATTAAAAAAAATTAACAATAAAAAAACAATTCAGAAACAAAATATATTAAATTTAAAAAACATTAAATTCATATTCAAAAATGTCATGTTTCTGAAACAAAGCCATGGGACGAATGCCGCCAGTGGCGGGCTAACCTGCTAGTACTATATATTTTGAGACTTCGTATATATGTGTGTGTGTGTGTGTGTGTGTGCGTTGGTTTTAGGCCTCCTCTGAGGACCTCGGTTAGAAAACACACCTTTAATCCGAGGACGTAAAATTCATTGGGGGACAAAAAGTGTGTCCTCGGAAGAAAATCAGTACTGAATGCTTTAAAATGACAAAATTAGTCACGTGTCAAATTTTCGTCCCAGTCCTCGGAAGCCGCCAAAATGTTTTTTTTGTGTTTTGATGATACACACTTTACAACATTTTTAAACACTCCACGCATGCGTACACCTGAATATTGTGTTAACAGTTGAAGGACGTTGTGTGTAAACACTGCGAGGGCCATGCAGTCTCGACCCCCAGAGGTCATATCCGCTTCGCGAGCTTGGGCATGCGCAGAGCATTGCAAGAAGACACATTTCGCGGGTCTTTTAGAGTACGTGTGTAAAACTGCACAGGAAAGGTGAGGTCTTATATTAATAATTTTTCGGTTATATTTTTAATTATAATTGGCCGCTGACGGCACAGGCCTGATGGTTTTCTTCAGAGAATTTTTTTATTGGAAAATTGTGACCCAACCAAAATGTCTATGGATTCATAAATTATTACTCTACCTATCCGACTAATTGCAATTTGCACTGCAGATTCAATTACATTAAAATGATTCATATATTTTGCTAAATAGACCTAAAAACAGAGATTTGTTTAAATTGACAAATTGTCATGTCACCTCCATTTTTATTCATATTTAGGAAAATATATGAATGCAATTGAATTTTCAATCAGTCGGATGAGTAGAGTAATAATTTACGAATCCATAAACATTTTGGTTGGGACACCATTTCCAAACCAAAAAATATTCTGCCACAATTAAGGTGTCAAAACAGTCCCAGATTTCCTCAGATGTCTCTTGTACTGGGGCGAAATCTGACTTCGATCAAATGAATTCGAAGTCACTATCTGACTAAAGATCACCTCCCTTACCGAAATCATTAGCCATCTGTTAGCCATTCTTTAGCACTCGGAAGAGAAGGAATGATGGCTTACTGATGGCTAGTAGTTTTCAGAGGATATGGATGGCTAATGCAAAATTTAGCCATCGAGGCTAGGTGATGGCTAGATGATGGCTTATTAGCCATCGCTTAGCCCTCCTATAGGCCGAAATATTTAAATGAGCTAAGCCATCGCTTAGCCCTCGATGGATGGATGGCTAGTAGGCCGATGGCTAGTAACCCGATGGCTAGTAGGCTGATGGCTAGTAAGCCGATGGCTAGTAGGCCGATGGCTAGTAAGCCGATGGCTAGTAGGCCGATGGCTAGTAAGCCATCGGATTGTTAGCCCTGGACATTTAGTGATGGCTATGTTATATAACTTGCTTCAGGAGGAATAACTCTTTGGCATCATCTATTTGAGAATGAATTATCTTTAAAATAATATGTTATATCATAAAAATAATTTTTTACCAAAATATTTAACAATGTCAATTATTTTTGTTATCTTTTGCCAAGTTTTCATCATAAATACAGTGGAAACGATTTGCAATTGTATCACTGGACACACGGACTGCATGGTATCTGGAATCATATGCATGCAACATCTTCACATTAGGCTGGGCCAGCCAAAGATTTCTGCAGATTTTTTGTCAAAATTCAAAAGAAAATAGTCTGGTCAAGATAGATCTTTAACCCTTCCTATATGAGAACTATATATGCTGGTGCAGCATTAAAGAACGTGGTTCCAGCTGAATTCTCTTATATATGCGAGTTTCCCATATATAGGGATCAAGCCTTGTATATATAAGAGAATTTACTGGCTAGCTAGAGAATTGCATTGGTACAGGATTTTCAAAACATTTCAAGAAGCTCCCATCGGAATGGTTAAATATGAATATGTTTTTTTCAAGATGTTTAATGTGTCATATAATGCCCAATAAATTAGAAAATATAGTGCTGAGGATTGTACTTACCAATTTCCAGATTAATTTGTATATACATGCATGTATCTTAGTGGCAGCAGGATATTTTCTCAGAATCTCAGGCAGAATGTTTGATAAACATGCGGATTTCTGAGAGTTATTTCACAACTTTTAAAATTAGCAGGCTCAGCTATCTTGAAGCCATTACAGTTCTAGTCCAATGAATCTTAACTAAAGAAATCACAAGTTTATAAGACTGCTAAGAACATAAGTGTAAAAAAACTGGAACAAAAAACTTGAGCAGTGAATACAGACTAGCAGTTACAATTCAAATGTTGTTGAGTACAATATCCCATGATGCATTTATGCAGCCTCTATCTGGTTGGACCAACATATGGCAGCCATATGTCAGGTCTATGGCAGTCTCAGGACAGAAGGTCTTCTAACCATTAATATGACTTTGGTGAAGGCTAATAACATTCGAATGTTAAATATTCTCCAGTCTGATGGTTATCGATTAAATTCTTAACCACCAGTAATGATGGCTAGTGAATATAATTCCATGTAGTTAGCCATCGACTAACCATCACCTTAGCCATCACCAGAAATTCTTCCTGATTGGATGGCTACCTTAGCCATCACACCCCTTCTTATTCTTCATGAGTGCTAATATAACTATAGTGATGGTTTATCTTAGCCATCATTGGTCTCTGATGGCTAAGCAAGGGCTTAGGGATGGCTTAATAAGCCATTCTGTTCGGTAAGGGCTTGTTCAAGATTCAAGATTCATTCTATAAACGTCTAGTTAATCAAGATCAACTCTCCGTCAAACAACCGCTTCAATAATCTGACATTTTCTATTGTTGTTTGACAAACATTTGAAACAACACTATCGAATGACAAAATATTAAAACGGTTGTTTGTCGGAAAAGTCAACTTTGGTGTACTATAAATAAACGTCATGTTATAAAACAGGTCAGGGGGAACCCAGAAAGTATCTTTAGTAGACCGTTTGGTCTTTTAAAGACCAATCAGTCTATTTCCAGATTTTTTACAAAGTCACTAATTCTCTACAGACAGCATGCAGGTGTCAACAAATTTGCATTATGAATAATAAAACACACAATAGGGCACAGTGCCACTGATAATAAATCATTAAATAGTTCAAATGAATCAAAAGAAAACTTTGATGTTCCATTTCAAACCAGCCCAATGTAAAATTCTTCAGTCATCGAAAATTGGGCTGGAGTTTTCTGTTATTTTAATTATGCTCATCAGTTAAACAAGACCCTTTTTTGGGTATGTTTTTGGTTGAATAGAATTCTATAGTGTGTTATGACTATACTCGCATATCAAATTCGACGGCACCTGTCATTTAATGGGGAATTCCTGATTCTGTAATATAGACCGATCGGTCTTTAAAAGACGGATCGGTCTATTAAAGATACTTTTCAGGTTCCCCCTGACCTGTTTAAAGACAGATCGGTCTTCCCCCAGATATTTACACAATCACTAATTCTCTACATACAGCATGCATGTGCCAAGTACACATTTCCATTATAAGTTAAACCGATACAATCGTTCTTTTTGCAAGTTATAACTGTTGGGAAAAATTATAAATGACTTTGGCGAATCGAAGGTCAAATTGGTCAATGTTGAAAATGTGAAACATATTGTATACATACTAATAGGGCTATTTAAATCGATTCCTGGTGTGAACTCGCCCATACAGTCGTTTTTTAGCTCGAGTCTCCTCTGGCGTCCCCTGATAAAATCGACCTAAATGGCCGTGGGTGCATGTAATTGGGGTGTGGGTGAAAAATATTGTTTCAGGGGCTTCTACTAGGGCTGTCACGATTAATCGTTAGTCGACTGTCTAATCGTCGGCCGATCCGAAAATCGATTATCATTTTTTATCGTTGATTAATCGGTCGTTTTTTGGTATCGTAATCCGTGTACTATAGTAACTTGACACGAAATTAGTGAAGCTGTTGACGGGAACTAAGGTACTAGTTTTAGCTTTAAATATAAAAAATATTACAGTAAAATGGTTTGTATTTGTGGGAATTCAGCATCGGACCCAAATCTACAATAAGTGCCAGGTATATTGTCCCCAAACGAGGTCAAAACCCCCAAGTTTTATTGCTAAAAAACATCGGAATATTTTGCTTCCGTGTTCGCTAATTTCACTAAATTCGGGAATGGAAAACCGGAACGCATTTACAGTTTGTCAATCTGAAGAATTAGTCATGTTATCACAATAATTGAAGGTTTTATCGCGGGTAATTCCATATATGATACAGTCTCAAATAATTTACTAGAACAGGTAAAGAAAATGTTCTTTCCGTTGTTTGGAAGATATATTTATTGCTTCGTTTCGGCTGTATATTTTCTGTTCCGTATTTTCATATGTCTTATGAATTCATTTCCCCCATAAGCCTGTTTCATTTTGTATTCTGTACATTTTACGAACACATGTTCCTTGAAGCTGTCATTCAAACTTCAAAGGTTGTGTGGGTGTTATCCTTGGTGGACCAAACTAATTTACCATGCCATCAAATAAACAATCGATGTTAGATCGACATTGCATCACACCTTTATGATTCTGCGAAAATAGGCAGTGTGTTATGGATCCATATATAAACACATACAAAATTTTAAATCGCAAAAGGGGTGTCTTCATACCTGCCCCACTCCTACCAGGCTACCACGTTCAAGGCACGGGGGCCCACATGCGTGTAAATGTATATGTACTATATATATATACTAGGGAAGTATCTAAAAAAATCACCCTGTCTCCGAAAAGTCTGAATAAAAAAAAAACTAAATGGAATTCCTGACAATACTAAATAATTCGCTTGCAGGAATTGGTCAACAATCATTTTGATACATAATACATGTATATGAAAATCGAACCAGCTGTCGTGTAGCTACAGACTACTATAAAACACAAAATGCCCCTCCCCATTATCAGGTCGACATTTCTCTGGGCACAGCTAAGTCGCCGCAAATAAAAAAAATGCATATGTTCTATCAACAATGTGATTACATATACCCAACATACAATATGTCTTCTTCATTTTGATATATATATCAAGAAAATCGGCGCACAAATTCCAAAGTTATAAGCCATCGATTGCATAGACCACACGATAAAAAACGCGACTTGACGCCTATCAGTGGGTGCTACATCTTAGCTGTGCTCAGAGAAATTTGTTTTAATTCAGGCTTTTCGGAGACACGGTGATTTTTTCGATACTTCCCTAGTCTCATATATATTTTGAAGACCTCTGTATGTTTGTTTGTCTGTATGTTTGTTTGTCATTTATACAAATCTACGATTCTCGACCGATCGGGACGAAACTTGGTACGTGTGTGTAGTTTGACCAGGCGGTGGACGGTGTCGTATTGGCGAGCCCGTGCGGCGCCCGCTTCGCGCATGCGCAGACGAGATCTCGGAAACGGGTGGAGCTATCGACTTGAAATTTGCTATGTGAATGTATCTTGCCCCGGATACGAATTTTATCGGATCGCCGAGCCCGTGCGATGCCAGCTTCGCGCATGCGCAGACGAGATCTCGGAAATGGGTGGAGCTATCGACTTGAAATTTGGTATGTGAATGTATCTTGCCCCGGATACGAAATTAATCGGGTCGCCGAGCCGTGCTACGCCAGCGAAGCATGCACAGACGAGATCTCGAAAATGGGTGGAGCTATCGACTTGAAATTTGGTATGTGAATGTATCTTGCCCCGGATACGAATTTTATCGGGTCGCCGAGCCCGTGCGACGCCAGCTTCGCGCATGCGCAGACCAGATCTCGGAAACGGGTGGAGCTATCGACTTGAAATTTGGTTTTTGAATAGCCCGGACAACGTCGGGCTCATCGGCTAGTCTCATATATATTTTGAAGACCTCTGTTTGTTTGTTTGTCTGTATGTATGTCTGTATGTCATTGATACAAATCTACGATTCTAAACCGTTCGGGACGAAACTTGGTACGTGTGTGTAATTTGACCAGGCGGTGGTCGTTGTCGTATTGGCGAGCCCGTGCGGCACCCGCTTCGCGCATGCGCAGACGAGATCTCGGAAACGGGTGGAGCTATCGACTTGAAATTTGCTATGTGAATGTATCTTGCCCCGGATACGAATTTTATCGGGTCGCCGAGCCCGTGCGACGCCAGCTTCGCGCATGCGCAGACCAGATCTCGGAAACGGGTAGAGCTATCGACTTGAAATTTGGTTTTTGAATAGCGTCGGGCTGGGTAGAGCTATCGACTTGAAATTTGGTTTTTGAATAGCCCGGACAACGTCGGGCTCATCGGCTAGTATTATATATATATAGTACATATACATTTACACGCATGTTGGCCCCTGTGGTTCAAGGTCCCCAAATGAAAGTAAAAAGGGGTCCCCCAAATAAAACCTGGGTCGGCTCCCAGCTCCTGTATACTAGTTGCTCCACTATGCAAAAGAATAAACTTGAATGAGATATTAAGTTTATGTCTGGTGAGTGTTTGAAGGGGAAATGTAAATATTGCTGCTACATTCAATTAAAAAAAATCTCTATTAAAAAGCAAGCTACTAGGCTACGTTCTTGATACAAAGTTTTGGTTCTATTCTAATACACTTTTGAGCATATATGGTGCATTAAAAACAAAACAAAATATGATTTTGATGGATTCTGAAAAACAAAAATTGCCAAATTAAAAAAAGTTTACCTGGAATTTTTTGGTCAAGAAATCGGAAACAGATGTTTTTTTTTGGCCTCACCAAACTTCATATGTAGCTTCGATGTGACCTACATATATGGATGGGAGATATTTTTTTGAATTTCCTTTAAAAAGATGGCCACCAGCAGCCATCTTGAATTTTGTTCCACAGCCAACCTGAAAATTATATTCATTTTGGTGTCTGACAAAATGTCAAGACGCCAGAGACTTGGTGTCTGACATTTATATTTGGTGTCTGACATGCATATCTAAAAAAAATTGTTAGTTTTCGATGGCTTATAATGGCAGTATAATTGGGTCGGTGGGAATAAATATAAAATAATAGGCCACATAAACAAAATAGTTAAGTCATGAGTGGTGCCCCGGAATTATATGATAAAAATACAAACTATTTTTGACCATCAGATGCTTAAGAACTATAGAATTTGTTTGAATTTCGTAATCGCCAGTTGCTATCTTTGATTTTATTCCTTGCATCACTATATTTGTTTGTATGCTCTACTGCCTTCATCCAAAATAAACTTGATTTCATAAGTTGAGCTACAGTGTCATTGACACTTTCATTTTATTTTTATTTCGTCTGACGACCCGATTTTTCCCCCCAAAAATCCGCAAAACAAGTTAAACAACTAATAAAAAAAGGCCTTACAATGGGAGAGATGGAGTGCGTTATTATATTAATCTAATTTTTTTTTCCAGAACCTGCACGACATACATGTATTCAGTTTTCTCTTCACTTCCCTATCATTAAGTTGCTTCCTTTAAATTGTCATTTTTTTCAGTTCTAAAATCTAAAATGGATAATAGTGAATTTTATTGTGTTCTCATTTATTTTTTTATTAATTTGATCTGTCGGCTTCTTATGTTTTATGTTGATTCTTTTATTACTATCATTATATTTGTCTCTCTAATAAATGATGTTTTCTTTGCGTTATTTTTTTTATTTGTTACATGGTGTTTAACAGAACAGTAGAGTGTAAATCTCAGGGTGAGTTAAGGTTAATGAAATGTTCACTGTATAATCTGTATTTATATATATAAATGGTATTACAATCAACCCTCCTATCAGGAAATTATATGCAATTTTTCTACTATCATAGAAATCCACAGCATGCCCTATAGCCCGGTCCATTGCACAGATCATCTTGAAATTTTTCATGGAGCATGACATTGGCCACTACTCTCAGGATCAAAATGAATGTACCCCTTACATTTATTTATTATTCATGGTTCATGTGATCTTAATTTTATCTACATGGTTCATCTGAATTTAATTTATCTAAATTTATACGTTTCTAAAAAGGGTGGATTGATCTCTAAAAGCAAACTACATGTACTAGGCTAAGTTCTTGATACAAAGTTTTGGTTCTATTCCAATACACTTTTGAGTAGGCCCCTGCGAATCGGAAATTTGGGTTCAAATAGATTCTTTTCAGCACAAAACTACGTTACGACCGCATTGCGGCACATTCGCGTGGCCTTTTCATCCTATCAAAACATCTGTAGACGGTTGGGGAAAGAAATTGTAGCAAAGTTTTCCTCAATTTCAACACTTCTATGAGGTTGTTCTGTTTGTGGCAAACCATAAACAGGATCAGGGGCGACAATACAAATTGATGCTTGCGGCCATCATGCTTAATTCCTGATCGTGTAAAATCATTAAAATAAGTCATGACTATGGATCACACTCGGCGACATATCAACATCCCAAGAATCGATTCGAACAGGATTTACGAAAAAATATTTGTTGCAAGGCCAAATTTTTGGGGACCCACCTGGACGGTCAGGACCCACCCCCTAAAATAGGAAAACAACAACGAATCTTAGTGAAAATGAGTAAATTCTCAGTCAGAATTGATTAGAACTAGTTGGAATGGTTCTATGTACATGTGATTTGAATAAATCTTTGAACAAAAATCTGTACACAAATTTTGACAACAAAGTGGAAAATGTTGGTGGAATAAAATTTGCACCAACTCATTTTATACGGCCTCAGAGGACCCACACCCGCCTTGTGTCTGCAAATTTTCTCCCGACCCCCCTGTATATGGTGCATTTTTTAATGCACCATATACAGGGGGAGGGGTCGGGAGAATTTTTTGGTTTTTATAACACAAAATATGATGTTGATAGATTCTTTAAAAAAAATGCCAAAATAAAAAGTGTCCTTCCTGTCTACCTGAATTTTTTTTGGTCAAGAAATCGGAAACATATATATATATATTTTTGGCCTAAGGATTCCTCTCGTGCCATAATACAATTAAAAAAAATCTGTATCTCTGCTAGTAATAGACTTAGGCGTGACTTTCCTTGATTAAAGGCAACAAAAGACAAATTCATTGTGATATTAATAAAGTCCTTGAAAAGCAACTGTGTGGTCCTTGAAAAGTACTTAAAAGTCCTTGAATTTGATTGTGAAAATCAGTGGGAACCCTGGGTTTAGAACTTGTTGGAATGTTTATCTGTTCATGTGTTTCTCATAAATCTTGGAAATTTTTTATTTGGTCACATTTTAGCTTAACTTGACAAAGTCAAGCTATGATATTGCTGTGGCGCGTCGTCTGTCTGTCTGTCGTGTATGTCCTGAATCCTTTTGCACGGCCTAGAGCCCGCACCGATCATCTTGAAATTTTTCATGCATCATGACATTGGCATCTAGTTGGGAACGAGTCATTTTGGGCTCATTTGCATAAAAGACATGGCCGCCGGCATCCATCTTGGATTTAAAAACTGATTCCTTTAGCATGGCTACTATCGGCCATCTTTGATTTCAGTGACAACACTATATAAATCCTTTAGAATGGCCTAGAGCCCATATCGATGCACCGATTATCATGTATTTTTTAATGGACAATGACATTAAGTACTATGCTCTATGAAGATGTGAATTCAATTCATAGTCATTGTCATAATTCATAGTCATTGTCACAAGTTAAGCTACTGTGTCATTGACACTTTCATTATATATATTATTGTTGACATATCTCCTTCTATTTGTAGGACTAATGATAGTAGTTCCATACATGTACTAGCATGATAAAAGACAGACCAAAGCGGAGGTCCCCCATGACCATTTGTAACGAAAGAATTAGCAGCAGTCATGACCCACCTGGATTCGTAAAAAGGTTCATTGATCTTGACAAAGGTAATTTACTAATTAAACTCAAGTAAATACTCTTGAGTGCCTAATAAAAGTACAGGGTGGAATAATAGTACAGGTTGGAAAATGTCGCGTAACTAAATAATAGTACAGGGCGGAATAAACGTACAGACGGAAATACTAGTACCATACATCCCACAAAATGCACTGTCTGACTGGTTTACTGATGCCATGTGACAGAAATAGTTTAATGAAACACAATGCGAGTTCAATCACTGTCATCATTGTCAGACTAAAACCAAGAACCATTTTTAGCTTAACTTGACAACGTCAAGTTAAGCTATTGCCGTGGCGCGTCGTCTGTCAGTCTGTGAGTCTCAGTCTGTGAGTATGTACGTCCCGAATCCTTTAGCACGGGCTAGAGCCCGTACCGATCATTATGAATTTTTTTATGGACCATGGCATTGGCATTGGCATCCAGATGGGAACGAGTCATTTTGGGCTCATTTGCATAAAAAAACATGGCCGCTGTCGGCCATCTTGGATTTCAGTGATAACACTACATAAATCTATAACATATCCTAGAAGCTGTATTAATACACCGATCTTCATGAATTATTTTTTTTTGGATCATGACATTCGCATCCAGATGCGAATGTGTTAGTTTGGGCTCATTTGCATAAAAAAACATGGCCACCGGCAGCCATTTTGGATTTTACAATTGCATCCTTTAGCACGAGCTAGAACTTAGAAGCCGCAGCTTTGGTCTTATCATCATGAAATTTGTCATGCAGTTTGACCTTGACATGTAGATGGAAACAAATCATTTAGGGCTCATTTGCATAAAACATTACCACCATCGCCATCTTTGATTTCATTGATAACGCTCTATGCATGTTAGTCCGAGATTCCACTGACGAAATTGTATACACACCTTTCGTCAGAGTCCGATCTATTAGGTAACATTGACAGTGGATGCGCCCAGTGCTGGGCGCATGTTTTGGTCACGAATCAACCGTAAATAAATCCCACCAAATCCAATTAAATTGTCCTCATTTACTTTATATACATAGTCTGATATATACTTTCGACATACGGAAGCTGTGGATTCGCGTAACCACATCGAAATTTGTTTAATGGTACGTTTTCAAATATACACACAAAAAATATTGTCAATGTTTACTGTTTTGAATCTTTCGCAGGGTCACGAACGTACTTCGTCAGTTTCCGGAGGAATCAATTGGTGCGCACTAAATTTTAAGCCAAACGAACCCACATGAACCCGAACGAATTGTCCCAGACCATCAGAACGAGTTGTTTGATGGATTGTATTGAAGTTGATGCCCGTCCGCACCAAATTATCGGTCCAAAAGTACTATGTACTTGGGGCGAAATCGCAGCAATTAACCCCTAAACTACGGCCGAATCCTGGGAAACAAATTTGCAAGGCAGGTGGTCCCCTGGCCGGACCATTTTTTTAAATTCCTCTTTTTCACCGATACAAGAGATTGCTTAGTCTTTCTGACCCGGGAGTTTGGTCAGAGTTAATCCGAATTGCTTCTGACTCCTCATCCCTTTAATGTTTTCTTAATTTTTGTGATTTTTTATTTTTCTTGCGCCACTTAAATTTTTTCCCATTCAGAGTCAGAAACCGAAACCATCAAAAACTGGATGTTTTCAAAATATGCGACAGGGACAGGTGTTCACTTCAACCTACGATTTCTTGGCCATTTCTCTGAATATGAAATAATGCCTTATATGGGTGTAAAGAGGAATGAATTTCGGTTCCAGCAATGCTTAAATACCTCATAGAAGAATAGACACAATGTCAAGAATACCCCGATCAAGTCCTTTGTTTACATCAAATACGCACTCCTACGAGATGCGCTCACGATGGATTATGCCTGTTGATCCGCGTTACATTTTGTCAACAAAGCGTTTCTCATATCGGATGAGCTTCGTGATTTCTCAATTTGCTCGATAACAAAGTAATCACATATACTGTGTTTAGCATGTATGTATCGGGGAGATTCCAGTCTAACCGAATCGAGTGATTTTTTCCTTCGAAAATGCACACACTTTGCATAGGCGCCCAATAAACATGCGGTCCCCGGACCGCCGCAAAAAACTTCCAGTTTTTGATGGTTTCGGTTTCTGACTCCGAATGGGAAAAAATTAAAGTGGCGCAAGAAAAATAAAAATCACAAAAATTAAGAAAACATTAAAGGGATGAGGAGTCAGAAGCAATTCGGATTAGGTCAGAGTCAGAATTTTTCGGACTATATACATGTAAATCCTTTGGAATGGCCTAGAGCCCATATTGATGCACCTATCATCATTAAAAAAAAATTATGCAGTGATATGGACTATGCCATTACTATGGAGATGCGAATTCAATTCATAGTCATTGTCACAAGTTAAGCTACTGTGTCATTGACACTGTCATTTGTTTTGCAATCTGTTGGAATTACAATTTATGTGGTTATTCAGTGGGTTGTTTGTTGAAAACAGCCAGAAATAGCCTATACTGTCATATCTAAAATGAATGCATGATTAGTTTTATTACAGATTTCAAATATTCAATCTAAAATTAACAGGGGAGGGGGAAATATATAATACCCATCACTTTTCGTCCGTATGTATAAAACAATTTCTCATCTCCTCCAAAACCATGGACTCGATCAAGCCTGAATTCTACATTTCAAGTTATTTTGATGTGTCCAACACTGGATTACATTTTATCCTGCGTACAGTGGATCTTAATCTGACTTAAAAACACTACTAGGATAAAAAAAATATATATATTAAAAGCCTGTCTGCCATCTGCTTTAAATAAAAAATATTTTCTCAGACTTGAAACAATTTTTTTCGATGGGCCCTAAAATATGTTGCTTCTACCGGTATCAGATTAATCATTATCGTTTTCTGTCATTCTCTGTATAGGTTTCGGTGTGTTCGCAGAAAAAGAATTTAAACATGGTGACTTTCTTCTCGTGTATATGGGTGTGACGCTGATGGCTGAGACGGAGTCCAGTCTAGAAGATGGTCCGTTCATTTTCCACTTCAAGCATAACAACCACAATTATTGGTATGTCATATGTATCATATTTTACTCTAGATTACTGATAAAATATTGTAGGTCAGAGGGTTCACTGTTTTTTCCAGAGGTAATTTATATATATATTATATCACTGCACAAAGGTTCCTTCTGATACCATGTGACAGAAACAGTTTCATTGGATATCCAAGTCCACGATTCCACTATATGCTGATAAGTTTTGTCAACACTGAATCAAAGTTCTGTATCAACTACTCTATTAAGATTGCTTGACATAGTTCGTTTGCTAAATTTAATAAATGTACAGGGCCAAATAGGGATCGTACTGGTGGGAATTTTACCTCAAATTTAATAATCGTACATGTAGTATGTTTATTGGGCACTCAAGAGTATGTTAATGGTTCATCCGTCTGCCTGTCATACAGTCTGTCCGTCTGTGACTTGGTTTCCGGATGATAATTTACTTTCGATTGACGGATTTGCATGAAATTTGGTGTGTGGGTTTATGACCGCGCCACAGGTCAAGTTCAAATATGGGTTTGGTCCGATGATATTTGGCATAGTTATGGGTCATTTTCGACTTATAATTTTGCCATTTTGAGGTTTCAGGATGATAACTTGAGTTTGGGTTCTTGGATTGGAACTAGAGCTGTGTGTTGGATCCGATAATCCGATCCGATCGGATTTACAATTTTTAAAGAATCAGATTTCGGATTCAGATTTGGCAAGGCTCTCGGATTCGGATTGGATGGTAGAATCCGACCTCAATCCGACGGTCGCTTATTGTTATAAACTCTCGAACCAATCATCATTTGATAAGTAAATTATCACAATATTTGCAACTTCTATGTTTCGGATTCGGATCAGATTTAGCGAACAGCATCGGATTCGGATCCGTATTCGGATTCAAAATAGGCATCGGATACGGATTCGGATTTTCAAAAAGGCTTATTATTGGTTCATGTCGGATCCGACGCACAGCTATAATTGGAACCAAATTTGGTATGTCAGTTTGATTTGCCAATATTTATTATAGTTATATGTTTCATTCTTTTAGTGTTGATGCTACCAATGATAATCACCTAGCAAGGTTTGTGAATGATGGTTGGTCTGGTGGTGAAAACGCTGTGATGAGAAAAATAACCCACTGTGATAAGCCTTATCTGTGCCTCTTTGCTGCCAAAGATATACAGTCTGGGGAGGAAATAGTATATGATTACGGTGTAGATAACGAATGGAGGAAGAATAAGACAGGTAAGCAAAACTAATGTTGATGGTTGGGTGTGTATTCACAATTTATTCAGAAAGGATTCTAGCACACAGATTACTTTGTATGGCCTAAGGTATTTCAAGTATGGGATGTTTTCTGGCATGGAGAGTACACAGTGGTGCAAGATCGGTGGCGATGTAACAAATCTTGCGGTTGCGAAGTAAAAAATGTTAATAAAATGAGTCGCCACCGGCATAAATTCATCGCCACCGCAATAGTCGCCACCGGCATAAACATTTTGTTTTAATATATCTAGGCAATACAGATCTCCCGATTGACTTCCCTTACGTCAAATCTAATATCATAAGTACCCACGCGTCATTACATATTAATTTAGAATGCATAAACTAGAGAATCATGAAAAATACCAGCGACTTTCACCTCATATTAGGCCGATTTAACAAGTTCACTATTCGAACCTTCAATCACGCGTAATAACAAATTCAAGCACCACATATTTTATGTCCCGGTGTACGTTATTATATCCCAAACAATCGGCTGCAACACCAGTAAATACAAACGTAACACAGATGAATTAAAACGTGTTATCCGACAGACATACTCATTTTCAAAACCTTCGCCTGTCGCCATCTTGATATTCGCCACCGAAATTCGCCACCGATCTTGCACCACTGTGGAGTAGAGTAATAGCGGCACTATCTGACTGTTTACATGATCACTGATAGTAGAGTATATAGTATAGTATATAGTAGAGACAAAAGCGGATAAGACATGAAAGGGACACTACAGCATGTATCTTTATTATACTGTGCCACAATATCCAGTCTAGTAAATGTAATGGACTTCTTTTAGCTATGATACTGGTACCAGATGAAATTATTGCTAACCAAAAAGCTGCAGGCATATGGACAAATGTTCAGTTTCCAGCCAGAAAATGTTCTGCATTTGGTATGTATTGTTGGCAAACTAAGCCACACTAGTCCGCAACCCTTTCATTGATAACATGCCTTGTCTGCCTCATGTTATTTTGGGAGTGAGTTTCATTACTCTCGGGACCCAAATAAACATGCATGCACGTTTATTGTTTCAGTCGGAAAATTCTCCCCTGCACGATGCTTATTTGGGTCTGCAAGTTTATTTTTTTCAGTAAAATATTTTTTCCAAATCCGTTTGGGTGGCACTAGTGACTTTAATTAGTAATATCTTGATTATATAGTCAACTTGCTCAAATAATGACAACTATTTTACTTGTTTTCTTACATCTAACACAATTTTACCCCTGCACTATTATTCGGGTCTGCACTTTTATTTGGATCCCAAGAGTAATATATATAATAAATGTCTCAGTACGACCATTTGGCATAGTCAGGAGCATATCCACCGATTTCATTTGGGTTTGACATACTGGTCCGAGGGTCCTCTGACTGTAAACACAGGGTCCTCTGAATGTAAACACAGGGGCTTCCAAACTGATGTCTGGGAAATCCTTGTTGGTTTTTTTTTTGCATTTTTAGATGGTCCTCTCATTGTAAACACATGGAACACAAGTCCTCTGACTGAACATCAGGTCGGTAAAGATATTCAGCAGCATACCATTTTCTTTGTGCTAAATGTGTTGACTGTGAAGACAGTTTTGACAGTTAAGCCACGTTAGACTTTACAACCTCGTGGAGGGAGATACATGTAAGTTTATGGGTGCAATACATCGCGCTTGTCGCAAAAGTTAAGCGTTTTCACGTGCTACTAGCTGCATCCGACCACAAACAATATAGACCAGAAAGTATACTCATGTTTACTTACAGAACGGCTAATTGTCTCTTTGTTATTTAAAATTTATAGCTGAAGTCGATGACAATCATGATGTTGAAGGAAAAACAGGTCACACAAATGTTGATCATGGAGTTGGAGAGGACTATGTTGAAGGCCATGGCAATGAGGAATTGAGCTCCACAGTTGGTGATATGGCGAAAGGTAATTGAGGTTTATTTTATTATCTCAACATGAAAAATTCAAGTTAGCCTCAGCTAGGGCAATTATCATGAAGTGCGAGTTATTAGAATTTCCATAATTTCATCAAGTTTGACAGTATATGCATGTGCTATACATCATACTGAATATAAACTGAAACAAGTTTATTAGTAATAATTACTATGCATGCATGTTCGAGGTCACCCAATCAGAAGTTTGAACCAAAAGTTTGACTGCAAATTATGTCCCTAACTGTATGGGGGTTTCTAAACTGACGTCCAAATTAAAAAATTATTAGATGTTCCTCTCATTGTTAAGTGTCCTTCAATGACAGCTAACACAGGGCCCTCTGACTGTAAACACAGGGTCCTCTGACTGTAAACACAGGGGCTTCCAAACTGATGTCTGGGAAATCATTTTTTTTACATCTTTAGATGGTCCTCTCATTGTAAACACATGGAAATTTGACAGTTAACACAAGTCCTCTGACTGAACATCAGGTCGGTAAAGATTTTCGGAGGGCACATATCGCCACGTTATCGGAGGGCACATAGCGCCACGTTATCAGAGTGCATCTTTGATGCCATAGACAAAAATTTGACAATGCAACCAATAGCCATGTCGTCCGAAAGAAAGGTACATGTTTTAGCTTGTCACACCTGGTGATGTGGGCGAGTATGTGCTGCCGAAATGCATGGAAACACGTATATTTTCTATCTAAATTTTCACGGGGAAGGGTCCCCGGACACCCATCAGCGGGGGGGGGGTGGGGGGTGTTAACCCCCTCCCACTCACATCCCCACCTCGGCACAATCGCTGCGGAGAGATGCCTTTGGCATCTGAAAACGAACCTGACCTGGTCAAAAGCTGACTGTGCCCATGTACTAGCTACATCCATCACAAATAATATGGACCGGAAAGTAAACTCATGTTTACTTACTGAACGGCTAATTGTCTCTTTGTTATTGTCCCAATTTATAGCTGAAGACGATGAAAATGATATTGAAGGAGAAACAGGTCACACAAATGTTGATCATGGAGTTGGAGAGGACTATGTTGAAGGCCATGGCAATGAGGACATGAGCTCCACAGTTGGTGATATCGCGAAAGGTAATTGAGTTTTATTTTATTATTTCTCAACAATGAGTCAACATGAAAAATTCAAGTTAGCCTCAGCTAGGGCAGTTATCATGAAGTGCAAGTTATTAGAATTCTGTCCTGATAAATTTCCATAATTTCATCAAGTTTGACAGTATATGCATGTGCTATACATCATACTGAATATAAACTGAAACAAGTTTATTAGTAATAATTACAATGCATGCATGTTCGAGGTCAGCCAATCAATATAAATATCGATGTAGTATACTGAAAATACTGACCAGAAGAACGTAGTTGGCGATAGGACGAAAGCAGGTAAAGATCTGCAGTAGCTGCTGATCAGAAGTTTGAACCAAAAATTTGACTGCAAATTCTGTCCCTAACTGTATGGGGGTTTCTAAACTGACGTCCAAATTTAAAAATTATTAGATGTTCCTCTCATTGTTAAGTGTCCTTCAATGACAGCTAACACAGGGTCCTCTGACTGTAAACACAGGGCCCTCTGACTGTAAACACAGGGTCCTCTGACTGTAAACACAGGGGCTCCCAAACTGATGTCTGGGAAATCCTTGTTGGTTTTTTTTTTGCATTTTTAGATGGTCCTCTCATTGTAAACACATGGAACACAAGTCCTCTGACTGAACATCAGGTCGGTAAAGATATTCAGCAGCATACCATTTTCTTTGTGCTAAATGTGTTGACTGTGAAGACAGTTTTGACAGTTAAGCCACATTAGACTTTACAACCTCGTGGAGGGAGATACATGTAAGTTTATGGGTGCAATACATCGCGCTTGTCGCAAAAGTTAAGCGTTTTCATGTGCTACTATCTGCATCCGACCACAAACAATATAGACCAGAAAGTATACTCATGTTTACTCACAGAACGGCTAATTGTCTCTTTGTTATTTAAAATTTATAGCTGAAGTCGATGACAATCATGATGTTGAAGGAAAAACAGGTCACACAAATGTTGATCATGGAGTTGGAGAGGACTATTTTGAAGGCCATGGCAATGAGGAATTGAGCTCCACAGTTGGTGATATGGCGAAAGGTAATTGAGGTTTATTTTATTATCTCAACATGAAAAATTCAAGTTAGCCTCAGCTAGGGCAATTATCATGAAGTGCGAGTTATTAGAATTTCCATAATTTCATCAAGTTTGACAGTATATGCATGTGCTATACATCATACTGAATATAAACTGAAACAAGTTTATTAGTAATAATTACTATGCATGCATGTTCGAGGTCACCCAATCAGAAGTTTGAACCAAAAGTTTGACTGCAAATTATGTCCCTAACTGTATGGGGGTTTCTAAACTGACGTCCAAATTAAAAAATTATTAGATGTTCCTCTCATTGTTAAGTGTCCTTCAATGACAGCTAACACAGGGCCCTCTGACTGTAAACACAGGGTCCTCTGACTGTAAACACAGGGGCTTCCAAACTGATGTCTGGGAAATCATTTTTTTTACATCTTTAGATGGTCCTCTCATTGTAAACACATGGAAATTTGACAGTTAACACAAGTCCTCTGACTGAACATCAGGTCGGTAAAGATTTTCGGAGGGCACATATCGCCACGTTATCGGAGGGCACATAGCGCCACGTTATCAGAGTGCATCTTTGATGCCATAGACAAAAATTTGACAATGCAACCAATAGCCATGTCGTCCGAAAGAAAGGTACATGTTTTAGCTTGTCACACCTGGTGATGTGGGCGAGTATGTGCTGCCGAAATGCATGGAAACACGTATATTTTCTATCTAAATTTTCACGGAGAAGGGTCCCCGGACACCCATCAGCGGGGGGGTGGGGGGTGTTAACCCCCTCCCACTCACATCCCCACCTCGGCACAATCGCTGCGGAGAGATGCCTTCGGCATCTGAAAACGAACCCGACCTGGTCAAAAGCTGACTGTGCCCATGTACTAGCTACATCCATCACAAATAATATGGACCGGAAAGTAAACTCATGTTTACTTACTGAACGGCTAATTGTCTCTTTGTTATTGTCCCAATTTATAGCTGAAGACGATGAAAATGATATTGAAGGAGAAACAGGTCACACAAATGTTGATCATGGAGTTGGAGAGGACTATGTTGAAGGCCATGGCAATGAGGACATGAGCTCCACAGTTGGTGATATCGCGAAAGGTAATTGAGTTTTATTTTATTATTTCTCAACAATGAGTCAACATGAAAAATTCAAGTTAGCCTCAGCTAGGGCAGTTATCATGAAGTGCAAGTTATTAGAATTCTGTCCTGATAAATTTCCATAATTTCATCAAGTTTGACAGTATATGCATGTGCTATACATCATACTGAATATAAACTGAAACAAGTTTATTAGTAATAATTACAATGCATGCATGTTCGAGGTCAGCCAATCAATATAAATATCGATGTAGTATACTGAAAATACTGACCAGAAGAACGTAGTTGGCGATAGGACGAAAGCAGGTAAAGATCTGCAGTAGCTGCTGATCAGAAGTTTGAACCAAAAATTTGACTGCAAATTCTGTCCCTAACTGTATGGGGGTTTCTAAACTGACGTCCAAATTTAAAAATTATTAGATGTTCCTCTCATTGTTAAGTGTCCTTCAATGACAGCTAACACAGGGTCCTCTGACTGTAAACACAGGGCCCTCTGACTGTAAACACAGGGTCCTCTGACTGTAAACACAGGGGCTCCCAAACTGATGTCTGGGAAATCCTTTTTTTTTTTTACATTTTTAGATGGTCCTCTCATTGTAGCCCGCGTTTCCCCGGGCTCAACTCGCTTAGATATTCGGAGTTATAGTGCTCGTAGAGCCCGGGAGCGCTGCTATACCTATCCTATGGTTGGATTTCCGCCCAGGATCGATCCTGGGCGGAGGTTTGGGGTGTTTTTTGTCCAAAATCGGGTGGCCTTCGACCAAAACCCTGGTATCGTTGGAAAGATCGATGTCTTCCGATTACAATGATATATGATACATCAACATTCCTTGTGAATTATGTGTGGATATAGCAGGATGAAAGAAGTAAACAAAGCTTTGTTTATGTTACACTCAGTGGTAATTTGACATCGCCCGATAAATGTAAACTTAGACATTTTGGCTGGTTTCCTCCATCTCGCTTGGTCAATCTACAATTAATTTACACTTTTGTGTTGGTCAATAATTTGGCTTTCTCGATTGCTAATTTATTTTATCCACTTCTTTATACTTTTCGCGAAACACGCAGATTAGTAAACGTAAACAAACCATTTGTGGCGACGTAATCCCACCATAGGATAGGTATAGCAGCGCTCCCGGGCTCTACGAGCACTATAACTGTCCGAATATCTAAGCGAGTTGAGCCCGGGGAAACGCGGGCTATCTCATTATAAACACATGGAAATTTGACAGTTAACACAAGTCCTCTGACTGAACATCAGGTCGGTAAAGATTTTCGGAGGGCACATATCGCCACGTTATCGGAGGGCACATAGCGCCACGTTATCAGAGTGCGTCTTTGATGCCATAGACAAAAATTTGACAATGCAACCAATAGCCATGTCGTCCGAAATAAAGGTACATGTGTTAGCTTGTCACACCTGGTGATGTGGGCGAGTATGTGCTGCCGAAATGCATGGATACACGTATATTTTCGATCTAAATTTTCACGGGGGAGGGTCCCCGGACACCCATCAGCGGGGGATGTTAACCCCCTCCCACTCATATCCCCACCTCGGCACAATCGCTGCGGAGAGATGCCTTCGGCATCTGAAAACGAACCCGACCTGGTCAAAAGCTGGCTGTGCCCATGTACTAGCTACATCCATCACAAATAATATGGACCGGAAAGTAAACTCATGTTTACTTACTGAACGGCTAATTGTCTCTTTGTTATTGTCCCAATTTATAGCTGAAGACGATGACAATTATGTTGAAGGAGAAACAGGTCACACAAATGTTGATCTTGGAGTTGGAGAGGACTATGTTGAAGGCCATGGCAATGAGGACATGAGCTCCACAGTTGGTGATATCGCGAAAGGTAATTGAGTTTTATTTTATTATTTCTCAACAATGAGTCAACATGAAAAATTCAAGTTAGCCTCAGCTAGGGCAGTTATCATGAAGTGCGAGTTATTAGAATTCTGTCCTGATAAATCTCCATAATTTCATCAAGTTTGACAGAAAATGCATGTGCTATACATCATACTGAATATAAACTGAAACAAGTTTATTAGTAATAATTACGATGCATGCATGTTCGAGGTCAGCCAATCAATATAAATATCGATGTAGTATACTGAAAATACTGACCAGAAGAACGTAGTTGGCGATAGGACGAAAGCAGGTAAAGATCTGCCGTAGCTACTGATCAGAAGTTTGAACCAAAAATTTGACTGCAAATTCTGTCCCTAACTGTATGGGGGTTTCTAAACTGACGTCCAAATTAAACAAATTAGATGTTCCTCTCATTGTTAAGTGTCCTTCAATGACAGCTAACACAGGGCCCTCTGACTGTAAACACAGGGCCCTCTGACTGTAAACACAGGGTCCTCTGACTGTAAACACAGGGGCTCCCAAACTGATGTCTGGGAAATCTTTTTTTTACATTTTTAGATGGTCCTCTCATTGTAAACGCATGGAAATTTGACAGTTAACACAAGTCCTCTGACTGAACATCAGGTCGGTAAAGATTTTTGGAGGGCACATATCGCCACGTTATTGGAGGGCACATAGCGCCACGTTATCAGAGTGCGTCTTTAATGCCATAGACAAAAATTTGACAATGCAACCAATAGCCATGTCGTCCGAAAGAAAGGTACATGTTTTAGCTTGTCACACCTGGTGATGTGGGCGAGTATGTGCTGCCGAAATGCATGGAAACACGTATATTTTCGATCTAAATTTTCACGGGGGAGGGTCCCCGGACACCCATCAGCGGGGGGATGTTAACCCCCTCCCACTCACATCCCCACCTCGGCACAATCGCTGCGGAGAGATGCCTTCGGCATCTGAAAACGAACCCGACCTGGTCAAAAGCTGGCTGTGCCCTAGTACTAGCTACATCCATCACAAATAATATGGACCGGAAAGTAAACTCATGTTTACTTACTGAACGGCTAATTGACTCTTTGTTATTGTCCCAATTTATAGCTGAAGACGATGACAATGATGTTGAAGGAGAAACAGGTCACACAAATGTTGATCTTGGAGTTGGAGAGGACTATGTTGAAGGCCATGGCAATGAGGACATGAGCTCCACAGTTGGTGATATCGCGAAAGGTAATTGAGTTTTATTTTATTATTTCTCAACAATGAGTCAACATGAAAAATTCAAGTTAGCCTCAGCTAGGGCAGTTATCATGAAGTGCGAGTTATTAGAATTCTGTCCTGATAAATTTCCATAATTTCATCAAGTTTGACAGTATATGCATGTGCTATACATCATACTGAATATAAACTGAAACAAGTTTATTAGTAATAATTACAATGCATGCATGTTCGAGGTCAGCCAATCAATATAAATATCGATGTAGTATACTGAATATACAAGGAATGTTGATGTATCAGCGGGGGGATGTTAACCCCCTCCCACTCACATCCCCACCTCGGCACAATCGCTGCGGAGAGATGCCTTTGGCATCTGAAAACGAACCCGACCTGGTCAAAAGCTGGCTGTGCCCTAGTACTAGCTACATCCATCACAAATAATATGGACCGGAAAGTAAACTCATGTTTACTTACTGAACGGCTAATTGACTCTTTGTTATTGTCCCAATTTATAGCTGAAGATGATGACAATGATGTTGAAGGAGAAACAGGTCACACAAATGTTGATCTTGGAGTTGGAGAGGACTATGTTGAAGGCCATGGCAATGAGGACATGAGCTCCACAGTTGGTAATATCGCGAAAGGTAATTGAGTTTTATTTTATTATTTCTCAACAATGAGTCAACATGAAAAATTCAAGTTAGCCTCAGCTAGGGCAATTATCATATGTGTGGGTTATTAGCATTCTGTCCTGATAAAACTCCATAATTTTATCAAGTTTGACAGTATATGCATGTGCTATACATCATACTGAATGTACTAGATGTTCATCTCAATGTTAAGTGTCCTTCAATGACAGCTAACACAGGTCACAGGGTCCTCTGACTGTAAGCACAGGGCCCTCTGATTGTAAACACATGGTCCTTTGTAAACACAGAGGCTTCCAAACTGATGTCTCGGAAATCCTTTTTATGTTTTTACATCTTTAGATGGTCCTCTCATTGTAAACACATGGAAATGTGACAGTTAACACAAGTCCTCTGACTGAACATCAGGTCGATAAAGATTTTCAGCAGCAGACCATTTTCTTTGTGCTATATTTGTTGACTGAGGACAATTTTGACAATTACCCACATTAGACTTTACAACCTCGTGGATGGATATCATGGTCGCTGACATTTTTTTGTTTTTGTGGTTGTGTTTGTTGGCACTGCAACCAGTAAACAGTATGAAATTAGCCCTTGATATGTCTGCTTTGTATTCAGCCAAGGCAGCCATATTCAATTCATTACATAGATTGATACAAAAGTTTTTTTTAGCTTAACTTGACAAAGTCAAGCTAAGCTATTGCTGTGGCGCGTCGTCCGGCGTCTGAGTCTGTACATCCTCCCTTTAACACGCCCTAGAGCCCGTACTGATGCACCGAATGAAATTTTTCATGGGCCATGGCATTGGAAAAAGTATGGGAACGAGTCATTTTGGGCTCATTTGCTTAAAAAACATGGCCGCCATCGGCCATCTTGGATTTTAGTGATAACACTACATAAATCCATAACAGGGCGTAGAGCCCATATTAATGCACTGATCTTAATGAAATTTTTCTTGGATCATGCCATTGGCATCTAGATGATAACCGGTCATTTTGGGCTACAAAACATGGCCGCCAGCAGCCATCTTGGATTTCAAAATTGCATCCTTTAGCACGGGCTAGATGTCGCAGCATTGGTCCGATCATCATAAAATTTGCCATGGAGGTTGATATTGACATGTAGATGGGAACGAGTCATTTTGGCGTGAATCCGTCAATAAACATGGCCGCCATCAGCCATCTTGGATTTCAGTGATAACACTACATAAATCCATAACAGGGCCTGGAGCCTGTATTAATGGACCGATCTTCATGAAATTTTTCCTGGATCATGACATTGCCATCTAGATGAAAACCGGTAATTTTGGGCTCATTTGCATAAAATACATGGATGTCGGCAGCCATCTTGGATTTTTAAATTGATTCCTTTAGCACGGGTCTGATCATGATGAAATTTGTCATGCAGGTTGACACAAGTAAATGGAAACAAATCATTTAGGGCTCTTTTGGATAAAAACATGGCCACCATCGCCATCTTTGATTTCATTGATAACGCTATATAAATCCTTTAGAATGGCCCAGAGCCCATATCGATGCACCGATCATCATTCAAAATAATTATGGAGTTTTACGGACTATGATATTACTATGGCGATGCTAATTCAATTCATAGTCATTGTCACAAGTTAAGCTACTGTGTCATTGACACTTTCATTTCTTGCAGCTGAGTACTGATATATGTTCAATTACTTTTGCATACACCACATGACGAATTCGCTGTCTGCTCTTTCACATTCATATTTCTCCAATTTTCCAGCGACAAAGAAATTAAATTTTCACACAAAAGCATCGAACAAAAGGCCATCAAAATATGAGAAAGCTAAGCCAAAAAGGACATCTCCTGAAAATAGCGACGAGGAGGAAATGGAGGAAGATTACTCGGATGACAATGATGAGGATTACAAACCTGGTGAGTCGGTTACTGTATATTTAAGAAATGTCGGCTGATTCGGACCCTACTACAAGTCGATCCGGACCTGGGGTTGTTCCGAACCAGACTTGGGGAAAGTTTTTTCTTCTTCGAAAAATGGAAACAATGTTTTAGGAGGGTTTTGTCAACAACCATACTTAAACATTTTTGTCACCTTAATTAATTTTACTCGTAGACACACTAATTGTCATATTTAAAGGGACAATTTTACCTATATCTGTAAATGGTTATCTCAAAATAACACCATAATGTCACATCAGATGCAATCATGGGGTCATATTAACTGAGATGTAGATCTGGGAATTAGCAAGAAAATCATAAAAGGTGGATCACCTTATGTTCGTTTACGCTAACCCGATCCACTCCATTATAAACCACAGTGTCCTACTTTTTTATCAACCTCCTTAAAACAACAGGCCTGCTAAAGTAGTCATTCAGAAAACGTAAGATTATGGTGAGCTCAATTATCATTGACAATCTGTTTTCACTGCCTTAATATTTAATAATTTATTTTCACTGTAGAATGTGACAGCGGTCATGGCAGTGACAATGATGATTCGGATGAGATGGATATATGTGATGAGACTGATAAATGTGATGAGACTTCAGGAAATAATCGTGACACAGATTTTCTTGAAAGCTTCAGAATCTTTCCTAAACAGATGTCAAGACAACAAAAGTTTAAAAATGGTGAATATTTAATTGCATGCAGAAATTAATACTGAAGCAGATAAAGAGAGTGCATGGGAATTAATCTGACAAACATTTCATTTAGGTATCTAGCTGTAACAGTGATTGTTGTACTTTGTGTTGATGAGAAGCCTATTACATTTTTGTCCTCGAAAAAGTTTTTTTGTGGGACTATTAAAATAGCCGGGGTCTATCTGTGCGTCAGTTCGTTCTCCCGACAGGTTCGTGCGTACGTCTGGCAATGGTTTCTGGATGATAACTTTGGTTTGGGTTATCGGATCAGAACCAAATATAGTATATGTGTTTCGTGGCATAAATTACAGGTCAAAATCGAATATGCGTTCAGTCTGATGAGTTTTACCATAGTTATCGTACCCGATTGACTTGGAATTTAGCTGTTTTGAGGTTTCCGGATGATATCTTTAGTTTGAGTTATCAGATCAAAACAAATTTGGTATTTGACTTTCTCAGCATAAAGTATTCGAATTCGAATATGTGTTCCAGCCGTCCGATGAATTTTATCAGTTATGGTTCCTGATCAACTTGGAATTTAGCTGTTTTGAGGTTTCCAGATGATCACTTGAGTTTGGGTTTTGGGATCAGAACCAAATTTGGTATATGAGTTTCTTGGTTTAATATACAGGTCAATTAAGTTTGAATATGGGTTCCGTCAGATGATATTTACCTGAGTTATGGTTTCTGTCGACTTAGAATTTGGCTTTTTTGCGGTTTCCAGATGTTTAACTTCAACTTGTGGTTTCAGATAAGACCCAAATTTTGTATATGAGTTTTTCAGCATAATATACAGGACAAGTTCTAATATGGATTCGGTACCATGATTTTTACCAGTTTATATGTCTGACAAAGCCCTTCGAGTTGGTCACCTTTTTGAAACACTGTGGTCAGCTGACCTTTTGTTTTCTAAATTGGATGTCTGGAAATCCACATTTTAACATTGTTTGTGAATACCAGGTTCTTCGATTGTGAACATTGGTTTTCTCAACTGATGGAAATTAATCCACATTTGAACATGGTCCTCTCATTGTTAACACAGGGACCTCTTACTATAAACGCAGGTCCTCTGACTTCAAACACCAAATCCTCTGATAAAACTGAAGGGGTTTCTAAACTGCATGATGTCTGGTAAATCCAAATATTAACATTAGAGATGGTCCTCTCATTGATAACACATGATCCCTTGACTCCCTCTGACTGTAAACACTAAGTTCTCTAAACTAACTACAGGGTCCAAGACTCTGTCCATTTCTTATGTCCTTTGATGCAGTATCAACATGCCCATATGTGTGGCGTCAACAACTGCCAATAATTCTACACATACATCCGGCATTTCATTAAGGTTGCAGTGAATATTTTAATGAAAACATCCCATATGCTAATTTGGCTCATACTCTTTGTCGGGTACATATCATTTTATTTCGTTGCTGTGCCATCAATATAATTATGTTCTAATAAAAGGCATTGTTAATTTAATGTGATTCAACGGTTGTGAACACACTGAATAAAAAGTTCTATTAAATGCTATCCATTATAAATATACTTGTCTTCAAATAAGAAAAAAATGGCAACAGCAAAGAGGGTTGGAAACTGGGACTAGTCCTTGTATCAAAACTAAACAGGTACCCTTCTTTTTAAGATGGCCCTCTGACTCTTTGCCAAGTATGGTTAATAGCTATAAATTGTCTCTTTGTTATTTAAAATTTATAGCTGAAGACGATGACAATGATGTTGAAGGAAAAACAGGTCACACAAATGTTGGAGAGGACTATGTTGAAGGCCATGGCAATGAGGAATTGAGCTCCACAGTTGGTGATATGGCAAAAGGTAATTGAGGTTTATTTTATTATCTCAACATGAAAAATTCAAGTTAGGCTAAATAAAATAGTAGCTGTGTTTATGGTATAAAATAAAATGAATTACCCGTGCCCCTATATATTTTCCTCTCGTAACCATAAACACAGGTATTATTTTAATTAGCCTAAGCTAGGGCAATTATCATGAAGTGTGAGTTATTAGAATTATGTCCTGATAAAACTCCAATATGCATGTGCTATACATCATACTGAATATAAACTGAAACAAGTTTATTAGTGATAATTACGATGCATGCATGTTCGAGGTCAGCCAATCAATATAAATATTGATGTAGTATACTGAAAATACTACATCGATCATAACTGGTCAGGACATCTATTTCCGTCACTTCTGTGAAACGATAAAGAGAGTTATACGATTTCATTCGTGGATGCACGATGCTACATTTGTTGTTGGTACAATAGTGGAGAACATTCCTGTTGAATGCATTCTGATTGGGCAATAATATTTTGGGTCCCTAATATTTTGGGTCCCATTTTAGTAGTTGTCCGGGGTTCTTGTATGAAATAATTTTATCCATCAGTTCCGATCGATGTAGTTTATATTTTTTTAATTAATCGAGTATTTCAATTTGATGTTCGTATAAAAGGGGAATTCGTGAATGTGATTTTCGTCACGGATAGCTGCATACCTTCAGCACCATCAAAAGAACAGTAACCATGCAAGCCGTTCTCATCGGAATGTTCAATATGACAAGACAAATGAATTACGTGTAAACTTCAAACTGTTATCCTTATCATCTTCAACATATCTTCAAAAAAACAACCAACTTAATAATAAATATTCAGTTTGATTATTCAAATGCATATATATTTTCAATGTGTGAATAAAAGCGAGCTATGTGATTGTTTATTAAGCGAAGTGGCATACTATTTATGAATACAAAACCTATGGTCGTCAGGATAAGAACGACAGTTGACAAGAAAAGAGTGCTGTGGTAGTAAAGGGATCACAAACTAATGATTGGCTTTCCATAGTCGCTACTTGCCGTTATAAGTTCACAAGTCAACTTTACTGGAAACCTGTAACGGGTAGCTTGCTTGGGACCTATATTTGAAATTATATATTGTGCTGACCTCCAATCGATATAAATAACGATGCAGCCCTTGTAATTAGCCTAGGCAATAGGCAGTGCCTAGGGGTTGCCTAGGACTTTTCCAGTTTGCCTAGGCAATTTTTAACATGTGATGCATTGAATGGCAATCAGTTTGTAAACTCTGATTTATGCCTAGGGCAAAATATCCTAATTAAAAGAGCTCACGATGTAGTTTCAGGCCAATTTCCCTCTCAAATAGGGTTTAATATATTCCTGGTTTTCTAGGAACCGGTGAACGGAAATAAAAATACAACTAGAACCGGGAACCAGGAAATTTCCCGGTTCCTAATTTGATAGAAACAGAACTGGTGCAATTGAGGAATCTACATGTATACCACTGATGTTGTGATTTGTTAAGGTTGATCGGCCGTTGTTAGTGGTGGATATTCAGTAGCTGTCATATTTGATAAAGTTTGTTGCCACAATGACTCATATTACGTCACATGGTTATAGACTTGTGTCATGGCTAACATGAGAATCAAGTTACAGCCTCGTGAATGTCTTGAGTAACCATTGATATGTAATTTTGAGGCACTGCAGAAGCTTCAATCTGAACCTAGGCTTACAAGTTGTAGTGCCAGACTTAAAACTGCCAACATATACATGTACATATATATAAGAAACTTGAGACAGTACATTATTACTCGTACAACTCATCAGTCATCACCGATCATTGCCTGTTCAACTTAACATTTGGGACTACAGGACCCTCCCAGATATAAGTGCAACAGACTGGAAACCATATTTAATTAGTCAATGCATCACAGCCTATTGGATAGCAGGTAGGGCCTGGCGAATCGGTCTTTTTCGTTCGAATCGAATCTAATCAGCCAAATGATATCGAATCGAATAATCGAATTGTGTTTGACACGAGTGAGGGAAACTGAACCAGTGTTCCTCACTTTGACAACAGTTATTTTGAAAAACTGTAGTTCAATATTCACGTGTACGCTACTATACGCTGCGCTGTGCTAACACGTTCAAACCATTTGTTCTTTGGAGTACAGCATGTTTGCAGGCAGTCACTGCCTGCACTTCGACCGGCAATTTCGATGTTTTAAACGTGTCCACTGTACTTTATTTATCTGCCGATGCTCTGTTCTATTTACGTCAAGTTAGTCGAAAAAATAATTCAATTATAACCAAAACATTTTTTACTTGGTTTGATTTAATAGAGTGGTGAAATACCCACAAAAAGATCACCAGTACATTGATGACGTCGCTTTCCGACATAACGTAAACGAGTAATATCTTACCGCTACAGCCGTAGAGCTTATAGCGGTAAGACTGACCCCTAGAAAAACTAAATCTTTGAACTTGAAGACGGAAACTTTGGAGGAAATCTTATAAGTCTTTCAAAAGTAATTTTTTTAGTAACGTTTTCACAAAATATTCAGAGGTTGTACCTAATGTGCAAATTGTTATTCTAAATTTACTGGATTTCCACGATGTCTGCAATAAAATAATAGCGTTTTCCACACAATATGTCATTTTGTTGATATTCGTTTTGTACCGAATTGGCCGACTCATATCGAATCGAATCCTCATGAGTATATCAAATCGAATCGAATCTCGAAGCTTCGCCTGGCCCTAATAGCAGGGGTATTTTTAATTATTTAAACATCATATATTTAGCTTAGGGAATAATATTGAACATTTACAAATAAAATACAAAGAGATACTTAAGATTAGCTGGTAGAAACCTGAGGTATCTATCATAATTTAGACATAAGTTTGCATTATTTCATTCCCGGTTCCTAGTTTTATATTCCCGGTGATCGGGAACGCCCAATCGGGAAAATTGGAACCGGAATTCCCGGTCCCGAATTAAACCCTACTCTCAAATAATTAAGTTGTATATTATGTTTTTTTTCTAGAAATCCAGAACAGAAGCACACCTCCAGCAACCTTCTCAGTCAAAACTTCCCAGAATACAAAGTCGAAAAGGGTTTGGAACAGAAAAAATTCCTGTTTATTCTGTGGAAAGTTCGCCGCTAAATTGCCCAGACATTTTAAAGATAAACATGGTGATGAAAGTATAGTTTCAAGATTTCTAGCATTGCCAAAACTTTCTACAGATCGCAAGCTGATTATACAAGAGCTGACAAAGAAAGGAAACTTCTCGTATAATTCACGCGTTTTGGAGCGACGTGAAGGAGAGCTACTCCCTGCTAAAAGACCTGCTATGAATAAAAAAGTAGAACCTGGGCAGTACACAGCATGCGAGTATTGCTTTGGCTTCTACATCAAGTCAGATTTATGGAAACACCAAAAAAAGTGTCCTAGCAAGCCACGAGATGGAAGTGGAAGAAGAAATCGTGGTGCAAGAGCAAGAAGTGCATTATTCTTTTCACCTGCAACAAGTGGCTGTAATGAGAAAGTCATGAAAGTTCTGGAAACCATGAATGATGATGATGTCACAGACATCGTGAGAAAAGACCTATTGATTCTGTCATACGGTGAATCACTAAACATGGGAAAAGAGCAACACAATAATCACTATGTAAGTCAGAAGATGCGGGAGCTTGCCAGATTTCTAATGAGACTTCGCGAACAAGAGAAGAATAAGGGTCTAACATTGCGTGAAACAATTAATCCATCGTTCTTTCTTAAGAGTGTGAAGGCTGTGAAGTCACTGGCAGGTTTTGATAAAGAGAGCGACACATACGAAATACCATCTTTGGCATTGAAACTCGGTGCTTCCCTTAAAAAATGTGCTAACATTATCAAAATCGAAGCGCTAATGAACACTGACACACAGAGAAGAGGAGAGGTTGATGCATTCCTTGAACTTTCCGATTTAACATGGGGAAATAAAGTATCAAAATGCGCACTTAAAACTTTAGAAGAAAAGAAGTGGAATAAACCGAAACTGATTCCTGTTGTTGAAGATGTTGTTCTACTCCAAAAACACCTCAAGAAAGAATCTTCCGCTCTTGTTCAATCACTAAAAACAAGTCCCACAGATAAGGCATGGCAGAATTTGGCTCAGGTTTCTCTGGCACAGATAATACTATTTAACAGGAGAAGAAGCGGGGAGGCCTCTCGAATTAAATTGGAAGATTACAGGAAGATGAAAAGTGGTTCTGAAGATGGAATGAAAGAGTACTTGTCCAAACTAGAACAACAGCTGTGTGACCACCTACATAGATTCGAGATCCGCGGAAAGAAAGGAAATAAAGTACCAGTTCTTCTAACGGATGACATGAAAGAGTCTATTGATCTACTTGTGAACAATAGAGAAAGTGTGAGTATTCTTGAAGACAATCCGTACCTGTTCCCACTTATAAGGAGTGATAACTACATTAGAGGCACAGATTGCCTCCGAAAATTCAGTGTAGAATGCGGGGCAAAACATCCGACTCAGATCACATCAACAAAACTCCGCAAACATATTGCAACTCTATCCCAATTGTTCAATTTAAAAGACAACGAGTTAGATATGCTTGCAAAGTTTCTCGGCCACGACATTCGAGTACACAGGGAGTATTATAGGTTACCCGAGGATACACTGCAGATGGCAACAGTCAGTAAAATCCTTCTAGGTATGGAAAAAGGAGACATTAAAGACCTGAGAGGAAAGACATTGGATGAATTTGAGTGCAACAACATGGAAGGTAATATTGCCAGCACTTCTCCAGTTCAGTATGATAGTTCAGTTCAAAGGACATTTAGAAAGTCGCAGTAGTACTGAGGGAGAATTGCGACCTCAGAATCTGGATTTCCGATAAATGCGATTTTGGATTTTCACAGTTCTCCCTCTGTGATACTAGTATGAATTGAACAATTATACTGAACTGGACGAGTTTCTACCACATGACTTTGTAAATAATATTATTTTATACGTCAGCGCCCGTTTTGAAAAAATGAAAGTATTATGTAAATGGTTCGTCAGAGCGTCTGTAATTGGCACAGTTCCAACAAAATTCCAGTGGCACAGACGAACATTTTCTATGGGATAACTACTACAGTATAGAAAGGGTTAAGTCATTAGATAGTGTTGCAAAACACCCTCTTCAATGATTTTATAAAACAAGATAGTCCAGGGACTATTGAGCGCTCACCTGCTCTGAAGATAACTAAATAGACCAGTACTAGAATGTTCAAAGAACATTCATACCAAATTTCAGTCAAACCGTTCTAATGGCTTCAGTGATTTTTTTTAATTGAAGAAAGAAACCAGTAATTATAAAGGTAAACGTGTTTTTCTTTATAAAATATGGGTAAATGGAGTTATCTGACCTTGACCCCTAATTGACGAGCTTGAAACATGGTTACCTCTATGCCAAATTCAAACTGTAAACACAGGGTCCTCTGACATAAACACAGGGTCCTCGAATTGTCAACACAGGGTCCTCTGACTGTAAACACAGGGGCTTCCAAACTGATGTCTGGGAAATAGTTATTCTTTTTAGAAATTGTGAACGGACGGCCGGACGCCGGACGAAGAGTGATGGGTATAGCTCAACTTCAGATTTTAAAATCTGAGGTGAGCTAAAAATCAGCTTCCATTTGATGGTTTCCATGTTGAACTGTACACCTGTTATTTATGTTTCGCTAAACATAATTTACGTTATGCGCACATATACTTACACTGTATATTATAGCTGACAAGTGCCTTTCCCAGACACGTGTCCCCCCCCCTTGTCCTTTTGTGCTTCCGGCGTCCCTGCATTATAGACTCGGCCAGCCCCTGACTGTAGTACAATATGCTTAAGGATTGACAGGGTTTCTTGATTGTGAACAAAACTTAAAATTCAGATTAATGGGATATATAGCTAATGGTCTCTTTATTTTCTCTTTCAATATGTAGTTGTTGAGGAAGATGAAGATGTCAGTGATAACGATATTGAAGAAGTTTGTATTGACATGGAGGATGATATTGATGATGATCCGAACGTCAGAGTTGGTGAAAGGCGCAGTGCAGGTAAAGATTGAGATTCATTCTAACTCAACTTGACAAAGACGTAAAGGTTTCACCAGAGTAAACAGTGTGAAATCGTGTGGAAATTTCTTCTCTTTTTTAGATTCATTTACTTCTGTAATACTGGTGGTATATTAGTGTATGATATATCAAATTAAAGGGTTCAATGTATACACAAATATAGTGAGAACTACAACCTGAAGAGTTGTCATCAGTTCAGTGGAACCGTTCCTGAAAGTCTTCGAGTGGGTAGTCACGCCACTTGCATCCGAATGCAGAACAAGAGTCGAGCACTACCAATTTTTTTAGCAGAAATTATACTTCATGGACCCCACTATGTATGTAGATACACCTGACAGTCGGGAGAATATATATGGAGCAATTAAATAACAAATTATATGTGACATACTGTGCAGAAAGTTTTGAAGTGTCGGTCATAAAAAACACATGGCCCACATATTTCCGATGTGTGAAAGTTATATCTAGAAGTGTAGTTGGCTGTCTGGTGTATAATTTCCACCGAAAAGTGCAGTCTTTCTCCAAAGTGGTTTTGCGTTTGGATACAAGTGCCGTGACTACCGGGTACCCACTTGCAGACTTTCAGGAACAGTTCCACAGTGGAGTTTTGTCGATCAAATGTTGTAATGCTCGGCAGTGAAATACATTTAGTTAGACAGTCAGTTTGATGAATCACACATGCCTATACTGCCAATAATTAAGAAAGAAATTATCATCTCCAGGACCTGTCTCATATGAAATATTTCGCACCGTTTACTCTGCCGAAACCTTAAAGTAGTAAGACCACGTACAGTGCCTATTTTATAATTGGTCTGATATTCATTCTGCGAAAAATTTCAATTTGGGGGATACCCATGCTGTTTTGTCCGATTTCCGGACATTTCCAAGACAGTAAAACCACAGATAAACATTCGGAAATCAGACAAAACAGCATGGTTATCACCATTCTAATTCAAACTGTCGAAAAAAATCATTAAAATAGTTTTATTAAAACATCCCAACATCGGCCATGTTTTCCATTGATAAAATGAAAACCAAATCATGCTAATATAATCGAGCGCCAACAAAAATATACTTCCAGTTGTAACCATCCGAAAACACCCCAAACTTTGCATGTGTGTATAATTTATTGATGCTTAATATATTTCATAGCATTTATAAACTGATCTACGCATAAAATGTCTGAATTAGATGAGTTTTATGTTTGGCAGTTAGACTCGTGACATCAGAGAGGTGTAATATGAAAAAACTTCTAATCAGTTTGGGGGAAACGAAGGTAATTTTGTTTTAGGCCTTAGTGATACAGTTTTTACCTGTCGGAGTTACGGTTTGTCAAGTGACGTTAACCAATCAAATGCCGGGATTTTAATTCTTTCGACGTAAAATCATATTGATGAATTAGAATCACATATTATGATATTAAGCTTCAGTTTCATTGAATGACAGATCCATCACGCTCATTGAGTTTTGACCGGCAGAGAAATTCAACAAAGTGTGTGAATCCAGAAGGGAGGGATTCACACAAACTTTGTTGAATTTCTCTGCCAGTCAAAACTCAATGATGGATCTGTCATTTATTTCTTATTTCATTTGTTTCTTATATTTATACCCAACTAGTTTCTATAGAAATTATAGTCAATAGGAAGTTATAATTATGGAAGTTCAAATCAGTATCTATTATTATTTCAAAAGCTGTAATATGAAGGAAAATCTAAAGTCCACTGACGCGTTGATCGGAAGTCTGTTGTTCTCTCTCAGTGAATAAACTATAGCATGATGGTGTACAGTGGCGGTACATCCATTGGAAGTGCTCTGGAGCAACTCTAGGGGGCCTCCGACCGAGCAAAAAAAACAAAAACAAAAACAAAACTAGAAAAAAGGGAAGGTGAGACAAACTGGGTGAGAGAGAAAAAAAACGTAAAAATAAAACATCACCCAATATTAAAAGGGGACCCCGTCGCTTGTCTGTCGGTGGTAGCCTATTGTATGATTATTATGTTTATATATAAATTAGCCAGACTTGTTAGCGGCTATAGCTATATGATACGGTGTTTTATCCTTTGGACATCCATATGGTACATGTACAGATTGAGGAGCGGAAGTATGGTATAAACAAATGTGAACGCTTCTTGAAAGGCTGATTTGATTAATTTATAACCATATTGAATGCCTCTAGAGTCGAGAGCCAGACTTTTAGGTCTGAATTTCAAAATTTTCTCAAACTGTCCTGGGTCCCAGGGGCCCCACATACCCTTGCCCGTCACTGATGGTGTAGGACTAGACTCAAATGTGGGTTATGTACTAACAGTTTATCCAGAGTTTTGGAGGCATTTTGACATAGAATTAGGAACATAATTTTAATTATTTAAGGTATTATATTATAAAACTCAAGCTGGTTTCTTTATTTCTTATGTATATACTGGTTGAGTGAGTTAAATAATAATATAAAATTTTTCTTATTTGAAGATAAGGTTGCTAAAAAAAGAACAACATGGAATAAAGCGGAGAAGCAGGCTGTGCACAGTGAACTTGGAAACCTCATCGAACAGCTTAAAGTTCCTGGGAAGCTGGACTGTGACCGCTGCCTTAGAAAGCATCCGTGTCTTAGTAGACGCAGCTGGAAGGATGTGAAAAATTATGTTCATAACACAATACAAACGAGGAAAAGGAGGTGCATGACAAAAAAACTGTAATCTGGGTCTACTGACATAATCATCGGGCATATAGGATTTTTTTCCTAGTAAAAGACAATAATGACTTCTTTTTGGAACAGCCAAGTATAGATTGCTGTGTTACATCGTTTGTTTTAAAAACTTATTGTTAATTGGGATGGCAAATGCCACCTTGAACTCTTCTGGCTATAACGTTTTGTTTTACTTTTACGGCATCTTCAAAGGATTTAGATGTTATATAATCCGCATAGCTTCTTTCATAATTCATTGTAAGCCCATAAACATTTTTAATGGTATATGTAATATGTTCTGGTTAGAAACGATTGCTAAAATTTAAAGGGGCATTACAAAAATAAAATATCCAAATGAAAAACAAAATGACTTAAAATAAACAAACCTGAAAGTGGTTCTAGTCAGAAGCAATTCCGATTAGTTATGTAAAGAAATTCATTTAGAATATCTCTATTGCCAAGACATCTTTTTTTAAAAATTTATGATTATGGTTCCAGCAAATTTATACCAGTGGTGTTGAATTGTTTTAACATTTTGTTTTGATTATGATCTGCTGAGAAGAATGTCCACTAGTGCAGCCATCCTGGATTTCGTCAGCCAATTATACAGGATGCATCTATGAACTGATTTTTAGCTTAACTTAGTCAAGTCAAGCTATTGCCGTGGCGCGTCGTCCAACGTCTGTCCTTACATTCCAAATATTTTAGCACGGCCTAGAGCCTGTACCGATGCATCGATCATCATTAAATAACATAATTAAATAACAAACATGGCTGTACCATCTTGGATTTCAAAATTACATGCTTTAGCACGGGCTAGAGGTCGCAGCATTGGTCCGATCACCATAACATTTGTCATGGAGATTGACATGTAGATGGGAACGAGTCATTTTGGCTTGAATCCGTTAATAAACATGGCCACTGTCGGCCATCTTGGATTTCAGTGATAACGTTACATATAGTCCATAACAGAGCCTAGAGCCTATATTAATGCATCGACCTTCATGAAAGTTTTCTTGGATCATGACATTGACATCTAGATGCGAACAGGACATTTTAGGCTCATTTGCATAGAAACATGGCCACCATCGCCATCTTTGACTTCATATATAAATCCTTTTGAATGGCCTAGAGCCCATATTGATGCACCGATCATCATTTATGAAGTTATATGGACTGATATTACTATGGAGATACGCATTCAATTCATAGTCTGTCACAAGTTAAGCTACTGTGTCATTGACACTTTCATTATGGAACATGGAATGATATAGTAGAGAACCAAGCCTAAATATAAGTCGCCAGACATTTGCAGAATTAGGTCCCCAAAGGGTGAATTTAGTGACGCTATCCCACATAGTGGCACTGAAGTCGCCCTCTGGTGACCTCACTCTATTAAAACGTGATAAACTAGGGAGAATTCGCAGCAGAATGAGGTCCCCAGAGGGTGAATTTAGTGACGCTAGCCTGCTATGCAGGGTAGCGTCACTAAATTCACCCTCTGGGGGACCTCATTCTGCAAATGTCCGGCACCTTATATTTAGGCTTGAGTAGATGATTACACTTAAGGTCACACCAGCCAAGGCTGTGTGAGATCACAGAGAAAACTAAAGTATTTTTTAGATTTGTACATTTCATACATGTTGGCAGTATAATAGTGTGTGATACATCAAAATGAAAGATATAATATATACAATATAATAATAATGGACACTATTATCTGCATAGCTGCTCTTAGTTCAGTGGAACCATCCTGGAAGTCTGTTAGTGGGTACAGTCATACCACTTGCATCTAAACGCTAAGCCACATAGGAACGAGGCTGAACTTTTCGGTGGATATTGTACATCAAATAACAAACTACGCTCTATGATCTGGTTTCACCCAGCTGGGGCAGTTTTATTGAGAAATCTCAAATTTAGTGGTGTTTTTTAATAATTTTGTCAGTGTGTATCATGAAATTCATGATATCTCAATCTCACTGCCCCAGATGGATGAAGCGTGATCATACGAGCGTAGTTTGGTTAGTAGACAGGTTCCGCGTGTAGCGTTTGTAGGGAGTGTAGCGATTGTAACTTGTAACTTCACAGGCCACGTGACTTTACCCGCCAGTTTGTTTTAAGGCGAGATAGCGCGGATACATTCTTGAAATCTCATTGAGTATTTGAGACAATAAGTTCATTCAGTTCGTCGGCTGTGTCATTTGTGAATTGCTGATAAAACTCTCCTATGCATGGCAGTGAAATTTTGTTTAAGTGACTTTTGGAGCCCATTTTATGTAAAACGTTTCGTATAGATTTTTTACCAAACTTAAAGTATATATAGCATATATATAAAAATATATACATCAATATCTTCTGCAAGATATGTATATTATGGATTGAGCCTCTAATTCTGAATATCAAAGTTTATGATGACTTTTAGAAGCAAGTTTGTCACCCAATTGTTTGTTTGAAAAAATACAGCCATAGCATGTCCCGCCACTAGACTGACCACTGTGTTCAAGTCTGGAAAAAATCTGCCGATATTTTGCACATTGAGGGTGAATTTATTCATGCTGTCCCGCATAGCATCACCCTATATGGCAACTTCATTCTGTTTTGGCCGTGATCAACTGGTGGAATTAGATTAAGTTCAGAACGAGGTCCACGGAGGGCGAATTTGATGACGCTAAACCACTGACCAACTGAAAGAACTATATGTCGCAATTTACTCGCAAATGCTCAATTACTTGTATAAGACTTTAAGAATATCCCAGCACTATCTCTCCTTAAAACAAACTGGCTGGTAAAGCCACGTGGCCTGTGACGTTACAAGTTACAATCGCTACACTCCCTACAAACGCTGCACGCGGAACCTGTCTATTGATTATAATTTCCACCGAAAAGTTCAGCATTGCTCCTATCTGGTGTAGCGTTTGGATGCAAGTGACTACCCACTAACAGACTTTCATGATGGTTCCACAGAAATAAGAGCAGCTATGCAGTTTATAGTGTTCACTATAATATTGTATATATCAAATCCGTAATTTTGATGAATGACACATGCTGCCGACATGTATAAAATGAACATATCTAAAAAAATGCTTCAGTTTTCTCTGTGATCTCACACAGCCTTGGCTGGCGCGACCGTAAAGACAGTTGTCCTCTAATAGTGCACACAATGTCCTCTAGCTATTCAACACAACACCCTCTGATAACACAATGTCCTCTGGTAGTTCACATAACATCATCTGGTTATCTAACACATCAGCCTCTGCCATGGCAGCCATCTCTGCGTTTTATATGCCCATTTTTTACTGATAGACACATCCTAACTTGGGCCTGGTTTGACAATCCAGGAATAGCCGATATGGTATAGCTATACAGGCTGGATTTTACTAACTCGCCGATTTGATCAAAATCTTCTTGGACGTCAACAAGAATGTCATGTTGCAAGTCTGGCGAGGGCCAAGATGGCCTTCAGTGCAACTAACTTGGATATCATTGGCATATCCTAAGTCACATTTATGAAAAAAAATTATCGGAACTTGTTAGGCTGTGTAATTGCTGACGAGATCTTACACTGGTTCTAGTCTCGGTCCTAAATGTGGCATTTATCAGATAATTATTTTCTTCCTACGTACACCATTGAAATAGTGCTTTATTTTACAGTGAAGTTATTTACACTCTTGGTAAACTTGCTCCCTAAGGACAAACAAAAAAAGAGGTTTTAGTTCACTGGCAATTTTTTTTGGTGTCCAAATTGATGAGGGCACGGGCAATTTTTGTGTCCAAATTGATGAGGGAGCGATGGAGGGTTTTATTTTTATTTTCCCCGAGGAATTTTTTCTATTCGAAACAAGCTTACAAATTTGATAATTTAAACAATTTATAAACAATTTATCGAGAACCTATTTTAAAAACATTGTTTCTAGTTGTTCAGCATTGATAAACCTGGTTTCTATTTTTATCACCTTATATAAACCTGGTTTCTATTTTCATCACCTTATATAAGGAATAGTGATTGAGCTATTAACATCGGCCTCACATGTGCTTGATAACACATTGAGAAGAAAAAAATATTCTGAACAAAACTTTTTTGGTAATATTTTTGTCACTGAAAAGGGTGAAATACCCAAAATAACTGACCTAGGTGGTTTTGAATCACCGATGACATCTACATTCATGCCTATTCATTGATTTTTTTCAATTTTTTTGTCACTGAAAATGGAATAAAAAAGGTTTAAAAGTAGACTTGGCAGGGTCTGTGAACCAAAACTCTTGTGTTTTTTTTGGCCTATATCTAGGTATAAAATCATACATTATAGAGTTAGAAATACTTCCGATCCTAGCCCAGTTCCGGTAGATGACATAATAAAAATAGATGAATGGTCTTCCCTGAAAAGCAATGATGACTGGTGTTCAAATTATAATGTTGAATGACAGTTCTCCAACTTCCTCCTTTTTTGGTTTCCGTTCCATATTTTTAATGGCATTTATTAAATATTTTGTGCTATTTAATTGCAATGGTTAGCGCGCAGTTATAATTTGAAACATATTTCTAATCTGGCAGAATTTCAGAGGTTCGTAGTCATTATGCATGGTTGTGTTTCATCAGGATTACATGGGATATTGCCAAGGGGCAAAATAACATGCCGGTCGTTTGTAGAATGAGGTCCCCAGAGGCCGAGGGTGAATTTAGTGACGCTTGCCTGCTATGCGGGGTAGCGTCACTAAAATCCACCTCTGTGAACCTCATTCTGCAAATGTCCAGCGTCTTATATTTAGGCCTGGATGTTGTGCACGGGGGAGACGATTGGCTCCGAGGTAATGTTTTTTCCGAGAACTGGACTGGGATCGGAAGTATATCCGACTCTATAATGTAAGGTTTTTTACCTGGTTTTATTAGGTAGCGAGTTTACACAGACATTTGTACATCAATTGTTTAAGGTTTTGCCACACAAATAGTATGAAATCACAGGGAAAACTCAAAGTATTTATGAGACTTATAATAGTAACTGAAATTTGAAAATTTGTCTTCAGTTCTATGGAACCGATCCTGAAACTCATTGGATAATCTGTGCACATACGCAGATAAGCAGTCGATCGTGCTAAATTACACTTTTTGCATGAATTTGTATATCAAGGATCATATTAAGCATTGATTTTCATTTGTAGATACATTTGGCATCCACTAAAACATAATATATGGAGACAAAATAATTAAACTTTTGTGACATACTCTGAGGAAATGTGCTCAGTGACCTCATAAAAAGCCATATTTCTTGGCCCACCTGTGATTGATGTGTACTGAGACCAGTATGCCAGTGTTATATTGTGTCCCAGATGTGTGGATCGTATAGCTACACACATAGTTCAGTATCTGGTGCCTATCTTCTCAAAAAGTAAGTCATTCTTCAATATAGTTCTAATTATTTCACATTTTGTGTGGCGCAACCGTAAATGATTTTGAATTTGGGTTAACACAAGTTTGTCGAATGCACTTCGTTGTTGAATTATTTGATGTCACTTGTTATTCTGAAAATCGAAAACAAGAAATTAATTTAATTTCAAACTTGTTATTTGGTTATTCCATGGACTATTAGCCCCTGGGAGATTTGAGAGAAATTGACACAATAATTATTACTGTTATATATGGAATTTTGACGGAAATTTCTACAAAATGAATGAATTTTTAGCTTACGGCGATTGTGTACGTAACCGTTATAAGAACATTGTACATTTTTGCATGTCATTCACAAGAAGGGCTGTAATTTTAAGTACAATCAACCAAACATTTCATATGCTGGAACACCATGGACATTTGTTACTGAACTAATTTTCTTTTCAAAATGTACTTTGATGACCAAAATTGGGTTGGAAATTGAACAAATCGAAATTTCACAAGAACGCGAAATTTTAGTTGCCGACAAATATATTTTTAGCTTAACTTGACAAAGTCAAGTGAAGCTATTGCCGTAGCACGGTGTCTGTATGTCCCGAATCCTTTAGCACGACATAGAGCCCGTTCCGATCGGCATGAAATTTGTATGGGACCACGACATTGGCATCTAGATGGGAATGAGTCATTTTTGGCTCATTTTCATAAAAAACATGGACGCTGGCAGCCATCTTGGATTTCAAAATTGCATCCTTTAGCACGGGCTAGAGGCTGCAGCATTGTTTCGATGTCCATGAAAATTGTCATGGAGGTTGACATTGATGTGTAAATGGGAACGAGTAGTTTTGGCGTGAATCCTCCCAAGGAAAATACACGCTGTCGTACATTTTGGATTTCAGTGATAACACTATAAATCCATATCGCTGCCTGGAGCCTGAACAGATTATCTTGAAATATTTCATGGATAATGACATTGGCATCCAGTTAAGAATGGGTCATTTTGGGCTCATTTGCATAAAAAACATGGCCATTGGCAGCCATTTTGGAATTCAAAATTACATCCTAATAATTCCTTTTCCGTGGACTAGAGGCCACAACATTGGTTCGGTCATCATGAAATTTGTCATTCAGTTGGGGTTGACATTGACATGTAGATGAGAACGAGTCATTTTAGCGTGAATCCGTCAATAAAAATGGCCACCGTCGGCCATCTTGGATTTCAGTGATAACACTACATGAATCCATAACACGGCCTAGAGCCTGCATGTATTAAAGTACCGATCTTCACGAAATTGTTCTTGAATCGTGACATTGGCATCTAGAAACGAATGTGTCATACATGCAGTACCAATGCACCGATGGTCATGACATTGTCCTCTCGCTGTTAACACAATTGTCCTCTCGCTGTTAACACAATTGTCCTCTCGCTGTTAACACAATTGTCCTCTCGCTGTTAACACACACAGTCGTCTCGCTGTTAACACACAATGTCCTCGCTATGAACACACAATGTCCTCGCTATGAACACAATGTCCTCTCGCTGTTAACACACAATGTCCTCTCGCTGTCAACACAATTGTCCCCTCGATGTTAACACACATTGTCCTCTCGCTGTTAACACACTGTCCTCACGATGTTAACACACACAGTCCTCTCGAAGTTAACACACACAGTGCTCTCGAAGTTAACACACACAGTCCTCTCGCTGTTAACACACTGTCCTCTCGATGTTAACACACAGTCCTCTCGCTGTTAACACACTGTCCTCTCGATGTTAACACACACAGTCCTCTCGATGTTAACACACACAGTCCTCTCGATGTTAACACAATGTCCTCTCGCTGTTAACACACAATGTCCCCAGAAAGTTAAACACAATGTCCTCAGAAAGTTAAACACAACTTCCTCAGATAGTTAAACACAATGACCTCTAACCAGTCACACTTCATGTCCTCTAACATACAGTAAAGTCAGACAATATCAGATTGAGAGTATCCGGAAAACGAAGTAGTCCGAAGTCATCGGGAACCAAGTGCGTGTACTTCCGCAAAATTTCAGCTTGATAAACCATACATAAAGTAAGGTCCTCTGAGGATGGTCAGATGTCAGTCCTCTGGAGGGGTCTAATGCATGTGTGTGTGTGTGTGTGTGTACTTCATAGAATCCAAAACGCGTGTACAGATTGAGCTCAAACTTCCTATGTAAGTGTCAAATCCCACCGACACGACCGTGGTCGTGGTTTAGAGAAGCTCAGAGCACCCGTTCTCCAATCTCAAATCACCGCAAAGGCACGGCGTGGGTTAATCAAGTGATTATTTAATGAGCGTTTGTTTTTGACGCATCTCTATAAAGAGCGTCTGTTTGCCATTCAACGTTATTTGCATCTGCAGAGAGTTATACGGAACATACATTAAATTTAAAAAACATTTGTTTCTGACCAACCCTGCGAGCACGGATGGCGCGCTTTGTTTTTACAGTATATAGTGATATACCGAAATCATCCCAGATAATCACGAATATAGCATCAGATTTCTCCCCAGATATTCCGTTATAAAGCTACTGGAATCTGCCAATCTACGGGAAATTCCAGGGAATGCCGATTGAGCTCAAACTTGCTACCCACGGGAAGTGTCATATATATGAGTGTGTCCTTTATAGACTCGAACCGATTGAGCTCAAACTTGCTAAATAAGAAAATAGCCCCCAAGCCGTAAATATCAACAACAACGATAGTACTAAATACACGTTTTCGGCAATGTGAGAGTTTTCGGGGAGCCGTGATGCCAACAACAACGACCCGAAGCCCTGAATGCCAACAACAGATTCAATGCAATGTTATCTATTATGCAGAGAGATTTCACGACATTACGACGGGTACGGCAGACTCGAAATATTATGCAGACAGATTTCCCGACGGGAAGCGTTTGTTTTAAATTCAATGCAATGTTATCGTAGAGAGATTTCACGAAACAAAGAATGCGTTGTCTGTCGTTCCTAGGAAGGGGGGATTTCTACGGGTAAATTTTTCCGCCAGAAACAAAAAAATTAATTAAAACAATTTACAATTTAATTAAAACAATTTAAAATTAAAAAACATTAACAATAAAAAAAACAATTCAGAAACAAAATATATTAAATTTAAAAAGCACGAATATAGCATCAGATTTCTCCCCAGATATACCGTTATAAAGCTACTGGAATCTGCCAATCTTCTTCTTCTATCTATTATATATTTTGGAAGATATGTGTGTGTCTGTGTGTCTGTGTGTTCGCGATGAACTCGAAAACGGCCGACCCGATTTCGATGAAACTTGGTATGTGGGTGTATTTTCGGCCGGGGGTGACATAGGCCTATTAATTTGCCCGTGCGACGTGACCTTGACCTTGACATCTGGTAATTTCAAGGTCAAACGCCCGAATATCACGGGATTTCGTAGTCCAAGTCTTCTTGTACTAAAACCAGCTAAGATATTGGGATGGCGATGCTGGCGTTTAGTCCAAGCCCGCTTGCATACCAATCCTACCACACGACTTACGCCCACGATCTGTGGCGGGAATCTGTGGTGTATTTTACTCGATTTACCTAGCAAATCAATACATGATGCTATATACATCGGAAAGGCTTACATCTTATGGTCACAATGGTGTATAATAATCTAACTTTAATGTTAAATTACACATAGAATATTCCGGTTGATTGCCATAAACATCGTTGTTTTTTCTGTTTGTTTTGGCCGAGACGAATTTCGATACAAACAAAATGGCGGCCCCCATGATATTCTAATGGTCATTGTGTTTACACTGTTTTAAACTGTGAGATGGTTATAATTCCCGTAATTTATTTAATGTATTACATTTATATCTTCAATATGTATTTAATCTATGTATTTATTTATTTATTGTCACGTATAATTACGATTACAATGGAGAATTCATCGTGCGTGGCTGATTGAAAATCTACGGAATATTTTCACCGGAAAATGCCGAACGCAGTTCGCAAGGTCAACTGAGTTCGCATACTTTAAAAAATATGTAAACACTGCGGCAAAAGTTTCTTTTCACATTAAATTACCGCTTTCAATTCACAACCGATGTGGGTTTCAGATCAAATAGCATGTCTTCTGCGGAAACTATCCGTTTATTGTAGCAATTGTGATATTTTATTTCATATACTTGTGGTTTTATTTGAGCGGGTCACTAACGCTTAAGTCGTGTCATAAGCGAGCATATAGGGCGGTCTTGGACTAAACGCCAGCATCGCCATCCCAATATCTTAGCTGGTTTTAGTACAAGAAGACTTGGACTAGGGATTTCGATGAAACTTGGTATGTGGGGGTATCTTCGTATGGAGAGTCTCATAAGCATATTCATTTGCCCGTGCGACGTGACCTTGACCTTGAAATCGTGTCAATTCAAGGTCAAATAGCCAATTTTGATGGTATTTCGACGACATTTTATACATAGGGTTACTTTTGTCCACTGGGTGTTTTGGACGGGTCAAATCGTGACCCCGACCTGACCTTGACCTTCATCAATTCAAGGTCAAATCGGGTAAAACCGGATGGATTTCGACGGGTACTTTTGTTCGGGCAGTGTTTTGGACGGGTCACATCGTGACCCCACTTGACCTTGGCCTTAAAAATAGACAATTCAAGGTCAAAGTCCGGACGAAGTCGGGTCACCTTCTAGTCTATACTATATATTTTGAGACTTCGTATATATGTGTGTGTGTGTACTTCATAGAATCCAAAACGCGTGTACAGATTGAGATCAAATTTCGTATGTAAGTGTAAAATCCCACCGATACCGCCGTAGTCGTGTTTTCGAGAAGCTCTGAGCACCCTTTATCCACTCCCAAATCACCGCAAAGGCACGGCGGGGGGGTTAAGGCAATAACGCTCTTTATCTATACCTTATACGGAGGTTTTAACAATTAACGCTCTTTATTGCAATGGACGTGGCTAAACGATACCCCATGCGTCCGATGCGGATTCCAATGGCCGTGGCCAAACGACTGACCCCATGCGTCCGAAATACGGATGCGGACGAAATGCAACTAAAAAGGCAGAATTGATCTAAGAGCTCGAAATATTATGCAGAGGGATTTCACGACGGGATTAATTGACTGTCCGCTCTGAAGTTTAGGACGGGGAGGACGGGTACCATGAATTAACTCATTGAAAAACAAAGAATGCGTTATCTCGCAAACGGGTGGAGCTATCGACTTGAAATTTGGTATGTGAATGTATCTTGCCCCGGGTACGAATTTTATCGGGTCGCCGAGCCCGTGCGACGCAAGCTTCGTGCATGCGCAGACCAGATCTCGGAAACGGGTGGAGCTATCGACTTGAAATTTGGTATGTGAATGTATCTTGCCCCGGGTACGAATTTTATCGGGTCGCCGAGCCCGTGCGACGCAAGCTTCGCGCATGCGCAGACGAGATCTCGGAAACCGGTGGAGCTATCGACTTGAAATTTGGTTAAATTAAAAAAATGTCATGTTTCTGAAACAAAGCCATGAGACGAATGCCGCCAGTGGCGGGATAACCTGCTAGTACTATATATTTTAAGAACTCCGTATATATATGTGTGTGTGTGTTCTTCATGGAATCCAAAACGCGTGTACATATTGAGCTCAAATTTCGTATGTAAGTGTAAAATCCCACCGACACGGCCGTGGTCGCATTTTGGAGAAGCTCAGAGCACCCTTTATCCACTCCCAAATCACCGCAAAGGCACGGCGGGAGTTAATCAAGTGATTATTTAATTAGCGTTTGTTTTTGACGCATCGCTATAAAGAGCGTTTTGTTTACCATTCAACGTTATTAGCATCTGCAGAGAGATTGTATCCTGTCGCTCGAAATATTATGCAGAGGGATTTTCACGACGGGAAGCCGGCGTTTGTTTTCAATTCAATGCAATTTTATCCCACGAAATATTATACAGAGAGATGATTTCACGACGGGAAGCGTTTGTTTTCAGTTCAATTAAATGTTATCGTACTGAGCGTCTACCGCAATCGGCACCGCGGTGGTTAATCAAGTCATAATTTAATAAGCGTTTGTTTTTTACGCATCGCTATAAAGAGCGTTTTGTTTACCATTCAACGTTATTAGCATCTGCAGAGAGATTGTAGCCTGTCGCTCGAAATATTATTATGAGCTCAAACTTCCTATGTAAGTGTCAAATCCCACCGACACGACCGTGGTCGCGGTTTAGAGAAGCTCAGAGCACCCGTTCTCCAATCTCAAATCACCGCAAAGGCACGGCGGGGGTTAATCAAGTGATTATTTAATGAGCGTTTGTTTTTGACGCATCTCTATAAAGAGCGTCTGTTTCCCATTCAACGTTATTCGCATCTGCAGAGTTATACGGGAACGCAAACGTTATCGCTCGAAATTTATTCCCTGCGAGCACGGATGGCGCGCTTTGTTTTTACAGTATATACCTTTGGTATATACCGAAATCATCCCAAATAATCACGAATATAGCATCAGATTTCTCCCCAGATATACCGTTATAAAGCTACTGGAATCTGCCAATCTACGGGAAATTCCAGGGAATGCCGATTGAGCTCAAACTTGCTACCCACGGGAAGTGTCATATATATGAGTGTGTCCTTTATAGACTCGAACCGATTGAGCTTGGGCTCAAACTTGCTAAATAAGAAAATAGCCCCCAAGCCGTAAATATCAACAACAACGATATTACTAAATACACGTTTGTGAGAGTTTTCGGGGAGCCGTGATGCCAACAACAACGACCCGAAGACAGATTTCCCGACGGGAAGCGTTTGTTTTAAATTCAATGCAATGTTATCGTAGAGAGATTTCACGAAACAAAGAATGCGTTGTCTGTCGTTCCTAGGAAGGGGGGATTTCTACGGGTAAATTTTTCCGCCAGAAACAAATTCGGAAACAATTCAGAAACAAAATATATCAAATTTAAAAAACATTAAATTCATATTCAAAAATGTCATCTTTCTGGAACAAAGCCATGGGATGAATGCCGCCAGTGGCGGGCTAACCTGCTAGTCTACTATATATTTTGAGAACTACGTAAATATATAGAGGATCTGCAACGAGTCCCCAGTTTATAGCGGAATTTACAAAACGAGTCCAGTAAATTAGGTCTGGGCCGAGCCTTTGGCGAGGTACAGACCTAATTTACTGGACGAGTTTTGTAAATTCTGCTATAAACTGGGGACGAGTTGTAGATTCTATTTATTACATGATCCAAAACCTCGACGAAACATACTGAAATCAACAAATGGGACGCGAAACTAAAATCGGTTTCTATAAGGCATGCGCTGACGTTTCACGTAACTATGAGTTGTTTGCCAGCGTAGAGAAATAGTCCCAGATAATTAACGACTCTGTGGCGTATTTAAAGTCGTATATTTAATGACATAACTTTTCAAACCCTTCATTCATCATAGTTTGTTCGAGAAATATTAGAAGCCATAGTATTTTGAGACGTATATAGCATACGGAATATAAACAGACGACAAACGGAAGTCAAAGGTCACCTGGCACTATTTCCTGTTATTAAACGAACGTTTAATATCACAATTTATAGAATGGGTTTATTGCATGGAATAAGGGTAGGATCATGTAATAAATGTGTGTATATATATATATATATATATATTGATTGAAGAAATTAAACATGGTCCGAGAATCCATCTGATGATAAGGACCCCAGTTGGGGGCTAATTAGCATAATCCGAAGTACACGACCTATATTCTCTGCAGTACTCCTGTTGACTCCAGTCTAGACAGTTTGACCTATATTCTCCGCCCACGTATTGCATCATGGTATATTTGTATACCGGTTGGGCATGTCCAAAAAATTTCAAAAACTTCAAAAACTTCAAAAACTTCAAAAATTTCAAAAACTTCAAAAAATTCTAAAATTTCAAAAACTTCAAAAATTTCAAAAATTTCTAAAACTTCAAAAATTTCAAAAATTTCAAAAATTTCAAAAATTTCAAAAATTAAACAAAATTCAGGATTTAGTCAAAAATATGGCTTGTTGCCATTCATCGGAAAGCTAGGGGGTACGGTGGTGAGCGCCACCGAAAAAAGCAAGTGAGCGAGGGAAAAAAGAGTAAAATAACATGACAAGTGGTACATAGTACAATTTATTATATTAACTATTCACTGTCACTTTCGTCCGAATTGTCATCACTTTCGTCAGATGTGTCATTTGTTTCGTCCATGAACTTTTCTAGCAATGGTCTGTACTTTAATATTGACATTTTCACTGCATCACGATCTTCAAAACCATTCTTCATATATTTCTCCACTTTATCCATGACACTGTTGTGCAGAGTACCATTTCGCATAGCCACATATTCTTTATTATTGTCCAAGCATAAACATTCATAAATAGCCTCATGCCTTCAGTTTTAAGATCTGTACTTTTCAGGTCCTTGTCAGCTTGTACTTTTGCCTCTTTTTCTGTCGAGCCATTTTCCATATACGTTTCCACGTTATCACTCCATGCTTCTTGTGCATTATCTCTACTCTCATCACACAAACTTTTGAAGTATTCATCTTCATTCGATTTAATTTTCTTATTCTGACTATCATCCGTGTCCTCAGTTAATTTTCGTTTTAACTTATTTTCTTGACACCAGTTTTTTACGTGTCTCTGGACATCATGCTGATCTTCGAACAAAAGCCCACAGTCATTGCAAGGGTACGACATGTCTTCTCGAATGCCTATGTTTGTATGGTTTTCTTTATTAATTTCATTGATCTCACCAGGTGTCCTTATGTCCTTAGTATAGCCATTATGTTGACCCTGGGGCACAATATAATTATATGTCATGCACTCCCGTTGATCCGGGCTATTGTTGTCATCACATTTCACCACATTCTGTTTATCTGGGTGCTCGCTGTCCTTATGGAGATTATATTTCATGCCATTCCATTCACCCATATTTTGGTTCGTGTCCTCTTTTAGCACATTCTGTCGCAGCCGTAATGTGTCCGGGGTTGCGGCTTTTAAATCCACCAGTAGGTAACCGTACGGTTCACTCGTCGCTTCCGAAAACTCTCGCATCATACGTTGAGGGCATACATCTGTCTTGATAATGTTGAAATTAAACCCTTGTCAATTGGATTATTGAACAATACCAAATATTGACAATTTCGTCGTTGCGTCGGATCTTTGTTGTAGTAGAAATTCTGGTTCAAACTTATCAAAGATAAGTTCAAATGGTGACTTCCTTCGGAATGTAAATCATTAACTCTCTGGTCTTTTGATGAAGTTTGCATCAAGTCATCGAGTACAACTAGATTTTTATACTGGGGGTTGATAAGAGAATCCAAGTTTGCTGGTATTCCCCGTATAGAGTTGACCTGAGGGGTGACGGTATACTTTATGTCATCATATAGGGGCTGCCAATATTTATAAAACCATATTATTCTGTCAGGTGCGGGTGATATTTTTGAGGCAGACTTTTGAAGCAAGGTTTTCACGAAGTACGTCTTCCCACTAGATGTCGGTCCACTTACACATGCCGTGAATGGATGCTTGAAAATAAAATCTTCTTGGACATTGGCCATTGGATCATCAAAGCAGGATGTTATGTCGCTTTGTTGCTGTTTCCCCTGCTGGTTTTGTATTATCTGGTGTTGCTGTAATGGCGGTTGTTGTGGCTGATGATGCTGTTGCCTTTTGCTGCTGCTGCTGTTTGTTGCTGCTGCTTGGTGCTGTTGCTGTGGGTGTCGGTTAACAAACTCAGTGTGCTTAGATTGTACATGTCTTATCAAATCATGGTTCCGCACATACTCACTAGAGCAAATTGAACACTGGTGCTTCATTTATACTTGACTAAAATATCTCGGGGGTATATGGCTTTCCTTTATACAAATGTTCCTTATAACCTCAAATCTGTCCTGTATTGACGGCGGCGGCGTTTGCCGGCGGCGGCGGCGTTTGTTCCACCGGCCTTTCAATAGCCTTCGAAAATTTAGGTAAATTACTCATTTTAGTTCAGTGAATATGTCGTTTGGAGTTTCCTTTTTAACTTTTCCAATGTTTGTCTTCTTCGCTCTTCCTCCTTTTATCTCTTTAACTTTTATCTTCTTAGCTACGGGTTTCCTTATAAGTTTTTCAGGTTTCGCTTCAGTCTTGGGTAGGTCCTTCGAGTCATCGTAGGGTACATATTTATTAAGATCAAAGTCATAATAGTACGGAGTCCCCATTCCGTCTAAAGTTCAAAGTGTACTCTGAAGTAGTAATTTTTATAGGCGCCAAATTACCATCCAAGACGTATACCCTTATAAACTGCGGGTCAGTCACACCGATATCAGCTTTCTCGATGTTACAGTCGAAAACAATGCCGATCAGTTATTCACAAAAGTATTCAGAAAACCTACGGACAGATTTTCATATCTAAACCCCATTAGTTTTCATCCCGACCACACGAAACAAGCCATTATCTACAGTCAAGGCATTCGTTACCAACGCATCAATTCTCAGGAAAAAGTAAGAGACGAACAGTTCAGTGAACTACGCTCACAATTCTCGAATTTGGGATACGACAGACGTTCGATTAATAAACAATTGGGAAAAGCGAAATGTTTGGACAGGGAGATGCTCCTTCAATATCGGGACAAAACATCATCAGATCGAGTTCCCCTCGTGGTAAACTACCACCCTCAGCTGGAAAAATTACGCACAATCACTACATCTCTGAATGGCATTATTACGAGCGACCTTCATCTCAGGAACGTGTTTAACGAAAGACCGGTTGTCGCCATGAGGCATCCACCCAACTTGAAGCGGAAATTAGTAACAAGTAAGCTACCATCTTCTGGTGGACAGTCACCCAATGGTACATTTCCATGTAACAGGCCGAGATGTGGGATGTGTGTGTTAATTAACAAGGCCGATGTTCTTATGCGCAATGGGCGCGTGTTCCAGGATGTGGGCCAGTTCTCATGTGTCTCAAATGGTGTTGTGTATATCATTACGTGCGCAAATTGTCCAGAAATGCAGTACATTGGTGAAACAGGGCAACCTCTCTGCAAACGAGTGACGGGGCATAGGCAGAACATCAACAACAGGGACTTGAACCTACCCATAGTAGAACATTTCTGTCAACCACACCACACACCCGATGACATCCGCATCAAAGTATTAAGAGGTGGACTTTCGGACATGAAAGAGAGACGTGTGGCCGAATTACAACATATAGAACTGTTTGGAAGTTTTTATCGTGGCATTAATAAGGACCGTGGTTTCATGGCGAGTTGGTCATAATTTACAATTTCTCCTTGGTCCAACTCTCATTATCTAAAATATGCTTATACATTGTATGGACTGCTTCTAAGCTGCATGAGTTCCCATATACTCAAGCATTGACTTTTCTTCACAACGCTACACATGTAGCTTCTATGTTTGGCGCGTCTTTCACCTGTAAGTTTTCCCGCCATTTTTCATTTGGCGCCAAATTTTGTCAGGTAACGTTCGTTAACGTCATAGTTACGCGACAAACAAGTTTGTCTGTATATCAATGTGTATTTTCAAATGATTGTTCATTCATGTACCCGACGAAGGCTGTATAGCCGAAAGCTAGTACGACATTAAAGATTTGATGGGTCTTTAATTGGTGTTATCATATTGATAAGAACTTCCTATATATATATATATATATATATATATATATATATATATATTTATCCCACAGGGTTACAGTGAAAGACAACAACTGGAATGCGTTTATAGCTACCTGTTCAGAAAATCATAATTATTTGCAGGAAGCCGATACAATAAATGTAGTAGTAACCAATACAAACAAGTGGGTGACAATTTTTTGAGGCACAATAACCGCCTACACAGATGTAAGCCAAAAGGGGGAGACGCCAATCGAACGAGTATGTCCCAAAACAAAACAAAACAAAAACAGGGAGGGAGGGAGGGTTGTCAACACAAGCGACTGTCCTCAGCAAATACATTATTGGAAAGAATGTGTAACGCAGTATAACTGCGCGCATCGCCCGGCCCAATATATAGTTCCCATTAGTCTGCTCTTCAAATTATCCCCGTTCGCCAACTAAATAGCAATACTGCCAAAAATACTTGTACTTTATAATTATGTTTTATTTTTGTCTAAGTACTCCGCAATATCAGCGTATATCTTACTTATCTGAACTATCATGCGGTATGGTGTAGTGATAGATACGAGTGAAAGATATCGTGATCAAACATGATTATGTTTGTACCAAATTTTTAGTTTAAGGTTACGCATCTATAACCCGGTGCGATAAAATACGTCGTTTTGTACGACAATGTTTTATCCCACAGGGTTACAGTGAAAGACAACAACTGGAATGCGTTTATAGCTACCTGTTCAGAAAATCATAATTATTTACAGGAAGCCGATACAATAAATGTAGTAGTAACCAATACAAACAAGTGGGTGACAATTTTTTGAGGCACAATAACCGCCATAGCCAAAGAGTGGCGTTTTTGCCGTACTCTTTGGCCCCGCCAAAAAAAATTTGAGCCGGCCGAGAGGATATATAGTGTCTTGAACAAACACCGAATTAAAGTCATTGCACATGGATGCCGATTCGTTGAAATGAATGAAAAGTCGTGAAAAATTACTGGCGTTGGAACCCCTACAGAAGGCTGCCGCCCGGTATGGGAACAGAAATGTCTGTTACATAGCTAACTAACGACAACTCAAAAAGGCTGAAACATCCGCAACCCCGACCTTTCCCAAAGGGCACAATCTCAAGCGAAGCTTTACCTCGAAACACAGAGACACCTCCTCGTTCAAACGAAGGCGGCATCAAACGGGTCACACGTCGAATAGCTGCCATAACGCAGTTGAATACCACCACACCGATATGAGAGTTAGAAAAACCTAGACCCGAAGTCATATTTCGATTTGAAGAATCATGTTAAAGAAAAAGAGCCGGAACATGGATTACCGTGTCCTGCAATGTACCAATAATACGTATGTACGAATTATCCGAGTTAACGCTACTATAGAGTACAATGTCTTTGGCGTTTAGGGTAAAATAGTTTAATCGAATAGAGGAACCCGCCACGTAAAGCCCAGAGCGATTAGATATCAATTGTCGAAGTTCGTTATTTCGCGAGACGTGCAATAATGTGTGGCCCCAGAAAATTAACAGCGTCAAACAGGCGGTCGTGGACAAAATGGCGTATGAAGATCGGATAACTCTAAAAGAAAGTGATCATACGGCCAAAGATCGTGATACTCAAATGATCATATCCGACCATAGTTCGGTGAGCAAAATGAGAAACACGTATGGGGAAATAGGATGTCACAGTATAGACAGACCGAAATCGCGTGTCCGAGCACATGGCTGTCACATGGAAACAAGTATATAGTCGACTACCATGTGGTAACCTGTTAACACATCGAGTCCTATTGATAGCACACGCGACCAGATCCAGGATACGATCGCGGCTCACGGAGTTTGGCGCGTCACGGAGAGAACACTGCGAGTTATATAGGGAGACACAATGAACTCTGATTTGAAGTTGGCAACTCAAGGGACGTCATATGAAAGCTTGCGACGGAGATAGCCGGGAAAAGGTGGAAATGTTTAATGGATGGATAAGATATTACGTGGAAGTGATGGGTCCTATAGGTCAGTGTTTTCAGAATAGCAGCTTTCCGATAGTGTTTGGTGTATTCACTGGGATAGCAATCATGTGAGTGCTCGCGATGTCTGCTGAAATGATTTTCAGTAAATCAAAACGACCAGAATTCGTGATTCAGATGAAGTTATTTGTGGGTGGCAGAGTAATATTAATATCATTAATATTGTAGTAAACTATTATTGTGTTGAAGTGAATGTTGTGAGATGATCGGGAGGTTTGTTTCGTTATGTTACACATAAAGAATATAAGTTTGATCAGTAGTATGAGGTTGTAAGAACTACAGAGTCCTGTGAAACGGATAAAGTATTGAGCGGCACGATATTATCTATATACGAAACCACTGAATATGATCAGGAACTATATTCGACGAACTCTCAATTTACAAGGGAAGAGCAACCAGGCTGCATATATAGGACAGCGTGCCGACAGCAACAATTGGGGGAGCCGTCAAAGTGAGACATGGAAGTACAGATTGATATAAGTTAAACTGTAAAAGGTGTGGTACGGTCCACTGTATAAGGTGATGAAAGGATGGGGTTATATGTGGAACCCGAAAACGTAAAGTATATTATGCTCCGAGAGATCACAGCATACCAGGGAAAGCTACCCTTGTTTCCTGGTAAAGATATAAAATAATTAATAGTAGAAATTATGACAAACACTGGTGGGCCGAGTAAAGAATAAAACTAAAATAACAAGCATGCCACAGTGGTGGAAACCATGCAAGCGTGCATCACGTGAACTCTCAAAATTTAATATATGAAACCAGACGCAACAGGTTCAGAGAGATCATCAGCATCGAGAGACCATCAGTCGTAAACATAATATATATGAGCAGACGGGGGTTGGTCGACCCGCGAAGCTGCCAAAGACGCCCCCGAGGGGACGAAGATAAGTAAATAGCATGTTGGCACCATAATAAAACAGTCAATATATAATACTCCACCCATTAAAGTGATTTGAGCAGACGGGGATCTTTCGACCCGCGAAGCTGCCAAAGACGCCCCCGAGGGGACGAAGGTGCCTATAGATAATAGCATGTTGACACCAGATTAAAATATTCAACACGCGGAAGCGGCATCATCAGGCTCTCGGTAGATAACAGAAATGCTAATATGATGGCCACACAAACAACGGTGGGTTGAGTAAATGATAAATTACTAGGCATGCCACGGAAGCGGAAACCACGCATGAGTGCAGTGTGTGATCTCTCGAAGTGTAAAGTTTGAAGTTGGATAGTCGCACATGAACATCGTGCTACATATGTAAAATTGAAAAATTACATAATTGACAAATTAAATAGTCAACAATGAAAAAAACAAATTACGTTCTATATACATGTAGCAGGAAGTTGCTGCATACCTTGAAAATTGAAAGGAAAGAAATTCGTGTTACCATATACACAAGTCTTGAATAGAATACTGACAATTAGTGGTATATCCTTAATAATTACTTAACAGAGAAATGTAGAAATGACGTAATATATACATGTACATGTAGCAGGAAGATGCTGCATCCCTTGAAAATTTAAAGTAACGAATTTTACGGCACTATAAAATAGAATACTGACGTAGTTGTAGATAATTAATAATCGTGTAATATATCACTGAGAAATTACTCCTTATAAGCATGTAGCAGGAATTCACTGCATACCTTGAAAAATTTAAGCAATGAAATTCAGTTTGCCATATTCCAGGTTAGATTAGAATACGTACGTGGATATATACTGAATAATTACGAAATATATACATGTAGCCATAACTTATAATATGCACGTAGCAGAAAGTTGCTGCATACCTTGAAACTTGAAAGTACTGAATTGCGTGTTATTTAAACAGATACGCAATTTTGAATAAATATATGTACGTGTAAGTATCAGTAAAAACAAAACTCGTGTAGAGCAAAATAATTAGTGAACATAAATTGTTTACCTCAGAACTGGGCAACATGATTGGAGACTAATTATTGTATAACATATCAGTTTACTGCAGAATAATTAATCTAAATTGAACAATTCCATACTCGGGATGGATCTACTCGATCCTGGTGTATATTACGAGTAATAGCCAGTATAAAAGGCGACTGCAAGCCGCACCAACGAAGATTATTGAAAATTGGCTGTAAAGATATCGCAAAAAAAAAAAAAAAACAAGTTCCCAAAATATTTGAAGTAAAAATAAGTCGAAAATGAAGTGTCACGTTAGGGAAAACAGTCCGAGCCAACCCTGAGCCGCACCATTTAGAGATGGTGGTGTAAGAAGCATGTATACAACAAATTATTGAAAGTGGTTCATATTTGTTAAAGTTATGAAGTCGGACAGAATTTTGTAAGTCAAAATAAGTAGAAAAGTAAGGCGTATCTTATAAAAAAAAAAAAATGCCGGACCGCGCCGCAATTGGCCTCATGCGGAGAGGCAATCCTAAGGAGATTGTATACAAGAAATTATTGAAATCGAGTTATGAGGAAGGACGGGCGGACGCACGAAGGGAGAAAGTGGGACGGATGGACAGACTCAGACAATCCAGTATACCCTCCCATTTGCTTCGAAAGTTGGGATATAATAAATTCGCAGGTAATTCATAAATAAGAATGACGTGTGGGCATAGTAAATGTGGATTGCGAAGCGTGAAAGAAACTACTTTAAACAACATTGATCTCCGGTGCAATAATTGACAAAGACAGCGCTCAGTTGGGCATGGACAAAGTCAATTGTGTTCCAAATGAATGCCATGACATAAGCGTGCACCGTAACGATTTATCAATGAATGTGAAAGAAAAGGCCTTCGAGTTTCGAACCATGCTGTACAAATTATGAACGAATTATACCTGTGTCAACACAAGCGACTGTCCTCAGCAAATACATTATTGGAAAGAATGTGTAACGCAGTATAACTGCGCGCATCCCCCGGCCAAAGATATAGTTCCCATTATTCTGCTCTTCAAATTATCCCAGTTCGCCAACTAAATAGCAATACTGCCAAAAATACTTGTACTTTATAATTATGTTTTATTTTCGTCTAAGTACTCCGCAATATCAGCGTATATCTTACTTATCTGAACTATCATGCGGTATGGTGTAGTGATAGATACGAGTGAAAGATATCGGGATCAAACATGATTATGTTTGTACCAAATTTTTGGTTTAAGGTTACGCATCTATAACCCGGTGCGATAAAATACGTCGTTTTGTACGACAATGTTATATATGTGTGTATATTTGTCCTCTATAGACTCGAAAACGGCTGGACTGATTGGGCTCAAATTTCCCATCTAAGGGTAAAAACCCACGGGGATGGTCGTCACGGCGTTTTGGAGAAGCTCCCAGCCCCCATTCTCCACCCCAGTCACAAAAATGGCACTGTGGAGTTAATCGTGTTGATAGTTCGCAGTGTCGTTGATAAAGAGCGTCTATATACACAACGAGTATAGACCGTCTCGAGACGAAATTTCGTACTTAGGGGGAGATTTTTATCGGGTCAGTTTTTCCGCACGAGGTGACCTTGACCTTCAAACGGGTACCCACAAATGATATATGTGTGTGTCCTTTATAGACTCGAACCGATTGAGCTCAAACTTGCTACCTACGGGAAGTGTCATGGACGGGTTAAATTATGACTCCGACCTGAGTTTGACGTTGAAAATGATCAATTCAAGGTCAAATCGGGTCAAATTGAAAAACAAAAAATTAAATTAAAAAATTAATTAAAAAAATTAATTAAAAAAGCCAGTAAATTAAAAAGGCACAATTAACTCATTAATTTTTTTTTAAATTGTCATGTCTCTAACGATTGCCGCCAGTGGTGGGCTAACCTGATAGTAGGGCTCCTTTTGGTGTCTAACGAAAGGCCCACATTCGCCCTATCCACACATATTAACCCCGCCACTGACCGGACACCAGAAGTTGCATTATTTGATCGACAACCGATCTAACATGGGATGGAATATGGGATAGAACGACAATTTGCGGGACAGAATTTCAAATTGCGTGGGACGGCCGATATCTCGAGGAATACAGCACGTAGAGGGCTCCTTTTGGGGTCTTAACGAAAGGCCGATATTCGCCCTAGCCACACCGGACACCGGAAGTTGCATTATTCGGTCGACAACTGACCTAACATAAATTTTTCGAAATCAAGGCCGTGAAACAGCGTGGAGCAGCTGTTGAAATGCATTTTACAGCGATAAGACTATGCCCACAAGCAAACTTGGTATTAAAATGAAGTTTATCATCTATTGCACAACAGAAATCTATTAATTTGAGCGAAGCTGCGATTTATGAACACCTAAAGACCGATTAACCCACCCATGCGAAGGTGCCACGAAGCACGAAAAACTGCGTTCGACATTGATGTTTAGAATTTAGGTTTATCGATGAATACGCTAGCAAACAACAAGTTTTAGGTATCAAATAACGCAATGGAATACTGCGCACTCGTTTTTAGCTACAATATGGCTGTTTTAGTACGAATACTGTAATGTCGAACACGCAAACACGCCCCGATAAAAACAGCTAAAATAGACTCGATGTTTACAATTACAGGATCGATTTCAGCTGACATATTCCACATAATGGGGCGTATAGTATATCAAAATGTATAATTAAACATAGTGAATGCATTTTTTTTCCAGTGGGTCCATTACGCGGTGAAATTGTTGCAGAAATTCGCTCCAAAAAAGAGCGCTACTTTTTCTCGTAAAAAATAGAATGGCCGACTGAAGCCGTTGTATCGTTCCAACCAAGCCGTTCTTAGCAGCACTTCATCCACAACATACGAATATACACGCTGTATCCGAAGACGTATCAAATGTGATATTTTAAGGGAATTGTACTCTCCATGTGTTATAATTCACACTTATTTTTATTTCAGTTGTGACTAAAAGCCCAGATGCCGGTGTCCGGCGATTACAAGCCAAGTTAGAAAATAGATCAACTGGTTTGAACGAATGAATATGACAATGGTAAGACTATTTAAAAGAATATTCAAATCAAATAGTGTTTATATACTTAAAAACGTATGTGTCCGCCATTCATATGCGGTGGAGGTTTTCATATTATCTGCCAGTCATACGGGAGGATTCTCATATGAACATATAATCCGCCGGTCATACGCGGGGGAGGTTCTCATATGAACATATTATCCGCCGGTCAAACGCGGGGGAGGTTCTCATATTATCCGCTGTCATACGCGGTGGATGTTTATATTATCCGATGGTCATACGCAAGGGAGGTTCTCATATTAACTGCGGTCATTCGCGGGGGGGGGGGGGGGTAGGTTCTCATAGTATCTGCCGGTCATATGCGGGGGATAGGATAGGATAGGATAGGATATTTTATTTCAATACACATACATACATGTATTACATAATAATGATAACAATTATGGATAATTCTGTCGTATATTGTGGGGGATGGCATAATCTGGCAAGACTGTCTTCCTGCCATCCCCAGTATGGTAAATATAGAAAGTAATAACTTATAATAAGATGGCCTTGGGTGAGCCGTGCAGATATTGTGTATATGTAATTTATGAGTTTAGGGCTTAGTTTAAGAGTGTGTGAAAATGGATACTACCCGAGGAATGTTCAATACCATGGAGTGTATATGGTTCAAATTCAGATGATCGGGTAATATGTTTGGCGGATGAGGTTACAGGGACTACTGATTCGTATAGATTGACGTTGAACGTGTTATATGTATACTTAACGGGGTACGTTCTTGGGGCAGTCTGGACATCCTCGATTCTTGCATTTGATATCGTTAGAATATGCGCTTATTGTTTTCTCTGTGATGTGTTTTTTGAATACGTGCCTACTTTGATTTTTAGTCATAGTGTTATCTAAGTTGTTCCATGAGGTTGGGAATGCATGAAATGGTAGCTGTTCAGAAAAGGAAGTTCTCGGGGTTTTGAGAAATAATGGGCGCTGTTGTCTAGTATCCGGTCCGGCAATACGTTTAGTGAACATTTGGGAAAAGGATTCAGGCAGGCGGTTGTAATACCAGTCATGCATGAATAGGGTAGTATGGACTTTGTGGATGTCGTATACTTTCAAGATATTCTCTTTTTTAAACAAAGGTTCGGTATGGCTCCTGTATTTTTTATTACACACAATTCGTATTGCTCTTTTTTGTAGTAAAAAAACTCGTTTTACCTCGGGAACATGGCCCCATATCTGGATTCCATATACCAAGTGACTTTGGATTAGGGCATAATATAACGTTTTAAGGGCGCTGCCTGGGAAAAAGTTTTTGACTTTGTTTATATGATATATGGCGTGCGCTAATTTGGAGCAGACAGATGATATGCGTTTCTTAAATGATAGATTTTCATCTATGTGAATGCCTAACAATTTCGTCGAGGTTTCGTGCTCACGATTTCCAATACGTTTCAATTCTGTATTATTTAAGAGAATTTTCATAGTGCTCCATTTGGTGTCGTTATTTTCCGGGTGCATGAGCATATAATTGCTCTTTTCTGAGTTTATAGAAAGCTTATTGCAGCAACACCAGGTGTATATATTACGTAGTTCATTGTTCACATAGCTTTCAATTTGAGTACCGTTATCCCCGCTAGTCATTAAGGTGGTATCATCTGCGGAAGACAATATATTCATGCTTGTCGCGTTTGGCATATCGTTAGCGTAGATTAAAAAAATTATGGGGCCGAGTATGGAGCCTTGAGGAACTCCGCACGTTATGTCCATTAGTTTGGATTTATTTCCCTGTAGTTCAACATATTGTCGTCTGTTGTCTAGATAGCTTTGGAACCAAGATAGGGCAGTACCCCTTATCCCGTAATGATATAATTTTGAAATTAATATATAATGATTTATAGTGTCAAATGCTTTAGAGAGGTCTAGGAATAGTGCTATTGTTGAATCCCTGGTTGTTTTATCATTGTTATTGGCTATTTGGTCGAGAAAATGTACGATTGGATGAAAAGTAGAGTGGTTTGGACGGAAGCCATATTGGTGCTTGTACAAAATATCGTGTTCAGTTAAAAAATCTATTAGGCGTTTTTGCATTATTCGTTCTAATAGCTTGGGAAAAGTAGGTAGGATGCTGATTGGTCTGTAGTTGGAAATTTCGTGAACATTGTTATTTTTTGGTATTGGAACAACCTTTGCTATTTTCATCTTTTCTGGGACAATTCATTGTTCAAATGAGAGGTTAAATATATGTTTCAATGCCGGAGCTATGGTTTCAATTGTTTCCTTCATGAGTTTAGTGGTTATCCCTTTAAAATCCATACTAGATTTACCTTTCATTGATAAGCAGGTTAAAATAATTTCTTGGATTGTGGTTGGGGTAACATCAAAGATGTCAAGGTCGTCTATTCTATTGCGGAGATAATCAGAAAAATCTGCGTTGTGTTCATTCGCAACAAGTTGACTAGTTTTACGCCCAATGCTCGAGAAGTACGCATTAAATTTATCAGCCATAAGGCTGGGACAAGTGATTTCAGTCCCGTTATCGAAAAGGACCTCAGGGTGATTAACAGTGCCCCCTTCCATCTTTAGTGCACCCTTTAATATTGTCCAAGTTTTCTTCAGATCGTTCTTGTTTTCATCAAGAATTCGTGAGTCATATAATTGTTTCTCTTTCTGAGAAGTTTATTATATAATTGACGATAATTTAAATATGTATTTGTAGCTCGATCGGATGCTGATTTAAGTTTCTTGGTGTATAATTCTTGCTTTACGATACTTGATTTAATCAGACCTCGTGTCATCCAGGGCTCGCGTTTTATAAATTTCTTGGGTATTTTACGATTCTTGGGTGGAAATGCCAATTCGTAGGCATTCAAATATATTTCAAGGAAATTATCGTATGCACGATCAATTGAATTACATTGTAGTACAGATTCAAATTTGCATGTTTGTAAAACAGATTTGAAATTACTTATTTTTTCAGCGCTAAAAGATCTTTGTTTGGTATTTGGGCCTGTGTCGAGGGTGTGAGATGCGCGTATTTGTTTATGCGGTTCGCTATAGAATATGCCAAAATGGTCAGATACGTCACATGTAATTATGCCTGCGCTATGTTCATTGCGAATATTGTTTGTGTAAATGTTGTCGATCAGAGTAGCTGAGTGGTCTGTCATTCGAGTAGGCTTGGTTATCGTGGGCACGAATCCTCTGGTGAAAATGTTGTTAATAAATTCATTTGTTTTGGAATGCGTTTTAAAATTAAGTAAGTCTATGTTGAAGTCTCCTGCTATGTAGGATTTTTGATTTTTTCTAAAATGCCATCAAATTTCGTCATGAATTTATCGATATCAGCTTTTGGTGCTGTATTCGGCCTGTAAACACAACCGACGATATGGGAGTTATGCTTTCCTGGGTTTATTTCTATAAATACAGTTTCGATTACATGCGGAATGAATTCAGTAAGATCAGGTCTAATTTTGTATGGAATGTTGTCTTTAACAAATAGGCATACACCTCCCCTGCCATCGTCGTCGTCTAACCGACATCTAAATTCCATAGGATGATAACCCGGAATTTGGTGATCGGATGATTGATTAATTTTAAACGTTTCTGTTAGGGCAATTATGTCAAATGCATCGGTGGATTTCAAGTCGCACAGAACGTTACACAGCGATTCGAAATTTGCATTTAAGCTTCTACAATTCAAGTTAAAAATGGAAAATTTTGTTTTCTTATTCAAGTAGTCATGGGCCTGTGTTGGGGAGAAATACTGACAGTCATTATCGGGTAGAATGCTAGGCTCTAAATACGTATCCGCGTTATTTTCTTCTATATTGGCCCATTTTGCGGCGAAATCATAAGCGTCCGAGTCCCTGACCTCATCCAGAGTAACCACATTACTTGCTGACATTGAATTGGATTGTGTGAATTATGAAAGTCGTGCCCTTTAGTGAGAAGGAATTATTCATAGGAATATACAAAATATGTACACAGTCACCCTGGTCGTACGTGCATATATAACAATAGGTTTCTTTCATTTAAGCATTATAAGGTGATATATTTGGCGGGCCTGTAAGTCATTGTTGTGAGCTCGCTAGGGAGGCTCTCATATGAAAATATCGTCCGACGGTCATACGCGGTGGAGGTTTATATTATCTGCCAGTCATACGAGAGGGAGGTTCTCATATTATACGCCGATCATACGCGGGGAGGTTTGCATATGAACATATTATCCGCCAGTCATAAGCGGTGGAGGTTCTCATATTATCCTCATTTGATTTGAGGTATTATGAGAACCTCCCCCGCATATGACCGGTGGATAATATGAACCTCCACCGCGTATGACCGGCGGATAATATGTTCATATCAGAACCTCCCCAACATATAACCGGAGGATAATATGAGAACATCCCTCGCGTATGACCGGCGGATAATATGAACCTCCACCGCGTATGACCGGCGGATAATATGAACCGCCACCGCGTATGACCGGCGGATAACATGTTCATATGAGAACCTCCACCACGAATGACCGGATGATAATATGAGAACCTCCCTCACGTATGACCGGAGGATAATAAGAGAACATCCCTCGCGTATGACCGGCGGATACTATGAACCGCCACCGCGTATGGCTGGCGGATAATATGTTCATATGAGAACCTCCACCACGAATAACCGGAGGATAATATGAGAACCTCCCCCACGTATGATCGGAGGATAATATGAGAACCTCCCCCACATATGACCGGCGGATACTATGTTCATTTGAGAACCTCCCCGCGTATGACCGGCGGATAATATGTTCATATGAGAACATATCCTCATATGAGGATAATATGAGAACCTCCCTCGCGTATGACCGGCGGATAATATGAACATCCACCGCGTATGACCGGCGGATAATATGTGCAAATGAGAACCTCCCCTACGTATGACCGGTGTATAATATGAGAACCTCCCTCCCGCATGACCAGTGGGTAATATGAGATCCTCCCCATGTATGACCGGCGGATAATATGTTCATATGAGAACCTCCCCCATGTATGACCAGCGGATAATATGTTCATATGAGAACCTCCCCCTCGTATGACCGGAGGATAATATGAGAACATCCCCCACGTATGACAGGAGGATAATATGAGAACCTCTTTCGCATGTGACCGGCGGATAATATGAACCTCCACCGCGTATGACCGGCTGATAATATGTTCATTTGAGAACCTCCCCCACGTATGACCGGAGGATAATATGAGAACCTCCCCCACGGATGGCCGGAGGATAATATGAGAACCTCCCACGCGTATGATCGGTGGATAATGTGAGAACCTCCCCTACGTATGACCGGATAATAATATGAGAACCTCCCACGCGTATGACCGGTGGATAATATGAGAACCTCCCTCGCGTATGACCGGCGGATAATATGTTCATATGAGAACCTCCCCCACGTATGACCGGAGGATAATATGAGGACCTCCCTCGCGTATGACTGGCGGATAATATGAACCTCCACCGCGTAAGACCGGCGGATAATATGTTCATATGAGAACCTCAACCGCGTATGACCGGCGGATAATATGTTCATATGAGAACCTCCCCCACGTATGACCGGAGGATAATATGAGAACCTCCCCCACGTATGACATGAGGATAATATGAGAACCTCTCTCGCATGTGACCGGCGGATAATATGAACCTCCACCGCGTATGACCGGCTGATAATATGTTCATTTGAGAACCTCCCGCACGTATGATCGGTGGATAATATGAGAACCTCTCTCGCATGTGACCGGCGGATAATATGAACCTCCACCGCGTATGACCGGCTGATAATATGTTCATTTGAGAACCTCCCACGCGTATGATCGGTGGATAATATGAGAACCTCCCCTACGTATGACCGGTTGATAATATGAGAACCTCCCACGCGTATGACCGGTGGATAATATGAGAACCTCCCTCGCGTATGACCGGCGGATAATATGTTCATATGAGAACCTCCCCCACGTATGACCGGAGGATAATATGAGGGCCTCCCTCGCGTATGACTGGCGGATAATATGAACCTCCACCGCGTATGACCGGCGGATAATATGTTCATATGAGAACCTCAACCGCGTATGACCGGCGGATAATATGTTCATATGAGAACCTCCAATACATATGGGGTAGTTTTGTCCGGGGAGTGTTTTGGACGAGTCAAATCGTAACCCGACCTGACCTTGGCCATCAAAATGGTCAATTCAAGGTCAAATCGGGTAAAACGGACGGATTTCGACGAAATTTTATACCTAGGGGTACTTTTCTCCGGGGAGTGTTTTGGACGGCTCAAATCATAGCCCCGACCTGACCTTGACTTTAAAAATAGTCAATTCAAGGTCAAATTGCGCCTTTCGCTGGAAAGCAGATGGGAACAGCCCGGACGAAGTCGGGCCCACCAGCCTGTGTAATAAAAAGCGTGACAGCTTGAAGAATGTAATGTATAACACGAGAAGCGGAAAAACGTGATATATGGAAGTATCCAAATTTCCCACATGAAATTTGAAAGCTAGTTTATATTATAATTATATTATAATGTATATGTATGGCTAATATATTATCTTGGTGGCGTTACCATTTCTGACTATGGTTTTCTTTTTCCTCTTCGCTACAAGTTTCACAATGCCACGCGTTTGACAAAACAACTTCTGAACTGTTTGACTGTGTGCATGTAGGCGAAATGGTCATGTGAGTCAGGTCACTGTTGTTGGCAATGACAACACATGTTACAAATTACACGTTCGTGTGGCTAAATCTGGCTAGTATCGATTTGCTCTCTTGTTTCTTGGGGTGAGGGGATTTATTTATATATCCGCTACGATTAATAATACAACATACGTCAATCATTCTCAAAAACGCAAAAGGGTGTAATTTTCGGAAGAAGCGTTGGTGTCGAAATGATCACTACGGATTCTTTCATATTTTTTTCAGAAAGACGACACGTTATTTCCTATTCACGTCCACGATTATGCTGATCATAGTCTGAAATGTTCCACATCAGTATGGTCACTATGGTGACGACGCAGGCGAATCATCTCCAGAATATAACCGGAAGATATTTGAAATAACATATTTCTGTAATTTCTGTTATGGACTGAGCTTAGATGGTTAAAAGACAATACGAACACACTGTGAAGACTGAAGTTAAATCAAGAGGATATGCGGATTAGTAATGACACCATCACCTCGAAATCAAGACACGTCAGAATAAGGTGTTCATTTATTAACAATGGCGTCCTGGTACCAAAGTCGGTACAGTGAGGACTCAGATGAGTTATCTTCAGAATATAACCGGCTTCTGTATCATGGGCAGTACAGTAGACAAACAGCACGTCAATCGTCTGATCAGTATAAGTTGACATTAGTAGGGAGCAGAGCGAGCGGCGCGGCTATAGAAGGAAGCGACGGAGATTTTCTAATCGAACCTCGAAACATAATAATAGATGAATCCAAGTTGAGATACCGACATGACCTCCCTTGTTATGTCCGAATATCTACTGAGGGGTTAGCAGGGTTCATACCAAGCGTTCTCTTGGGTGACGGGAAATACATGCGGGCTGACCCTGTCAGAGACATGAGTGCAGAGATCTTTGGAGAAACTGAGTTTAGTGGATTCGCTGGATACTCGAAGGTTGGTATTATACACACTGACCGAGGCAACTCCACCGACATTGTTCCACAGCTGAGAATCAGCGGAAAACCACACATAGTTCGCTCATTCGCTGCACGCGACCGGTCTTGGCCACCCGACGACAATATATCGCTGATAAACGCGGGTGAGTTTCACCTTGCAGCACGACCTGCACCCTCGTGCCCGGACCATGAGCACGATTTCTGTCTGTCATTTGCCAAGGCAGAAGTCGTGCTGTTGAGAACAATGTCCGTTAAGCAGATATACAGTATAATGCTTTTAAAGATCATCGGACACGTCATCGATTCTGGCCGGGGAGCGTTGACGTCCTACCATCTGAAGACGTCAGCTCTCTGGTATTTTGAGAAGACGGACGCTCGATTCTGGGAAAATGACTTGTCCGTAATGAATATATTAAAGAGACTTGATCGGTATTTAAAAGAAAGATTTCTGCCTCATTATTTTGTTCCTGAAATGAACTTGTTGATCGGTGTCTCGGAATCTGATCTGATATATGTCCACAGGCGTATATGGTCTTTTCTCGGGTTGTGTCTCATCACTGATGATATCGCGGGAATAACACCAATCGCACGGCTGGATCTCGCTATTAATATTGCTAGCATACAACTCTCTGAAACAAACCCGGCCAGTAAGCCGACGTTTTTTTTAACTGATATCTGGAACTTCTTAGAAGCAACAGAGGTCATGTATGGAACCGGGGTTGTATCTCACAATGTCATGAAACAACGAATATCAGCATCTGTAATGATGATGCGGCCAATCCATGTAGTCAGACGCCAGTGTGTAGACCTAGTTAAATCACTGCTTACCACATTTAATGATACTGTTGACATTTGGGTGTTTTCTGGAAAACTGGACTCTGATAAATATAACGAATTTGTCAACTTTGTTTCTACTATTGTAAGTTCGACTGAGGAACCTTTAGAAGAGTTATTCGTGAGAAAATCGACAAGTAAGAATAGAGATGGCGGTCGTGTTGCCAGAAGAGGAATGCGAAAATCGGAAAACATTATGATTAAATGGGTAGCTTTCATCAATGATATAATTCCCAAGTTACAAACAAACGGGAACATCGTTGCCGACCAAGTGTTACGTGGTACGTCATCCAAATCACCTGGTTACAGTCGCGTAAGCAGCAATCGGTGCGAGGAAAATATCGACAGACTGTTGAATAAAATTACCAAAGAGCTGCTAACGTTTGCAGTCGATCATATTGATACGTTATGTTATCCTCTCGATAATGACACCTATTCAGTCAGGCCGATGCCAGTCGGAGACTTTCATGCCAACGGGCTCATCTTGCGAGAGGTCACCGAGAGACTGTTTCTTAATGTCGAGTACGCACTCGTTACGAGCGCTCGGGTCAAGGTATCCCGTGAATCAGGTGATCAGGCTGGAAGAATATTGCGAACGATGAACCCAGAGAGTTTGGAATATCGATGTTTCTTAGGGTTCCAAACTTTCGGCGAAATGCTAAAACAATTCAGCAGTTTGTGTACGGTGTCATGTGTCCATTATAGTTGGGTGGAATTCATGGCCGCCACATTCCGCCGCCAGCATTGTTCATAAAAAGTCACGGCATTCATTGAAGCTGAATGCGAAACATGATCACTCATGAACTCCAGTAAGAAACTAAATGCTTTCCATAGCGACAATGCTAACATTTATCTATGGTATTTTAAACAACATAGATCCCATACCTTACATGCAACACTCATAACCGCTGATCACTAAGACATCTTTATGACACAATCGGCCAAATTCTGGTCTCTTGTCTTGACCACCCTAATAATCACGGTGTTCCAAGTCGGGACTCCGGTCTCTCGAAATTACCTGGGCCCTGCACCATGAAACGTCTGCAGTTGTACAGAACTTCCGAATGCGCGGGCGGCTGGCTATTCGAGGGCTTGTATCTCTACACATGTGCGCGTTATATTATAGTACTCGCACAAGCAGCCATTTATAAAGCGTACGCGTATACAGGCTTATACTCGTCCAACTATAACTTACTTGTGTTCTTTCGTACCAAGTTAGACATGGGCTCGGTGAGTTGTGGACATACATGAGCGTGTGTGTTGAGCGAACCGCGAATATCTTTACTATAGTGAGGTGGGTTCGGAATTGATGTCTCGCTCCGAGCATGGATATTTATTTATGCTATCTACAAGTGGGATTAAGCGCATGTTTCGAGCCGATTTTGAGATAGTGTGGCAGTCGAAAGTCGGTGATGATGTAGAGTGACCAAAAGTGCATTTGTCTCCGTCCTATGAGTATGCCATAGACATGTATACTAGAATGGGTTCCCAAATTATTATCAGTGTATATAAAAGCGATTGGGAGAGGATGTTACATTCATGCATAAGTGACTTGCACGTGTCCTCCAATCCCAATGCCGACTTGTATCGTAATAAAATACAAGGAGTCGGCAGTTGTATGCTGTTGTTGTAGTACTCAGCTGCGTCATGTCCCGAGTCGTACATAACTGTAAAAAGACACTTAAGTATTCAGAAGTCGTAATTCGTAAGTTCATAGTATTAATTTGGCTTTTCACTTGGGGGTAGCGGCACATGTCCTACAAGTACAACTGCTCAGAGCTTTATAGTACAGGGCCCTGGTTGGCCACTTGTGCAGCGAGGTCATGGAATTTTGTGAAGATCATCGATGTGTGTATCGATATACTGAAACAATGCGATAAACTCCAATAAACCAGACCACACGAAATTTGACATTCACTTTTTCGAAAAATCTCAAATTCAAACAATCAATTTGAAGGAAAAATTAATTATCCCTTAAAACCAATGTATGCCTTATTACTATAGCAACAACTTTTTACCCTCACAATATGAGAGATATGTTATAATTATGAAAACAGTGGTTTAAAAAACAGCGTTTTTTTCATGTAGGTCGATAGACAGTTTGACAGGAAATATTTTCAAAAAGCACACTACATTATCTAGACTATGAATGGTATGCACTCAGTCTACCATCTGAAATCATGACTGTCTGCGAGAAAATAAATAAAACATTTTTCATTGCATATTTTATATTTTTGGCAGCCATTTGTAGAACTATTTTGTTAAAGGAAAAATCACCATAAAACTACATATAATGTCTTAAAAGATGAATCAGTAATGAGTATTTATATTATTAAAACGTGGTTCAATAATATTTATGTTGTTTTATGTTGCTTTGGTTATTTACCCGATACAAAATTAGGAGACAATCATTATTTCAGATGGTAGAATTAGCACATAACCTATATCCTACTAGTTGGGTTCATAGTCTAGATAACGCAGTGTTTTTTTTTTATATTTCCTGTCAAACTGTCTATCGACCTTCATTTTCATAATTCGAACGTATTTCTCATACTGTGAGGGTAAACACGTGCTGTTATAACACTATATCAGACATTGCTTTTGAAGGATAATAAATTTTCCTTTCAAATTTATTTTTTGAACATCCACGCCTCCTCAACCCTTTCTATACTAAATGGATTCACATTCAGTTAAAACGTGTACATGGGAATGGATTATTATTGATTTGGAGGGATTTACAGGTATTGACGACAGATAAATAAAAGTACACAAAGAGTCATATTTATTGGGAGAGATGATTAGATAATAAGTTCTTCTGAACATTTCCTATGGAATAACTTCTCGTCAATAGTGCTTTGGTATAGAACGGGTTAAAAATAAATAAAAGTACAGAAATGGTCATATTTATTGAGAGAAATGATTAGATAATAAGTTCATCTGAACATTTCCTATGGAATAACTTCTCGTCAATGGTGCTTTGGTATAGAACGGGTTAAAAATGCCCAATCCGATTTAGAATCACTTAAATAATTTATTATGTGCATCGATATAATGACATGGTACCATGTGTCAGCACGTTTTAAGTTTTTGTTGCCACCTTTTTCGGGGGACGTGTGACCAAGCCTACTTTTAATTCAGGCCTAAAACCATATACCCTAGGTGTATTTAATGTTTTTGTTCAACCTTTTAATGTTTCATATTATCATACCGTATGAACAAAGGAAGCTTAAGCTTTCACATTCGTCGTAATACATGTCCTATCAACTAGAACGAAAATAGAATTTTAAAGATGCACCTTCGGATTTGATAACACATTAGTCAAAATTTCCTAAGCATTTTGTTTTTAGCTTACTAGGTAAATGGAAATAGAAAACTAATTGCAATCATTCATAGGCATAGGCATCCATAGGTTTTACGTTGAAATCGAGTACAAAGGGCGATTACACAAGAACGCTCTTTATTATATACTACGTGTGTTGGGAAATGAAAGTATGAGGGCTCTTTATCAGATGACCACTGTAAGTTTGGTTAGCTCTACAAAATATGTTAAATCTCCCTCCTGTTTTTAATTCGATATGACCTTAAGCACTGGCAGTCTGCCAGTCGGATCTTTCAAGTTTTATGTTGACCTTTTAAAGTTGTATATCGTTATATATGAGTACAACAAGCGAAGGGTAGGATTTTTACATTCGGCGTGATACATGTACATGTACAACGAAGCCCGAACTAACATTATTTCTCAAATTAATAACCTGAACATATATATTACTTCCATAAAGGACCCTTTTTATGGCATGGCTTGTCACAGAAATGAATTAAACACTCGCCGGTTTGAAAGAGTCCAGACTTACATTTCAAATTCCTTCCGCTTCCCATGACTGAATACACAAATCGTGATTTTCCCAATAGCAGCAACGGGGACCACTGTGACGTATGCAATATTATTATTATTACTGACTATACCCTGAATAATATTTTCAACATATTCAGTACAATGTTACCCATTTCAGAAACTTTTTGTGTAATATTCAGTGAACAGGGAGAGGAAATATTCTAAGTTATAATTTGTGTTCCAATCCCCTGTGCACCCTCATTCAATATGTGTATATATATGCTAATGTCATACTATGGTGTAATAATTGGATCACAATAAATATTTTCAATCATGTGCATGTCCAATAGACCGAAATTAAACACTTAAAGAGGCACGGTCCTATTTGACACCAAATTAGTAAAAAATCTCCCAAGTTTACCGGGCAAAAGGAAATTGCAAAAATACTTGCAACTCAAACATTAAAGATCATCGATCCGATTTGACAGCAATCATCATCATTTATATGGCTCATGCATCGCAAAAATCCACAACATCATCGACAGTGTTACGTTGAAAACGAGTGCAATATATCACATTTTGGGAACGCTCTTTATTAGCTACCGCTTTTTGGTAAACAAACATGACACTCTTTATCAGAGACGATCATTGGATTTTTAGCTCGCCAGGAAAAATTAAAAAAGATTTTTAATTTCCTCTTTTATAAAAGTCGATATCTGACCCTTAAAACATCTAAGGCATCAAAGGTTACATTTTGCAGTTGTACTGGATATATAAGTTTACTAGAAGGTGACCCGACTTCGTCCGGGCTATTCAAAAAACAAATTTCAAGTCGATTGCTCCACCCGTTTTCGAGATCTGGTCTGAGCATGCGCGAAGCTGGCGTCGCACGGGCTCGGCGACCCGATAAAATTCGTATCCGGGGCAAGATACATTCACATACCAAATTTCAAGTCGATAGCTCCACCCGTTTCCGAGATATGTAGCCCAATGTCATTTGCGGATACCTCGGCCGGTGATGAGTTAACGCAACATCGGCCGATTAAGAGTTAACGCGATCACCTCACGATATGTTGATGGCGTAATATATTTACGCAATGATTTTCGATGAGCGAAGCATGGCCCTGCGTTCTTCCCGATAATTAAGGTAGAAACTTTAAACGTACACAGGCGTGTGATACATCATTGGACAGATGAAGCGCCACAGATTCTAACCGTGCAAATTATATGACTGGCAATTTATTATTCGCGCTATATCGAATCGATTTGTGAGCACCGAACTGAAATATATTAGCGTAAAAACAGATTTGACCTCGGCACGTGACAAGTTGACCTCGCACGGACAAATTAATAGGCCTATGTTACTCCTGACCCGAAAATACCCCCACATACCAAGTTTCATCGAAATTGGCTCAGCTGTTTTTGAGTCCATCGATTACACACAGACAGATACACACACACACATATCTTTCAAAATATATAATAGACTAGAAGGTGACCCGATGTCGTCCGGGCTTTGACCTTGAATTGTTCATTAAAGAAGGTCAAGGTCAAGTGGGGTCACGATTTGACCCGTCCAAAACACTGCCCGGACAAAAGTACCCGACAAAAGTACCCGTCGAAATCCATCCGGTTTTACCCGATTTGACCTTGAATTGATCATTTTGAAGGTCAATGTTAGGTCGGGCTCACGACTCGACCCGTCCAAAACACCCAGTGGACAAAAGTAACCCTATGTATCAAATATCGTCGAAATCCCTTCAAAATTCGCTATTTGACCTTGAATTGACCCGATTTCAAGGTCAAGGTCACGTCGCACGGGAAAATGAATATGCTTATGAGACTCCCCATACGATAGTACCCCCACATACAAAGTTTCATCGAAATCCCGTGATATTCGGGCGTTTGACTCATATACACACGCTCATTAATTATCAAGTTTCAACGTAAAGATAAATTACCATCGGTGCCCGAGATATCGCCAAGACGTCTGAAACAGTCAAAAGCATCGGCCGGTTAAGCGTTAACGTGATCTAACGTTATGACCTCTAACGACGTCATAAAGAGGAAACACGAAATATCCTCACAGTGTCATTATTATGACTGGCATTTTATTATTCGCGCTGTTTCGAATCGATTTGTAAGCACCGAACTCAAATGAAAGTCCCGTAACACAGCGTAAAAACAGATTTGACCTCGGCACGTGAAAAGTTGACATCGGATCTGAAAATCAATAGGCCTATGTCACCCCCCGGCCGAAAAAACCCCACGTACCAAGTTTCATCGAAATCGGGTCGGCCGTTTTCGAGTGCATCGATTACACACACACAGATCGTCCAAAATATATAATAACTAGCAGGTTAGCCCGCCACCGGCGGCTTGTCCGAAACATGACATTTGTTTAATAATTTTTTTTAATTTTTAGCTCCACGCGTTTCAATAAGAAAAAATTGTACCCGGTAGCTCCACCCGTTTCCAAGATCTGGTCTGCGCATGCGCGAAGCTGGCGTCGCACGGGCTCGGCGACCCGATAAAATTTGTACCCGGCGCAAGATACATTCACATAGCAAATTTCCAGTCGATAGCTCCACCCGTTTCCGATATCTCGTCTGCACATGCGCTGCACGGGCGTCGCACGGGCTCGTCAATACGACAGCGACGACCACCTGGTCAAACTACACTCACGTACCAAGTTTCGTCCCGATCGGTCGAGGTGTTGGTATCTGATGCAAAAGACGAAATTGTATGTGTTGGTCAATAGTCCCCGCCGTGAACCTCATCGTCGCAAAGAGCGGACAGTCAATTAACCCCGTTGTGAACCTCAATCACCAACGCGACGTAAACATGTGTTGCGTTCTAAAAATAGGAAAGCATTTTCTCTCTGCATAATTCTGCAGATGCTAATAACGTTGCTCCCCGTAGGTAGCAATATCGTTGTTGTTGATATTTACGGCTTGGGGGCTATTTTCTTATTTAGCAAGTTTGAGCTCAATCGGTTCGAGTCTATAAAGGACACACTCATATATATATGACACTTCCCGTGGGTAGCAAGTTTGAGCTCAATCGGCATTCCCTGGAATTTCCCGTAGATTGGCAGATTCCAGTATCTTTTTATAACTGTATATCTGTTGAGAAATCTGATGCTATATTCGTGATTATCTGGGATGATTTCGGTATATAATTATATACTGTAAAAACAAAGCGCGCCATCCGTGCTCGCAGGGTTGGTCAGAAACAAATGTTTTTTAAATTTAATGTATGTTCCGTATATCTCTCTGCAGATGCAAATAGCGTTGAATGGCAAACAGACGCTCTCTATAGAGATGCGTCAAAAACAAACGCTCATTAAATATTCACTTGATTAACCCACGCCGTGCCTTTGCGGTGATTTGAGATTGGAGAACGGGTGCTCTGAGCTTTTCTAAACTGCGACCAGGGTCGTGTCGGTGGGATTTGACACTTACATAGGAAGTTTGAGCTCAATCTGTACACGCGTTTTGGATTCTATGAAGTACACACATACACACATATATACGAAGTCTCAAAATATATAGTATAGACTAGCAGGTTAGCCCGCCACCGGCGGCTTGTCCGAAACATGACATTTATATATATATATTTTTAAATTTGTACCCACCCACCCACCCACCAGTTTCTGAGATCTGGTCTGCGCATGAAAATTTGTACCCGGCCCACGATACATTCACATGCCAAATTTCAAGTCGATAGCTCCAACCGTTTCCGAGATCTCGTCTGCGCATGCGCTGCACGGGCGTCGCATGGGCTCGGCGACCCGATAAAATTTGAACCCGGCGCAAGATACATTCACATAGCAAATTTCATGTCGATAGCTCCACCCGTTTCCGAGATCTCGTCTGCGCATGCGCAGCACGGGCGTCGCACGGATTCGGCGACCCGATAAAATTTGTACCCGGCGCAAGATACATTCACATAGCAAATTTCAAGTCGATAGCTCCACCCGTTTCCGAGATCTCGTCTGCGCATGCGCTGCACGGGCGTCGCAGGGGCTCGGCGACCCGATCAAATTTGTACCCGGCGCAAGATACATTCACATAGCAAATTTCAATTCGATAGCTCCACCCGATTCCGAGATCTCGTCTGCGCATGCGCTGCACGGGCGTCGCACGGGCTCGCCAATACGACAACGACCACCGCCTGGTCAAACTACACACACGTACCAAGTTTCGTCCCGATCGGTCTAGAATCGTAGATTTGTATGAAGTACAACACACACACAAACATAAATATATAAGAGAGATATGTAAATTAGATAGATTGTATCAAAATATATAGGAGAGATATGTAAATGATCTACACACCATTACTGGTGTTTGTCAAAGTTTAGTGGGGTATATCAATACTCATTCACGATCATATCATTGAGGTCCGGAGGGTGTGGGCTATCTCTCGAATACAAGGAGTTCTCAAAATATATAGAAGAGAAGACTAGAAGGTGACCCGACTTCGTCCGGGGTTTCACCTTGAATTGTCTATTTTGAAGGCCAAGGTCAAGTGGGGTCACGATTTGACCCGTCCAAAACACTGCCCGAACAAAAGTACCCGTCGAAATGGTTTTATCCGATTTGACCTTTTAACCCGATTTGATTTCCACTCAAGTATATAAACGCGCCTCATATACACACGCTCATTAATTATCAAGTTTCAACGTAAAGATAAATTACCATCGGTGCCCGAGATATCGCCAAGACGTCTGAAACAGTCAATGCATCGGCCGGTCAAGAGTTAACGTGATCTAACTTTATGACCTCTAACGACATCCGCCAGTTTAACCCGATTTGATTTCCACTGAAGTATATAAACGCGCCTCATATACACACGCTCATTAATTATCAAGTTTCAACGTAAAGATAAATTACCATCGGTGCCCGAGATATCGCCAAGACGTCTGAAACAGTCAAATGCATCGGCCGTTTAAGAGTTAACGTGATCTAACTTTATGACCTCTAACGACGTCATAGAAGTTACGCATTGTTTTTACCCTGATAGAAGATCGTACCACTTCTTCTTAATAATTGAGGCAGATAACTAAAACGGATACATACATATTATATATCGTTGGAAAGAGGAAACACGAAAGATTCTCATAGTGTCATTATTATGACTGGCATGTTATTATTCGCGCTGTTTCGAATCGATTTGTAAGCACCGAACTCAAATGAAAGTCCCGTAATACAGCGTAAAAACAGATTTGACCTCGGCACGTGAGAAGTTGACCTCGCACGGACAAATTAATAGGCCTATGTTACTCGTGGCCCGAAAATACCCCCACATACCAAGTTTCATCGAAATTGGCTCAGCCGTTTTTGAGTCCATCGATTACACACACACAAACACACACACACACACACAGATCTTTCAAAATATATAATAGACTAGAAGGTGACCCGACTTCGTCCGGGGTTTGACCTTGAATTGTCCATTTTGAAGGCCAAGGTCAAGTGGGGTCACGATTTGACCCGTCCAAAACACTGCCCGAACAAAAGTACCCGACAAAAGTACCCGTCGAAATGGTTTTATCCGATTTGATCTTTTAACCCAATTTGATTTCCACTCAAGTATATAAACGCGCCTCATATACACACGCTCATTAATTATCAAGTTTCAACGTAAAGATAAATTACCATCGGTGCCCGAGATATCGCCAAGACGTCTGAAACAGTCAAATGCATCGGCCTGTTAAGAGTTAACGTGATCTAACTTTATGACCTCTAACGACGTCATAGAAGTTACGCATTGTTTTTACCCTGTTAGAAGATCGTACCACTTCTCCTTAATAATTGAGGCAGATAACTAAAACGGATACATACGCATTATATATCGTTGGAAAGAGGAAACACGAAAGATTCTCACAGTTTCATTATTATGACTGGCATGTTATTATTCGCGCTATTTCGAATCGATTTGTGAGCACCGAACTGAAATATATTAGCGCAAAACGGCGTAAAAACAGATTTGACCTCGGCACGTGAAAGTTGACCTCGCACGATCAAATTAATAGGCCTATGTTACTCCTGACCCGAAAATACCCCCACATACCAAGTTTCATCGAAATTGGCTCAGCCGTTTTAGAGTCCATCGATTACACACACACCACAGACAGACAGATACACACACACACACACACACAGATCTTTCAAAATATATAATAGACTAGAAGGTGACCCGACTTCGTCCGGGCTTTGACCTTGAATTGACCATTTTGAAGGTCAAGGTCAGGTGGGGTCAAACACCAACACCCCAAAAATGGTGGAAATCGGCCCAGCGGATACCGGGAAATCCGCCCAGCGGATACCGAGATACCCTATGCATCAAATTTCGTCCGTAAAAATCCGCCAGTTTAACCCGATTTGATTTCCACTCAAGTATATAAACGCGCCTCATTAATTATCAAGTTTCAACGTAAAGATAAATTACCATCGGTGCCCGATATATCGCCAAGACGTCTGAAACAGTCAAATGCATCGGCCGTTTAAGCGTTAACGTGATCTAACGTTATGACCTCTAACGACGTCATAGAAGTTACGCATTGTTTTTATCCTGATGGAAGATAGTACCACTTCTTCTTGATAATTGAGGCAGATAACTAAAACGGATACATACGCATTATATATCGTTGGAAAGAGGAAACACGAAAGATTCTCACAGTGTCATTATTATGACTGGCATTGTATTATTCGCGCTGTTTCGAATCGATTTGTAAGCACCGAACTCAAATGAAAGTCCTGTAACACAGCGTAAAAATAGATTTGACCTCGGCACGTGAAAAGTTGACCTCGGATCTGAATATGTTACTCCTGACCCGAAAATACCCCCACATACCAAGTTTCATCGAAATCGGGTCGGCCGTTTTCGAGTTCATCGATTACACACACACACACACACAAACAGATCTTCCAAAATATATAATAGACTAGAAGGTGACCCGACTTCGTCCGGGCTTTGACCTTGAATTGTCCATTTTGAAGGTCAAGGTCAAGTGGGGTCACGATTTGACCAGTCCAAAAACACTGCCCGGACAAAAGTACCCGACAAACGTGCCCGTCGAAATCCATCCGGTTTTACCCGATTTGACCTTTAATTGATCATTTTGAATGTCAAGGTCTGGTCGGGGTCACGATTGGACCCGTCCAAAACAATCGGTGAACAAAAGTAACCCCACGTATCAAATTTCGTCGAAATCCCATCAAAATTGGCGATTTGACCTTGAAGTTACCCGATTTCAAGGTCAAGGTCACGTCGCACGGGCAAATGAATATGCTTATGAGACTCGCCATAAGAAAGTACCCCCACATACCAAGTTTCATTGAAATCCCGTGATATTCGGGCGTTTGACCTTGAAATGACCCGATTTCAAGGTCAAGGTGACGTCGCACGGACAAATTAATATGCCTATGTTCGTCCCCGGCCGAAAATATCCCCACATACCAAGTTTCATCGAAATCGGCTGGGCCATTTTCGAGTCCATCGATTACAGACAGACAGACACACACACACACACACACACACACACACACACACAGATCTTCCAAAATATATAATAGACTAGAAGGTGACCCGACTTCGTCCGGGCTATTCAAAAACCAAATTTCAAGTCGATTGCTCCACCCGTTATCGAGATCTGGTCTGCGCATGCGCGAAGCTGGCGTCGCACGGGCTCGGCGACCCGATAAAATTTGTATCCGGGACAAGATACATTCACATACCAAATTTCAAGTCGATAGCTCCACCCGTTTCCGAGATATATAGCCCAATGTCATTTGCGGATACCTCGGCCGGTGATGAGTTAACGCGACATCGGCCGATTAAGAGTTAACGCGAACACGTCACGATATGTTGATGGCGTAATATATTTTTTTACGCAATGATTTTGGATGAGCGAAGCATGGTCCTGCGTTCTTCCCGATAATTAAGGTAGAAACTTTAAACGTACACAGGCGTGTGATGCATCATTGGAAAGATGAAGCCACACAGATTCTAACCGTGCAAATTATATGACTGGCAATTTATTATTCGCGCTATATCGAATCGATTTGTGAGCACCGAACTGAAATATATTAGCGCAAAACGGCGTAAAAACAGATTTGACCTCGGTACGTGAAAAGTTGACCTCGCACGGACAAATTAATATGCCTATGTTCGTCCCCGGCCGAAAATATCCCCACATACCAAGTTTCATCGAAATCGGCTGGGCCATTTTCGAGTCCATCGATTACAGACAGACAGACACACACACACACACACACAGATCTTCCAAAATATAATAGACTAGAAGGTGACCCGACTTCGTCCGGGGTTTGACCTTGAATTGACTATTTTGAAGGCCAAGGTCAAGTGGGGTCCCGATTTGACCCGTCCAAAACACTGCCCGAACAAAAGTACCCGACAAAAGTACCCATCGAAATCCATCCGGTTTTACCCGATTTGACCTTTTAACCCGATTTGATTTCCACTCAAGTATATAAACGCGCCACATTTACACACGTAAAGATAAATTACCATCGGTGCCCGAGATATCGCCAAGACGTCTAAAACAGTCAAATGCATCAGCCGGTTGAGCGTTAACGTGATCTAACGTTATGAACTCTAACGACGTCATAGAAGTTACGCATTGTTTTACCCTGATAGAAGATCGTACCAATTCTTCTTAATAATTGAGGCAGATAAATAAAACGGATACATACATATTATATATCGTTGGAAAGACGAAACGCCATAGATTCTAAACGTGCAAATTATATGACTGGCAATTTATTATTCGCGCTATATCGAATCGATTTGTGAGCACCGAACTGAAATATATTAGCGCAAAACGGCGTAAAAACAGATTTGACCTCGGCACGTGAAAAGTTGACCTCGGATCTGAAAATCAATATGCCTATGTTCGTCTCCGGCCGAAAATACCCCCATATACCAAATTTCATCGAAATTGGCTTAGTCGTTTTTGAGTCCATCGATTTCAAACACACACACACACACACACACAGATCTTTCAAAATATATAATAGACTAGAAGGTGACCCGACTTCGTCCGGGCTATTAAAAAACCAAATTTCAAGTCGATTGCTCCACCCGTTTCCTAGATCTGGTCTGCGCATGCGCGAAGCTGGTGTCGCACGTGCTCGGCGACCCGATAAAATTCGTATCCGGGGCAAGATACATTCACATACCAAATTTCAAGTCAATATCTCAACCCGTTTCCGAGATCTCGTCTGCGCATGCGCGAAGCTGGCGTCGCACGTGCTCCGCGACCCGATAAAATTCGTATCCGGGGCAAGATACATTCACATACCAAATTTCAAGTCGATAGCTACACCCGTTTACGAGATATATAGCCCAATGTCATTTGCGGATACCTCGGCCGGTGATGAGTTAACGCGACACAGTCAAATGCATCGGCAGGGTGAGAGTTAACGTAATCTAACTTTATGACCTCTGACGACGTCATAGAAATTACGCATTGATTTTATCCTGATAAAAGCATCGTACCACTTGTACCTAATAATTGAGGCATATAACTAAAACGGATACATACATATTATATATCGTTGGAAAGATGAAGCCACACAGATTCTAACCGTGCAAATTATATGACTGGCAATTTATTATTCGCGCTATATCGAATCGATTTGTGAGCACCGAACTGAAATATATTAGCGCAAAACGGCGTAAAAATAGATTTGACCTCCGCACGTGAAAAGTTGACCTCGCACGGACAAATAAATATGCCTATGTTCGTCTCCGGCCGAAAATACCCTAAAATACCAAATTTCATCGAAATTGGCTTAGTCGTTTTCGAGTCCATCGATTTCAAACACACACACACACACACAAACACATACACACACAGATCTTTCAAAATATATAATAGACTAGAAGGTGACCCGACTTCGTCCGGGCTATTAAAAAACCAAATTTCAAGTCGATTGCTCCACCCGTTTCCTAGATCTGGTCTGCGCATGCGCGAAGCTGGTGTCGCACGTGCTCGGCGACCCGATAAAATTCGTATCCGGGGCAAGATACATTCACATACCAAATTTAAAGTCAATATCTCAACCCGTTTCCGAGATCTCGTCTGCGCATGCGCGAAGCTGGCGTCGCACGTGCTCGGCGACCCGATAAAATTCGTATCCGGGGCAAGATACATTCACATACCAAATTTCAAGTCGATAGCTACACCCGTTTCCGAGATATATAGCCCAATGTCATTTGCGGATACCTCGGCCGGTGATGAGTTAACGCGACACAGTCAAATGCATCGGCAGGGTGAGAGTTAACGTAATCTAACTTTATGACCTCTGACGACGTCATAGAATTTACGCATTGATTTTATCCTGATAAAAGATCGCACCACTTGTACCTAATAATTGAGGCAGATAACTAAAACGGATACATACATATTATATATCGTTGGAAAGGTGAAGCCACACAGATTCTAACCGTGCAAATTATATGACTGGCAATTTATTATTCGCGCTATATCGTATCGATTTGTGAGCACCGAACTGAAATATATTAGCGCAAAACGGCGTAAAAACAGATTTGACCTCCGCACGTGAAAAGTTGACCTCGCACGGACAAATAAATATGCCTATGTTCGTCTCCGGCCGAAAATACCCTAAAATACCAAATTTCATCGAAATTGGCTTAGTCGTTTTCGAGTCCATCGATTTCAAACACACACACACACAAACTTACACATACACACACAGATCTTTCAAAATATATAATAGACTAGAAGGTGACCCGACTTCGTCCGGGCTTTGACCTTGAATTGACCATTTTGAAGGTCAAGGTCAGGTGGGGTCAAACACCAACACCCCAAAAATGGTGGAAATCGGCCCCGCGGATACCGGGAAATCGGCCCAGCGGATACCGAGATACCCTATGCATCAAATTTCGTCCGTAAAAATCCGCCAGTTTAACCCGATTTGATTTCCACTCAAGTATATAAACGCGCCTCATTAATTATCAAGTTTCAACGTAAAGATAAATTACCATCGGTGCCCGATATATCGCCAAGACGTCTGAAACAGTCAAATGCATCGGCCGTTTAAGCGTTAACGTGATCTAACGTTATGACCTCTAACGACGTCATAGAAGTTACGCATTGTTTTTATCCTGATGGAAGATAGTACCACTTCTTCTTGATAATTGAGGCAGATAACTAAAACGGATACATACGCATTATATATCGTTGGAAAGAGGAAACACGAAAGATTCTCACAGTGTCATTATTATGACTGGCATTGTATTATTCGCGCTGTTTCGAATCGATTTGTAAGCACCGAACTCAAATGAAAGTCCCGTAACACAGCGTAAAAATAGATTTTACCTCGGCACGTGAAAAGTTGACCTCGGATCTGAATATGTTACTCCTGACCCGAAAATACCCCCACATACCAAGTTTCATCGAAATCGGGTCGGCCGTTTTCGAGTTCATCGATTACACACACACACACAAACAGATCTTCCAAAATATATAATAGACTAGAAGGTGACCCGACTTCGTCCGGGCTTTGACCTTGAATTGTCCATTTTGAAGGTCAAGGTCAAGTGGGGTCACGATCTGACCAGTCCAAAAACACTGCCCGGACAAAAGTACCCGACAAACGTGCCCGTCGAAATCCATCCGGTTTTACCCGATTTGACCTTGAATTGATCATTTTGAATGTCAAGGTCTGGTCGGGGTCACGATTGGACCCGTCCAAAACAATCGGTGAACAAAAGTAACCCCACGTATCAAATTTCGTCGAAATCCCATCAAAATTGGCGATTTGACCTTGAAGTTACCCGATTTCAAGGTCAAGGTCACGTCGCACGGGCAACTGAATATGCTTATGAGACTCGCCATAAGAAAGTACCCCCACATACCAAGTTTCATTGAAATCCCGTGATATTCGGGCGTTTGACCTGGAAATGACCCGATTTCAAGGTCAAGGTGACGTCGCACGGACAAATTAATATGCCTATGTTCGTCCCCGGCCGAAAATATCCCCACATACCAAGTTTCATCGAAATCGGCTGGGCCATTTTCGAGTCCATCGATTACAGACAGACACACACACACACACACACACACAGATCTTCCAAAATATATAATAGACTAGAAGGTGACCCGACTTCGTCCGGGCTATTCAAAAACCAAATTTCAAGTCGATTGCTCCACCCGTTATCGAGATCTGGTCTGCGCATGCGCGAAGCTGGCGTCGCACGGGCTCGGCGACCCGATAAAATTCGTATCCGGGACAAGATACATTCACATACCAAATTTCAAGTCGATAGCTCCACCCGTTTCCGAGATATATAGCCCAATGTCATTTGCGGATACCTCGGCCGGTGATGAGTTAACGCGACATCGGCCGATTAAGAGTTAACGCGAACACGTCACGATATGTTGATGGCGTAATATATTTTTTTACGCAATGATTTTCGATGAGCGAAGCATGGTCCTGCGTTCTTCCCGATAATTAAGGTAGAAACTTTAAACGTACACAGGCGTGTGATGCATCATTGGAAAGATGAAGCCACACAGATTCTAACCGTGCAAATTATATGACTGGCAATTTATTATTCGCGCTATATCGAATCGATTTGTGAGCACCGAACTGAAATATATTAGCGCAAAACGGCGTAAAAACAGATTTGACCTCGGTTCGTGAAAAGTTGACCTCGCACGGACAAATTAATATGCCTATGTTCGTCCCCGGCCGAAAATATCCCCACATACCAAGTTTCATCGAAATCGGCTGGGCCATTTTCGAGTCCATCGATTACAGACAGACAGACACACACACACACACACACAGATCTTCCAAAATATAATAGATTAGAAGGTGACCCGACTTCGTCCGGGGTTTGACCTTGAATTGACTATTTTGAAGGCCAAGGTCAAGTGGGGTCCCGATTTGACCCGTCCAAAACACTGCCCGAACAAAAGTACCCGACAAAAGTACCCGTCGAAATCCATCCGGTTTTACCCGATTTGACCTTTTAACCCGATTTGATTTCCACTCAAGTATATAAACGCGCCACATTTACACACGTAAAGATAAATTACCATCGGTGCCCGAGATATCGCCAAGACGTCTAAAACAGTCAAATGCATCAGCCGGTTGAGCGTTAACGTGATCTAACGTTATGAACTCTAACGACGTCATAGAAGTTACGCATTGTTTTACCCTGATAGAAGATCGTACCAATTCTTCTTAATAATTGAGGCAGATAAATAAAACGGATACATACATATTATATATCGTTGGAAAGACGAAACGCCATAGATTCTAAACGTGCAAATTATATGACTGGCAATTTATTATTCGCGCTATATCGAATCGATTTGTGAGCACCGAACTGAAATATATTAGCGCAAAACGGCGTAAAAACAGATTTGACCTCGGCACGTGAAAAGTTGACCTCGGATCTGAAAATCAATATGCCTATGTTCGTCTCCGGCCGAAAATACCCCCATATACCAAATTTCATCGAAATTGGCTTAGTCGTTTTTGAGTCCATCGATTTCAAACACACACACACACACACACACAGATCTTTCAAAATATATAATAGACTAGAAGGTGACCCGACTTCGTCCGGGCTATTAAAAAACCAAATTTCAAGTCGATTGCTCCACCCGTTTCCTAGATCTGGTCTGCGCATGCGCGAAGCTGGTGTCGCACGTGCTCGGCGACCCGATAAAATTCGTATCCGGGGCAAGATACATTCACATACCAAATTTCAAGTCAATATCTCAACCCGTTTCCGAGATCTCGTCTGCGCATGCCCGAAGCTGGCGTCGCACGTGCTCGGCGACCCGATAAAATTCGTATCCGGGGCAAGATACATTCACATACCAAATTTCAAGTCGATAGCTACACCCGTTTCCGAGATATATAGCCCAATGTCATTTGCGGATACCTCGGCCGGTGATGAGTTAACGCGACACAGTCAAATGCATCGGCAGGGTGAGAGTTAACGTAATCAAACTTTATGACCTCTGACGACGTCATAGAAATTACGCATTGATTTTATCCTGATAAAAGCATCGTACCACTTGTACCTAATAATTGAGGCATATAACTAAAACGGATACATACATATTATATATCGTTGGAAAGATGAAGCCACACAGATTCTAACCGTGCAAATTATATGACTGGCAATTTATTATTCGCGCTATATCGAATCGATTTGTGAGCACCGAACTGAAATATATTAGCGCAAAACGGCGTAAAAATAGATTTGACCTCCGCACGTGAAAAGTTGACCTCGCACGGACAAATAAATATGCCTATGTTCGTCTCCGGCCGAAAATACCCTAAAATACCAAATTTCATCGAAATTGGCTTAGTCGTTTTCGAGTCCATCGATTTCAAACACACACACACACACACAAACACATACACACACAGATCTTTCAAAATATATAATAGACTAGAAGGTGACCCGACTTCGTCCGGGCTATTAAAAAACCAAATTTCAAGTCGATTGCTCCACCCGTTTCCTAGATCTGGTCTGCGCATGCGCGAAGCTGGTGTCGCACGTGCTCGGCGACCCGATAAAATCCGTATCCGGGGCAAGATACATTCACATACCAAATTTCAAGTCGATAGCTACACCCGTTTACGAGATATATAGCCCAATGTCATTTGCGGATACCTCGGCCGGTGATGAGTTAACGCGACACAGTCAAATGCATCGGCAGGGTGAGAGTTAACGTAATCTAACTTTATGACCTCTGACGACGTCATAGAAGTTACGCAGTGATTTTATCCTGATAAAAGATCCCCGTACCACTTGTACCTAATAATTGAGGCAGATAACTAAAACGGATACATACATATTATATATCGTTGGAAAGATGAAGCCACACAGATTCTAACCGTGCAAATTATATGACTGGCAATTTATTATTCGCGCTATATCGAATCGATTTGTGAGCACCGAACTGAAATATATTAGCGCAAAAACGGCGTAAAAATAGATTTGACCTCCGCACGTGAAAAGTTGACCTCGCACGGACAAATAAATATGCCTATGTTCGTCTCCGGCCGAAAATACCCTAAAATACCAAATTTCATCGAAATTGGCTTAGTCGTTTTCGAGTCCATCGATTTCAAACACACACACACACAAACAAACAAACACACACACACACAGATCTTTCAAAATATATAATAGACTAGCCGATGAGCCCGACGTTGTCCGGGCTATTCAAAAAACAAATTTCAAGTCGAAAGCTCCACCCGCTTCCGAGATCTGGTCTGAAAACCAAATTTCAAGTCGATAGCTCTACCCGTTTCCGATATCTGATCTGCGCATGCGCGAAGCTGGCGTCGCACGGGCTCGGCGACCCGATAAAATTCGTATCCGGGGCAAGATACATTCACATACCACATTTCAAGTCGATAGCTCCACCCGTTTCCGAGATCTCGTCTGCGCATGCGCGAAGCTGGCGTCGCACGGGCTCGGCGACCCGATAAAATTCGTATCCGGGGCAAGATACATTCACATAGCAAATTTCAAGTCGATAGCTCCGCCCGTTTCCGAGATCTCGTCTGCGCATGCGCTGCACGGGCGTCGCACGGGCTCGCCAATACGACAACGACCACCGCCTGGTCAAACTACACTCACGTACCAAGTTTCGTCCCGATCGGTCAAGAATCGTAGATTTGTATTAATGACAGACAGACAAACAAACATACAGACAGAGGTGTTCAAAATATATATGAGATGTTACATATATGTATTCCTTAACTATCCATGGTTAGATATAGTCCAGTGCATTTATGAGAAAAATGCCAAACCCGGAACTAATTGCAACAGAATTTTGTTTTGCTGGAATAAGTACATAAACCCTCCATAAACAACATACTAAAAATCGGCAAAAATCGGAAAAAGCGAAATTGGTGAATTTCGTGACATAAATTTGGGGAAAATTGGTCAAATCATCAATTTATGGATTTTCATGGATGTATATAAAAACAATCAAATTCACAAATCATACAAATAGCATGTGTATTGTGTCGACCACAATTTCCTGAACCCAGTACTGAAACCAGTCCCAGATTCATTAAGTATTTTTCGAGTTGTGTGCCTTCAAAAACGCGAGTTTACCTGATTTCGGAGCCTTAATTTCGCAGAATGAGCCAAATGCCGTATTATATGGTTAATTATTTTAAAAACTAGAGCAAAATTAATTACTTTTTCACTGTTTTAGTACTTTCCCCACTAGATTAAACACAAAATATGATTAATATGTGCATCTATCATTAAGAAGAAGATTATATTCTCAAACAAAATGTGTGTTCCATTGTATGGACTTAGCAATTTTGCCTCTGACACTGAACGTGTGTGATGAAATGCAATATTTGAGGTCACGTAACTCAATAATTTAATACCCATATGCCATGCTTTTCTTATAACCTTTTAAGTATGTTGGATTGAACAAATTGTAAAGGTATTAACAGGACATTATTTAAGAAAATCAACTTATGGCCCTTTGAATACTTAGTCTTAGCTTGTTTCCAAAGATGCCTGTTTGAGGAATTTTTGTCCAGTCTAAAAGGTTTTGGGCCATAAAAACAAAAAACAATGGGTGTTTTAATGTGTAATATTATTTGAACTTTCCTCCCACAACACTTTAGTGATAAAAAATTAGCCTTACATTGGTTATGCCATAGTATGTCACTTGATTTCTTTCATTTTTCAGGAAACTGACTCCAATTTTAACGTTGGTATAGGGGTAGGAAAAATCACAAAATGCAATCTTATCACCAAATTACAGCCATTTAAGACACAATGTTGTTTTCTTCCAGTTTGTGTACATTCCTGTTGCATTATAAAACTGCTTAATACGTTATCGGACGTTGATTTAGAATTTTATGGTTATGTTGTATAAAAACAATCTCAAACTGCCAATTTGACATTTCACTGCGAGATAACTAACTCGCGGCTATATCTAATCCATCGACATATATCTATGGTCATTTGATTAACTTATTATCTGAGCATCTCCTGTGGGAACTACTTGTCAATGAGCATTTAGTAAAGACGAAAAGGTTAATGTGGGGTTATTATAGTCAAATGTCGACTCTCAAAAGGGAAGTTTGGACACATTTTAGATTTTTTGTCAGGCGAGCAAACGTGCTAATAATCGTCTCCCAGAAAGAGCGTCCAAGCTTTCACAAAAAGTAGTAAATAATAAAGAGCGTTCTTGATTATCATAATTTGGACGCGTTTTCAACGTAAAACTTCGATGTCTGTGCAACACGAATGGTGAGATTACATGTATTTTTTAAACTTTTTTTATTTTGTTTTGCATTTAAGCTGAAAATTATCTAATAGAAACGTTTGACTAATTTGGTGCAAAATCGGCCCATGTATATTGAATCTCCATACAAACAAACATTGTATTGATCTAGAAAGAGAAAGCGAGTTGAGTATATATGCCCTGCAGAAAGTGATTACAATCATGAATTTTATTTCCCTGATAATTCGTAGTACAGCGACACAACGATTCAGCAGATTAACCTCATACAGCCTCACACGCAGGCAAACTTCACATCAAAACAAATAATCGCGATTAACTATCTGTAGTTTCTTCCAGAGCACAAATTTGACCAATATATATGCATGTTGACAATCTGATAAAACATTATATGTCTATATATAGCGTCGTTATCTCATAGTCAACAGGTATATATATGAACGCAATACCTGTATATATATACAAGCTTGGAATAGGATGAAGTTTTGTACATATTTCTAGTTCAGTATTCACCAGACCGTAAGTATAATATACTGTATGCATGGGAACTGTAATCTTGACAAAATTCTCTGGATGGATTTTCGTCAACTTGATGAATTATATTTTATCATCAGAAGGAAAACTCAAGATTATTCTCAAATTCAATACCAAGGGTCCCACATCTAAGATGGTCTCGTCGAGATTGTTTGTTGTGCCATAAAGACTGAGTAGTATGTCAGAAAAGAATTTAAAGTTGTTTATCGTCCTAAGGATCTCATGAGCTAGAGTACTAGTAAAAATAGTTTGTTGAGTTGAGTTATCGTGCTAAGTCTTAGTATTGCTATAACAATTGACTGAGGGCCATAAGTCGCCTAAGGATGTCGGACTAGCCTGGTTTCCGGATTCGATCCAGATATGGAAGATCCACATTCCAAATATGAATGGAGTTGGCTGATACTCTTTCAAGATTATCAACTCACATATATAATTTCCCCAAATATATCAATAAACGGTTATTACATATGATTAGGACCAAGGCGCCCGCCAACTGGGTCTCACCTAAAAACAATTGCCTTTGCTCTATGCAATGTAACTAGTTTCTAGTTGAGATTTGACAATGATAGAAAGAACCATCCATGTGTATTGCAATACACCTCAATGGTCACTTGCACATTAAGGGTGTCGGACAAGCCTGGTTTTCGAATTCGATCCAGATATGGAAGATCCACATTCCAAATATGAATGGAATTGGCTGATACTCTTTCCAGATTATCAAATCACGTGCATTTGTTTTCCAAATTTATCAATAAACGGTTGTTAGATTTGATTAGGGCCAAGACGCGCCCGACAACCAGGTCTCGTCAAATTATATTCGTCGAGTATTTGAACACAGAAACTTGACTAAAATTGCTTCTGCTCTATGCACTGTAACTTGTTTCTAGTTAACGCGCACCGCGTGTATACTGTCCTCGAGATTCTAGACAGCTATGGTCCGCTGGGCGTTTTATTTATAGATAATGGGTTTTTCCGGTTGTGACAATTCGCAGTAGGTCCCCATTTACGGAGGTATATTAGCGGAGGTCCCCGAATTCGCGGAGGTCCCCTAAAATGGTAGAGATATGTTGATTTTAATGAGGGAACGGGTGCGTATATGTCAAATAACGACACGATCATCATAATAGTAGTGTGTTCTATCAATCATATCATCATCATCATCATCATCATCATCAGCAGCATAATACGGAACAAGCCTTGCGACTTTTCGTCTCAATAATATTATTTGCAATGTTTGTTTACAAATATATATATGTATCGTCATTCGACATTTACTTGTTACGAATGGCTAACGACCTTACGTTTATTTCGTGCGCCGCGTGTATACTAATGTACAAATTCTTGCTTCGCCTGGGCGCTGCCATAGCGCTGGGGGTTCTATTTATAGAATGTTAATTATTGGAACACATTAAAAGTTGTAGTGCGATCCCGATGCCGAGCTGTAGTGCGACCCCGAGGCCGAGCCCGGTAAAAGATGTAGTTGGGAATTTCAAGTTCGTTTATTGTTGTTTACAATATGTCAATAATGTTGATTTTTTGTTTGTGATAAGCTATGCCAATTACAAATAACAGAAATGAAAAAGATTCTATAATTACAATCATGGGTATATAATATATGATCTTGAGCGCGTTACCATTTCTGACTATGGTTTTCTTGTTGAGATTTGACAATGATAGAAAGTACCAACACGTGATTATATTTCAGGTGTCGCTGAAATTAATCATCCATCAACTTTCATCGTTCCATTGGAATTATCAAATATAGAGTGAGTACAAGATACAATATGTTTATTGCAACGCACCTCAAATGTCACCTGCACATTGATTATAAATAAATAAATTACATGAACATACAGATGATGTGAATACACATTACATACATATATAATAACTATCGGGTGTGCCCGACTTCATCCGGGCTATTTAGGAATTTCTTTGTGATCGCCTCCGTCTGAGCAGAATATACAGCGAGTATTGACAATGAGAGATTGATCTACTAATTCAAGGACAACGTTTAATAATATTGACCGAACACGTTTGAAAAGTATCAGGATAAAGAAAAAAACTATTGCTCCAGAAACATGCCTATATGAGCGTATATGTGCGAGGTCAAGGACACGGTCGCACGTGAAATAGGACCCGCCCATATTGTTCCCGTGAACAAAGTAAACCTACATACCAAATTTGAGTCGGATCGGTCGAACAGTTTTCGAGTCTATAACAAACATACCTACATACATATATACATACATACATACACACAGACAGACAGCAGTTCTAAAATATATAATAGAATTGTATTATACATATGACATTTTCGGTATACATGTATCTGCGGCAAATTAGTCAAAATTCCCTTAGCATTATTTTCAGCTTACTCTATTACTAGAGTAGCTCATGGTGGTTTTGTATGCACTTGTATGTCCAGAGCAAAACTCTTCATGAATCCACTAATTGAAGGTACACAAACAATATTTGGTTGGTAACACATTTCCCATTGACGGCGAAATGGGTCAAATGGCCACGCCCCTTTTTGCGCGAAGTACTACCGCCCGTCGTGACTATATCTCCAGAACCGTTGGACATAGGGGGTCGTGTGACCACTCAAAATGTGCGGAATGGCCACATTATGGGAGGCCAGTAATACATTTTCATATCCAAAAGTCAATGGTTTTTAAGATAATTGCCAAAAACCAAAAAAAAATCTATTTTTGAGGGCCTGAACCCCAATTTTGGGATTCAGCACTTTTATCTCAAAGTTGAGCCCCCAATTAGAATTTTATTGATCTATATCCATCGGTGCCACATACAGGTATCATTTCTGATATTTTCTGTACCATTATCGGATGGGATTGACCTTCAGGGAGCTCTTGACCCTGAAAATAAGGTTTTTGGATGGAATATATTGGTCGTAGAATGAAAAACAGACATTTTCCCAATAACAAAGATGTTGAGGAAATCATCAATTACAGGGTATTTGATCAGTAACCTAAAACTCCTACAAAAAGCTTACCTGGTGATATAATTTGAATGTAGTTCATCTTTTGTTATCTAGATTTCATGGCCTTTGATGTGAGATGGTTGCCAAAATGGTTATAAATGGAATGACATATACATGTATCACATTAGCAATATACATGTAAATGAGTTTAATGTGTTATTTTTTTTTAACTTATGGGAGAACAGGGTGTTTTTATGGTATTCTAATGTTGAATTGAATTATACTCAGCTCACAAGCAGGTTTAGTGATGTTGAGTTACTACAATTTGATCAATCAGTATGATTCGGTAGTCGAGCAGGTTGCGTCTTTATCAGTCCAACATCAATTTTGATTGGCTGCATCACCATTTTGTATAAAGGTTCTACAATTTCCCTAACACGTACATTATTTTAGAACAAATAAGTCTAGTCTGGCATGATCGCCTATATTTATATCCTGATATATGTATATGTACACGTAGATGTATATTTGCCCTAAATTGTTTCTGGTTCAAATTTGGGAGTTTGTAAGAAAATAAGTCATAAGAAAGATGCAGTTGCAGTAATATTAAAATATATTGTCCTGTTCAAAACTAACAAATACATGTCTATTGATTATTGGTGTGATATCCAGTAATAAAGACTAAAATAATCCTTCAGATTATTTTATAAGGGCTTTAGTCGAGTTATAATAAATCCACACATTAAAAATATAGGGCTTCCATACATACAGAATATTTTCCAACTTGACAATCGTTCCTTGTGTTCAACTGAGTGAGTTCATGTGAGGTTCATGGAAATTTATTTGGCAAGCTTGATTCTAAAGTGTCTAGCTTTATGTGCTTGAAATTCCGAATGCAATCCTGTTGCGTTGTGAGCTCAGAGTGAGTTAGAAGAAAAATACAAGCATCAGTTGATATGCAGATATAAATACATACAAATCTACATTCTGCAGGTAGCCATGCATGCTATGCAATCCTCCCTCATGTTTCAACTTTATATCAAGGAAAAATTATCACATTACCAATGACTATGATAGTCAGATGTTTTTGTAGATTTGTGGATGTTGTAGATCTTGTAGATTTGTGGATGTTGTAATGCAATATAGATCTCAATTATAGTTGCACAAATTTATTTTTCATTTCGTCCCTTTAAATTGACTTTTATTTTTTATGTATGTATATGTGCCACTCCAAAAATGTCAGTAAAAGTACTGAAAACCGTTCGGTTTGATGTTAAAGGCACAGAAGATATATATATATACTTTACATGTCAAATATTGTGAACCCTGCAGGTACGTGTATGTGTGTCAGTCGCCTTATGTGTGTGATGTACATGCAGTAACTACATGTATATTCTAGTGAAATTTATGGTCTGCACTCTGCAGTATTTCAAAAACATGCTATGGTCATGCCTACATATACATGTATATGTACACTGATTCTAACACAATGATTGTCAGGTTATAATCTATGTTTGAGGAAAGTTACTATGTATTTTTTATTTGTGTTGCATTTGTCAATATTAATGGGTCCCAGGAGCCCAGATGTTACTAGTGCAGAGCCCATTTAATTTTCATGAGACTGGTGGACTTCATGTCTATACTCCTAAATAAACATGACTCTGAGTCTTATCAGACCAAGACGGTATTGTGTAGGTTTTACTAGAATTATATTTAGAAAAGACTCAACCATTATTTTTCCATTACCCTATATATCACAATATATTCATTTGGCAGTATTCATCCCAAGTTTAGTGGTGATGCTAATAAATTTGGTATGATAGTCAGGTAGAGCAAAGCGATCTGAACAAATCAAGGATAAGCCACTATGTGTGGTGTACATTAAAAAACATGTATATTGTGAAATATTTTAATAATGGGTGCTGGTTTTTACAAACTGGCCATAATTGAGATGACTATTCCTGTTGTTTACCAAACATCAGCGTACACATTTATGTTCTTGAATGTTTCATACAGACACTGACTTTTGCACAAATTGCTCGGATTAGCCAAACAATGTAAAAAGAACCAACTTTAGATAACATGATGGTACTATTTCTTAACAGAATCGCCTTGACCTACAAACATCGATCATAGCAATCCAGCAGTACCCATCAGCAAAATATAAAATTAGCAGGACCACTTAACCTGGGGTGGTATTGAAAATGAAAATATCTTTAAAATGGTAAGTTATGAGGGCTATTAGCTATTATGAAGAATTATGTTAGTGAAATTATAGACCCTCATCTTCTCCAACCTGAAACTATCATGGCCAATCAAAACTAACGTGGGACCGACAAAGGCTCATTCTACTATTGATTGAATAGTGATGATTCCATCATTTCCTAAAACTTTTTGTGAGATGAGGTGTCCTTTTGGAAGAATTGATTACTTCTGAAATATATACTGGTATATATGGTCATCTCTCATCTGATTACAACATGTTTTTACTATGCCCAGATGCAATACCCATTTTAAGATCGCAACATGTGGCTGCTGCATGAAGCAAACAGCTGGTCATTCCATTTAGTAAAAGTGTTTAGCATTTTTCATAGCTTGGTCACTTAAATCAGATCGGCTGTTAAATGTTGATAACAAATTTTGAAAACCTGTTTTGTTCAATCTGTACATTTCTGTTGATTAGAGCACAATTGTTACCTGATTTTTGGTAAAGCACACCAGTTTCCAAGGCATGTTCAGTCATGAAGAGCTCATGTTGTGTGTCGGGGTAAACACATCCCCAGCAGCATTTTCCAGCTAATCCCATTGTGTGTGGTCAATTGTGCTCTTAAGTTGATCAGAGAATGTGGATAGTTCTTTTTAAAAGTGTCCTTGTGGTATTGTATACTTGTGGTGCATTACATGCTGAAATCGGTTTTTGGCAATTATCTTAAAAAAAAACATTGACTTTTGGATATGAAAATGTATTACTGACCCCCCCCCCCCCCCCCCCCCCCCCCCATAATGTGGATTTTCAGGGTCAAGAGCTCCTTGAAGGTCAATCCCATCCGATACTGGTACAGAAATTATACCTATATGTGGCACCGATGGATATAGATCAATAAAATTCTAATTGGGGGCTCAGCTTTGAGATAAAAGTACTGAACCCCAAAATTGGGGTTCAGGCCCTGAAAAATGGTTTTTTTTGGGGTTTTTGGCAATTATCTTAAAAACCAATGACTTTTGGATATGAAAATGTATTACTGACCCCCCATAATGTGGCCATTCCGCACATTTTGAGTGGTCACGCGACCCCCTATGTCCAACGGTTCTGGAGATATAGTCACGACGGGTGGTAGTACTTCGCGCAAAAAGGGGCGTGGCCATTTGACCCATTTCGCCGTCAATGGGAAATGTGTTACCAACCAAATATTGTTCGTGTACCTTCAATTAGTGGATTCATGAAGAATTTTGCTCTGGACATACAAGTGCATACAAAACCACCATGAGCTACTAGAGTATATAGATGCAAAAGAAAATATAACAATACTCGAGGGGTTAGCAGGGCTCATACCAAGCGTTCTCTTGGGTGACGGGAAATACGTGCGGGCCGATCCTGTCAGAGACATGAGTGCAGAGATCTTTGGAGAAACTAAGTTTAGTGGATTCTCTGGATACTCGAAGGTTGGTAATATACACACTGACCGAGGCAACTCCACCGACATTGTTCCACAGCTGAGAATCAGCGGAAAACCACACATAGTTCGCTCATTCGCTGCACGCGACCGGTCTTGGCCATCCGACGACACTATATCGCTGATAAACACGGGTGAGTTTCACCTTGCAGCACGACCTGCACCCTCGTTCCCGGACTGTGAGCACGATTTCTGCCTGTCATTTGCCAAGGCAGAAGTTGTGCTGTTGAGAACGATGTACGTTAACCAGATACTGAGTATAAAGCTTTTAAAGTTCATCGGACGCCTCATCGATTTTGACCGGGGAGTTTTGACGTCCTACCATCTGAAGACGTCAGCTCTCTGGTATTTCGAGCAGACGAACGCTCGATTCTGGGAGAATGACTTGTCCGTAATGAATATATTAAAGAGACTTGATTGGTATTTAAAAGAAAGATTCCTGCCTCATTATTTTGTTCCTGAAATGAACTTGTTGATCGGTGTCTCGGAATCTGATCTGATATATGTCCGCAGGCGGCTGTGGTCTTTTCTCGGGTTGTGTCTCATCACTGATGATATCGCGGGAATAACACCAATCGCACGGCTGGATCTCGCTATTAATATTGCTAGCATACAACTCTCTGAAACAAACCCGGCCAGTAAGCCGACGTGTTTTTTATCTGATATCTGGAACTTCTTAGAAGCAACAGAGGTCATGTATGGAACCGGGGTTGTATCTCACAATGTCATGAAACAACGAATATCAGCATCTGTAATGATGATGCGGCCAATCCATGTAGTCAGACGCCAGTGTGTAGACCTAGTTAAATCACTGCTTACCACATTTAATGATACTGTTGACATTTGGGTGTTTTCTGGAAAACTGGACTCTGATAAATATAACGAATTTGTCAAATTTGTTTCTACTATTGTAAGTTCGACTGAGGAACCTTTAGAAGAGTTCTTCGTGAGAAAATCGACAAGTAAGAATAGAGATGGCGGTCGTGTTGCCAGAAGAGGAATGCGAAAATCGGAAAACATTATGATTAAATGGGTAGCTTTCATCAATGATATAATTCCCAAGTTACAAACAAACGGGAACATCGTTGCCGACCAAGTGTTACGTGGTACGTCATCCAAATCACCTGGTTACAGTCGCGTAAGCAGCAATCGGTGCGAGGCAAATATCGACAGACTGTTGAATAAAATTACCAAAGAGCTGCTAACGTTTGCAGTCGATCATATTGATACGTTATGTTATCCTCTCGATAATGACACCTATTCAGTCAGGCCGATGCCAGTCGGAGACTTTCATGCCAACGGGCTCATCTTGCGAGAGGTCATCGAGAGACTGTTTCTTAATGTCGAGTACGCACTCGTTACGAGCGCTCGGGTCAAGGTATCCCGTGAATCAGGTGATCAGGCTGGAAGAATATTGCGAACGATGAACCCAGAGAGTTTGGAATATCGATGTTTCTTAGGGTTCCAAACTTTCGGCGAAATGCTAAAACAATTCAGCAGTTTGTGTTAGGTGTCATGTGTCCATTATAGTTGGGTGGAATTCATGGCCGCCACATTCCGCCGCCAGCATTGTTCATAAAAAGTCACGGCATTCATTGAAGCTGAATGCGAAACATGATCACTCATGAACTCCAGTAAGAAACTAAATGCTTTCCATAGCGACAATGCTAACATTTATCTATGGTATTTTAAACAACATAGATCCCATACCTTACATGCAACACTCATAACCGCTGATCACTAAGACATCTTTATGACACAATCGGCCAAATTCTGGTCTCTTGTCTTGACCACCCTAATAATCACGGTGTTCCAAGTCGGGACTCCGGTCTCTCGAAATTACCTGGGCCCTGCACCATGAAACGTCTGCAGTTGTACAGAACTTCCGAATGCGCGGGCGGCTGGCTATTCGAGGGCTTGTATCTCTACACATGTGCGCGTTATATTATAGTACTCGCACAAGCAGCCATTTATAAAGCGTACGCGTATACAGGCTTATACTCGTCCAACTATAACTTACTTGTGTTCTTTCGTACCAAGTTAGACATGGGCTCGGTGAGTTGTGGACATACATGAGCGTGTGTGTTGAGCGAACCGCGAATATCTTTACTATAGTGAGGTGGGTTCGGAATTGATGTCTCGCTCCGAGCATGGATATTTATTTATGCTATCTACAAGTGGGATTAAGCGCATGTTTCGAGCCGATTTTGAGATAGTGTGGCAGTCGAAAGTCGGTGATGATGTAGAGTGACCAAAAGTGCATTTGTCTCCGTCCTATGAGTATGCCATAGACATGTATACTAGAATGGGTTCCCAAATTATTATCAGTGTATATAAAAGCGATTGGGAGAGGATGTTACATTCATGCATAAGTGACTTGCACGTGTCCTCCAATCCCAATGCCGACTTGTATCGTAATAAAATACAAGGAGTCGGCAGTTGTATGCTGTTGTTGTAGTACTCAGCTGCGTCATGTCCCGAGTCGTACATAACTGTAAAAAGACACTTAAGTATTCAGAAGTCGTAATTCGTAAGTTCATAGTATTAATTTGGCTTTTCACTTGGGGGTAGCGGCACATGTCCTACAAGTACAACTGCTCAGAGCTTTATAGTACAGGGCCCTGGTTGGCCACTTGTGCAGCGAGGTCATGGAATTTTGTGAAGATCATCGATGTGTGTATCGATATACTGAAACAATGCGATAAACTCCAATAAACCAGACCACACGAAATTTGACATTCACTTTTTCGAAAAATCTCAAATTCAAACAATCAATTTGAAGGAAAAATTAATTATCCCTTAAAACCAATGTATGCCTTATTACTATAGCAACAACTTTTTACCCTCACAATATGAGAGATATGTTATAATTATGAAAACAGTGGTTTAAAAAACAGCGTTTTTTTCATGTAGGTCGATAGACAGTTTGACAGGAAATATTTTCAAAAAGCACACTACATTATCTAGACTATGAATGGTATGCACTCAGTCTACCATCTGAAATCATGACTGTCTGCGAGAAAATAAATAAAACATTTTTCATTGCATATTTTATATTTTTGGCAGCCATTTGTAGAACTATTTTGTTAAAGGAAAAATCACCATAAAACTACATATAATGTCTTAAAAGATGAATCAGTAATGAGTATTTATATTATTAAAACGTGGTTCAATAATATTTATGTTGTTTTATGTTGCTTTGGTTATTTACCCGATACAAAATTAGGAGACAATCATTATTTCAGATGGTAGAATTAGCACATAACCTATATCCTACTAGTTGGGTTCATAGTCTAGATAACGCAGTGTTTTTTTTTTATATTTCCTGTCAAACTGTCTATCGACCTTCATTTTCATAATTCGAACGTATTTCTCATACTGTGAGGGTAAACACGTGCTGTTATAACACTATATCAGACATTGCTTTTGAAGGATAATAAATTTTCCTTTCAAATTTATTTTTTGAACATCCACGCCTCCTCAACCCTTTCTATACTAAATGGATTCACATTCAGTTAAAACGTGTACATGGGAATGGATTATTATTGATTTGGAGGGATTTACAGGTATTGACGACAGATAAATAAAAGTACACAAAGAGTCATATTTATTGGGAGAGATGATTAGATAATAAGTTCTTCTGAACATTTCCTATGGAATAACTTCTCGTCAATAGTGCTTTGGTATAGAACGGGTTAAAAATAAATAAAAGTACAGAAATGGTCATATTTATTGAGAGAAATGATTAGATAATAAGTTCATCTGAACATTTCCTATGGAATAACTTCTCGTCAATGGTGCTTTGGTATAGAACGGGTTAAAAATGCCCAATCCGATTTAGAATCACTTAAATAATTTATTATGTGCATCAATATAATGACATGGTACCAGGTGTCAGCACGTTTTAAGTTTTTGTTGCCACCTTTTTCGGGGGACGTGTGACCAAGCCGACATTTAATTCAGGCCTAAAACCATATACCCTAGGTGTATTTAATGTTTTTGTTCAACCTTTTAATGTTTCATATTATCATACCGTATGAACAAAGGAAGCTTAAGCTTTCACATTCGTCGTAATACATGTCCTATCAACTAGAACGAAAATAGAATTTTAAAGATGCACCTTCGGATTTGATAACACATTAGTCAAAATTTCCTAAGCATTTTGTTTTTAGCTTACTAGGTAAATGGAAATAGAAAACTAATTGCAATCATTCGTAGGCATAGGCATCCATAGGTTTTGCGTTGAAATCGAGTACAAAGGACGATTACACAAGAACGCTCTTTATTATATACTACGTGTGTTGGGAAATGAAAGTATGAGGGCTCTTTATCAGATGACCACTGTAAGTTTGGTTAGCTCTACAAAATATGTTAAATCTCCCTCCTGTTTTTAATTCGATATGACCTTAAGCACTGCCAGTCGGATCTTTCAAGTTTTATGTTGACCTTTTAAAGTTGTATATCGTTATATATGAGTACAACAAGCGAAGGGTATGATTTTTACATTCGGCGTGATACATGTACATGTACAACGAAGCCCGAACTAACATTATTTCTCAAATTAATAACCTGAACAATTATATTACTTCCATAAATGACATTTTTTATGGCATGGTTTATCAAAGAAATGAATTAAACACTCGCCTGTTTGAAATAGTCCAGGCTTATATTTCAAATTCCTTCCGCTTCCCATAACTGAATACACAAATCGTGCTTTTCCCAATAGCAGCAACAGGGACCTCAGCGATATCACTATTATTACTGACTACATTCTGAATAATATTTTCAACATATTCAGTACAATGTTACCCATTTCAGAAACTTTTTGTGTAATATTCAGTGAACAGGGAGAGGATATATTCTAAGTTATAATTTGTGTTCCAATCCCCTGTGCACCCTCATTCAATATGTCTATATGTATACTAATGTCATACTATGGTGTAATAATTGGATCACAATAAATATTTTCAATCATGTGCATGTCCAATAGACCGAAATTAAACACTTAAAGATGCACGGTCCTATTTGACACCAAATTAGTAAAAAATCTCCCAAGTTTACCGGGAAAAAGGAAATTGAAAAAATACTTGCAAGTCAAACATGAAAGATCCTCGATCCGATTTGACAGCAATCATCATCATTAATATGGCTCATGCATCGCAAAAATCCACAACATCATCGACAGTGTTACGTTGAAAACGAGTGCAATATATCACATTATGGGAACGCTCTTTATTAGCTACCGCTTTTTGGTAAACAAACATGACACTCTTTATCAGAGACGATCATTGGATTTTTAGCTCGCCAGGAAAAATTAAAAAAGATTTTTAATTTCCTCTTTTTTAAAAGTCGATATCTGACCCTTAAAACATCTAAGGCATCAAAGGTTACATTTTGCAGTTGTACTGGATATATAAGTTTACTAGAAGGTGACCCGACTTCGTCCGGGCTATTCAAAAAACAAATTTCAAGTCGATTGCTCCACCCGTTTTCGAGATCTGGTCTGCGCATGCGCGAAGCTGGCGTCGCACGGGCTCGGCGACCCGATAAAATTCGTATCCGGGGCAAGATACATTCACATACCAAATTTCAAGTCGATAGCTCCACCCGTTTCCGAGATATGTAGCCCAATGTCATTTGCGGATACCTCGGCCGGTGATGAGTTAACGCGACATCGGCCGATTAAGAGTTAACGCGATCACCTCACGATATGTTGATGGCGTAATATATTTACGCAATGATTTTCGATGAGCGAAGCATGGTCCTGCGTTCTTCCCGATAATTAAGGTAGAAACTTTAAACGTACACAGGCGTGTGATACATCATTGGACAGATGAAGCGCCACAGATTCTAACCGTGCAAATTATATGACTGGCAATTTATTATTCGCGCTATATCGAATCGATTTGTGAGCACCGAACTGAAATATATTAGCGTAAAAACAGATTTGACCTCGGCACGTGAAAAGTTGACCTCGCACGGACAAATTAATAGGCCTATGTTACTCCTGACCCGAAAATACCCCCACATACCAAGTTTCATCGAAATTGGCTCAGCTGTTTTTGAGTCCATCGATTACACACAGACAGATACACACACACACATATCTTTCAAAATATATAATAGACTAGAAGGTGACCCGACGTCGTCCGGGCTTTGACCTTGAATTGTTCATTAAAGAAGGTCAAGGTCAAGTGGGGTCACGATTTGACCCGTCCAAAACACTGCCCGGACAAAAGTACCCGACAAAAGTACCCGTCGAAATCCATCCGGTTTTACCCGATTTGACCTTGAATTGATCATTTTGAAGGTCAATGTTAGGTCGGGCTCACGACTCGACCCGTCCAAAACACCCAGTGGACAAAAGTAACCCTATGTATCAAATATCGTCGAAATCCCTTCAAAATTCGCTATTTGACCTTGAATTGACCCATTTCAAGGTCAAGGTCACGTCGCACGGGAAAAGGAATATGCTTATGAGACTCCCCATACGATAGTACCCCCCACATACAAAGTTTCATCGAAATCCCGTGATATTCGGGCGTTTGACTCATATACACACGCTCATTAATTATCAAGTTTCAACGTAAAGATAAATTACCATCGGTGCCCGAGATATCGCCAAGACGTCTGAAACAGTCAAAAGCATCGGCCGGTTAAGCGTTAACGTGATCTAACGTTATGACCTCTAACGACGTCATAAAGAGGAAACACGAAATATCCTCACAGTGTCATTATTATGACTGGCATTTTATTATTCGCGCTGTTTCGAATCGATTTGTAAGCACCGAACTCAAATGAAAGTCCCGTAACACAGCGTAAAAACAGATTTGACCTCGGCACGTAAAAAGTTGACATCGGATCTGAAAATCAATAGGCCTATGTCACCCCCCGGCCGAAAAAAAACCCACGTACCAAGTTTCATCGAAATCGGGTCGGCCGTTTTCGAGTGCATCGATTACACACACACAGATCTTCCAAAATATATAATAACTAGCAGGTTAGCCCGCCACCGGCGGCTCGTCCGAAACATGACATTTATACATATATATTTTTAAATTTGTACCCGCTAGCTCCACCTGTTTCTGAGATCTGGTCTGCGCATGAAAATTTGTACCCGGCCCACGATACATTCACATGCCAAATTTCAAGTCGATAGCTCCAACCGTTTCCGAGATCTCGTCTGCGCATGCGCTGCACGGGCGTCGCACGGGCTCGGCGACCCGATAAAATTTGAACCCGGCGCAAGATACATTCACATAGCAAATTTCAATTCGATAGCTCCACCCGTTTCCGAGATCTCGTCTGCGCATGCGCAGCACGGGCGTCGCACGGATTCGGCGACCTGATAAAATTTGCACCCGGCGCAAGATACATTCACATAGCAAATTTCAAGTCGATAGCTCCACCAGTTCCCGAGATCTCGTCTGCGCATGCGCTGCACGGACGTCGCACGGGCTCGGCGACCCGATAAAATTTGTACCCGGCGCAAGATACATTCACATAGCAAATTTCAAGTCGATAGCTCCACCCGTTTCCGAGATCTCGTCTGCGCATGCGCTGCACGGGCGTCGCAGGGGCTCGGCGACCCGATAAAATTTGTACCCGGCGCAAGATACATTCACATAGCAAATTTCAATTCGATAGCTCCACCCGTTTCCGAGATCTCGTCTGCGCATGCGCTGCACGGGCGTCGCACGGGCTCGCCAATACGACAACGACCACCGCCTGGTCAAACTACACACACTGTCACATATCGTGACTTTAATTTCAACATACCATTTGCTTTTCATTGGTTAAATAAAACATAATATATTTTAAAACCAGTAGTTTGTTATGGTAGGAAGCGTATGGGTGTGTTCCGGTATCTCATGTGGCCTGAATCCATTGGGGACCATAATGGAAATAAATGGTCTTAGGACTGTTTTCTTATGCTATCCCCGATGGTTTTTGTGGTCACCTGTTAGTGCCGGACAACTCCTTGACAGTCTCAAACCCTATATAAACGCCATACCCATGCTGGGCATTGGTCAACTGCGGTAGTGGTTATGTACCACTTGGTACATCACATCATTCCGCAGTTGACCATTGTCCAGTAATAAATCAAATAATTTGATATTTCTATATCTTCACAATTCGTGTTATCTGTTACTTGTTACATGTATATCACATATATACCATGTATTCCTCTGTTTATTTTTATCTATACATGTAGGTTGTCCTACACCAATATGTGTCTTAAAGACCATTTAAAAGTGACTGCCTGTGTCGTGGTGGGGGGGGGGGGGGGGGGGCGGGGTCTAACAGTAGGGATAATGGGATGTTACTCTTTGGCATTGATAAAGCATATATGGGTCTATATAATTATTCATGCCAATTGAATAACAATATATTGTGTGCTTTTGATTAACTTGTGTTACTATTTATTTGATTTCTTTGTTTTGTTTAACAGCACCACGCCCCCCCCCCCCCCCCCGTTTTTTTTAACTTATTGTTTTGCTTAACATGAAGACCAACGAGTTTGTGACTAAAATTATTGGAATGACAAGTTTGGAGTTTGGGATGATACCCGGGAAGATTTGAATTCGTCGGTTATCTTCGTTGAGCCAAGTGCGTACCCACCATCTCCTGTCTATGGGACGTTTATTGTACTCATATATGAGCAGCATCCCAGCGAGAGAGCTGGTCGTGGAGATATCACATTCCAACATGTCAAGTGACATTATTTTGACTGGCCTAAGAATACCAACACGCATTATGTTCTAATATATTGCAAACAGCTCATCAATCACGCAAAACGACTGTCGTTCATTGATCACTACTAACGCTGATTTGTTGACAGCGGGCAGAAATTAATCCGTTTTGGCAATTTTGCAGCTGGCATTTTTGCAGTTTGCAGTGCAATATTGCCAGCGTATGAACGTACCCTTACCCACAGCAGAATTATGGGTAACTTTTCAGGATTTAGTCGGAAATATGGCTTGTTGCCATTTATCTGAAAGCTCTCCCCGAGAGCTTTCCATTGAATGGCAACAAGCCATATTTCCGACTAAATCCTGAAACGTTACCCATAATTCTGCTGTGGTTAAGACGTCGATTACTTAGAGCGTTATTGTATACTCTATTTACAATTTTGTTATCGTAATATTCAATATGTCATCATCATCATTGTCGTCATCGTTGACTTCATCATCATTATAATCATCATCTTTATTATGATATCATCATTCATTATTATCATCATCATCAGTCTTCGTTGTCATCACGTCATCATTAGAAGGATTATCAGCATCATCATAATAGTCATCGCTATCATCATCATCCTCAACTATCATCAGTATGTGTTTACGTCACATGACTCTTTTTATATTCAACATATTATATGCAACAAATTAATGAATTTGAGCCTTTAATTGGTGCAAAATGCAAGTCATAACCTCATTTTCATTATAGTTACCATGTTGTTTGCACATGTGTGTATTTTGCACTCATCCATGGCTCAAATTCATTCATTTGTTGCATATTTTCTGTTGAGTATAAAAGGAGATGGTCCCAAAAATGGCCCGATCATGTGTATAGTAACCCTTTAATGAACCTATTTCTTCAAGGTATGTCTTGATGTTAGGACTTGAAACTGCGAAGACAACAATTTTGGTTTTCTGTTGTGAAATTACCATTGCTATTTAATGGTTCATGTGGATCTAGTCCAGTGTATTTATAGAAAAAGCCTTCATTTCTCTAGATTTAAAATACTATATGGACCACAAAATATGGATTTAAGCTAATTCTCAAAAATTGAAGCTCCAATATTAGATAAACTCCCAATTGTGAAGGTGTACAAAATGGTTATAAAAATGAATGGACTCATGAAATGGAATAGTTGATAACGTCCTTGAAATATCATAAATTGAGGATTTTACCGAATTTTCAGAAACTTTATTCAACAAAATTCACCAATTTCACATTTCTTGATTCTTTTTTATTTTTAGTATGTTATTTATAATGGGTCAATGTAATTACAGTAATGCTCTAAGTAATTGACTTCTTAACCACAGCATAATTATGGGTAACTTTTCAGGATTTAGTCGGAAATATGGCTTGTTGCCTTTCATCCGAAAGCTCTCACCGAGATGGCCATATTTCCGACTAAATCCTGAAAAGTTACCCATAATTCTGCTGTGGTTAAGAAGTCGATTAATTAGGGCATTACTGTATTCTTGCTGAGAAGCATTGTTTTTCAATTAGTTTGAAGTAAAACCATAAAAATGCACTGTACTAATGTTAGTATAGATATATCACCACCATTTGCTGTGAAGTATGTAATATATAAAACTATTTATATGTTGAAAAATTATTATTATAGTTGGATGGAGTGTTTAATATAAACAACCATGACATGTTTTATATAAACACCAGTGTTTATTCATAGTTGGATGGAGTGTTTAATATAAAACACCATGACATGTTTTATATAAACACCAGTGTTTGTTCATAGTTGGATGGAGTGTTTAATATAAAACACCATGACATGTTTTTACATAAACACCAGTGTTTAATCATAGTTGGATGAAGTTTTTAATATAAAACACCATGACATGTTTTTATATAAACATCAGTGTTTATTCATAGTTGGATGGAGTGTTTAATATAAAACACAATAACATGTTTTTATATAAACACCAGTGTTTATTCATAGTTGGATGGAGTGTTTAATATAAAACACCATGACATGTTTATTATATAAACACTAGTGTTTATTCATAATTGGATGGAGTGTTTAATATAAAACACTGTGACATGTTTTTATATAAACACTAGTGTTTATTCATAATTGGATTGAGTGTTTATTATAAAACACTGTGACATGTTTTTAAATAAACACTGGTGATTTAATTATAAAACATGTGTGTTTTTACTAAAACATATCACATGTCTTATAAGTGTGTCTCTCGTGTGTTTTTAACTAAACATGTTTATAGGTGATTATTTTTTACAGTGTGCAGTATTAAAACTAATGGAAATTATGGAATCTTCCAGCTATTTCTATGACATGTGTTGCCGCGCATAAAATTGATTGCTCAGTGTGAATCGAGCCCACCCTGTTATTACACGTGACGTATCATACAATAGACACCTTTCGCATAATGAACGACAGATAATTATTACGAATAGGGTACTACGATTGCAAATGTATATAAACTGTCAAGTTAAATGGGAATGGGGGTATATGGATCAATCACACATTATCCAGTCTCGAAAGATTTAAGAAGTCGGTCAAGTATAGGTAAGAAGACCTATCCATACAAGAATGGAGAGGTGCATTATCTAATTCAAATAAGTATGTCTTTTGCAGAATTATAAAACACCATTTCACCAAAGAAAAGTTCCCCTCTTTCCTGAAAAACGACAGCGTCCAAATACTTCTGAAATTTCCTACCCGCAACCACCACTTAACAATCGAATCTGTTGCATGGATTAACTCAGATTATTCCGATAGACTATGTACTCTATGTGTTACAAATATAGGGGACGAATTCCACGTAATATTGCAATGCCTGTGTTTAAAAGACCTGCGAGTCAAAAACATAAACAAATACTAATATTGTCGACCAAATACCATCAAATTAAGCGAACTTTTTAACTGTAAACGACGTAAAACCTTGAAAAACCGCTCTTTATTCATTAGACGGGTTCTTATTTTATTCAAAAACTCCTGTGGCATACTATATACGTGATACATTAAAATCCGACATTTGCACAACCATGCATGGGCTGTTCTCAATCAATTGTGTTTTATTAAAATATGTGTTATTTTCACCGCGCACCACTTTTGTAATTTGCGCAGAAATAATATGCACTATTCAATTGTATTCCACGACGCTATACTGTGTCATATTTGACGATTTGAGTTAATAAATAATTGAATTGAATTATTACTAGAATTTGTGTACTTTCTATTCGTTGTCGTTTTTCCATATTCGTTGTATCTGTATCTATATTGCTATTCGCGCATGATCCGTTTGGATGTATAAGCGCGTGGGGTGGGATGAGTTAGGATGTTTTGTTGGTTTCAGCTGGTTCTCTGGCCATTGCCGTTTGGATGGATCGCGTGCTGTCTTCTTCCGGAGTATTCCAATCCTTTAGGAAAGCATGAGTTCTTGAATTTGTTTCGATTACGGTTTCAGATCTTCAACAAAACTCACAAATACGTTATGTAGTAATAAGTTCGCGATCGTTTCCCAGCTCCTCAAGTGGGAGATTATTCTGAGATTATATCCGACCTTCCCACGAGGAAAACACAGCGAGAGCCGTTATTGGCTCCCGCAACGTAGAAGACGGGTGCACTACTACAACTGCAAAAGAGGTCTTTGCTCAAACAAAAAGTCATTGTGGAATATACCTATGTCTAGTTACACCCCAATAAGCCATAGTCGAACTGTGTTGGTAAAGGATGTAAATAAACCTTAAAATAGTTCAATATTGAACCAAAAATTACAGTCGCCATTATAATTTTGTGGAGGGACGGGTGCGAATTTTAGCACCTGTGAATTGAAAAGTACAAGTGCGTACGGGTGCGAGAGCAATCACTCCCGTCTCCTGGGAAGGACTGTTAATATATCCTTAAAGGTACTCAATCCGACCAGGGGTCAATACTATGAACAATTTTATACCTGTAAATACAAATTGTATTTATTAATTTGTAATTACAAATTTGTGTTAACTATCACAGTGGTTTCATAGTACAGGGAAAATTTAGCCGTATTATTGTAATACCTTAGACTGGGCGAGAGGTGAAACCCCTAAAAGGCAGCTGTAAAACTTAGAAAAAACTAACTCCCCACTCAGCTCCCAAGCACCTGCTATCGGTGTTATCTGAATACCAGTTCAAATTAGACGGACATGTATATATAGATCTAAAATAACTGACAACAATTTATATGGGGAAGTTACAATGCGTGCTATCATATTGTGATTAGTGAGAACGCCGGTACTATGAAACGATGAGCTAACAAAATCTCGCAAATTTCACAAAGATCTACTGTTGATTATTGTAGATTGCTTACGGACAAACCTTTGCCTGTGAGCGATTAACAATATATTGAATCACGGCGGGCCAAAGTTACAAAAGAAATAACCAATCATAAGTTGAGAGGTGAACGCTTATCAGAGCTATCCAATCGGTTCACGGATTGCTAAGTTGATGACCACTTGTCTGCGCAAGTTAACAATTAAACGGTTCGTTTGTAGTGTGTGTATGTAAGTATAAGTCAGTGTAATAACGAGTACTACAAACAATTTGGTATCATTGTTTTTACAAATTACAAATTTACAACCATTCAGTTTGTGAAAATAAAATATTAGTTTGATGGTATAGCATTATATATATTGTGACCATCCTATTATTTCAAACTGATCCGCTACTCTTATCATAACACATCGAGGCAGTAACGTGGCTCCATTTTATCGGGAGGGGGTGTATCGAAGCAGGGACGTGCTAATGGTCTCGGTTATAGGAGTGGTGCGGTAGAGTGCCAGTCGGTAGAATGCCAGGTGCATTACATCCTTACAGGCCGTACAGCGCTGACGAAGCTGGTTCTAACCCCGTCATATCGAGGGTGACCGGAAACGTGTATCTGGGCAAGTTTGTCAGTTGCTTTCCGGGGGTCGGTGGTTTCTACACGCAGTGGGACGATTACTCGGTGAAATCAAGCCTCTGCGTGGTCTTTCCTCCACCCGTAAAATTGACAACGTCATGTGTGGCCTAGCGGCTAGAACGACGATAAACCCTAATAAACCAAACCAATATATAGGAGTGGCATTTTATAATTTCAAACTGCTCCGATATCTTATAATATATCTAGATAGGGACGTGGCTATATGGGCTCAGTTTGGCGACGGGGTGTGCATCCTATAATTTCCATATGCACCCTTTGAACAAAAAAATGCCTATAAATTCCACATAACGATGGAATCGTATATCAAGAGGAAAGTATTTTAATTTTTCTACGCTGATAACACAACTTAGTCAATATGACTAACATATGTTAGTCAAACGTTTTTCCTCAGGATGACTGACTTAGTTCAGCCAACATGACTGAGGCATAACATTAATCAAAATTACTAGGGTGATGTTAGTCATAACGACTAAGAAATGGGGACTTTTCTTAGTCAATTGGAAGGCGTAAATTAAAGTTGCTGAATTATGTGCAAATAATTCCAATAATTGACCAAAGTTACTCAAAATGTTTGTGACTAACACTAAGTTAGTCATATTTAGTCAATATGTCAAATCCAAGGGGCGGGGTGCACAACTTACTGTTACAGCTTGAAAATCAGAAGCCAACCGGGTTAAACAATTACATTTCACAGAAATAGAAGTTTATAATTGAGGGGTGGGGGTACAGTTGGATATCGACGTTGGCGCTTCGAAGAGTGCATCTTGCCACGTCACTGCATTTATGCTCTAGTCATTTATGAAAACTGTGCTTGCATCTTCGTATTCGTGTCCTTTACCGTGACCAAATGCATTCGCGTCGACAATTGAAACTCAAAGGATAATCCGCCCATGAACATGGGTATCATTTACCTCGCAATGCATTCTTGAGCGAAAAATAATACTCACATTGGGAATACGCGTCATTTTTATCCATTCTTGGATATATCATTGATTATGGTAAGTACATGTTACATGTTACATGCTAATGTTGGCTATAATCCACAAGTATCACTCACTATTTGTATTAATCACTAACTTTTGTCAGAGATGTTGTGACTCATACGATTTGGCGGCTACCCGCCCCTTCCTATTCTGAACAGCTGTAATGTGCCAGGCATCGTTTTACCAAGACCACTATCGCCATGTCCCTGTTTATGAGATTTCCATTGATAACACATTTTCATAAGGGGGGCTACATCCCTGCGAATCAGATGGTTATATGCTCTGGTTTAAGGATGTGAAAATCAACAATTTATGTTTGACACCCTATATAGACATTCTAGACAAGTTCTTAACGTTGTAACTTTCAATAAATTGGGTAATTTCAGTAGTTACAAGGAACACAGACTGCTACATCACATCCAAGCTGACACCCCATAAGGTTTGACAATTTCTAAATATAGGCCATATCAATCCAAACTTTTGACCAAAGGAGGTAAATATGCAAATGTTGGTCTAAAACAAAACATACCCCCTAATAAATTGTTGGAAAAAACAAAATAACAGAACAAGTTCAACCTATTGTTGTTGTAAAATTTCCAATTCATGTTGTTTCAGGTATCAAATTTCCAGCTGTTGAACGTGTTGATAAAATGTTTGGAGCGAGAAACATAACCCAACCCCCTTGTCGCGACGTCCATGTGGGTTGTACTTGAAATTTCCAGCTGACAAAATATTTTCACGATGGGGTGAATCGACCCCTTGTCGCTACGTCCCTGCGTATCATATATTTATATTATCCGGGTTAAGGGTGCGAAAACTGAAAAATTATGTTTCATAGTACTCGAACATTCTTTGTGATTGGAGATATTTGTAAATACAAAGAACACGTACTATTTGTGATTTATGTTTGTAATCGTAGGTTCATAGTATTGGCGGAATTATAAATTGTTATTTCTTACAAACAATTGTAGATTCTTACAAAGAAAAAGTTTCATAGTATTGACCCCTGGCCTTCATCAATTACTATTTCTTTGGCTTCGGGGATAAACAATAATTGATTCGAGTCGAGGAACCTACCTATCAACGCTCAGAGTGATCAGATATAATTTTTTGAAGTTTTGTTATTTCTATTGTTTCTGGCCCAGAAACACGCCGTCAAAAGGATGGTCTCAGTCAAAATTGCGTTACTAATACACTTGATTTTAGAGTTATCCATCTTCGTCAGTTTGAATAAGTGTTTCTGAGCTTTGATGGATGGTTCCTCGACTCGAATCAAATATGTTTTACCCCTTAAGCCAAAACATTAGTAATTTAGGGGTGCTTAATCGGATTGAGTACCCTTAAATTGTGATCGCCTTGTAGCATTAAAGGTACTCAATCCGACCAGACGTCCCCATATCAACAAGATACCACAACAACAACATTTCTTCAAAATTCTTCGCTTTAGTTATCAGAATCGATTTATTGCAACAAAATAATGCTAATCACTGTCAACTATGGTATCAAATGTCCCTAAACTTGTTATTTATCAACATTTTGTTCAACAACATGTGGCCGTATTATCACTTAAGTATCACGGAATTTTGGCGTATTAACACTTGAATTTAGAGTAATCTATCTTCATCCGCAATTTTATCCGAGACCCTCCGTTTGACCACGTGTTTCTGGGCCACATATAATTGCACATCTGGAGAAATAGCAAACTTCAAAAATCGATATTTGATCACTTTGAGCTTTGATGGTGGGTTCCTCAACTCGAATCAATTTTACCCCCCCCCCCCCGAATTCTTGTAATGCATCTTTAATCTTTACCTATTAGTGGTAAACACAAAGCTCTAAGTTATGACCTGATATCAACATAATTATTGCGAGTGTCAAGCATGATTGTCAAAAAAAAAACTGACTCGATTTGAGCTATTTCCATGAAATTGCATCGTCGTCCCTTTTTATTGGACTTTGGTTTTTGCAGAACCAGAAAGTTCATCGTATTCCAATTTTTTAGAATGTGGAAACGTTGTCAGTAAGCCTGAGATCCCTTTATTACTCAAACATTTAAGATATAGAGTCAGTTCAGAGACGCGACATCAAACTTGGTGTATTCTGTTATATATATATATATATGCGAGGCTCCGTACGGGGGACTAGCATATATAAGAGAATGCTTGGCACAGGGTTTTCGAAAAATTACACGAAGCTCCAGTCATGGAAGGGTTAACGGCCTATTTGACCCCACATGAACGTGATATAAGCAAGCGGTAGTTAAAGATGCATAATCCGATTAATTGAATTCGGGGGTAAAACAAAATTAGTCGAGCTGAAGAAACCACATATCAAAGCTCAAAATTATTGGATATTGATTTTTGAAATCTATTATTTTTCACCATCGAGACTTATTAGTGCCGACGGTCTCGGAACAAATTTGGGATGAAGATGGATAACTCTAAAATCAAGTGGCTTTTTTGTGTCACATATTCGGCAAAATTTCGTTGAACAAAATGTTGATAAATAACAGGTTTTGGATTCTGATAACTGAAGCAGCATTTCCAAAAATGGTGTTGCGATTCTGATAACCGAAGCAGCATTTCTAAAAATGGTGTTGGAATCTGATTATATGGGGAACATCGAATCGGATTGAGTACATTTAAACGACAACTCCATCATAGTCACTGTATTTCCACTGGAAATTCAGCTGACCCTTTCTGTAATTCATTACAATTGTCATTATACATAATACTCAAAATAATTACGTGTTGGCGTCTATATAATTAAAGGTTCACTGTGGATGGGGTCTAGAATTATAATTATTACATATTTCACAAATATAGATAAGGCAGGCCGGCATGTTAACTGAAGTAAAATGCGGTTCATGTGTCACGTGGCGCAGGTCAATAAGCCAAAACGAGATCACCCTTTTTTCATTTGGCTAAAATCACGTTTCACGTCAATATTGTGTGGTTGTTTGATAATCGGACCATGCACACTCACATACGACTGGTTATGTTAAATTGGATTAATCCCCATAAAAGATTTTTCGAAACAAGTATACATGTTAGGATATACATGTAGTTTTTCTACAAACCGACCGCATTTGACACGGTAAGCGACATCTCCCCATTCATGCAGGCACCATTTTATTGCATTAAACAGTTCCCATTTATAATTACGTGTTCCACACTGTTTTGGTTCCATCTGGAACCAATATTCTAAATTTGGTTCTTCAAAGAACCCACCGAATTCAAGGTTTGTGGGAAAACGGCCTAGCTTAAATGCACTGGTCTCCATAAGCACTCATCTGTGTTTCATAGTATGCATTTAATGAAACAAATGGGGAACCCAAAGGAACTATTTGGTTCCATGTTCTGATTCTATCCGGGAACCAGATAGAGAAACAAAGTAGGTCACATTGGTTCTCCCACAAGGACAAACCATATAAACAAGTTTGGTTCATGCATGTAGAACCAGAAAATCTGTATCGTATTTAATTTGGTTCTTACTTTGGTTATTCGATGAACCAAAACATGTTTTCATTGTTCTTCATTTTGGTTCTTTATGTTGGTTCTTCGTGAAGAACAAAAACATGCATGTTTGACTCATCGTTTAGTTCTTTATTTTGGTTATTCACGAAGAACCAAAAACATGTTTGTTTGATTCTTCAATTGGTTCTTCTATTGGGACAAACATGGGAACCAAATTGTATCAGTGTGCACGCCACCTCCGTAGTGGATAATGAACACCGTATATACCATAGAAGGCGGAAACGTCACTAAAGCAAACGGTCACATGACTTAATTTGAGACCGGGAGAATACGTGCATGTCGCTTTATCGCGACTAAATGCGATTTCCTCGTCAAATATAACGAATTTTAAAAATAACAATGGAGTTATTTATTGCAAAGTCACCTACAACATAACATAGCATTTATTGATAAAATACACACACGCAATTGTGATTAAAATCATTTTAACACAAGTCAAGATAGCTTCATGGTAACATATGTGTATAACAATAGAACATTTAATGGTAAATTAACATTATATATTCTTAAAGATGGTCTATCTCTTCCGGGTCACAATTACAACAAGAACATAATGTTCATAAATCCCGAGTGTAAGACTACAAATAGCCATTTTGTGAATAAAAATAAAAAAAACAGATAAAACTGTATATTATTTGTCTATGAAGTCGCAATACAGTGGCTTATTTCGATCGTGATTCACGGTAAATATCTTTGCGGATATGCAATTGGCCGTGATTGAGGCTGCTAACAATATAGAGTTATCCTTCTTGGTACGCTCCGAACTTTTTCCCGCGGATTTCTTTTCTAAAAATAGCCCATAAAACTGTCCCATGAATGCTACATGAAATTCTAAAAAAAAATTGATATTAATTGACAGAAGCTTTTTGGGATAGATGTCCTCGATTCATTTCTATTATATCATTCCATAGAATATATATGAAAATCTTCAATAGAGCGCCGATTGACTTGTTTGTGGAAAACCGCCGAACCTTGTTACATATCAGGTTACAAATGTTCGGGTTTTCAGCCTTCACGAGAAATAGGATTTTGTTTTGTATTTTTATTATTTTTTTATTATTTTTTGTTTTTTATTGTTTGGTGCATGCAGTGAAAACTTTTTGCGGAAAATATTTTTGCTTTACACATCTTAATATAAACTGTTCCTCCGTTTCAATTTCATTTGCTTCACATTTTTGCAACTGGCGTTTCTCATCATGTATTTGGACTGCGTGTGTCGTCCAACCTATATATGCTACTTATGATTGTTCACTGTAAGACATAGCCATACGGGTCAAGGGACTGAGATGGCTGTAGCCCCCAATGTTTTGAAAGTTCAAAATTCTTGTAATTTTCTGGCAAAATTGTAATTTTCAGGGGAAAATTGTGGCAAATTACAGTATTTTTCCCATTTGTACCCGAATTATACATATTTAAGGTTAACTTGAATCCATTTTGTTACATTTATGTATATATTCAAGGTATATTATAGAAACACTGTGTTACAACCATGAGTATATCATGTAACAATATTCGGGCAAAAAGCTCAGCCCCCTTAAAATTCCGGACGCCCGCACGGCTATGCTCTAAGATTACTTAAACACGAATTCGTATTTCGTATCAAAATTCCTGCTTTGCGGTTTCAAAATAAGACAATGTCGCAATTTCGCAAATGATTATTTAGTGATTGATTGATTGATTGATTGATTGATTGATTGATTGATTTATTGATTGATTGATTGATTGATTTATATAAAGTCAATCCAGTATACCCTGCCCGGCCATATTTCGGGATAAAAAAAAATCGGAAATCACGTTAATCATTTTTCATTTCATATGTACATATATATTATTAAAGGTACTCAAACCGATCAGACGGTCCCCATACCATCAAGATACAACAACAACAACATTTCTTCAAAATATTCGTTAGCTATCAGAATCGATTTATTGCATCAAAATAATGCTAACCACTGTCATCTATGGTATCAAATTTCCCAAAATATGGCCGTATTATCACTTGATTTTAGAGTTATCCACCTTCATCCGCAATTTTGTCCGAGACCTTCCATTTGACCATGTGTTTCTGGGCCACATATTATTACACATCTCGAGAAATAACAAACTTCAAAGATCGATATCTGTATGATCACTCTGAGCTTTGATGGGTGGGTTCCTCGACTCGAATCAAATATTTTTTACCCCCGAAGCAAAAGAAATAGTAATTTAGGAGCGTCTGATCGGATTGAGTACCATTAAATTGTGGCAAATTACAGTATTTTTCACACTCATTTCACATGTGCATATATATTATCTCTCATCTCTCAGTTTACAATCATTTAAACTCATTAAATTGTTATGTCTTGTTATGCAAAATATGACTATTATGTTTGTCATGTGCATTACAAATTCAATTCAATTAATATACATGCATGAATATATACTTTAACAATTGAGTCGGATAATACAATATATGAGATAAACTTAACATAAAGAAATATTTACATGAGATTTACATGTATTCAACCGTAACAATAATTACACACTTCTTAGTTTCGGTCCCAATGAATAAGACACGATCTTAAAGGTACACCTTAAGAACAAACATAGTCTTTTCTGGAGGATTATATTTTTAATGAATAAGAGACCATGGAATTTCTCTCTTGTGTTGTTCTTCCAGAAGTATTTGGATATATAGAGTTTTCTAATTTCCACCAACTGACAACAGATAATTAATAAATTATATATGTCTCCTACATATTCGACACATTGTTAGAAATGTGTAATTTTATTGTCATTATCATTAAATATTTAGATATTTATTCCATCTTCCACATTCTGTATGTAACGATTTGTGTTCTGAGCTTCAAACGGTGGCAAATTATTCCAATTCTTCCTGTAACCGTAATCATTTTGTATATAACTATATTCATTCATTAACATGATTTCTCTGGTTTATTAAGTATAACTATATTCATTCATTAACATGATTTCTCTTGTTTATTAAGTATAACTATATTCATTCATTAACATGATTTCTCTTGTTTATTAAGTATAACTATATTCATTCATTAACATGATTTCTCTTGTTTATTAAGTATAACTATATTCATTCATTAAAATGATTTATCTTGTTTATTAAGTATAACTAATTCATTCGTTAACATGATTTCTCTTGTTTATTAAGTATAACTAATTCATTCGTTAACATGATTTCCCTTGTTTATTAAGTATAACTATATTCATTCATTAACATGATTTCTCTTGTTTATTAAGTATAACTAATTCATTCATTAAAATGATTTCTCTTGTTTATTAAGTATAACTATATTCATTCATTAACATGATTTCTCTTGTTTATTAAGTATAACTATATTCATTCATTAACATGATTTCTCTTGTTTATTAAGTATAACTATATTCATTCATTAACATGATTTCTCTTGTTTATTAAGTATAACTATATTCATTCATTAACATGATTTCTCTTGTTTATTAAGTATAACTATATTCATTCATTAACATGATTTCTCTTGTTTATTAAGTATAACTATATTCATTCATTAACATGATTTATCTTGTTTGTTAAGTATAACTAATTCATTCATTAACATGATTTCTCTTGTTTATTAAGTATAACTAATTCATTCGTTAACATGATTTCTCTTGTTTATTAAGTATAACTAATTCATTCATTAACATGATTTCTCTTGTTTATTAAGTATAACTATATTCATTCATTAACATGATTTCTCTTGTTTATTAAGTATAACTATATTCATTCATTAACATGATTTCTCTTGTTTATTAAGTATAACTATATTCATTCATTAACATGATTTCTCTTGTTTATTAAGTATAACTATATTCATTCATTAACATGATTTCTCTTGTTTATTAAGTATAACTATATTCATTCATTAACATGAGTTATCTTGTTTATTAAAGTACATTGTGGTCGTTTGGTGAGCTCATTATCTAAACATTTCCTATGGGATAACTTCTCGCCAATGAGTATTTAGTATAGAAAGGTTGTACAAATAAATTCCTGGTCATTTAAATTCATTGACTCGATCTTTATTTCAAATACTTGGGCGGATATATGAAAAGGATCTGGAGCTTAGATGCATCGTGAACAATTTAAAACAGAGTCCCTTTGTTCACCCTCTCATATAATTTCTCCGAATTGAGCGCCTTATACATGTACTACAGCATCGACTTGTTATCTTGCGAACGTCGAGCTATTCTTTTGTACGAATGAACAGTATTGTCCAAATAAGTATCGTATAGGTCATCTCAACGAGTGTCTTCGGAATTAAGAAGGGTGGCGTCCATCTTGTTTTCACCCTAAATCTAGTTGGATGAACGTTGTATACAACTCGTTGGGTGCGAATTTGTTGTATACTTATTATGCAACAGTTTAGTACGATGTACACAACTGATTGCGTGAACTGTCTTCTGTGGTATTACTTTCATACCACATTGGATAAAACCGCCACGTGACCGGGTCATCCAATAGCAGCGCATTTCCAGTGCTGGCGAACATGCGAGTTTTTGGCTCCAAATATTTCAAAACAAGATGGACGACTGCGTGAAAAAACTCCTGAGCGACTGGAAAATGGGGCAAGACGTCGTGGATAGCTTTGCCGGTATAGTATACATTTGTTATAATTATTCTTTGTACAATACACTGATTATGTAGGCTTTATGTATTGAGTGTATATTTATTTATATTTGCCAAATTTTGAAGTTTACAAATTTACACAACTGCTGACGGCACTAATTTGACTAAAGTAGTACACTCATACACTCAACACATAAAGCCTACATAATCAGTGTATCGTATAAAGAATAATTATAACAAAGGTATACTATACCGGCAAAGCTATCCACGACGTCTTGCCACATTTTACTTTCCAATCAACGTTGGGTAAACTTTCCAATCAACAAATGTCACCCAACCCTACCCAACACCCAATAGTTCAATAAACGTAGATAGGTGCTGTGGGTTGATTGAGTGTTGTGTGAAATTTCATCCAACACGTTATATAATTAACATACAACCGTTGGTAGTAAATATATATGCAACGTTGTGTAAAAGTGTATCCAACAAAATTGTCATGCAACTTTTCACACAACGTTGATAGGTGCTGTGGGCATACAACGGTGTATTGACTGTTGGATAACTTCTTATCCAACTTGATTTAGGGTGTTGAATCAATCAACTCTATTCGCGAGCGCCAATCGCGAGTGAGTTCAGTTAATAACTCGCAACCAAGACGCATGCTACCATTCTTAATTCTGAAGACACGAGTGAGACGATATGTCCAATTTAGACAATGTATAAATCAAGTGATGACAGGACGATCGGTTAAATTTGTTGCACGGGATGAATATGAACTCGCTTCTGTTTTCGTTCTGTCGAATCGGAAACTCATATACCCATCTGTATCAGAATTGCGATGAAGGTCGCGGTGAACAAAGTTACATTTTAAACGCATTTACAGGAACGTGTCTAGAATGTCTTCGTTGTGGTGTAATACTTGGAATTTCTAACTGCGCTCTCTTTGGACCAGAATAAATTCCCAACTTGGGGAAATGCTATATTTGCACCCGCTATCGATCAACTGTTGGAAATTTCAACTGGGCACGACCCTAAGATTAGGAATTTTCATCTAAATACTGATTTATGAAACCCTTTGCAACACATTTTCGACGCGACATCTCTTACTGATGGTGCGTTATGCTTGAAATTTTCAAATGTTGAATTTTGTTTTCCCAAAGTTGGGGGGGGGGGTGGTCAGACACACCGACTCACTGTAACCGCGTCCGTGCACATATATGATTAATTTCGTCAATGTTCGTTGCGTGGGGGATCACTTACTGCATGTTCGACTCAACGCAAAACATTTTGCAACTAAAATATGGTTTGTATTAATTTATGCGTTGGAAAACTAAGTAACGTTGGCGAAATTACTCAATATACAGCATTTCCATTGAGATTAGTTTTTTTTTTTTTTCCACCAATCCCCCTCCCCCACCCCATTTCCCCAGAAGGATGTCAATTGCAACAATTTCGTGTAGTGGTAAAGAGTTAAGTTGTTAAGAGTATAGCGCTTGCGTTGTATTATTAAGCAATACTAATAAATCGAGCGTTACTGTACTTCTGGAAACAATGATTGAGCACAAATAAAATATTCTATCATGTTTACGTACATCGACGTTTATTTCGAGCAGTTGTATCGTGTGTTATTTATTGTGTTCGCGACAAAACAACAAATTTCCACTCACACGAGCCGTATCTAGGGGCGTGGTTTTTTTGTCAGTAAAGGTCTATATTTTCTCCAGAAAAAAAACGTTCGATCATTTAGCTTACCAATGTGCAGTAGCTCGTCCATTAACCCTGACTTAATAGCCACATATAGAACAAAAGAACTTAGGGTATGTATCGTCTAATAGTGGTTATTGTTCAGCTCTGGGCAATCGGATAGATACAGCAGATGCGACAACTGTCAAATAATTGCACCGCGATCGTGCATTCGGCACAGGCGGTACTCGGCCGCTCGCGCGTTTTGTATCCGAATCAATGTTCACACTGGGTCGAAAAATATTTTGCCCAAATTAAATCCTTATTCTCTGGTCTCACAATTAATGCATATTTCTGTTTTACTTAACATCTAACATTCTACATAATTATGTTCATACCTTCAAATGCCGTGTTTAGACTTCTTTAATCCCACCATTGTTACTTGACAATATACCACTACCCACCATCCATCTAACATTCAGCCTTATGACAGACAAATGATTCATTAGTGTTAATCCTCATTACTATTTTAGTGTAATTGGCCGCTCATTGTTTGATAATGCAATGCCATTATCGCGTTTTGTAACCATGAAGTTGTATCACCTAATCAATTAGCAGATGATCATTTTATAAATTTGATTCTTACTCCCGTTATAAAATCAATTTGGGTTTTTAAATTAGATTTCCGATTGTGGGAGTAAAAAATCAATTTTTTTCGAAAACCAAATGGCCTATGACAGCGTGAACAATGCTCCGAATGCTTCTCACTCGGCAATCTTCCCTTATGCAATCTACTCCTTCCACAGTCTGCATATTCCTTCTTTTTTCGTGAATCTCTCATATGCGTAACCGACGCAACCTGGGACCCGCAAGCATTCGGCAACGCAGTCTTCGAAAAGCATATCTTTATCTATCTTGAGCTGTTTGTAAAATCCGTCCGGTTTTCTGATGCCTATGATTTTGTTGAATGTCCTCCCCTTCACGTCTAAAATTGAGAAATAATATCACCAATACCTTATATGTTAACCCTTTACCCAACAGAAGGGCCCTGTGCCAATGCATTCTCTTATATATGCGAGTCGACCATAGGTCGCCTCGCATATATAAGAGAATGCATTGGCTTAACACATTAAAAATTATAAAATTGTTAAAGAATGTAAGAAAAAATGGTAAAAAGTGTTTAAAAAAGATTTTTTTTAGGCCAATGCATTCTCTTATATATGCGAGGCGACCTATGGTCGACTCGCATATATAAGAGAATGCATTGGCACAGGGCATAACTATAACCATCACAATGTGGTCAATGAGCCGGTTCCAATGATATCCATATTTGTATGGTTTTATTGAGACAGACCGAAGATATTTTAGGCTGTTGAAGCTTTATTTGGCCGGTTTTGGCCGGTTTGTTGGGTATATGTTAATTAAACAGGGGTCCACAATGCCAAACTTGTCATGTCAAACGCGAAGAGAAATTAACCAAGCCAGATTTCGAACAAACCCGCCAGAGAATAAATCGAACTGTGTATATAGTAGACATAAAATCTTTGATGACTGAGAATTTTCTGAAGTTAAATTCCGACAAAACGGAACTCATATATACTGGTTCGCCTCAACAACTGCTGAAGGCCACAACATCGTCTACTTGAAGAGAGTGTTGTCTCCAAATCAACCACGGTTCGCAATCTGGGATATCAAATGGGCGAGAACATATCTGCGGATGTGCATGTGACCGATGTGTGTAGACTCTCATATCACCATCTGAGAAATATAAGCAGGATGCGAAACGTGATTCAAATGGAGACGACAAAACAACTTGTCAGTTTGTAACCAGCCGCATCGATTATTGTAATTCTCTGCTCCTTGGTTGTAGTCGGATTCCTTATGTCGCAAAAAATGGTCGCGCGTTTTCGGAATGTTAAAAGCGATATGAGAACAGTTTCTATACCACCAGTGTGTCTATTTTCACAATCTACCTGTTTCCAGCTTGATATTTTAGTGGAAACAGGTTTGTGTGGGGCTTTTGTTTGTGTACCCCTCTATTTTTTCCCGTCCACCTGGTAATAAAAACATGCTATTACGCATAGCAAGTTCTGGTCGAAAACAACGGTCGCGCCATTTAGGATTGTCTAAGACGACATGCGAACGGTTTATTTATCAATATCGTGTCTACTTTCAGAGTTTACCTGTGTCCAGTTGAAATTTTATTGGAAAACAAACGTTTTTGGACTGTTTTAAGAATTTAAAGAGCGTTTGCTTATTTTACAAATATTAATCCTCATAACTAACCTTCTGGTGGACTGTGCGAGTTGAAATTGACAAAAGTATGAAATATGGCGGTCTACTTTCAGAGTCTACTTGTTCCAGTCTGACATTTTAGTGGAAACAAATTGTTTGGACGGTTTTAAAAATTTAAAGAGCGTTTCATGATTATACAGATATTAACTAACACGATTTTTCATGAATTGTGCAAGTTGAAATTGTGCACATATGTCAAGTATGACTCTGTCTGAAATGTATTTTTGAGAAAGGTGTCGTCAGATAAGTCTCCACTGGTACAGTACCACAGTTCTAACATTGGATCCTATAGAGAGTTTGACAATTTACTCAAATGTTCACAGTGGTGGAACTTAATGGCTATCATATATGCATGGCTCTTACATGTAATATATCGTAACTATACATGTGATTTTACAAAATTAGCATGCAATATAGTCCACCAGATACAGTAGTCGAAAAAATGTGGTTCACATCAATCATATACATCACAATCACGTGCTTCATTGATAATGTCCACTATTATACAAATGCAATGTTTATCAAGGCTAAAGTTTCAGGGTGCCGTTGTAAAATTGATTGATGGTGTTTTTTCATCAATTGACAAAAATAATGTTTATTGCCAGGACGAAGTACCGCATGATACGGAGTTGTGTGCTAACAAATCTGGGAGTCATATTTATGTAAGTGTCAGTCAGAACTTTTAGGACATGGGAATATTTTTTAATTGCGTGGCCATGAAATACTAATTCGTGGCAATAAATAACTAATTCGTGGTCACGGAATAGATAATTCGTGGCCACTAAATAACTAATTGTGATATACGATCGTCAGTCACTGTTGTAATGGAAGCGATAGAGATGATCTGGTTGTAGATGTCCACCATCTTGGCATGAGCCACGGCGATTTGAGATAAAGCGTGTTATATAGGGTGGCCCGTAAAACAAATTAAGTAATCACCCCTTTCACCAACACGATCCAAAGTTGCCGCCGTGGGTGGGTTACATGGGCACCCACGACATTCAATATATCTTGGGGCCACCATATAGCACCAATTATACCACATCAAACGGTTAAGGGGTCGAGAAATTGTATAGGTGTCATATTTGAACCCATCTGGGGGTGGCCATTTTGGATCGGGGATGGTGAAAGCGGGTGAACATTTAGTTTGTCTCAGGGGTCACCCTACAACACACTGTATTCGACCTAAAATGGGGGGGGGGGTTGCATGGTACCATATATGGACCCCTCTGATCAGTTATCATTTTCGCTCGAGTGGGCTGAAGGTTTGAAAATTTAGCTTTCTTTGTGAACCACGGTACAACACTCTATATTTGATCTATATCGGTCAAGTGACCCAGAAATAATGAGTACCCCATTTGACCCCTTCTGAGCGGCGATCATTTTGGATCGGTTATGATTGAAAGGGGTGAATATATATTATAAGCTTGTTTTGGGCCCACCCTACAAAACCCCTTATTTGACTTAAATCGGCCAATATGCCGAGAGAAATGGCATTCCCATTCGATCCCTTGTGGTAAAAACTACTGAATAGTCAGTTTGTCTTGGAGCCATGCACCTGACCCGTGTTTCCCCGTTAAATTCTCTCTGAGATAGTTTATATATGACGTCCATACCCCCATAGAGCCCGGGTCCCACGCCATAAGGGGTTTATAGTAGCTTCTCTGCGATCGTACGCATTGTTTCTAAAACATCGTCAAGTTAGTGTAACCATACCGTAAAGGTATCTGGATATATATGCAAAGGTTAATCAGTTATTTCGTGGCCACGAATTAGTTATTTCTTGGCCACGAATTAGTATTTTGTGGCCACCAAATTAGTTATTTCGTGGCCACGAATTAGTATTTCGTGAAATAAAAAACAAATTCTCATGTCCTAAACCAGCCACAGTAGCTTATGGAACATTCTGTTTTAGTATTAAATTTGGAGAAACCCGACCAGCATCAACGTAACAACTACAACAACTCATCTATGCCAATGATATGTTTAGCCAAATAGACGTGGATAGGGTGGTATTGTTTAAAAATGTTAAACACTGTTATCATGTCCATGTTTATTGCTAAATATTGCTGGGCTTATATAGATGGTTGTTCTATAATTCCTGGTCGGGTTTATCCAAATTGGGAGTTTAAATTATGTTCATCTGAGTATAAAGAAAACACTTTCTCCGTCCACTCGATACCTCCCCCCGGGATACACGTTTCACATACTAAATTAACATCTTAGTCAACATAACAAATCTCTCCCTCAAATACTTTGCCACAAGAATAAAAATAAATTGTCAGTATAAATAGGCAGGACATCTCTGGACACTTTCTAAGAGATAATTTATTTATAAGAAGATATATATATGCATTATGTGCTTGGTCTTATATATAGTACAACACAGTAAGATATAAGTGACACATGTGGTGCGGGGACAATACTGTGTCGAAGAACATAGTTAAGGGGACCCTCCCATCATCCTTCATAATGTATCATGACTCCATCTGTTGTGAACAAACCATCGACTTGGGCTTAATGGATCGTTCTCCCCCAATAATATACTTGCATGGCTTTGAACCGGCCATGGTATTTTCCCGTAAATGAGATAGTGTCTATAGTCAGATGGTATTGGTTATGTTCAAATGGTGACACAGATATGAAACTGTACATGTTTGTGCCCCATGGGCCATTGATCATTATAAGATCGAGAAACTTAGTCTAGGAAATTACCAGGAATTCACTGGAAATTGCAATTATAGCTTATAGGGTCGTAATTCAACGTTTGCGTTTGCGATACAGTTAATACCCAAATGTGAAATTTGAGATATACCTGGTCGTCAAAATTGAACCAGATGTCTTATTTAAGGTTAGCAACGGTTGCTAATCAAATACCACAATTGTGTACTAATCATTTATTGGTACTGTCTTAATTTAGTCAGTGTCTAATCACATGGTGCTGGCTTTGTGTTCAAAGTTGGGCACATGCATGTCTAAAACTATATATGCAGCCATTTTCTGCATAGGCCACTGATCATTATAGGATCGGGAGACTTTGCCACCGGACCCGATAGCTCATTAGTAGCGATTACTAAGCACCTACTCGGAATGCAGGAAAATACATCTATGGTTGATACCTATTTTACTCATTAAGATCTACTCTAGTTGAAATTCGAATTTACTTGATTTTCACAGCTACACACGAAGCGTGGAGATTAACTTGTGGTCAGAATATTGATGGTGAATGTTAGGTTTCAGTCGCTGCACTGAAGTTGGTCAAATGTAACTGGCATGGGAAGCGTGAAAGCAAAGCCTATACCGCTATATTAAAGATCTCAGCTGCACCGAAATGTCCGTTTATCGGTAGCACAAATCCTGCGAAAACACAGATTCTCTCTGTGCATGTGGGATAGACTCCTATGACAACGATTGGGTTAACAACAGCGAACAACTACCATCTATACCTGTGTATTTTAATCGTTTACAAGTGCTTATAAATGGCTTATCTATATCTATATTTGCGAATGTCTGTCTGTCTGTCTGTGTTTTATAGAAATTCACAGGGGACCACCTAGATGACACAAAAGGGGTATAATATGGGTAACTTTTTACGAGAAAGATAATGGCCCGGGTTAGAATTTTCTAAAGTGACGCCGTTGTTGTCAGGGGCAGAAAAGGGGAGGGGCAGAAAACAAATTGTCGCCGATTACCACCAAACTTATATATAATCATCCCCATAATATGAGGAATCTAATGGTGTGGTTTAAATATGTCAAAAGTAGCGCCGTTCGCGTCAGGGGGAGGGGCACCAAAATTGATCAAAATAATTTTAGCGCCGAATTCCACCAAATTGATGCACATTCTTCTGAGATCTTCTCCACGATACAAGGAATATTGTTGTGTGATTTAAAGACGCCAAATTGGTGTCATTGGGATGAGATATTTGGGGGGCGGTGGGTGGGGTACTAAATCTGATAAGAATTGGTTTAGTCGCCGGTTGCCACGAAACTTATACAAATTCATCCCCATGGTATGAAGTGTCTAATGGCGTGGCTTAAAGCTGTCAAAAGTGGCGTCATTCGAGTCAGGGGTGCACTGAAAGGGAGAGGGGCACCAAAATTGATACACAATATTTTTAGCGCCAATTTCCACCAAATTGATACACATTCTTATCCATGATATGAGGAATCTAAGCGTGTGATTTTAAAGACGTCACATTGGTGCTGCTTTGGTGAGAGATGGGGGTGGCCACTAAATTTGATAAAAATTTGTTTAGTCGCGGATTAGCACCAAACTTACAAATAATCTCTATGATATCAGGAGTCTAATTGTGTGGTGTAAAGATGTCAAAAGTGGGGCCATTCCAGTCAGGGGTGAGAGGGATACAAACATTGATAAATAATATGTTTAGCGCCGAATTCCACCTGATTGATACATATTCTTTTCCGTGATACGAATAATCTAATCGTGCGGTTTAAATGCGCCAAATTGGTGCCTTTTGGGTGAGAGTTATGCAATGGTGGCCCTAAATTTGATACGAATTTGTATACTCGCCAATTGTCATAAATTTGATATATATTCATCTCTATAATGAGTCTAAGTGTGTGGTTTAATGATGTCAAAAGTGGCGCCGCTTGAGTCCGAAATAGGGACGGGAGGGTCACCAAAAACTTATAAAAATATGTTAGTACCATCAAACTCATACACGTTCTTCTCAAATGGTTCAATTAATCAAATATTTGCGAATATCTGTTCTATATATAACGTTAAGGGTACAATCGAGATAGCAGCAAGGCGGTCTAACGGGGGTAACTTTTTACGAGTAAGATAATAGTGCGGGTTAAATTTTCTGAAGTGACGTTGTTGGTGTCAGGGGAGGGGCTAGTTTTAGCGCAGATTTCGACCAAATTGATATATTATTCTTCTCCGTGATACGAGGAATATAAACGTGTGATTTAAAGACGCGAAATTGGTGCCGTTTGGGTGAGAGATGGGGGGGGGTAATAACTATGATAAGAATTTGTTTAGTTGCCGATTACCACCAAACTTATATATAATCATCTCCATTATAGAATGCACGCATGAGTCTAATAGACGTGGTTTAAATATGAAAAAGTGGCGCGGTTCAAATCATGCATGAGGAGAGTTGCACCAAAGTTGATACAAATATATTTAGCACTGATTCCACTAAATTCATGCACGTTCTTCTCTAATGATATGATGAATTAAATCACATTTGTGGTAGAATGGGTCATGGATGGCGAGATGAGATTCACTAGCATTTATAAGATTGTTCAATTCGCCAATATCCAACAAAGTTATATATAGTCATCTCCCAGGCCATTTCCATGTCGTTCTAATGAGTTTTTGGCATTCCAATTTCACAGTCTCGACAAATGGTGACCGAATTAAGTCACTTGAACAATTATATCTTCTCAACTGTCATATTTATATGGAGATGGAAATCAGGGCATTACTGTAATGATCTAGCAACACAGATACATAGAAGAAAGCATTAAAAGTATATTTATATCAATCTATTTAAGAGATACATATATTCATTCAAACCGAGGGACCTTGAATCGTCAGAGGATTGCATATTAGAATGGCCCATGTATATATTATAACACGATTGAGTCTGTCCCATTCAATATAGTTCCACAAAAAAGTTACAATTGCCAAGAGATATGGAAATGTAGAACAGGCCTGTTCAAAAATAGTGGTTACAATGTGCAGTCAAATGTGGTTACTTCTGAGATAAAGGAAAACGCAGTTCGTAGCACATGACTTTTGAGGATCCTCCAATAGTGACATCTGACAAGGGTATATCTGCCCGATACAGAGGATTTCTTTCGTTTTTTAGAACAGACTCATCGCCTAACATAAACAACTCAAAATCTCGCTGTGTCGGGCACATGTCGCTGCTATACAAGCATAACATCATTTCTTTTAAACTGAAAATGATTAGCCAGTATATAGCACCAGAACATAGGAGCACCTGGACATATCTTTAAAACATCTGTATCTTCATGAAGATATGATTGATTGATTGATTGATTGATTGATTGATACATCTCTATGTAAAACACAATTGTCGTCTTATTTTTTTTCGAACTAATGTGTTTATGATGTTCATGTTTTATGCTATAACGTCTGAAGTATAAGCAATTGTAAATAAATAAATATTTCTTTATTGGTGAGACGGATTAAACGCGATAAAAAAAATGATAATCGCTCCGACGTGACAAGGTGAGCCACTACTTATATTCCATGTGTAAGAATCATGTTTTGTGATGACATTTGGATATACAATTTGTGAGAATACGCGTAACACTTTGAGCGCAAGGGTATTCTCTATTCCCACCAAATATCCACAGAGGGTTTTCACACCACTTTAACCTGGGCAACGCCGGGTAAACCTGCTAGTGTTTTATATACAGTTTTATGCTTCAAGGTGCAAGTTTTCAAACCTTTTGTTAGTATTCTTTCCCCGAGTAAGTTCCCCGAAAGATGAGTGAAATACAGCGACATTCATTGGTATAACCATTGAAATGCTACTTTAAGCAATCAATAAGAAAATATTTAAGAGTAAGGATGAATTAATTTTACACAATAAACATTCTTTCTTGTTTCTAATTATACAAAAAAAAACATTTAAAAATGGACAAAAACGTCCCACAATAGCATTTCGGGAAAAGAGGCTAGACTATAACTTAATTTTCTTCACCCACTGTATTTGGAAAATCCTTCACAATTTGTTTGCGCCAGTATATCCAAAGGGTAATGGGAAAAGCAGAGGATACTGAAAACAATGTATTGAGTTGCATGACCTCAAATATGGCATTTCATCATGCGAGTTCTGTGTCAGAGGCAAATTTGTTCCAGACAATGGAACACACAGTTTTTTAGAGAATATTTTTTTCTTCTTAATCGTAGAATCATCAATTTTCATCAATTTCTTTGTATAAACTAGTGAGGAAATTACTTACTAAAACACTGAAAACGCCCTTCATTTTGCACTATTTGTTTTAAATAATTGACGAAAAAACGGAATATAGCTCATTCTCAGAAAGTGAGGCTTCGAAATCAGGTAAACTCCCGCATTTGAAGGCACACAACTCACAAAATACCTAACGAATCTGGGAAGTGTTGTCTTTTCTGGAATCAGGAAAGTGAGGTCGACAAAATAGATGTGAAATTGGAAGGACTTCTGTATTTATTTATTTTTTGTATACATCCCTATAAAATAAATAAATTGATGATTTTACCAAATGTTCCCAAATTTATTTCAAGAAGTTCACCAATTTCACTTTTGATGATTTTTATTATTTTGTTAATGGAGGGTTTATGTACCTATTCCAGCACACAAAAATTATGTTGCAATTAGTGCCATGTGAACCCATAAATGCACTAGACTAATAGAGATATGGAGCCATGAGAGGGGGAACTCACCCATTGAGCTTCCCATGACATCTCCGAAAGCGAAGTATGCATCTTTGAGCTTCTTTGAGCTCACTGTGATGTTGTTAGGTAGAGAGCTCTGAACTGAAACGATATGAGTGGATATTTTAGTGCAAGAACCCCTCCAGCGAATTTGTTGTTTTGGATATATGGCAAATTTGCAAATTTGGCGCAAACGTACATTTATCTCCTAGTTAAGCAGCACTTCAATATTCAAACTATAATAATACACATACAATTTTTGGACACATTAATTTTAGAAAGAACCAACGTGCTTTTCGTGAAAAACATAACGAAAATCGAATGCATTTTCTCTCACACAAAGTGTTTTGTGTGTGGATAATATCACGTTCTTACTATTATTATACTATACCATTAGTATATTCTTGAGGACATGTTCATAATCTGGTAACTGTTATTGCTAAATTATAACATACAACGAATGTCGTCCGTGCCTTTAACCCTTCGCATGTGCGCTAACTTCCACGGGAACGAAATGGAATGTTATGTTATGGTGCTTGGCTCAAATCATGTACTGACTTGTATAAATATATATTCTATGGGGTTCATAAACACAGAGAAGTTGACCTTATAAATAAAGGGTATCCACAGAGACGTTGTGGCAGTATTCACTCCAGTTTTAACTGTCATGCAGGGGGTCCGTCAAACGGACAATGGCGTACAATATTAAAAAACTAAATTCTTGTCCCTATTGATTTTTTTCTTCTAGGCAAAAAAGTTAATCAAATCCAATTCACGATTTTAAAGACCTTTAATATTTTAATATACATGACACACATGTACGTGACTGGAGGGTCCCCGTTGGTGTGGGGTGTCGGCGTGATATTTCCAACTGTATCGGACCCCCCCCCCCCCCCCTTCAACCAGAACAAACCCCCAGGTTTGCATAATTCCATTTGAACCCCTTCTTGTGTTGGATATTTCCCATTGGTATCTAAAGCTTTTAAACTGTTGGAAATGTCCATGCTAGTGTTTGGTCTAAAAACAACAAATTCCGCACTAATTACTGCATGGCTGGAGAATCAAACAAAGAGAACAGTTTCAACGTTATATGTCGTGTAAAATTTACAACTAACTTTCGGGTCAGAAATTTCCAACAATTAATAATTGCAGCTAAAGTTGGAGTGGGTACACACCCGACCTCAATGCCCAGGCCCCCATGTTAACGTCCATAGTGACCCTCTGTCAGACTTGAGTGCTCTGTTTCTCATTTCTAGACACATGTTATCAACATGGTCAATTAAGGTAAACAAAAATACACAATCGTCGGAAAACGGTTCAAACACATTAAAATACCCATGTGCAATCCAAAGTATTCACCACCTGAAGAAACGAAATTCTCATATCCAATCGCATAGCTATAGATTGATTTCCCTCTTCCTGACAAGCGATGGGCAACATTCCTAACAAGAAAACCAATGTCAGAAATGGTAACGCGCTCAAGATATAGATAGAACCGCATGAGTGTCTGGATTTTGACGAAATTATCGCACGAGATTTGTTGGCGGAGCGATACTTCAAGTGCGGGACGCAGTCCCGCACGAGAGGTATCGCGTTCCGCCAACAAATCGAGTGCGATAATTCGTCAAAATCCAGACACTCATGCGGTTCTATTTTTATTACATATCTCCGTATCATAGTAAGTTGACTCACAATCGTACAAATCCGGTATAGAGATTAGGTTTAGATTTAGGGTTAACGCAACAATCAGACAGGGAGCCCGTCTATCAGCGAGTGACATTGACCCATCTTTAAATTAATGATGCGTTTGAAATTAAATTCTGTGCCTCGACAAACATATTCTTGGAATGAAACTACTTGAATGAATCATCTCATCGATTGATCTCTTATTGTTTCTTTATTGTCGTGATTGAAAAAGTAAAAAATAGTAACGGCGAGAACCAGTCTAACAACACTGAATGAAATAGTTCCGTCGACAGATTGCACTAGTGCGATTCTGAGAATTATCACACACTTGGAAACTCGTGCGATCATGCGAATTACGTTGATAGATATGTAATAAAATCTATAATATATTTTGAAGACCTCTGTTTGTCTGTCTGTCTGTATGTCTGTCTGTCTTTATGTCATTGATACAAATCTACGATTCTCGACCGATCGGGACGAAACTTGGTACGTGTGTGTAGTTTGACCAGGCGGTCGTCGTTGTCGTACTGGCGAACCCGTGCGGCGCCCGCTTCGCGCATGCGCAGACGAGATCTCGGAAACGGGTGGAGCTATCGACTTGAAATTTGGTATGTGAATGTATCTTGCCCCGGATACGATTTTTTATCGGGTCGCCGAGCCCGTGCGACGCCAGCTTCGCGCATGCGCAGACGAGATATCGGAAACGGGTGGAGCTATCGACTTGAAATTTGGTATGTGAATGTATCTTGCCCCGGATACGATTTTTTATCGGGTCGCCGAGCCCGTGCGACGCCAGCTTCGCGCATGCGCAGACCATATCTCGGAAACGGGTAGAGCTATCGACTTGAAATTTGGTTTTTGAATAGCCCGACAACGTCGGGCTGGGTAGAGCTATCGACTTGAAATTTGGGTTTTGAATAGCCCGGACAACCTCGGTTTCATCGGCTAGTCTATCTATACTATATATTTTGAGACTTCGTATATATGTGTGTGTGTGTGTGTGTGTACTTCATAGAATCCAAAACGCGTGTACAGATTGAGATCAAATTTCGTATGTAAGTGTAAAATCCCACCGACACCGCCGTAGTCGTGTTTTCGAGAAGCTCTGATCACCCTTTATCCACTCCCAAATCACAGCAAAGGCACGGCGGGGGTTAATCGAGTGATTATTTAATGAGCGTTTGTTTTTGACGCATCTCTATAAAGAGCGTCTGTTTCCCATTCAACGTTATTCGCATCTGCAGAGTTATACGGGAACGCAAACGTTATCGCTCGAAATTTATTTCCTGCGAGCACGGATGGCGCGCTTTGTTTTTACAGTATATACCTTGGTATATACCGAAATCATCCCAGATAATCACGAATATAGCATCAGATTTCTCCCCAGATATACCGTTATAAAGCTACTGGAATCTGCCAATCTACGGGAAATTCCAGGGAATGCCGATTGAGCTCAAACTTGCTACCTACGGGAAGTGTCATATATGTGAGTGTGTCCTTTATAGACTCTAACCGATTGAGCTCAAACTTGCTAACTAAGAAATTAGCCCCAAGCCGTAAATATCAACAACAACGATATTACTAAATACACGTTTTCGGCAATGTGAGAGTTTTCGGGGAGCCGTGATGCCAACAACAACGACCCGAAGACAGATTTCCCGACGGGAAGCGTTCGTTTTAAATTCAATGCAATGTTATCGTAGAGAGATTTCACGAAACAGAGAATGCGTTGTCTGTCGTTCCTAGGAAGGGGGGATTTCTACGGGTAAATTTTTCCGCCAGAAACAAAAAAATTAATTAAAACAATTTACAATTTAATTAAAACAATATAAAATTTAAAAAAAAAATTTACAATAAAAAAACAATTCAGAAACAAAATATATTAAATTTAAAAAACATTAAATTCATAGTCAAAAATAAAAAAATAAAATAAATAAAAACAAAATAATTACAAAAATGTCATGTTTCTGAAACAAAGCCATGGGACGAATGCCGCCAGTGGCGGGCTAACCTGCTAGTCTATTATATATTTTGGGAAATCTGTGTGTCTGTCTGTCTGTCTGTGTGTTCGCGATGGACTCGAAAACGGCCTAGCCGATTTCGATGAAACTTGGTATGTGGGGGTACTTTGGGCTGTGGAGTGGCATGGGCCTGTTAATTTGCCCGTGCGACGTGACCTTGACTTTGAAATCTGGTCATTTCAATGAATGTCGAACGCCCGAGTATCACGGGATTTCGATGAAAATTAGTGTCTAGGGATACTTTCGTATGGGGAGTGTCGTAAGCCTATTCGTTTGCCCGTGCCACGTGACCTTGACCTTGAAATCGGGTCGATTCAAGGTCAAATCGCGAATTTTGATGCGATTTAGACGAAATTTGATACGTATGGTTACTTTTATCCACTGGGTGTTTTGGACGGGTCGGATTGTGACCCCGACCTGACCTTGACCTTCAAAATGATCAATTCGAGGTCAAATCTGGTAAAACCGGATGGATTTCGACGGGTACTTTTGTCGGGTACTTTTGTCCGGGCAGTGTTTTGGATGGGTCAAATCGTGAACCCACCTCACCTTGACCTTCACAATGGACAATTCAAGGTCAAATCGCGCAATTCGCTGAAAAGCAGAGGGGAAACAGCCCGGACCAATTCAAGGTCAAATCGGGTAAAACGGATGGATTTCGACGGGTACTTTTGTCCGGTACTTTTGTCCGGGCAGTGTTTTGGACCGGTCAAACCGTGACCCCACCTGACCTTGACCTTCAAAATGGACAATTCAAGGTCAAATTGCGCAATTCGCCGAAAAGCAGAGGGGAAACAGCCCGGACGAAGTCGGGTCCACCTGCTAAATCGCGCAATTCGCCGAAAAGCAGAGGGGAAACAGCCCGGACCAATTCAAGGTTAAATCTGGTAAAACCAGATGGATTTACCCACCTGACCTTGACCTTCAAAATGGACAATTCAAGGACAAATCGCGCAATTCGCCGAAAAGCAGAGGCGAAACAGCCCGGACGAAGTCGGGTCCACCAGCTATCGGGTAAAACCGGATGAATTTCGACGGGTACTTTTGTCCGGTCAGTGTTTTTGACGGGTCAAATCGTGACCCCACCTGACCTTGACCTTCAAAATGGACAATTCAAGGTCAAATCGCGCAATTCGCCGAAAAGCAGACCTTTCAAAATGGACAATTCAAGGTCAAATCGCGCAATTCGCCGAAAAGCAGAGGGGAAACAGCCCGGACCAATTCAAGGTCAAATCGTGTAAAACCGGATGGATTTCGACGGGTACTTTTGTCGGGTCTTTTGTCCGGGCAGTGTTTTGGACGGGTCAAATCGTGATCCCACCTGACCTTGACCTTCAAAATGGACAATTTAAGGTCAAATCGCGCAATTCGCCGAAAAGCAGAGGGGAAACAGCCCGGACGAAGACGGGTCCACCTGCTAGTATATTATATACCCATGATTGTAATTATAGAATATAAAACATATTGATTGGTTTCACGAATGACCAACTCATAATTCGCCGGCTATGTATATTAATACGACATATTATAAAGGAATTTAATTAGATTAGGAAGGTGTATTACCCATTGGTCCAGTGATATCATAAATTTGTATATTACACTGTATTACAGCGATGTTACATGTATATCTGATCATATGTCTTTTATATAACACTGTTATGTTCTAGATAAACCATGTTAAACACATGTATATATGTAAATATTGTACACATATAATTATCTCCATGGCTTTATTAAGGGAGTGATAAATAAATGAATTGAATTGAATTGAATTGTTAAAACAACTAATCCTTCAAATTATTACAACAACTATATACGGCTTATCACTGAAGGTTTCTCATGCATCTCACCAACTACACATTTTACCGGACTCGGCCTCCGGGTCGCAGTTCGACTTTTCATCCGTCCTTAAAAATTCCCATTTCTATAAATAAAACGCACATGGCCCACTGTATACCAAGAATCACTAAGCATTATACACGCGGAGCGCGAAACAAACGGAGTTCGTTGTACTCGATTTGACCTACACTGATAATTTACTTAGAGTCGCCTACACTATTAGATTCCCAGCGTTTAGAGTACTGAACACGTTCTCCGATACTCAAGTATACATGTGTTAGAGAAGTGATAGTACGGAACCCCGATTTAGTCGAGAGACGGTTTCAATTGACACACAAGACTGAGTTTAGTGTGCCTGTCATTTGCAGAATGAGGTCCCCAGTGAGTGAATTTTGTGATGATGTCCCGCACAGCGGGCTATCATCACTAAATTCACCCTCTGGGGACCATATTCTGCATGGCCTCATTTGCTATGGGAGACATATAGACTCAGATTGAAGTTCCAAAATGTGAATATTGTCTTCTGCCAATTTGGGGATATGGAGAAACTAAACTAAAAAGAAATATAATCTATGTGAAGAAGTTTCTATAGAAATTTGACAATAAAGAAACGCTCCAGAGAAGATGAGGCATAACATAATGAGGTCCCCAGAGGGTGAATTTAGTGGTGCTAGCCACTAAAGTTGTGATAGCGTCACTAAATTCACCCTCTGTGGGAACCTCATTCTGCAAATATCAGGCACACAAAACTCAGACTTGTTGACAAAATGGCAAATATGACAGATCGAGTCAATCATATAATCGACAATGTGTGTCGTGAACGCAAGCGAATGTACCCACCCCCCCCCCCCCTGGTCAAGTGGTTCTGCTAATGTGCTATGATGTTAGGGCAAACTGATGACGTTAACAAAAAGTACCCTTATATTTGTTTAATTTGTCTTGTTCCAGTAATTTGAACATTTTCAGGAAAAGCCGTTATCCGTATCAAACATTCTCAAACATTTATTGCGAAATATTTTGTAATACTGGTTGTAATAGTTGTTGAAAATCGACTATAACCAAGATGGTGTGTAGTTTTAGAAACACCAGCGCAGGCATTATTACATTTAAAAAAAATATATGTTTTTGACTGTTTCACACACACACACACACACATGTGTTTGTTCTCAAATCGCTCGGATTAGCCAAACACCACGAAAATAACAACTTTAGAAAAAATAACGGTACCTTTTCGTAACGGCATCAGTTTGCCCAAGCCGCATCATAGAAATTCAGCAGAACCACCAACATCATAGCATATTAGCAGGACCAATTGACCAGGGGTGGTACATTGAGCGTTCAATCGCTATCAAATAAACTACTCGGTTAAGGGGGAGGGGGTCACTTAATCAATTTTGAATGGGGATTTCCATGCTAATCTCCGGAGCAAAAGTTATGTATGAAGCAGTTGTACATGATCAAAGCAGATATATCATTGAACAGTCATAATAGTTAACTGACAGATGCGACAGGTAAATTATAACATTTTGCAATAAATATATCTTTGTGAATTTTTTTATTGAATTACATCACATGACTTACATTTGAGAAATCAATATAATATTCAAAAATAAATATACCAAATTCCAATGTGATACATTGATGGAAAGAGCTCTTAGAGCTCTTTCCATCAATGTATCACATTATTATAATCAATAAATTTGAAAAATGATCAAGGAAATATGGGTTGATACAAAAATCGGACTTGGCACTGAAAGGATTAAACATAAGACCAAACTGTATCCATTTCTCCTTGTTCTACTTTGTTGTTATGGTTTTCCAGACTTTTATAATTTGTGCACATTGACCCATTTTAGACATTCATGTTTGTTGACCGATAGCACCATTTATTATACAAGCTATCAATTAGTAGTATTTTTCCATCAGATAAAAACCGTTATCTTCTAGTGAGATACCGATATCTCACTCGTATCCATACGCACCAAAATTAATAGTGATTCGGTACTTGATGAGTTAACATCGCTGCGCCACATTGAACTAATAGGCTGACACAATTGTAATATGTGATCAATTAATATTTTTTTAACATACTGTGATGTTAGCCCCTTTATCCCTCAACCAATCTGTCCGAAAAATGGAAACTATTTTTATATGCACAAGCTCATTACCATGGCTGTGCTTGGGTGTACAAATTTGCATTTTTTCTACTCATGGGCCAACTGAGCGGAGCAGATAATAAACAGAACCTGTACACATTTTGGTTGGATATGGTAATTATCTCATTCGTGATGACAAAAAGCATGAATGTCCACTCGTAGCTCAAATTAGTTTTGTCATCACTCATGAGATAATTCCCATATCCAACCAAAAAAGTGTAGCTATGATATGTGTCAACAGTTGTGTTAATTTTAACTTGGACAACGCCGGGTGACACTGATAGGTATGCTAATGAAATCAATGTACTTATGTACTATGCTTATATGAGATAAAATATTTACCTTCACAAAAAGTTTCTTTACTTTTCGAGCATTGTTTCATGGTCCATTGCACCCCATCAGTTTCGTCATAAGACTGATAGACACATTTTTTTGTTTTGTTTATTTCGTTTCCATAATCTGGTTGTTCTGGCGACCATGGTTGGTAATCCCCCAGCAAACTGCCATCTGTCCATTCAAATTCATCTGGAGGGTTCGTCTTGTTGGTTGTAGTCAAGTGAGTCAGGCCAATCCAGAATTGTGGATTTTCCACCCTTTTGAAGATACAATAGATGATGTACATATCACCCGCTCCCAGATTGAGAATGCAATGTCGTTTTTTTTTTTTGGTATCATGGAATTCAGATGAGAGGAAATGATCTACTGAGACTTGAAGATGCCACTAAAATGTGTCAGCCATGCTCGAGTATAATGTGTCAGCCATGCTGGAGTATAATGTGTCAGCCATGCTGGAATATTTACACTCACACATGCATTCGTACTGTGGAACATGAATGCAGGACGTTGGTTGGTCGATATTACGTCACATGACGTCGCGTGCTGACCCCAACTTGCATCCATTTTTGTGTAGATGCAACTTGCACCGAGCCACGATATTAACGTTGGAAATGGGCACTTAAAACTCATTTAATCTGCCAGTTGACTCGGTTGAGTGTAAATATAAGTAATGGATGTTGATTTTGTTGCGTTCCATAGAGTATGGATGCAAGTTAGTCTGACATTTTAATGTGTGGAACGCTTTCGCGTTCCACACAAAATGTCATACCAACTTGCATCCATACTCTATGGACGCAAGCGAATCAACAACCATTTCTTAAGTATAATGCTCGTTTTTCAATCTACAGAATCACACAAAATGTTGCAAAAATAATGTCATTTGAATATGATAGGTCTCAGCGTTGCACTGAAGCTGGAGCTATCCCTGTACCGATGGAATCAAAATGTTAGCTGTGTGGGCTATTTCTTTCTCCATTATTTATGTCGTTTACCAATGTGAGTGTGAACACACACATATTTTGGATCCTATACTATCACCCGCTCCTCTGCTATCACCCAATGCCGGTTACCGGGTGATGCTGGCTGGTCCACTAAAACAGGGACCAAACAACTGGAAATAGGTTACAGTATCTAAAATACCTGGTCTGCTGGGGATTTAGCTAAGGGCATATGACCTAAAACTCAACTCAACCCACATGTTTATCAGTTATTGTGAAATGTAATGGCTGCTCACTTTTTTTCCAGCACACAACTGCAGTAAACAATCTTGAAGCAGTGTTGCTCTCAATTACATATATATTCGAGCCTTTTACTAGTTAAGATCGTGTACTTTTTATGGCAGTTATTTATTCCCAATCAATTTATATACTTGTGGTAACGCTCTTTTATTTCTATTGTTATATAATACGCACGATGTGATCTACAGATAGCATAAATTACTTTGGTGTGATAGCTAGCTTAACAATTAAGTAGTTTTATGTAGAGGTCCATCAAAACTTTCCACATCCGGACTAATGCTATGCTGGAAACCCCTTTAACGCAGAGAGCGACTGTGTTGAATTTTAGTTCGATATATGTTCTGTTTGACAAGGAGCCGAAACAAGTTGGTCGTATAATTGACAACCGTTGGTGGGAATCCTAGAATAAGTATCCGGTTTGAAGTTTTGAGATTAAGGTTATTTGCGATCTGTTGTAACTTAAAGGTACTCAATCCGATCAGACGCTCATAAATTGATTCGAGTCGAGGAACCCACTCATCAAAGCTCAGAGTGATCAGATATCGATTTTTGAAGTTTGTTATTTCTCGAGATGTGTAATAATATGTGGCCCAGAAACACGTGGTCAAACGAACGATCTCGGACAAAATTGCGGATGGATAACTCTAAAATCAAGTGGTAATACGGCCATGTTTTGGGAAATTTGATACCATAGTTGACAGTGATTAGCATTATCGATTCTGATAACTAAAGCGTATTTAGAAGAAATGTTGTTTTTGTTGTATCTTGATGGTATGGGGACCGTCTGATCGGATTGAGTACCTTTAACAATATATAGAGGATATTAGCGGTCAGATGCTCGTAGCCCGTTTATATATAACTATGGGTATATGCCAGATATAACCGTACAAAAAAACCTACGTTCTTTTGACCGTGTATTTATCCATGGTGTGTGTGCCTGTGGTTGTCCGTAACCTCGTGCCCGGTGTTATTGCTTTGAAATGTAATCATGTTCGACTGGTGTTAGATTGGTAATGAGATTAGCGGTTTCGATGTCTTGTCTGGTCATATTTACTGTTTTAACTTTGTATGAAATAGACGCACTTTTTATACTAGAATTTGCGCAACAGGAGCGCAGGGAAATCACACGAAGAGTTGGTCTAAGGGTTTTTAGAAAAAGTATTTATATGATATAGAGAGGCCAACAGAACGATACCAAATACTATATGCCACTGCAGTTGGGTCTTTTCCTTTAAAATTGCTATATTATTTCAAACAGGGGATATCCCCGACGCAGGAGCTATACGATTCCCCAACAGGGGGGGGGGGCTTTATCTACCTGGTTGACCATTACAGATCCCACCGACGGGGGGTGGCTGTCCTTCCCCGACAGGGGTTGGGATGTAGCTCACTGACTCCTCCCCGGGTGCCACCCAACATAATTTAGTATCGATGATTTCTCGTCTTCAGTGAATGCAAGACCGCGCTCTTAGCATGGGGTGCCAAGCAGGGACGTGTCATCAGGGGTGGTTATGCAGGGGTCTTACCCCCCAAAAAACTGTAGTCAAACCTAATGCAACATTATTTGGAAAATTCACACCAAATTTAGGTTGATATTGTTCTCGTAGTTTGATTTTCCAACAATTTCTTAGTGACGAATTTGTTGTTTTTAGACCAACATTTGAATATTTCCCTTTCATTTGCAAAATTCTGAACTGAAATGGCCATCAGTTGGCAATTTTCAAACCTAAGGGTGAGTGTCAGGTTCAAAATTTCCCCGAATTGGGGCTTGAGGCCAGTCTAGATGCTAGGATTGTTAAATTTTCATGTTCTCACATCGGGCCTAACCATCGGCCGACTCGTGTGTTCTGTGCCCTTGCCAGTAGTTACTTGCTAAGTAATTTTTAAGAAAAAATAAATCGGGGTGTAAATTTGTCTGGCGTTATACCACTAGATGTTAGGAATTTTTAATAATCTCATACTGGGCCGAACCATCATTTTCATCCCCCTGTATGACCAGTGGTCACAAGACTACTGGTCCATTTAGAATAGGCTACCATCTAGTAGTCTGTGAGGGAACATTTGGGGGGAATCAAAGCACCGGGGGTGTGCAAATTGAATTACGCAAACTTGTTAGTTTGTTGTGGTTCAATGGGATGGGGTGCAGTTGGAAATTCTAAGGTGGAGACCACCACAACGAACACCCTCTATATATAGCCAAGTCCCGATTGCCAAATATCCCATACTCAACCATGCAGGTATGCTCCTCGGCTTAGGTCTATTTGTTTTTTATCCGAGAGTACACTGCACCCGCGGCAATATATTGACCATACTCTGAATGAAAACGCTTCCGTGGCGATCACACGGTAAGGTCGTGCTGCAAGTAAGACGATAATTGTGTTGTAGAAATGATACGGAAGACTGATTGTCAAAAACGCAACATAAAAATACACAGGGCAAGGCTTATCGGTCCAAACTGCGGAGTGTGTTTTCGTTGTGTATTTTTCGCATATACCCATGGTTATATATAAACGGGGTACGAGCATCTGACTGCTGGTGTTTTTGAGTGGATACCGAAAATTATGTCATGAGTGAGCGAGACAAATGTTTATTTTCGCGAGCGGCTTGCCGCGAGCGAAAATAAACATTTGTCGCGATTACGAATGACGTATTTTTCGGTATCCACTCAAAAAACACTAGCAGTCAGATGCTCGTAGCCCGTTTATATATAACCATGGGTATATGCGAAAAATACACAACGAAAACACACTCCACAGTTTGGATCGATAAGTCTTGCCCTGTGTATTTTGATGTTGAATTTTTTGACAATCGGTCTTCCGTATCATTTCTACAACACAATAATCGTCTTACTTGCAGCACGACTTTATCGTGTGATCGTCACGGAAGCGTTTTATTTCAGAGTATGGTTAATACATTGCCGCCGGTGAAGTGTATTATCGGATAAGAAACAAATAAGCCTATGCCGAGGGCAGAAACTAAAGTTGCGAGAGGCACCCCTGGTTGAGTGTGGGATATTTGGCACTCGAGACTTGGTTAGAGGGTTTTCGTTGGGGTGGTCTCCACCTTGGAATTTCCAACTGCACCCCAACCCCATTGAACCACACCAAACTCATAAGTTTGCGTAAATCAATTTGCACCCCCCCTCCCTTTGATTTTCCCCAAATGTTCCCTCACAGACTACCAGATGGTAGACTATTCCAAACGAACCAGTAATATTGTGGCCACTTGTCGTGTGGGGGGGGGGGGGTGAAAAAGATTGTTCGGCCCAGTATGAGATTAAAACATCTTAACATCTAGTGGTATAACACCACACAAATTTACACCCCGATCTATTTTTTCTTAAATTAATTAGCGAGTAACTACTGGCAAGGACACAGAACACACGGGTCGGCCGATGATTAGGCCCGATGTGAGAACATTTTTGAAATATGAACATGAACATTTGACAATCCTATAGCATAGACCGGCCTCAAGTTTTCCAATTCTGGGAAATTATTAACCTGACACTCACCCATAGGTTTCAAAATTGCCAACTGATGGCCATTTGAGTCCATAATTTTGCAAATGAAAGGGAAATATGCAAATGTTGGTCTAAAAACAACGAATTCGTCACTAAGAAAGTGTTGGAAAATCAAACTACGAGAAAAATTTCAACCTAATTTTGGTGTGAATTTTCCATTTAATTTTGCTCGGGGTATTAGGTATGACTACAATTGGGGGTAAGACCCCTGCATAACCACCCCTGTCGACAAGTCCCTACTTGACACCCCATTCTAAATAATCGATACTAAGTTATGTTGGGTGGCACCGGAGGGGGGGGGGGGTTCAGGGGCTACATCCCAGCCCTGTCGGGGAGTCATAGCCATCACCCGTCGGTGAGTTATGTCATTGTCAACCAGGCAACCTGTTTGAAATCATATACAACTTTTAAAGAAGAAGACCACATATTGTACATAAATCAGGGGGAAATGAGCTCTCGTAACCACAAAAGTGCACTAAAGACATCCCAATAAATCCAAATTAGATGCAACCGCATATTGTATATATATGGTATCGTTCTGTTTGCCTCTCTATATCCAGGCACGTGGCTATATGGTTTCCGTTAGGGGTGTCCACCATGGGAAATTCCAACTGCACCCCCTTGAATCAGAATCACCCCAAACACAAATTCCATTTGCACCATCCCCCTTACATCAGTGCTCACGCCTATATATATTTAAAAAAAACCTATATTCCAGGTTTGAAAATTCAGATAGTTTAACCTGAACAATTGCATAAATCATAACATCTAATGGTCTAACTCCAGACAAATTCCCACGGCTACGGGCAAGAGGCGGGGACACACCGGGTTGACCATGGTTCTTCGGCCCGGTGTGAGAAAATTTTTTAAACTATAAAAGAAAATATTAAATCCTAGCATGCAGCTAGACTGGCCTCAATTGAACCTTTCCTGGTGTTGGAAATTTCAAACCTCATACCCCCCCCCCTCTATATCATATAAATACTTTTTCTAAAAACCCTTAAACCAACTCGACGTGCGATTTCCCTGCGCTCCTGTTGCGCAAATTCTAGTATAAAAAGTGCGTCTATTTCAGACAAAGTTCAAACAGTAAATGTGACCAGACAAGACATAGAAACCGCTAATCTCATATGACCAATCTGACAACACCAGTCGAACATGATTACCTTTCAAACCAATAACACCGGGCACCATGTTACGGACAACCACAGGCACGCACACCATGGATCAATACACGGTGAAAAGAACGGCGTTTTTTTTTTTGTACGGTTATATCTGACATATACCCATGGTTATATATAAACGGGCTACGAGCATCTGACTGCTGATATTCTTTTTGTTATACGCATTTCCAAAGAAATTCACCATTTAAGACGTTAAATGATCCCACAATCGTCTTCAATCGATGCATCATTTTTTAAGCCATCAGCTGCTTCACCAACCGCAGAATAAAAAATATATTTCCCGTATTCTTACCTTTATTTTCCCCATAAATATGTCGAATTTCAACATAAACTAGATTTTAATTATAACTGCAATATCAGTGAATATAATATAAATTAGAATATCACAATGGGTTCTTTCAATTTGTCCTTCTTCAACAGTACAAACCAGAAATATTATTAGTACACGCAAGTGAATCGGTCGCACGCGCGAGCTAGTGTGAAAGTATATTATTCTATATCCCCTTCTGGGTGATATCGATATTTATCTAAACGCGTTTTTTTCTATAATTCACCGTTGAGCGTATAATAAATAGCATTTATATAGCGCCTCGTCACGGTGTAGCTCGGAGCGTTTGCGACATAATTGTGCAGGTTATATACAACATTAGAAGATATCAATCACACACAAGTAAATATATGGATACGGAGAGTCTGTGTGATGCATGGAAATCTTGAAGAGGTGCGTTTTCAGTCGTTGTTTGAAGATGCCAAGAGAACGCGAACGACGATCGAATGTCGAAAGGAATGGAGTTCCAAACTGTTGGAGTGGCATGTGTGAACATACGACGTTCAATTTTCTTATAAATACCCTCGGGAACTGTTACAGTCAGAAGCTGTTTTTCCTTAGAACGTAAGTTATCACGCCCTGGTGTATACAAAGTAAAAAGGTCCGAGATGTGTTCTGGGGCAGAGGAATGGAAGTAACGATGGCAGAACGTTGCTAACTTGTACTAAGTAACCTATACTTATTGTTCGTTTAAATTAGCCAGTGTGACTAAGGTCAAACTTTATTGTAATTTTAAACAAATGATCTGCCACCACATCTCCAAATATTACAATGCATGACCATGTCACAGATAGACAAACAAATGCAAAATTTACCTGCATCATTAATTTAAAGTCATGTACTCTCCAAAATACACCTGATAATAATTATTTTTTATTTTTTCCCGGTATCGACATAGGTCGATACATACCTAGCTTTGTCTTTCTACGAGCATTGTATGTTCCAGAAAGGCGCATCAATTGCAGTCATAACTAGAATGCACTCGGAGAGATGCCAACGTGCGCAAAAATGCAATAAAAAATAATTAAAAAAATAATTTCACTGTATTTTACTTAATTTATTTAGTTTAATTTAATGTTAGCAAAAAAAGACAATTACAATCTTCAATAATTTTATTTAGAGGATAACAGTGTGGTGTTTTGTGATTTCGGAAAGGTACATGGCGAATATACTTTGGCAAATTTAGTTTCCGACGGCGGAGCCGGAGCCCATTAACGGGTATTTGCCACAGTATATTCGCCATGTACCGTTCCGAAATCACAAAACACCACACTGTTATCCCCATTATAATGCTCTTCGAACTTAAAAATGTTATTTTAATAAACAAACAAATGGCTCGTAATTATCAACGAAATGTGCGGCCATAGAAAACACTCAGCCAATTCACGACTTTTTATTTTAAATTTAATGCGATAGATAAAATATAGTCCCCCAATTACCATCGCTCTTATCGTTAAAAATACTGATAAACATGAAAAATTGCCACCTCAAATAGAAATAAATATGCACAACAATTAGTTTCTGCATGTACCTGGTGTCTTTTTCAGATGTTTACCACTTATAAATTGCGGTTTTGATTTTACCGCGATCTTGAAGTTTAATTGAAACAATGGGAAATTGTTTACTCAATGCGATGTATTTCACGCCGTGTCTGTCGCGGTTTCATGTCAAGACATTTGGTCAAATGATATCGAGACACTGACATTGGTGGGGTATAACGTTGTGGTGTTTTGTATTTTCTGAAAGTACATGTATACAGGGCGAATGTACTGACTGTCAATTTTCGACAAAAGCCACATCGCTGGTTTGTTTATATAACAACGAGCTAGTAACGGAAGTCAGTGCCAAGGGCGTCAACTCTATAATCTACTCCGTAACGTCGCCGGCATGTACTGCGTAAGGGTGACGTCATGGAGTGAAATAGGTAGGGTGACACCAACGTACGTACCTACGAATCTGACTGATTGCCATACTGTTGCACGAGCGCACGTAACAAATACATATTCGAACACATGTGGTGTACGGTCGACGAATTTGTTCTGAAATCTTCCGCGTAGGTATGTCCTGCGATACCTCTTACCAAAATATTAAGTATACATTATATAATTTTGGGGTTCGCACATATCCGTTTAAAGATAGTAATATTCGTATATAAAGAACACAATTTTGGGTGATTGTCTTTTGAATAAACATTTTTAATCTGACTAAAATTTAAAATATTTTTCGTTGAAATTTGCTGTTTCCTTACATACCGATGTACATATAAATGCATGACAGCATACCTGTATTTATACGCATCCAAGATAAACTTACTTGACGACGTCCGTTGCGAAGGTTCTGATGGCATTGGCCGCTTCTGCCGTTGGCACATAAGGCAGCGTCCGACCAAGGTGCTGACAATATCCTTCAGCTTCACCCTTCTTCTCCTTTAAGAACAGTGCCAAGTATCTCTGGTTCTCTGATGCAGGGTCCACAGCTAAATATTATAAGTTACGGGACGCTTAGTGGTCGGATATGGTGTCATGTGAGGCGAAGTGAGATCAATATTAGGCGAGGCCGTAGGCCGAGCCTAATACTGATCTCGCTGAGCCTCACATGACACAATATCCGAACACTAAGCGTCCCGTAACGTATTTATTATGTCAGTTGACACAATCCAGCATATTAATTAAATAAGGATTAACTGTCATGTGGACTGTTTTTATGGAGATGTAACCGTGAGGTAAGTGGACATAACTTGTGTAGAACCCTTCGGGTTTTACATACAAGTTATGACCACTTACCTCACGGTTACATCTCCATAAAAATAGTCCACATGACAGTTAATCCATATTTATATACATTTAGCGAAAAAGCCACTTTTGTAAATGTATTTAAATCGAAAAGTGTATCGTGACAAAAACAGCCCAAAATACCCAATAGCACCCTTGGCAAAAGTTAATAGGAACAATTTCTCTTCATATTGAAACCAGATGATGTATTAAGTCAATCCTGCGCGAGTCCAAATGCGCCCAAAACATTACGCGTTCGTCTTTCCAAACCCAATGACGTATCGATGGTGCTATGAGCTTGGTGTTATGAGGCGTTGCGCATTCACCGAGAAATAACCAACTAGCCACGTGGGCGCCGACCAATCAGAATGCTGGATTTAGTGATGACAACACTTAGTATGTAAATATTCGTCGCTGACATATTAATATCTTATATTTAGCTGTGGACCCTGCATTTTATTATGTCAGCTCTTGCGATTAGCCAATCAGCGTCGATAAATAGTGACGGCATATGAACCCATAATAGGTCAGTGATCCCCATATATTTACACACTAAGTGTTGTCATCAATAAATCCAGCATTCTGATTGGTCGGCGCCCACGTGGCTAGTTGCAGTTATTTCTGGGTGAATGCGCAACGCCTCATAACACCAAGCTCATAACACCATCGATACGTCATTGGGTTTGGAAAGACGAATGCGTAATGTTTTGGGCGCATTTGGACTCGCACAGGATTGACTTAATACATCATACAATAAATACATTTACAAAAGTCGCTTTTTCGCTAAATGTATATAAATATAAGGATTAACTGTCATGTGGACTATTTTTATGGATATGTAACCGTGAGGTAAATGGTCATAACTTGTATGTAAAACCCTTCGGGTTTTACACAAGTTATGTCCACTTACCTCACGGTTACATCTCCATAAAAACAGTCCACATGACAGTTAATCCTTATATGAAATCAATATTAGGTGCTTATGCACCATCTTGTTTTTCAGAAAACTCTTGTCGCCTTGGGGATACTTTTGGTGTAGTTTGTCGCCAAGAAAGGTGAGATATGTCGGAAATCATTTTCTGCGAATTTAAAGACATAGTACCATGTACCAAATCCTGCATGCGATGTATTTGAGGAATTCTAAAGACTCATAAATTAACTATCAAACTCAACAAGTTGTCCTACTTCTGGTGATTAGCCATTGACTCAATGCGTTGACGTTCAACGCACATGGCGCGTCACTGTGACTTTACATAGACGACACATTTAAGATATCAAATTAAAATAAATTGCAGCGACGATTAATTAAAGGGATATGCTGGATTTTGTCTAACTATATTCCGATTTTTTAGTCGAGTTTTTTTCCAAAACTCGACTTATAGTTTGATGAGGGACGGCGGGCGGGCGGGCGGCGGATGGGCGGGCGGGCGGACGGGCGGCGTGTTTTGCTTATAACTCAACCGTTTATTAAAAAATTTGGTGTGTGAGTACATATCCAGGCACGTAAGCTTTAGTCAAAAAATCGGGTTCGTCCGCACATTTATTACCGAGTTATGGCCCTTTGCCATTTTTCACTGATTTTAGGCTCGTTAGCGCAACAACTTCAACAAACGTTATCTGATTCGATTGAAATTTGGTATATAGGTGTCTCCCAAGAATATCTCGGACGAGTTCGAAAACCAGCCTGGTCCGATACAATTTGATAGAGTTATGGCCCTTAATTAGTCATTTTTCACGAATGTTCAGCTCGTTAGCGCGATAACTTCAACAAACGTTATCCGATTTGATTGAAATTTGGTATATAGGTGTCTCCCAAGAATATCTCGGTTGAGTTCGAAAACCGGCCAGGTCCGATAAAATTTGATAGAGTTATGGCCCTTAATTAGTCATTTTTTCAAAAAATTTCAGCTCGTTAGCGCGATAATTTAACAAACATCATCCTATTTGATTGAAATTTTGATATATAGGTGTCTCCCAAGAATACCTCGGACGAGTTAGAAAACCGGCCCGGTCCGATAAAATTTGATAGAGTTATGGTCCTTAAGTAGTCATTTTGTACGAATTTTGAGCTCGTTAGCGCGATAACTTCAACAAACGCCATCCGATGCAACTAAAATTTGGTATATAAGTGTCTTCCAATAATATCCTGGACGCGTTCGAAAACCAGCCTGGCCCAATAAAATTTGATAGAGTTATGGCCCTTAATTAGTCATTTTTCGTGAATTTTTAGCTCGTTAGCGCGATAACTTCAACAAACGTCCTTCGATTTGTTTAAAATTTGGAATAGACATACTTGCCATGAATATTTCAGACGAGTTCGAAAACCAGCCTGGCCCGATAAAATTTGATAGAGTTATGGCCCTTCCGGTAGCCACCGGCGGTAGCCACCGGTGGTAAGCCACCGAAAACGAGACACAGCATCTCTGATGCCACCTCTTGTTTAAAGTTTGCGTTGCTTTTATGCGGAAAAAAAAATTATTGACGGAAAGGTGGGTGTAATGGGTGTGTGATGAGTTCATTGTTTCTCACATACCACAATAATCGCCATATTCTGGTTATTGGGCTAGACATTCCGTAGTTAAGAAGTTACTCCGACTCTTTTCCGATTTAATGGTTCAAATCATGATTTAACCAGTTATTTACGTTCCGACTCTAACTTGATCAATACATTTTATTCGCCCCGTTTTTCGCTCCCACGTCGATTGCTTACAATTATATGAGCCGGAATATGTAGAAATATGTAAAGTAGTGATCGTTTTGAAATATATTGTCAAATTCGATGTATTTTTTTTCTCTTCTGTTTTTGCGAATAGTCAAAAGTCCTATAAGTAGAAAATCTATTATCTATTTTCTAACCCTGTTGTTTGGATTTGGGCGAATATTCCTAAACTGATGCCTGGGCCGATCGGGCCCCGCTCTACTCAGTGCATTTGTCTCGTGTGGAGCGGGGTGTGCTCAGCAAAGGCGCCTGGTGATGTGGTATGGCAGGGATGGTGGGAATGAGGGTGTTACCACAGTGGTTGGTAGTCGTGGGTAGATTGGAGCTGCATGCATTGTTTGGATTTCCAAGTAATGTGTGCAGCTGTAGTTTGCTCGCGGCTGCTTGCTGCTGTGGGTGAAAAATATTGCAACGCACGCGTGTAGTCTGTAAATTCTATGTATATATGTTGACTATAATAATATGTTGTCAAAATATTCATTAATTGATTCAATAGACAATAAACTTGATTGACCGTATTATACCGGCATTTGGGAAAACGTGATATCGGACAAAAAGATAACACAATGAATGTATATTATATATGGCCCCGTGTGTTCGGCAATGAATCTTCTATACGATAAATGTATAACATCACGCCAAGATGCCAATATTGTCCTACAGAGACAAACGTAAGGTGGTGAAATGTCAGAAAAATAGCATATGTTCACATTTCTGAGGCAAACTAGGCCGCCATATTGGATTCTGGTGTCGGATTTTTGGCTCATTTGTAAGGGTTGTATATTGGCATAACGAATCGAGCGGAAAACAAGACAGCATGTGATATCATCTTTACTATAACGGCGATCAAAGAGACCTGGTGCATATAACAAAATTGCCGCCATGATGAACGCCATCTTGTCTGGAGTCTCTGCGGCCACTTTTTTTCTTGTTAACAACCGAAAAATATTAGAGGAGACATTAAGAAAGAAAATTAGACGGGGGTGAAGTTGAGTCCTGGGAGGGGGTGCAGAGGTCGACTAATATCTCTTGGACTATATGGAATTGTACGCTTTCGGTACAATTTTCTTGGATTGAAGCGTATGGTGCCAAAAATGTTGTTGTGTTCAGTTGTATAGCCTTTTTTTTTTTTTTTTTTTTTTTTTTTTTATAGAAATATCGATAATGGTCCATTTCTTTTTATGCCAACCGCGGAACGCAGAAGTTTTGCGTGTTGATTCACCGTGTAACAAGGATGAACCACACGTCCGTGTGGTATTTTAGTTCAGCCGTTGAAGTGGTTGTTCTTTCCAACATGTATCTCAATATATAGGGACTCCAGTTTTGTACATGCAGCAGCATGCAAAGGGATATACATCCTCCGTGTGCGTTATATCGCCAACCCGGAGGGTATCACCAAACCAGACCATGCGATTTTGATAAATTAACATATCTTCCCTCTTATGAATCTATATATCTCCCAGTTGATATCCATGCACTTTTCAAAACATAATTTCGTAAAGCGGAATGTTCACTCAATGGGATAGCGACAATAGCTTGCTCTCACCCCGATAAATTTAATGGAAATTCCGGCTTAAATAGTAGACTTTTTGACGTTAGGTAGTTCGTTTGAAACATAATTATCAGCCATCGACGGCGGATAATGCGTGTATTAATTAACCATAAAATTGTCAAGCCTACATGCAGGGCGTTCGCAAAAATAATATCCGCGACCAAGTATGGGTACCCACCATAATTTCGGGTGTCAACGTCGCAGATCGATCCTGCGATAAGATGTCGCCAAACCGGATTTGGGATATCAACGATGCGGATGATATATATTCGCATTTTGCCCATTTCTGCTTGAAAATATCTCCATTGTCATTCGGACAGGCCGGTACATGGATTATATTTAGGGTGACGGTGCATGTGCAAGGGCGAAAATGTGTTTGTTTGTTTGAGTTTCTTAATGCACCCGCTTTCATTACCTTCTATTTGCACACCCCATGTTCGAGTTTTCATCGAGTTTACAACGGGTTATTCCAACTGTTGGATATGACAACCCCTAAATTTTGATTTATTAATCTGGTGACCATTTCAATTAAGAAATTTGGCGGAAATTATTTAAATTATCTAAATATATGCCGGTTTTTGTCTGAAAACAATACTTTAAAAAATGTGAACCAATTTACGAACGATTATCCCAGTCTGACGCCCCAACCAACATACATGCGTCCATACAGCGAAATACACGAGTGACAACACGATTTCTGATCTATTGTATGTGCCACGATTATATATGTATCATGTGTGTATTGTGTATTAATATTTATACTGAGTCATAACGAACACGTCCGGCGATTGGAGAATAAATTCTGAGTCTGATTGTGTTTATACGTGGTGTTGCAGCTTGATAAGCCCATGTCGACCACGTGTGTTACATAATAACAACAATGAGGTGACAGGCCCATCGACATCCTGTTGAGAATGCACACAAGTTTGCCACACATAATACATTGTGATCATATGTGTATGGACGTTTAGGATTCAAATAGAATCGCCACAATAGTATCTGATTACTCGTGAAAAAGCCAGACATTGTATAATGTGTAGCTACACGATATATGCATATTCGATAAGATGATTCGGTTTCATTGTCGTGTAACGGTCTACTCGAGTGGGAACGAGTCATGAGGTCTGTAAAAATAACATGATTATAAACAATCGTTGATACTTCGTAGCGTTTCGTCCTGCATGTACCTGAACACATTAAGTGCTACGCATATTTACTGCACAGAAGATCCGGTTTAGTGACATCTTGGTCCGTGACTCTATCTGGACCGACAGTGGTCCCTCCATATAGCGCGCATATTGAGAACAAGAAAACCAATGCCAGAAATGGTAACGCGCTCAAGATCATATATTATATACCCATGATTGTAATTATAGAATATAAAATATAGTGGTTTCACGAATGACCAACTCATAATTCCGTTAAAACAACTTCAATCCTTTATTATTACAACAACTATATACGGCTTATCACTGAAGGTTTCTCGTGCATCTCACCAGAATTCCCAACTACACCTTTTACCGGACTTGGCCTCCGGGTTGCAGTTCGAGTTTTAATCCATCCCAAAATTCCCATTTCTATAAATAAAACGCCCATGGCCCACTGTATACCGAGAATCAGCGAAACATTATACACGCCGAGCGCGAAATGACACTGATTTTTTTAATTATGTTCAATCCCATACTTCATTTACAGATTCAGCTACATGTATAAAACGCCATTTGTTTTGGTGGCGTGGTGGAAGGCCATATTATATTGGATGGATATTCTCGAAAATTTGATAGAACAAAGGCAAAAACACTACTGAAAAATTCGCAAAAAAATATTAAATTGTTTGATCTGGGAGAACTGACTGACAGCGGGTGTGTAAATACAGCTACTTCCTGTGGACGTACACATACGTTGTTCGTTGTCTGCTTTACAATGAGAAACAAACAAATTCCCATATCATATACGTGAAAATGACACGGGTGGTGTACATGCTCCGACGTGTATATATAACCTGGCACTATATGTTTGTCCTGGTCCTGCTCAAATGGTGAAGGTTCTAGTGTTGAAACACGGAAGATTGTAAAAGTTCATCGATTCCAAATTTTTAGAAGAATAGGGATTTGATCCAGGAAGGTAAATTATTTCTATGGGTCCTGCTCAAAACAACCAGTTTCATTGTGGAGAGTGTGAGCATGAGCGTATGCACAATAAGCGTGGGCTTCTTGCCATCGATCAGAGTCAAGACTGTTCACAAACACTCTCGTGGAAAATTCAATCTCATATTGATGATACCGCTTTAATTGGCAGCCACATCCGTATAGCTTCCGTAGTCTTATATCTCACTACTATGCTTGTAAAATAATTATATAAATATTTACTGTGTTGTTGAACGCACGAATCTGACCAGCAAACAATTGAACATGGATTTTCCACAACATTATGACTTATCGTTACCCACGGATAGTGGATATATATATATATATAGAGAGAGAGAGAGAGGATCTCTAACTCCATCTCCAACTCGTTTGATATACGACTCACGCTTGTTCTTAGAATTACAGTGCAGCTCCTGTATCATATTTAAAAATCTACGACAGCATATGCTGCCGTATAATTCTAATTTAGTATTCCAATTCTTAATTTAATATTTTTATTTCAATTCAATATTTAAAATTTGATCTTGCATTTTTATTCTTACATATCCCTTCGTGTCCCTTCAGCATAATTGCTGTTTTATAAATTGTTTTTACATATTAGTTGGAATGTGAACACTATTGAATTGAAATAGAACATTAATTACGCGTCTTTCAACATTGATTAAAAAACGATATATATTAGAATGAAATTGCCTCATATTGAATATAAGAAAGACAAATGGTTGGGAAATATTAATATACTGATTTTTAAAACGATTGCTATTAAAATGGAATATACCTATATTGAATGCTTGGTGCATGCAATCAGTTAAAAATTCTACTATTAGTTTTTATTTTGTCTTATATCGAATAATATGAAACGAACAGCCTTATGGTAAACGTTGAGATCAGCCATAAAATTATAGTAGATTTGTTCTGAATTTTGTTTTATATTTTATTATCAACTGTGGACAATGTTGTCTGAAATAAACAAACACACGCGTCATGGTTTGATTGTATCTCAATGATGAATCGCCTGTTCCATGCACCCACAAGCTAACTACCCAGCGTGGCTGGTTGGATCGCATACTTTCAAGATTTGTATACCCAAAACCAACATGAAAATCCATGCAACATTCGAAGAATATGTTAGTAATCAAGTGGCTGTGGCCTTTTTGGATTCAAAAAAGGCATTTGATAAAGTATGGCATATTATTATCCATCCCTTAACAAACACTATTTCTGATTGGGCAAAAGCCGCCACGTGATAATCCGGGAAAAAGTCATATTGGACTCCCGAATGTCATATATTGGACTCCCAAGTGAGCAATGTGACGTTTTTTATCGGGACTCTGTGACGTCACGAATTAACTCTATTGCGAAATGAATCGGTGAAATTGTGATGCGCGCGCAACACTGGTGGATTTAGCAGACGTTTTACTTCCGCATTGAGTGTTTTTTTTCACATGCGTGTTTACTGTTCCAAATCATGCTTTCTTTTGACCAAAATACAGGCTTTTATAGAGAAGTAAGTGCCGGAAAATACAAATAATAACCACAAGTTTTATTCCCAAAATTCGGATAAACATACAAATGGATAATAAATAATATCATTATATAATGTTGTGTACAGTATGAGTTTTTCTTGTACTCGTCCAGGTTGTAGCGAAAAGTCATATTGTAGCGAAAAGTCATATTGGACTCGACACTGCGTGTCTCGTCCAATATGACTTTTCACCACAACCTGGACTCGAACAAGAAAAACACAGCATACTAGTGTACACACAACATTATATAATAACTTTATAATACTGGCCACCTGTGTACGTTCGCCTCGGCTCTTCTAGATGTAGATGTAGATGTTTAGTTGTACAATAGATAAGAATAGATAACAAAGCATTGATATATGAATTAATGGTATTGTACAGGAGCAGCATGACCTACTGGCCGTCTTCCTGCTGCCTCTCAATCAATAATACAATAAGAAAATATGATGGCATAATTATGTAGTTTCAGGTTTGCTGGTTGGTGTTAATGTTAAATAATTTAACTATATTGATAATTTTAATTGAAAATGGTATAAATTGTGAACTTAAAGGGGTACTGTACGCCAAATATTGTTGTTGGTTTCTATAGTCTCCGAGTCGGAGAATAAGGTAACAATTTTTTCATTATTTGAAAGTCTGTTGAGTACGAAGTATTGTTACGGATGACAAATTTACCGGAATGCAAAAATACAAATTGTCGTTGTCGAGTAATTTTTTTACAGTTTTCAACCAAATGAATCAAATAAAAGTTATATTATAGGCATACTAGTCCCATATAATCATTTAAGTTATTGTATCGTCGCTAGTCAGTGAGTGGCATGAGTGTTCTCCCCGTATCATCATAATATTTTAAGCGATCGTGTGTGCGATGGGTTTAACAATCCAGTATCCCTCAATTACTTTGTTTGATTACGGAAATTCGTAATTTAATTGACGCCATTTTATGGCTCCAGTCATAAATTCAATTTATATCAAATTATTAACTTTTAAATTATTAAATTTTAAGATAGCCTATTAACCTGAGCGTTTACAGAATATATCTTCGACTCAAATTACTTATGTTTCTATATATTATCGATATTAGATCGTTGTTGTCACCGGAAATTTAATGAAAATGGCGTACAGTACCCCTTTAAGAGTATATATATTATATGCCATTGCGTTTGATGGACAAGTTAGAAAAACTAAATCGGAATAACATTGTGAGGTCGCGGCGACCCTATATAATGTAGTTTTTGAATTAAACAGAGTGGAAAGTCCGTTCGCATGCTCAGTTGTATTTACAGCGATATATATTACGAGCCGGTCCGGCATAATAACTCTTTATCAAACTTCTTCAGTATAGGAAAAGGAACCCGACGAGGATCGGTCATCTCGCCGTTTTGCTATGGTCTATATTAATGAACTTCTGGAAACGTTTCGACCTCTCGGATGGGACTAACAATGAATAGTATTTCGTGTGTCGCACCATCAGCGGCCGATGATATCACCTTAATATCTTTTTTTCTGAATGTGAACTGGATAGACTTTTAGACATTTTGTCACCAGTATGGAAACAAATTGCGTTTCTCTTTCTCGTGTACCAAGAGCAACGTCGTTGTGTTCAACCAATCAAAGTCCAGCTACTCGAAATCAAGCAGAATGTGGAGTTTAGGACCAGACATTAAACCCGAGCAAACGGAATGTACTCATCTTGATATCGTTCAAAAGTTCGCTAATGGACGAACCCATGGACAAATCGTATAAGGAACTATAAGGAAAACGTTGTTCTCCATAGCACGGAAAGCAAACACTTCTTCTTTGACTCTTTCGTCGTTGCGAGAAATCCTACGATGTGTAGTTCTGCCCAAGGCTCTGTACGGGTGCGAGCTGTTTCCGTTAGAATACGCATCGAGCCTCCCCATTATGGAGAGATAACTTCGGACGTTTGTGAAAAGTATTCAGAAGAACGGATGGCTCTCTGCAGTTATATACGACAGATCCACACTTGAATGTAATGTACTGTACTGATCTCATCTTAACTTAACGTATATATATGACCGATATTTTGGGATATTGCAACTAATTGGCACACAGCACTCCTTAAAGTACACGAATATGGTACGAATTCTGAGCAGAACCTTACATTTTTGAACAACTCCCTGCGTGTATTATATTCTGAGCCGTACGAAAACGAACGTATACTGGCGCATATAATGCCAATTTCGATTAATATCTGCTGGGAACCATTATACTGTGATTTCATTCTCAGCCGCTTCTGTATTCAAACATTTCTATTCCTGTTTGAGTTATCAACGGTGCAAGTATGTGCTCTATTCTTCGGATCTATACTTCAACATGTTTCGTACGAACCAACTGAATCAAATAATCCACTCTACATCCACATCCCTTCTGTATGCAAGCAATTCGTTGAGAAGAAATCATGCAGGAATGACAAACATTTAAAAAAAAAGAAAACCATAATCAGAAATGGTAGCGCCCTCAATTATTAGGCATAAATATTATTAGGCATAAATATAAATTATAATATAAATTATGTTGGTTAAATGAATGCACGTGCGCCTCAGAATTCCATTAAAACAACTAATCCTTCAAATGATTATAAAAAAACTACGGCTTATTACTGCAGGTTTCATATTCACCACATCAGAAAGCCTCTAAATGCGGAAAAAAATCTACTAATCGGAGGCATTGTGTTCCCGCCATAAAATATTCGAGAGTGGCACAGCTATTGTTCATACCTAAACATCAAAAGCAATTAACGCGGTCATAATAGTTACATACTACAACTATCAGATATCTAGCGAATACACAACCCGCGAAAACCCGAAATGTGTTATAGCTCAATTTGACACGGCCAGATTAGCCTTCCTACACTATCCTAAAAACAATAAAGCTTCTCAAATCATCGGCATAGTCAATAGAACTTTCACGAACTTGGAAATCGATACTTTCCGATCGCTCTACATAAGCATGGTCAGACCTATCATAGAATACTGAAAGTTTGTAACTCTGCATGGAGCCCACATCACAAATATCAAAGCATTGTGTTAGAGCAAATAAAAAGAAAAGGAACGAAACTAGTTCCTCAAATCAAAACTCTATGCTACCGAGACAGAATGATAGGATTCAATCTGATGTCTTTAAAATATCGAAGCTTTAGAGGAGATCTAATCGAGGTATATATAAACTGTTGAATTGTCATTACAATATCAATGCCTGTGACATAAGAAAGAAATTCATCGGGAAGAACAAGACGACATAATAAAAAAAAGCTACAGATGCGCAATGTTAACAAGGAGATAGGAAAATAAATCATCACACAGAGGGTGGTAAATAGCTGAAACTCTCTGCCAGACTTCGCTGTTGAGGCTCCAATACTCGATCAATTCAAAATATACATAGACTCATTCTTCTATTATATAAAATACGAGTTCGACGACAAGTAATATGTTCAAGTGACTCACAAGAAAATATCGAATGACGATACATGTAAACAAACATAGCTAATAATGTTATTGGGACGAAAAGTCGCAAGACTTGTTCCGTATTATGATAATGATGATGATGATATAATTGATAGGACAAACCACTATTATGATGATCGTATCGTTATTTGTTTAATATATTTATTGACATATACGCACCCGTTCACTCATTAAAATCAACCTATAGTTCGACCATTTTAGGGACGTCCGCGAATTCGGGGATGTCCGCGAATGGAGGGACCTCCGCAAATGGATCTCCGAAAATAGGGACATACTGCAAATTGTCACACCGATCATGCAGCACCTATAACTAACGAACAGGTGGCTGACTCGGACAGTCCGACTAGAACTCTTAGTGCGCTGCGGAACGAAAAATGTTGATAAACGTTGAAATAGAAGACTTACAAATTATATTTTTCATTTCTTCTATTTGTAATTGGCATAGCTTATCACAAGGCAAAAATCAACATTATTGACATAATAATGTAAACGACGACATAATAATGTAATCGACAATAAACGAAATTGAAATTCCCAACTACACCTTTTATCGGACTCGACTTGGCGTCGCACTACAACGTTTAGTGTGTCCCTAAAATTCCCATTTCTATATATAAATAAAAACTCCATACGACCACTATATATTCCAAGAATCTCTAGCTGATTATACACCTGGAGGGCGCAATAAGTGGCCAAATAATGTAGTGTAAATACACACGACAAATTCAATATGTGTTTATTACCTGTGTATAATAATTGATACTTTTGTCCAAGATCGCACATTAAGGTGATGTGAAACACCCCGGTAGGGTGATCAAATACAATTCAGCGTAGTTCAGACGATGTCTTCCATGGAGTGCTACGGTAGGTTTGCTTCATATTTTCGGCGATGTTAGTAGAGTGTTGTTATATTCCTCCAGTTTGCATAGCGCCTGAATACTAACTTATCAGTTTCACGCACCCGAACAAGTACAGAATATGACTTTAAGGCGACGCAAGTCTCAGTTCGTGTAATAATAATTTTTTCAGCATTTATTGCAGATTCCTTGGATTTTCCAACAAAAACAAACTGTTGGCAATTTCCAACCAAACGCCCAATATATGGTTGGACGCTTTCCAACAAATGTCCATTTCAGTCAAAACGTTTGGAAAAGGCAGGTAAATATTCTACGTTTTGTCTAAAAGCCAAAACAAACAAACAAAAACAATTCACACAAGTTAGATGGTTGCAAAATCAAGTCCCGTGCACCATGATGCACTGGTTGGTGTCTTACTGAACGCATTTTTATTGCGCCGAGTGTATACGTGTGCCTATTCACATGCACAGATCCCCAGAACAAAAATTGACCCCGCTCCAGCAACACTTAATCCTATAGATTAAAATATCTTTTACTATATGGATTAGCGTTGGAATGTTAGGAATCGGTTAAGGCGTTTGTGATTTATGGCCGTTATAAGTCAGGAGTCCATTATTTCGAATACCTCCTCAGGGATATTTACATTGCTGTAGATCTGTATACAGTTCTACACGCATACTAGTGTAAACGGGTTGATATAGAAATTCACACAGAAAGAAAACGATATTCGTTGGTGCGTGCAAAAATCGTATCCGTTATAAGTTACGGTCAACACCGATGCATTGCGACAGGCAAATCTGATTTGATTAATTGTTACTCGGGCTTGGCGAATGTGCTTAATCTTTCTTTGTCATTTAAACTCATGTATTTCACACTGTGTAAGCTAGAACATGTGTGCTGGTGCGTGTGGTGACAAAGAACTTAAAGTAAAGTGTTTACTATACAGTATATCTTATTAATATGTGTTTTTCTTGGAGTTTGGTAAAACCTTAGTACACTCAGTGAACAACAGGGCGACCGCAAAAGCATAGCATAACCATTATCAACTGCATGATGTAAGAATAAACTGCTTTGGTCTGCTGATAGTTAATTAATTTTTTGTTGGGCCTAAACTGACACGACTCATAGTGAATTGTCAATTACAAGAGTACTGATGAGCGCGCGTTCACTATCAGTAATCATGTTGTAATCACAGCAATCTGTGACACGTGACTTCACACGTATCTGTATACAGATCTCAGCAATGTAAACACACCCTCACTTCTTTCGGCCATAATTCTCAAACGTTTGAACAGATTCCATTCCAATCGATCGAGTAAAAGTAAAAGCTATACTTTTGGGAGCAATTTGATATACTTTTTAACCCTTTACCCAGCAGAACGGCCCTGTGCCAATGCATTCTCTTATATATGCGAGTCGACCATAGGTCGCCTCGCATATATAAGAGAATGCATTGGCTTAACACATATTAAAAATGATAAAATTGTCAAAGAATGTAGAAAAATATTATAAAAATTGTTAAAAAATGTAAGAAAATATTATAAAATTGTTAAAGAATGTAAGAAAAAAAGGTGAAAAGTGTTAAAAAAAAGAATTTTGTTAGGCCAATGCATTCTCTTATATATGCGAGGCGACCTATGGTCGACTCGCGTATATAAGAGAATGCATTGGCACAGGGCATAACTGTAACCATCACAATGTGGTCAATGAACCGGTTCCAATGATATCCATATTTGTATGGTGTTATTGAGACAGACCGAAGATATTTTAGGCTGTTGAAGCTTTATTTGGGCGTTTTTGACCGTTTTGTTGGGTAAAGGGTTAAAGACATAGTATAGCTGAAGGGGTCACTCTCACCAAAAAAAGTGCTGAAGGGTACACAGGATTTTCAAAATGTGCTGAAGGGTACACAGGGTTTGAAATGTCGTTCTAAAGGCATTCAGTTTTCGTATCTGCCATGATTTCTGTTAGAGAATAATTGTTTACGTTCCAATGAATATTAAAATGTACTGAAAACAAACTGCTAATGGGCACCAGACACCAAACACAATTTAAGTAATGGTGTTCGTGCCGATCACAAATCCTGTGTACCCTTCAGCACTTTGTTTGGTGAGAGTGACCCCTTCAGCCATAGTATATACTTGTTCGGACGCGTGAAACCGATAAGTTAGTATTCAGGCGTTATGCAAACTGGAGGAATATTACACTCTGCTAACATCGCCGAAAATATGAAGCAAATCTACCGTACTACTCCATGAAAAACATCGTCTGAACTACGCTGAATTGTAAATATTTACTACTCGATTCGGGACGCATATATTTGCGATAAACTAACGAAAACGATTTCGCCATCTAGAGTCACTGCATTGAATTAATATATAAAAATGACGGTCTGTATGGGATGCCAAATTGACATTTAATAAATAATTGAGCTTAGGGATTCCTTATTGCGCTTAAGCGCAATAAGGAAAAATATAATTGCGCTTATGCGCAATAAGGAAATTCCGTATTGCGCTTAAGCGCAATAAGAGCTAATTGTGCTTAAGCGCAATAAGGAATATTACATAAACTCCCTATAATTCAAATGGTGCAGTCCATGGTGCAATGGGTGGAGTTTATTGGTCACATGGTGATTGTCCACGTGTAGGCCTATTCAGATTCCATAAATTAAAAATCTGAATGGCTGAGAATTGAAATGGATCAAGCTGATGTTGATCGTGTACTGACACAATTTCGAATATTATTCGAAATGCAGAACGATTTTTACATCATGATGATGGAGATAACAGTGAAGAGCGAGATCGGGAATGCCATTCTGTTATATCGGAACTTGGACAGGCTGTACATAATTTAGAACGAATACAATCATATTATTCATTGATTAATTTTAACTTTTCGGCATATTCTATTTCAGTATATTGATTAATTTTAACTTTTTCGGCATATTCTATTTCAGTATTTGGGATATCCCCTCTATTTCCATGATGAATGACGTCATTGGAATCTCCGATTCATGTCACTTATGAGATAGAAAATTAGTTTTGTGCAATGTTTAAAATGATATAAAGTTGCATTTTGGCCCATTTATCTACCATTTATTAACCCATATATGTGGACATTGTGGTCAGTACTAAAATATGGGGGGCGGGGGCTTCCAAGAAATAAATAAGCAAATCCCAGTTCCCAGGAAAAAAATATGCCATTTCCCAGTTCCCAGGAATTAAAAGCAAATCCCAGTTCCCAGTGAATTAAAATATTATATAGAGTATCGACAAAACAAACAATATTCACAAGTAATGTAGATCAATGTACATATATTGTATTTTTATGCTATATTATGATTTACTGGCTACTGTCTGGTCAATTACATCATTTTATATGACATAAAATGCGAACCTATATGCAAATCCATTGAACAGAATCAACAGATCACTCTTTCACTGATCTACACCACCGCAAATCATGTATTCCCTAAATGTCCAGGTGATGTACGCAAATGGAAATCCCGATTAATTGGGGGATAATTTCCCGGGTTCCGGAAAATTATTTCAACCTTTCCCGGGTCCCGGTGGAATTCTTTTCCCGATTCCCAGCTGCGATTCCCGGAAAATTAAATCTGACGATCCCAATTCCCGAAAAATAAAAAGGGTCGATCCCGGTGTCCCGAAAATACCCGTTCCCCCCTAAAAAATAGAGTCTTCGCGTCACAATCGTAATGTGGCATTTAATTTTAAATCAGTTTGTTTTATTTTTATTATTATCAGATTATTGTTTTCCACAACATAGGCCTCGTTCCACTACCAATAACAATGGGCCTACCAGCCACCGTACTTTGCTGTCTTCTAACTCGTCTTCTGAAGAGTCTTCTAACTCGAGAGCCGACTCACTTCTCGACGTAGTTGGTGGACCCAACCATTCAAACAGAGCTCAGATAATAAACGTCAGGTTTACGGACTATTGTCGACTGAAATTCTGTTTCAGAGTTGGTGGCCACCTACTGTCTGGCACTTTCAATTTGGGCCAGAACTGAGGCCACCAAAACTTCTGGATCAGAAGCCATTTTGAAACAAAAATCAATATGCAGCTCTCGAGTTCAAAGGTCAGCTCATTAACAGCTAACCAATCAATATCTATCCCTGTTAACAGGCAAATATAGGATAAATCTACTATTTGCAAAGGGGTGATCTCAGATCATGATCAGATGTTTATTACGCCTTTCGTCGCATTTGACATAACAGGCGATTCAATTTCAAACAGTGTACATATTACATAATATAAATGTGAGGTAACATAATATACATACACAATATAGGTTAGAGTTATTAGTGTACTACATGTACATGGTATATTGATTGAGGGTATACTATCTTATAATGTGATAATGTTATCTTATAATTATTGGGGGTATATAATGTATGTGGGGCGATTCCCTGTACATGTGTTGTATGAGGGTGGGCATTTGTTGTTGTTGTTGTTTTTTTGTTTTTTTTTTGTTTTTCATTGAGCCTCAGGAGTGGATCATTAGTGTTTGGGCCTTTTTTTAGATATATTGATAGATTTACTATGATCTTTCTGTTATTTGTATCGAAGAGGTCATATAATTTAATTGTGTTCGGTCGGTTGCGATAGTAGGCTTTCAAATATTTAGTTCTGAGGGCAGTTAACCGAGGGCAGTTCATAACAAGGTGGTATTCATCGCCGAGTTCATCCATACAAAGAGTGCATCTTCGTTCTGAGTATGGGGTGTTTGTCCAAGAACCAGTTTCCACCGGAAGTCGGTGGTTTCTGGTTCTGAATCTCAGTAGTGGCAGGACGATATTGTTACCATCGAGAGATAGATATCGTGGTCTGCCGAAATTTGGCTTTATGCATCTATAAAATGCATATTTATTTGATTTTTCCATAGATGCTCGCCAGTCTGATATATAGATGTCCATAGTTCTGGTTTTTATGGCAGAGTGAGATATTAATTGCGCTTAAGCGCAATAAGGATGTAATTGCGCTTAAGCGCAATAAGGAATGTTCTTATTGTGCTTAAGCGCAATAAGGAAATTCCTTATTGCGCTTAAAGAGATTCCTTATTGCGCTTAAAGGGGTACTGTACCCCAATTTCAATAAATTCCCGGTGACAATAACGATCTAATATCAATATTATATTTTAAAATAACTAATTTGAGTCGACGATGTCTACTGAAAACGTTCCGGTTAACAGGCTATCACAAAAGTAAAATTGAATTATTTAATATAAATTCATTTATGGCTGGAGTCATAAAATGGAGAATTATGCCAGTACGAGTTACCGTTCTTGAAATAGTATCTGTTGCGTGTCTTTTATCGACGGCCGTTCGCGAACATTATTGAGTCGCACAAAAGAAAGGCCCGCTATAACCGAATCGGAAAAAGGAGAAAGAAACAAGAGTCCTGAAGCGTCAATAATTTTATACGGAGTGAGATTGTTCGATGGAAGAGATTGGATGCATCAATTGAAGCTGTGAACAATGAACTTCCGGTTCTTCCTGCGACATGAGTCTTCTCCGGTGAAGGTCAAAAACATGGCGCGTATAGTTTGAAATCGTAATATTTTTGTTTCCAAGATCAATATTTTCTTCGCTAAATTAGGTTTACGCGAAACTCATATAACACGAACACAATCTAACTTGAAAGTTATTTCAATTGGAGTAAATAAAAAAAATTGTCTATCCCTGTGTACAGTACCCCTTTAAGCTCAATTATTTATTAAATGTCAATTTGGATATAATATATTTATTAAATAACTACTCTGAACAAGACTATTCTCCATTTCTATTTGATCACCCTACCGGGGTGTTTCACATCACTTTAATTATTAATTATTAAAGGGACCAGTACCTTAATTTATGTCGGTTTTTTTTTTAAAGTCTGCAAAACAACTATCACAACACGTATATGTAAAAATAGATCGATTTTGTTCGTATTTTCATTATTAAAATCTCGCCAATAACGAACTTTCGCATATTGAAGACATTAGTATGTAGATATTACTGTTACAGTGACATTACCAATCAAAGTCCAATTAGATACAAAGTTTAATCCAAACTTGATGATAAACATATAGGAAAGGGTCAAAGCATTTAAAAATATTCTGAAAATCATATTTAGACTAAAATATTTTAACTTAATACGTGATCTGTGATGTTTGTTGATAAATCAATTTTGTTTACATAACATCAATGGTTTCAACACGCTAAAATTCTTTATTGGAGAACTTACATGCAATAATGAATATAAGAACAAGTTTATCTATTTCTCCATGATTTTCTTCGCGGTGATGTTTTACAGACTTTTATATGTTTGGACATTTACCCACTGCGAGTGCCTTCTGGATGGTATCACCCCCCCCCCCCCCTTTTCGCGCGGTACGCAGGATTCTGGGTGTTTTGAAGCCGTTCGCGGGATTCATACCCCCGAATTAACTGGTATTCGGGTTCAAGCTAAACATCTTGGACGTAGGTTTTGCTGGCGCACAGCAATATTTTGTGCTAGTTATCTGTATGAATGAGTGGGTAGAATAGCTTCTTGGGCATATTTGACCACCATGCCATGATAAAGTATCATTAATCGTATCATAACGGCCTCATAACGCGACCGGCATCATAATGTGTCTATGTAACTTCTGCTTGTAGCTGTCTGATATTAACACAGTTAATTTGTATGTCATTTATCGCATATTATTTCTTAACATGTATTCAGGATTCACCCCCCCCCCCCCCCATCAAAAATGAACTGGTATTCAGGATTCACCCCCCAAAATTAACTGGTATTCAGGATTCAGGGGGAGGGGGTGATATCCGCCTTGTGTCCCTTTAAAACAATGTCAATAATATATAGAAATAGACGCCACTGTATTTCAAATGATAAGTTAATACTTACCCCCCCCCCCCCATTATTGCGTACTACAATGTATAAAAAATATATATTGAATACTATTGGGGCCACTTCCTAATATCGCTTCTGTCACGCATCGAAAACGACAGAAGCGACAAAACATGCGACATTACGAAGCCAATTTTGTCGTTTCCGCGCGCGACTAATGTCGAAAATTGTGTCGCTTTCGCGCCCGACAGAAGCGACATTAGCAAGTGGCCCTATAATAGTATTCCACAATATACATTTAACCCGCCTACATGCACTCATTCTTCACTGCCACTCGCTCCGCATTCTCATACAAGAAAACCAATGTCAGAAATGCATGGTAACGCGCTCAAGATCATATATTATATACCCATGATTGTAATTATAGAATATAAAATATATTGGTTTTGCGAATGACCAACTGAGAATTCCGTTAAAATAACAATAACAACCAGCACCTAATTAACGAACCGGCGGCCGACTCGGCTGTCTCCGACCACAACCCCAAGTGGGCTGCAGAACGAAAAATGTCTATAAAAGTTGAAATATAAGACTTACAAATTATCTTTTTCATTTCTTTTATTTGTAATTGACATAGCTTGTCACAAACCAAAAATCAACATTATTGACATAATAATGTAAATGACAATAAACGAAATTTAAATTCCCAACTATACCTTTTACCGGACTCAGCCTCCGGGTCGCAGTTCGGCTTTTAAATCCGTCCCCAAAAAATTCATATTTCTATAAATAAAACCCCCAGCGCCGATGCGAAACAAGAATCTCTACATTAGTATACACGCGGAGCGAGAACTAATCACTAATCATCTTTAGTAGCAAAATATAAGGATTGTTGTTACGAGCCAATACATTCAATTCAGTTCATAAATAAATAAGTTGAATGAATAAATAAACACGTTAATTGAATGATATAATTATTTATTTTCCATTAAGTTTTCATATTCATGTACATATTAACTTATCCTATATATAGCAAGCTTCCCGTATATCCCTTTGGTATATATATATATATATATATATATATATATATATATATAGGATAAGTTAATATGTACATGAATATGAAAACTTAATGGAAAATAAATAATTATATCATTCAATTAACGTGTTTATTTATTCATTCAACTTATTTATTTATATATATATATATATATACCAAAGGGATATACGGGAAGCTTGCGTTGAACTACCACATACTGTTAACAAATAAATTATTATGACAAATAGTGTTTAATTAATTAATATATACTTATACGTAAATAAATAGGTTGAACGAATTACTATAAACGAGTTATATATTTAAATAATTATTTTGTTAATTTGCGATATCGCTCTAAATAAAAATAAAATAAAAAATAAACTACAATTATTGTATAAAACAAATTGTATATTACACTTACCACAAGATGAAGATAAAATCTGCACCCACAAAATTCCAATGCCAATACAACTGCTAGCGCCCAACATTATCGTTTCCTTTGATTTACAACAGAAAAGTCTGACTGTTTGTAACACGCCTGTTGACTTTGTGCGCGTTCGTGTGGTAAATATATACTATATGGATCCTATAGGTTTTCATACTATAATTTCATTGGTTCCAAGGTCTCATTCAAGCAGTTGCTTACATTACAGCCTCGACAAAATTTAATGTCATTGCTTGAGCACTACACATTGTGTCAGATACCGTATACTGAAACAATAGAAAGCATGGCGACAAATTATATTTTATGGAAATCTGACGGGCGACGATGAAAGCATGCGCGCGTTGTTCCGGTATACTGCATGATTGTATAGATTTTCTTTCATTTAAACATCATCTCAGATTGAATTTGCGGCTTAGTTATCGTGCACGTAGCATTGCTTATTCAAGGCAAACTTTTATGTTTCGATCTGTTATTTTATCGCTGTTGGTACCAGGGACAGAAAAATGGGGCGGGACAACGCAATCGATGACATTTTTTTTGTCGCAGATTTCCACAAAACTTATACATAATTATATCCATGATATGAGGCGTCTAATGGTGTTGTTTAAAATGTTAAAAGTGGCGCTGTTCGGATCAGGGTTGGGGAGGGGATGGGAGGGAAACCAATTAGTACCGTTTATATCAGAGATGAACCCTAAATTTTATAATCATGTGTTTAGTCGCTGATACCCACCAAACTTATATATAATCATCTCCATGATATGGGGAGGAGGACCGAGGCTGTTGGCAAATTCCACCGAAACTCGTAAAAGGGAAAAAATGGAAAATCGCGAATGTAGTGTTTTATATTTTTAACACTTCATGTGTTTGGTAGTATATCTCATATATATTTTGAAGACCTCTGTTTGTTTGTTTGTTTGTTTGTCTGTCATTGATACAAATCTACGATTCTCGACCGATCGGGACGAAACTTGGTACGTGTGTGTAGTTTGACCGGGCGGTGAACGTTGTCGTATTGGCGAGCCCGTGCGGCGCCCGTGCAGCGCATGCGCAGACGAGATCTCGGAAACGGGTGGAGCTATCGACTTCAAATTTGCTATGTGAATGTATCTTGCCCCGGATGCGAATTTTATCGGGTCGCCGAGCCCGTGCGACACCAGCTTCGCGCATGCGCAGACGAGATCTCGGAAACGGGTGGAGCTATCGACTTGAAATTTGGTATGTGAATGTATCTTGCCCCGGATACGAATTTTATCGGGTCGCCGAGCCCGTGCGACGCCAGCTTCGCGCATGCGCAGACCAGATCTCGGAAACGGGTAGAGCTATCGACTTGAAATTTGGTTTTTGAATAGCCCGAACAACGTCGGGCTCATCGGCTATCTCATATATATTTTGAAGACCTCTGTCTGTATGTATGTTTGTTTGTCTGTCTGTCTGTCATTAATACAAATCTACGATTCTTGACCGATCGGGACGAAACTTGGTACGTGAGTGTAGTTTGACCAGGCGGTCGTCGTTGTCGTATTGGCGAGCCCGTGCGGCGCCAGCTTCGTGCATGCGCAGACGAGATCTCGGAAACGGGTGGAGCTATCGACTTGAAATTTGCTATGTGAATGTATCTTGCCCCGGATGCGAATTTTATCGGGTCGCCGAGTCCGTGCGACACCAGCTTCGCGCATGCGCAGACGAGATCTCGGAAACGGGTGGAGCTATCGACTTGAAATTTGGTATGTGAATGTATCTTGCCCCGGATACGAATTTTATCGGGTCGCCGAGCCCGTGCGACGCCAGCTTCGCGCATGCGCAGACCAGATCTCGGAAACGGGTAGAGCGATCGACTTGAAATTTGGTTTTTGAATAGCCCGGATGAATAGCCCGGACAACGTCGGGCTCATCGGCTAGTCTCATATATATTTTGAAGACCTCTGTCTGTCTGTATGTCTGTTTGTTTGTCTGTCTGTCTGTCTGTCATTAATACAAATCTACGATTCTCGACCGATCGGGACGAAACTTGGTACGTGTGTGTAGTTTGACCAGGCGGTGGACGTTGTCGTATTGGCGAGCCCGTGCGGCGCGCAGACCAGATCTCGGAAACAGGTGGAGCTATCGACTTGAAATTTGCTATGTCAATGTATCTTGCCCCGGATACGAATTTTATCGGGTCGCCGAGCCCGTGCGACGCCAGCTTCACGCATGCGCAGACCAGATCTCGGAAACGAGTAGAGCTATCGACTTGAAATTTGGTTTTTGAATAGCCCGGACAACGTCGGGCTGGGTAGAGCTATCGACTTGAAATTTGGTTTTTGAATAGCCCAGACAACGTCGGGCTCATCGGCTAGTACGGATATATAACATTAGTTTTAGAGCGGACGGGTAAGCATTCAGCTAGAGTTATTGATTCTGATAGAGTTATCTCTCGATTACAGTTAACTCTTAATATGCTTTATACTCTTTTGATCTACACGATTACGATATAATTGGACACACCAAATTTCGTGACCGTTGAACAGGATTTGGGCGTCATGGGGGTGGGGGTAATTAGCCCTAAAATATATAAATATATCCCTACCGAATAAAACTGAAAGCTTGTTTTGGGTGAACAGTGGTTCAGTTGGTCAGAACCATGATACATTAGACTGCCATTAACCACCCACGCTGGGCCGAACCAAACGACATAAACATTTGGAATATATACAGGAAGTATTCATACGGTTTGATGTATGAATATATGTATATTACTCCCATAATACATTACATAATAGGAATTTATATAAATCGCCGGAAAGTCATTATGTTGAGTGAGGTTTCGGGATAATTCAAATTAACAGTATTACATAATTATATTTAATGTTTATATGTGTGGCCAGCAGTATAGAATTATAGTCATCGTTAGAGAAATCATAATGATGTATATTAGTATTTGTGATGTGTTGTAATATGGGCATGTTAAGAACGAGAACGCGATGGTGTGAAGAAAATTATTCGAGTACGATTATGTCATCGATTAGGACTTTGAATGTTCGTATTATTTACAGAGCACAGTCGGGAAATCCTTTGTTTTTACAGCGTACATTGTGGGGCTAATTTATCGGCATGTCTGTCGGTAAGCGCTTCTTCAATTTGTGCCTGCATTGGCTAGATGTATAGTCTTTTTCATATCGTTTTATGTTGTGGGGAATGCGTGATGGGGTAGTTTTCCTGACCAATTAGTCCCAGGTAGTTCTAGCAGTGCGGGATTCGGGTGTCTTGCGGTTTATTTTGCTCGTTTGTTGTACATCATTCCAAAAGACGCAGGCAGGCAGTTACAATACCAATCGTGCATGCAATTTGAGGAATTGAGAGTGTGTAAGTCATATATTTTCAAGATATTCTCAGAGTGGATATGTGTGACTCCTATGTTTCGTATGGCATTATTATGCGCAATGCTCGTTTTTGTAATATGAATATTTTCTTGACTTCCGGAACATGACCCCCATATTTGGATACCATAAACTAAGTGGCTTTTTCAATGCTTTGCTTGGGAAAAATGTTTTACCCTATTGATGCAGTAGCTTGCATGTGATATTTTGGATATGTGCTTCTTGAATGTCAAGTTCTCATCACTGTGGATACGGTACCTAAACAATGTGTCGAGGATTCATGCCCAAGGGTGATTCTATACGGTAACTGAGCAATTTGAGTATCCCCGTACATCAGAAATACAAACTTCGTTATGTGGTGTATGATAGGGCACATTATGTGTAGTTAGTCAGAAATATTCGAGAAATGTGGTTGGTAAAAATTATTTGCTGATTATTTTCTCATTTTGTCTGTTTTAGACCGTTAGTGTAAACCAGAAACGTCATTACACTAACGCACTTTATCATCATGCCAAGCAGGCAACACATGTATAGTTACGAAGATATGTCCATTTATTATGGTTATTCGCGTTCCTTGGCAACTTCGCAATTTTCGGAGTGCCGGGGAGGTTCTAGTTCTGAAAATAATAGCTTCATCTGAATTTTCGAGGCACAAACATGTGTATTTTTTCGCCCATTCTTCGGAACACTTCTTGAATATTCTCGGACGTAACCACTTTCATGGGGAATAATGATTCATATTATATTAAACAGCCACGAAGAATAAATCGATGGAATGGGAGATTCATTGTGTTATATATTTCGGATAACTCAGCTGATAATCCTTAGTGTTAGTGTAATGACGATTTTGTTAGTGTAACGACGCACCGTTAGTGTAATGACGTTGTATCCTCCTGTTGGACAGTAGATGGCTGATGAAATGACCATGCGACACCAGTGGTGCATGTACATATTATACTATACCTATTATAACCATAGATATATATTTTTGGGGTAAGTGCGGACATTATGATGAACAGAGAGGTATATTGCTGTCAGATGTGCAACAAGCCCGTAGCTAATCCGATCCGTCTACTGATGGTCAGTGGTCGCTATTGACCATCAGTAGAAGGCTTTGATTTGGATTATCCCGTAGCCAGCTTCTATGGTGGGCGGTTACGAATCTGATGCCGAATGCGCGTAGTGTATAGAGTAAGAGGTTGTGCGTGTGGCCCCATCCTGCGGATTGGGTCCGGTGCCCTCCTCCAGCGCCCCTGGGAAAATATGTGTATACTCGGTGCACCGAGAGCTATTCTGGGCCTCAATTTCGAGAAAAACAACGATCAGTTTAAGGTGCCAATATAGAAGCTAAATTCCTGGGCGGCCTCCATCGGGGAACTTTGTGAAAATTCACTGCTTTGATATGATTCTGGACTCTGGAGCCCATCAGTGTTAATTTCGATTTTCTGTAGTTCATTGAAAATGCAATCAATTAAATATGTCAATGAAGCCAAATTGCGTCAGGGCATGGTGTGCGAATTTCGCGAAATAAGGGGCCCGGTGTGGGCTTTCCCTGGAATTTTTGTTGTAAATGTCAATGCTCTGACAGCGATTCCCGACCCCATATGAAGCGTCAACTTCGAGTTTCTAACTCAGGAAAAATAAAGAAGTTTAAAGGAGACCAGGGTTTCACGTTCTAAACTTATGAGTGTTCGCGAGAGTTACTTCATGCGGATTGCCTTCTCCCTTAAAGTGCTGAAAAATCCTTTAAGCTTCCACCCCTCCCCAACAAAAATCTGGTGATGAAAGGGAACAACTGGATACATAATTGCGGAGACACCCCAACCTTTCCACCATTTATTGCCGCCCCTGCCCGTCAAACACAAGTTAATTGTTACATGTATGTATCTTCGAGGGTGGGGATAATTTTCCCGGGTATAGGTTGTCATAACATTTGCTCGCCATCTCCACACGTAAACAGTGATGGGCGAAATCAGATACAGCTCATGATATTTTGGTCCAAGAAACCTTATGAAGATACAATCGAATTATTATGTGTGTTATATGAAAATGACGAATTGTTTCTGACCGCAGAAGGACCATGGCGCTGTTACATGGTGTAAATACCAGGTGCCCATAGCTGGGCCGTGGACCCAGCTGCCTATATGTATATCATGCACATTGTCTGTAGTATATCATGGATTCATAGGATGTCCATATGTACTTTAGGCTATGGACACATCGGACAGTTATGCCACGTATCCACCTACACATATATATATATTGGACCAATGCCCTATATAAAGATCATGGGTGGTGGTCCCTTTCAATATTTCATGCACCAATGCCACCATGCTGCAGGCTGGCCATGGACTGAGGGTCATATACCTAGGTCATGGTACACAGGTCGATAAAGGTATGGTTGACATTGTACCCAAGAATGAGCAGGTGTCTATACGTAGGACATTTATGGACCCAGCCCCGTATACATGATATATCTACGTCATGGACCGAGAAAAGTATGTTGACGATGCCTTTGTGGAAAGAAAAATAATTGTTTTCATCGACAAAATGCTACATGGTGCAGTTTAGTTTGTTAAAATTGCCATAATAGCAGTCATATGTACGTTTTTCGATTTCGGGTATGTCCCTAGCAACCGTTATCACCCTTGTAGGTAAGAAATATGGTAATTTTCCTGTCAGATCCACACTGACTATACAACTATTATAATTGTTTTCACCATAAAAATGATACATGGTGTATTTTAGTTTGTTAAAACTGCCATAATATTAGTCATATGTGCTTTTATTCGATGTTGGGCAGTTGCCTAGCAATAGTTGCTAAGGAAGGACTTGCCGCCATTGCCTCCATATCTGAAAATGATGAGTAGTGCACGAGGAACATATATGCCAAGTTTCATGATTGTATCACATTTTGCACAATTGTTACACCATGCGCCTGGACTAGCGTTATTAGTGTAATGACGATTTCGCGTTCATCATGTGATAACCTTTTTGAATATCGACAACCAAACCAATCAACTAGTTTATGAACACGCTTACCTCAGACGCTTTTATCAAAGCTGTTTAATGTTCAGTCAATGCATACAGTATTTTAGTGTTCCGCGTTAGTGTAATGACGGTGAATAAATATACGGTACAAAATCCGGCGATTCAAATGTTAATTTCCGTGAGAATATCACGAATACTCAGGAAACATATTTTTGTATTGTTAACATGGAAGTTTCCGTTCACGTTGCGACAGATGTGATAGACAACTGACACCAAGGGGAAACGTGGCAACCCATTTTAGGCTCGCGTTAGTGTAATGATTCTAGATCATGCATGGAACAACGTTTTTGGGACAAATAAATAGCTTTTTGTATGATGCTTCTTTGGTATCTCTGTATAAGTTTGGTGGCATTAGATTCCTTGCAAAATTCCACACCAGAAGGTGGATTTCAGTTTTGAATACACATTCACCAGTGCATAAGAAAAATCGGAGAAATTGGGCGTGTATGCTCTGGGACATGCAGTTTCGTGTTATCTTGCCGGTTATCGTCATGCCTAAGACCCATACCGGAGTACGGTAATGACTAAATTTTGGTATCTAATTAATGCCTGGATTCTCAGTTTTAAAATTATGGCCATTTTACTTGCTCGTGATGAGCAGTGCTTGTCTTGTGGTGAATTGTGCCCATTGGACAGTGTTTTGCTCAGTTTCCGTAGAATCACCCACAACATTTCCTATTCGGTTATTTAGCTTTAATTTCAAAGTATTCCATTTTTGTCATTGTTGTGTGCGTATAAATGCATAGGCATATAATTGCTTTTATTATTATTAATTGGAAGTTTATTACAGCAGCACCAATCGGATACAATGGGTAGTTCATTGTTGTCATAACTTTGTACTAGTTCGCGATCTTTACCGCTTGTGAAGTTGTGAACAGCGTTGGTCATCGGCGAAATGTCCATTGTTGTAGAATTTACCATCTCAATTACATATATTTAAAAAAATAATTGGCCCAAGAATTTATCCTTGAGGGGCCCCACAGGAAGTATTCATACGGATTGACGTATGAATATATGTACATTATTCCCACTACATTCTATGTAGGCCTATTGCTTCCTCTCATTCAAATAACTATGGGACCATGACATTGCTACATCCGTGATATTATAGTGTTCAAGTTTCGATAACAGTATTTCATGGTCAATCGTATCGAATAGATATCAAGCGTTGGCAACACAAATTCGGAAAGTAAAAATCCTAAATGTGATCTACGCCGTTTTCTACACCGATATTGTCCCGTCTGTCTTTTCTCGCATTTACGGAAATATAATACTTCCGGTGTACGTAACTAGAACTTCCGGTTCGTAAAATTGATTTATTTCCGCGGAGAATAATCCAGAATTTCATTACTTCTGTTGGATTCAAGCTATCGTTATCGATGAAATAGCGCACTAGAAGAATAATTATACATATATCTTTTAATTGAAAGGTTTGTATTTTATCGTACTTTACAATATATTTTAATTTATGTTAGCTTGCCTATTTTCGTTGATCTTCAAAGTTCAATCAATGACTTCATTCATTTTAACAGGTCGGGCAGACGGGCACACATACAAAACGAGCTATATAGCTCGTTTCGTCTATCATAGACGAATTGAGCTACTTTTTAATGTGATTTACACATCTCATTCGATTTTAGACACTAGAACGTAAAAGCAAGACAGAAATTAATGTTCATTAGACTAGTCGGGAACCACACAATTCTTATCTACAAAGAAACAATAAACTCAACGACTCATCATGTCTTATATACATTTTGAGTGGTGCAAAATTGATATGTTTTGATATGTTTTGGATAATTCAACATTAGAAAGGGAAAGAAACAATCATAAACCACAGTCCTAGGAATCACTGTCCATGTAATATTAAATTTGATTAAAATATAACAAATAGATCTAGATACATTACCTCTAGTCTATACAGATAACAGGTGCAGTTAGGCAACTTCAGATTTTGTTATTATGTAAACAATCATCTCATTGGCTAGAGACCACCCCCTGTGCTCTATCACTAAAACGAACAATTGGATTTTTCGTTCGAAAAAATTGCATTTATCTCCCCACAATTGACATGTGACAATTAAGTTAATTGTTCTTAATGCGCTCGTTGGGTCATATCAACTCTACCTGGTCTGATTTGTACATAAATCGTGATTTTCCATCCAAATATCAGCATAAATTCACATTTATGGAATTGGTGAAAATCATTTTTTGCTGACGCGGTAGTGTCTCTCTTCAGTTCCTTATTGACACTTCCTTAAAGCGAATTCGCAACATTTGACTAAAATACGAAGCGGATCCCGGACATCTAATGTTGAAATGGTGATATCGGGTTGATAATTAAAATTTGAATGGTGTTTTTTATTCAATTCAAAACATATAAATTTGTTTATCCGACCATCGCGATGTTCTTATTTGCCAAGTCCTGTAAAATCCAGGATCCAGTCTTGGTTCCTAGCACATAACAATCACAGATACAGAGGGGAGTGGGTCGATTCGGTCCAGGGCTCTTTCGGCCTTGGACTTTTCGGTCCAGGGCTCTTTCGGCCTGGCTTGTTCGGCCCCTATTCAATTCGGGTAATTAGGTAGTGTGGGTGTTAATTGGACGGCATGTTAATTGCCTTTGATTTGGGAGCGGTCTTTCGAATGACAAAGAAGATGTTGGCCCTATATGGTCGAACATGATCACGGGTAAAATTAAGTTGAGTAATATTCCACGCGTGCACACGTGTATTAATGTTCTCAATCAAGAGAACTGGAAGGCGGGGGCACCATAATCTGTACTATTCCAATTATCTGAATGAGAATTGAGCATTGTAGCCATTAATCCGGTAATCAAAGCCGATTTCGTACTCAGAGCACTCGCTGCATGTCACACGTGTTTTAACAAATACCGGTTGCGAATAAGTAAAATGGTATTTATAGAATGGATATGTTTTTCCAAAATCGTAAAGAATTCCACCGAGTTTGCACCTGACGGAATATTCGAGTAACTAACAGCTATTTTCTCGTAAGTTGGCAAAGATACTAACAATCTGAATACACCATCGTTTCAAGAAAAAAATACGGAATATGTTGATATAAACTCAGAATTCGCGAATGTTTGTGTGGCATAAAAATGTGTACTCTGTATTTTCTTGCAAATCATCTGCCAATGAAAATGCAGGATACAAACTTTTTACTTGCCAAACTGGTCTATATATTAATATAATAACTAACTATAATATATTGATTTAATATTATTAAATAATATTTTATTCAACTAACAGTGATTCCTAGGGACTGTGCATAAACATATGAATATCCGAGATGAAAATCTTCATCAATTGAACTTTCACAAGATGCTATTCCCAATATCTAGACAACGCGGTTTGTAAGCTCAAATCTGATTGGCTGCATTTATGGCTGGCTTTGTGGTACATGTACGCTCGTAATGGTATTTGAAAGAAAAATACACCAGTTGGAATGTATGGGCAACATTAACAACCATGACATAAATCACACATGTTTCAGTGAGGTACATCGATTACGAGTGTTAAAACCTGAATTTACTATTTATTACGATATTCCAGTCATCAACTAATCAGCAGCACGAAAGTCACACATAGACTGTATTAATCCTAACCATTTCACAAGATTTTTTTGATTTTGAGATTGTTATCCCTCATGCTTCCGTACATAATATTCTCTTGATGGCGTTCGATTGACATTTTTGCAAACAGTCGCCTCCATGTGAAGTTGTTCGCTTTATCCAATCAGGTAAGATGCATTGATTGAATGTTCATGACCTTAAAAAATATACTCCATGTGAATACATGTACAAATGTGTAACTTTCTTATTTTTCTAACAAAATCTTATATTTTCGCAAAACGCGCTACCATACGCCAACAGGTTTTAATTAAAACATTGTTAATTGCCCTTTAGCCGCGGTGAGTCATTGAGTTTATTGTTTCTTTGTAGACTTGATAGTGGTTCCCAACTAACGAAAGTCAATTGCTATCTTGCTTTTTCATGCTTGTGTCCAAAATCGAATGAGATGTGTAAATCACATTAAAAATATAGCTCAGTCGGGCTATGATAGATGAAACGAGCTATATATAGCTCGTTTTGGGTGTGTGCCCGACCTGTTTAATTTAAAAAAAAATGTATAATACACCGGTAAGTATATCACTATAATTAATAAACTATTCTCATTCTGCAGACTGTTTATTGCTGCGCAACTGTTTACATATGATCAAATGTTAACCTACATGTAATGTATACCCAATAGATTGGTTGGTTGGTGTGTCTTTAGTACTTAACTCTTTTAATCGCATAATAATGATGGACTGGCTAGAGACTGCTAAACTTGAGTAACTACTAAAGTGCCTCATACGGTACTTTAGCCTAACTGCTAAAGTACCGTAGACATATGTGTTGCTTGGTACACATGTAGAATAGAATGACGTCAATGAGTGCTGATTTATGTACTGTTCTGGAATCCATATTATATATTATGTAGTGTTGAAACGATTAGTCAACTATATAAACCAACGTCGACACCGATATCTCCAAATGTCAACTCTGTTTTACAGAACATGGTATATACTTCCCATAATAAGAGTTAAAAGACTGTAATATAGGTACATGGCACATTGATCAAACATTTACCGCAGATAGGACAGTGTTAAAAACGCAACATAGTCAGCATGTTGATAATGTAGCACACAAGTCATGCACCAATCATGAGATAACTGTGACGCCTAGCTTTGATCACTTGATCACTGACAGGTTTATCTTGGACAAGGAATGGGTGCATCCCAGTCTGAATGCGTGGGGGTGGGGAGAGATTGTCATATAGAACATTAGAAATGTTGATAAAAGATTCAGGACTCAGTTTCAACTTAACTTTTTTATCAATACAAGTCGTTGAAGAACACCGGTTTATCAAAATTACGCAATTGATAAATACTTCCAATTTAATAGCATGTGGGAAATCGCGTTATCAAGCTGAGGTTTTACAAATGTTTTATACCCGTTGTGTTGATCTCTTGGTTTCAACATCTGTGAACATAAATATTACATGAGTTCTTTCCTCAATTGAACCAATTCTGAATATTTTTATCACGTGATTTGTTGAATAAACATATGTTTTTACACTGAATTGTTGTCCTTTAAACAGTGCTAGTAGAGGGGGAAATAAGGATATGGGTATAGTTATATAATTCTCGGCCACAGGTACCGACTAGTTGACTCCGACTCGACTTTTTGGGTTTCGACTAGTCGACACCAATATCCTAGAGTCATTTCAACACATATATATGGCAGTACTGATATATTATACATGTAGGTGAATTAATATTCAAAATTTACTTAAAAGAAGTAAATTTAATGTATCTCTTATATAACATGATCTTTGACCGAAACAAGAAAAAAATTGTTGAAGATAGTACAAAATAGCACATCCAGTCAGCCGCAATTTTGCCTGGTTCTAACGCGTTATATACATGTAGACTAGAAAAAAGGCCGATATAACCTACAGCTGTCACAGCTCATACTTGTCCTGTGGAGGTTGATATCTTGTAGGGAAAGATTTGAAAACTGAGGCTGCTACAATACCGAAGGTCTGGCCTTCTTTGGAATTATATATGGACTTGAACACTGATTTAAAGTCATTATAGATGCCCGCTAATCCACTGAGCTGTCTGAACATGTCAAAAAGATTTTTTTGATAGGCCACCCGTAACTGAAGTTATGCCGATTCATGCGATTGAATATTCCAGTAGAGATTATGCAGTCTGAATCATTAATCTTCCCTCATGTGACTACTAGTACTGGCAACACACAGTGTCAAACTTGAAAGGCTGTCGAAATAAAATTGGCTTTTATCTACTGATTGTTTATACAGAAACGGCTGGATCATCTGAGCTGAACATTTGTCCAAATGGGTAATTTGCCCTGGGGAATCTTATTAGATACAGTAGGTCCCATTGACCTTAGATGTCTTAAAATGGCACTATTAATTAATTCAATTAAATAATTAATTATAAAGACAAAATTGTTGCATTCTGGTCTGTGCAAATTGAAACACGGGGATAAATTGACCCGTAGAGTATAATGAGATAGATGCTGTTGACCTCAGATGACTTAAAGGACAACAATGAGCAATAACGGATGTTCCTTGTGCAGAAAAATTTGTACAGATGGATCACCTGACCAGGGGAATGTCATGGGATATGCACATCTTCTCATGACCCATGAATACTGGCTGAGAATAAGCCAGTGTTATTAGAACTAGGCCTAATTTTTATTACTTTCAACTTGCACCTTCATGTGTTGTACTCCCTTAACCCTTTACCCAACAGAACGGCCCTGTGCCAATGCATTCTCTTATATATGCGAGTCGACCATAGGTCGCCTCGCATATATAAGAGAATGCATTGGCTTAACACATATTAAAAATGATAAAATTGTCAAAGAATGTAGAAAAATATTATAAAAATTGTTAAAAAATATAAGAAAAAATTATAAAATTGTTAAAGAATGTAAGAAAAAATGGTAAAAAGTGTTAAAAGAATAATATATGCGAGGCGACCTATGGTCGCATATATAAGAGAATGCATTGGCACAGGGCATAACTGTAACCATCACAATGTGGTCGATGAACCAGTTCTAATGATATCCATATTTGTATGGTGTTATTGAGACAGACCAAAGATATTTTAGGCTGTTGAAGCTTTATTTGGGCGTTTTGTTGGGTAAAGGGTTAACAATTCAGGCCTTACAATCCATAACAATTATAGCATTTCTACAGTGAATCAGCTGATTTTACAAGAATCAAACTGATAATCATGATTCTGATTCTGACCAGATTTTAAGCCTTGCAATTAAGTAGTGTTCAGTGTAGGTCCATTTAAACTTTCCACCTCCTGACATACATGTAGCTCAGGCGTGGAACCCCCTTAAAACTGTTGAATTGTTCACTCTCACCGGATTTGGTGCTAAAGTTACCCAGGTTCCCGAAATTGTGATCAAGTTACCCAGGTTGTGGAGAATTGTGATAAAACCAATCCAGGATAATAAAATTTCAGGTATGGCAATCAATTGTTCATCCAAGTGACCACCTCCAGTCCATCAACAAACTGCGATTATTTTATGGTATTCCGTCGGCAATTTAAGCCAAGTTCTGAATACCTATGGTAATACAAGGAGATAATAAAGTGAATCAATCATAATTGTGTTTTATTTTTGACAATTTGCAGGATTGACTAAAGATGTTGCATATAAACATTGATAGGTACCGTAAACTGCGCGACAAAACATCATGTTAAATTCAATGGTAAAATAAGTGTACTGATAATTTTTCATACCGCCCCCATCAACGGTAGAAGAAATTGTTAATATTTGCAATTTATTTTGACAACCGACTTCACAACATTCATGACAAAATGTTATACCATGAACTCTTCCTGATCACCCTTCAGTGGGTAACATCTGGAATTCGTTTACATATTCATTAATCTGAACCAGACAGAACAGCTTGTTAGTTGAGAACTTAAAGACATCCATGTATTATGGAGTTATTCGGGTGCGTGAAACTGATAAGTTAGTATTCAGGTGCTATACCAATTGGAGGAATGTAGCATTCTACTAACATTGCCAAAAATCTAAAAAAAATTGACGGTACTACTCCACAGAAAACATAGTCTGAACTGCGCTCAAATGTAAATATTTACTTCTCCAATCGGGACGCAACTATCGGCGATAAACTAACAAAAACAATTGTGTCATCGAGAGTCACTGAATTTAATTAATATATAAGAATGACGATGTGTGTTGTCAATTTGGATATAATATTCGTAAAAAATATCTACTTTGAGCCAGATTATTCTCCATTTCTATTTGATCACCCTACCGGAGTGTTTCACATCACTTTAATCATGATGTAACCAGGCAGAATCAACCACATGACTTATTGCGATGTCTGCTTTGAAATCTTTCAGAATACGGCAATAATTGCCTGTGTGCAAGCCTTGAAATAGTGTGTCTGTCATTTGCAGAATGAGGTCCCCAGAGGGTGAATTTAGTGATGCTACCCCGCATAGCAGGCTAGCATCACCAAATTCACCCTCTAGGGACCTCATTCTGCTTACACCTCAGCAGAATGAGGTCCCCAGAGGGAGAATTTGGTGATGCTAGCCCGCTATGCGGGGTAGCATCACTAAATTCACCCTCTGGGGACCTCATTCTGCAAATGACAGACACACTATTTCAAGGCTTGCCTGTGTGTAGCCCTGAAAAGCATTCTTTTCCTGCCACTAGTGATCAGCATCAGCAGGCAAAATAAAATTATCATCATTGATTACACCCTGTTGGTTTTATTTAGTGGCAGACACAGATGTATTATAGACATTAATCTGTTGGTATGAGAATATGTCGGAGGGGAAATTTGGGTGAGAGGAAAGGGACCCTAAAAGGGACCTGCTGCCTCTAAAGCAGAAACCCTGCTTTATCACAAATTTTGGGAACTTCAAAAAAACGTTGAGAGTGACCATTTCAGCCATATTAGTTGTCTCCAGGCCTGAGGATGGTGCTGGAATGAGGTCTGCAGAGGGTGAATATAGTGACGCTACCCTGCACATCGGGCTACTGTAAATAAATTCACCCTCTGGGAATCTCATTTGGCATGGCCTCATTTGCTATGGGAGACCTAGACTCAGATTTCTATTCCCATATGGTGAACATTGTGATGTGCACCCATTGGGCACCTTGATTATGTGTCGTCTGTCAATTTGGGGATATAGAGAAACTAAATAAAAATAAAAAAATTTAAAACTTTCTAAAAAAACTAAAAACTTGTTAATTTGATAATAAAGATACTTTCCAGAGAAGATGAGGCCTAAGCAGAATGAGGTCCCACTGGAGGCTAGCGTCACTAAATTCACCCTCTGGGGACCTCATTCTGCAAATGTCTGTCACCATATTCCAGCCCTCAATTTGGCAATAGCAAAAGGCAATGCTCTTGAAGCCAATATAGATTTTTATGCAGTTCAAAAGAAAAACAGGTACACATGTGTGAAGGCTGTCCATGTAAATTGAAAGTAAACAGTTATAAATGTAATACAATAATCTGATAAGTATTATCAATATGGACAAGGACTTGGCTCCCAGGCACTCAACTATGCAGTCTCTTGCAATTATTCTCTCAGTTTAGGTTGTGGTGGCACATCTTCCTCATAGCACAATATAGACGATATCAAAAGGCCATCTAAAATTATTGCTGTTTAATGTAAACATAGTACCGGGTATATAGTATGTACATATATATAACAGTGTTTTACATGCCAATTAAAATGCATAAAAAAAAGGTCTGTTGAAAATTTGAAAAAAAATCCAGGTCTGCCCAATTTCGGCAGGTGGGTCTAACCGGAAACACAGATGGTTTTTTACTTTGGCCCAATTTAAAGAGCTGATATTCTTAGGCCTGCCCGACATTCATGTACCCATTTGTGAGCTCAGGCATCTCTTTCTGATACATCTTATCTTTTGATTGGGATTTTCATGGCAATTCCCATTCAAAATTCATCACCTGACCTTCCAACTAAAAAATAAAACATTTATGCTAAAGATGGAAAGGTTTTAATTCATAACTTTTGGCAAGTTGCAGTCATTTTGACCTACTTTGTCATTAAACTTACCATCCTAACCTATTTATATATAGGTTATAATTAATGTGATTAATCAACAGCGTTATAAATAGATCTCATTAAGTACATTGTATTGATTTTGTGTTTAATGAATGTCTGTAATCGTTGGCTTGACATGGTACAGGTCTCACGTCTGCTTAGAAATTACTATATACTGTAAGGTGATGGACCTCAACTGAAATATCTATTCATTTTGTTAGGTATGCATTAACCCTTTGAGTGCCAGGTCGATTTTTGTATCAACCCATATACCCTGTGCCAATGCATTCTCTTATATATGCGAGTCGACCATAGGTCGCCTCGCATATATAAGAGAATGCATTGGCCTAACAATTTTTTTTTTTTTTTTTTTTTTTTTTTTTTTTTTTTTTTACAATTTTAATAATTTATTCTTATATTCTTTAACAGACTTATTTTGTAGGTTTAGGGCCGATTTTAGGGCCGATGAGATCGGCCCCTGGCACTCAAAGGGTTAATAACCATTTAACTAAGTCAGCATTAGGCTTTGAAAACTATTCTATTTCACTCCTACTTTTACAAATCACCTACCAGTACCATATTTGTTGATACTATACTGTCAATGTCCATTAAACTCCATTTATTATAACATATGAATGTGCAGTATTCTGTGGTCTTTTACATACATGTAATTTAGAATACCGTCCGTCCATCACTCACATATTAAGGATAACCTCTTGATATCACTCATAATCACTGCATCCATAGGCAACTTGTTTCAGTCAACTGTAACAACTAATGATGAAATTGGTGTGAATGGTCCTTGTTTATATGTTTTGCCCTATTTTATAGGAATGGGTCGGAACTTCATTTGTAAACTTTACCAGTTTAAATGTTTTTTTCCGCTCTTTTATAAACATCATTTGTAAACTGTTTTCCATATCTTTACATTACCTGCATACACAATTTGTCCTCTTTTTATGAACATGATCTGTTTTCCATATCTTCTCTTTACATCACCTGTATATGTCTTTTTTCCTCTTTTATAAACATCATCTTTCCATATCTTTACATTACCTGTATATATACATTTTTTTCCTCTTTTATAAACATCGTCTGGAAGCTGTTTTTCATATCTTTACTTTATCAGTATACCATAGATACTTTTTGTCCTCTTGTATATACAATGTATGTAAATCATCTGTAAGCTGCTTGCTGTATCAATGATTAACTAATTTATTTCCTTTTATAGGTATGAATATCATCTGCTGTCTGGTCGTTGTAACACTATTTTTTGATGTTTCAAGCAGTGATGAGGATTTATATAAAGTTCTCGGGGTCAGTCGGTCCGCCAACAAAAAAGATATAAAGATCGCTTATAAAAACCTGGCTAGGGAATGGTGAGTTATTATAATAAGAACGCTTATAAAAACCTGGCTAGAGAATGGTGAGTTATTATAATAAGAACGCTTATAAAAACCTGGCTAGAGAATGGTGAGTTATTTTCAGGGATGCTATTGCTACAACCATCCGAGGGCAATAAAGAAGGGCAATATTTAGGTTCAGAAGTCAAGCATTAGTATTAAATGCTAAAAAATTATTTTAAAAAGGGATAAAATATCAGTAAATTAGAATTTTATACTACAATCTACCTTGAAACTGGATACATTCTTGATAAACTACAAGATTAGATGATCTTAACTAGGAAACAATATAAAATTCCTTTTTCCGTACAGTAATGCCCTAAATAATCGACTAGTAGTGCCCTAAATAATCGATTATTTAGGGCACTACTGTATATTCTGTCATTCTATGGATTCTAAAAGGGCCTTTATGCCACCTTTTCCCCTTCTCATTGATGGAGAGCAGGAGGTGCAGTTTTCCTGGTTATTTATTGTTTTATTTTCACAGTTCTGTGTGGTGCTTTCATTTCCACTTCTTACTGAGTTTAGTAAATTAAATTAAATTATATTAAATTCTATTCCATAGTGGATTGCTGCTTTAGTAATCAGGGATGTGGTAGAGGGCCTTTCTTTGGTTATAACTGTATGAAATTAATCAAAACAAGAGTTATTTGTTAATGAAAAATCAGGAAACATGCTGGCCTCTGATCATTTGAGCTTATTGTCAAATTATAATATCATCACTTCTGTCCTGTTAAACGTCAGAAATCCAGCATTCTTGTACCCTAATATGCTACCCAATGCTATTACCTTAATGATGTATGCAGTAGCTGTTTTCTTATTTGCCTCCCACTGATGGTACCCAATGACATAATATAAGCTCTATATTCACGAGCTGTGATAATTAAAAACAGAAAACCACTTGGCATTAAGCAGTATCAGCTTAAAACAGAAATCATTGGGTTCCCTGTATCATCAGTTTATCTAATTATCCAATTAAGCTAATTAATCTATGTTATCTCTGTTGATGATTAGTCTATGCATGAGAGTATCTGACAGCCTTCTATCTCACTGTTGATCACATGAAGCTGTCTGCCAGATGTATACTAATGCCCTAAATATTTGACTCCTTAACCACAGCAGAATTATGGGTAATTTTTCAGGATTTGGTCAGAGAGCTTTCCGATGAATGACAACAAGCCATATTTCAGACTAAATCCTGAAAAATTACCCATAATTCTGCTGTGGTTAAGGAGTCGATTATTTAGGGCATTACTGTAGGTTGTATGGTCAATCTTTATATGGTATTCTTCACACTCAGAGGATATGATGTCTCGTGTTAAAGGTCCATTTAATTTTCGATTCACAGATTATTTTGTTTTATAGTGCCTTGATATACAGTTTTAATAACAATCTATGATATAAAATATGACTAAAATACTATAATTCTTCACCATTTGGAATGTCTGTGTCTCAGAAGGTGCCCATATAGTAATAGAAAATAGCTTAAATCACAGAAATATTTCCCTTATTTCGCTCCCAGAATTCAAACTAAGATTTAGAGTTATTCCCCTTCAGTTGAAAATAATAGAAACCACAAAAACAATATTCAGCAAAATAATAAAACTCAATACATTGTATACAACATACGAGATGAAAATGAAGATCTGGCATTGTATACTGGAGGTATATGTCTGTTTTCCTGGCTAAGCTTATGTATATTCCCAGTTTTTTTTTAAACATCTCTGAATTTTTTTGAAATTTTACGGTTCTTGAACAATTTGAAATAATACTGATTGGACCTTTAAGCCTGAGACACATGATTCCTGATTATGATTTATGCTGCATCACCTCTACAGGGACGTGGCTAGAGGGTCTCTGTTTTGGGGGGGGGGGGGTGTCCAACTTACAATTACAATCTGTTGCAAAAATTTACAGCCTCATACATGTAGTTGGCAATTTTCAACTTGTGGATATTTCAATAAAAAAATTGACTGAAGTCTAAAAACAAAACATTTCGCACCAAATACTGGTTTAGAAATTAAAGTGTCACAATTTAGGCCTAGGTTTGGTCTGAAATTTCCATCTTACATGTATGTTGTGACAGGCATAAAGTTTCTATAGCAAATTTGTTCCAATGATCTTGGGGAGGAGTGAGACACCCCAATCCCCCCCCCCCCTGTTTCTATGTCCCTGCACCACTAGTACATGTGTGGGGCAATTTTGAACGAAACTTGGTACCCATAGGGGACCCCCAACAGACAGAAATATTGATGCTGATTGTCATCTGCTCATCTCTTTTGGGGGGTTCACTGTGGGCGCCAAGTTAGCTTTCAAGATAAGCTGAATGAAATGTGGAGTGTCGGGCCTCTGACTCTTGTGTTATTTTTCAGGCATCCTGATAAAAACAAAGATCCTGATGCAACAAATGTCTTCACAAAAATAAACGAAGCATATGAGGTAAGTTATTCAAAGGGAAGTAATCAATTATCTATTAATTTTTAATGCACCATTGCATCTGGTAGCCGAGTGACTTTTTGAGACAAAGTAAAATATGGAAGCACTGTTGTGGAACATCTATAATTAAATGGCCGGAATGATTTAGAAGATCATTTTCTCTGCACACCGATTAAGAAGATAATTTCCTCTGCACACCAAACACAAAACAAAATTCTGACAATTTGGTGCACTCAGCTAACTTTGTATAACGCAAACAATATCATGCTTTAGAATGAAAAACAAGTGTTCAACAGTAGGTGCAAAGCCGTGATATCACATGCGAAATATGGCCACAAGTACATGTACATGTGTGTTGTGCCCGGGTGTATTGTTGACCATCTCACAGTTGAAAACTACACAAAATAGGGGTACAGCTCTCAGCCAATCAGAAGGCGGGAAATTCATGTGAGATACAATATGGAAATATAGTGACTGATGGGTTGTCGTTTAACAAATGCTTGCCCCTATATGAATAAGATTCCAAATGATTTTTTTCTTTTCAGACACTAAGTGATTCAGAAAAGAGAGATCAATATGACAAATTCGGCTACACGTCATCGAGAGAAAATCAGCAAAGAGGTCAAGGACAGCCATTTGGTGGATTCAATGACTTCTTCCAGCAGTCTTTCAATTTTAATTTCCAGACAGATTCGGCTTTTGAGAAGCATAAGATTTCTAGTCGGTATGTTAACAAGCCTGATTATAGCGTGTCTGTCATTTTCAGAATGAGGTTCCCAGAGGGAGAATTTAGTGATGCTATTCCACATAGCGGGCTAGCATCACCAAATTCACCCTTTGGGGACTTCATTCTTCATGGCCTCATCTGCTATGGGAGACATAGACTGAGATTGAAGTTCCCAATTGGTGAATATCGTGATATACACCCATTGGGAACCTCAATTATGCAATGTGTGGACTGCCAATTTGGGGATATAGAGAAAATAAACTAAAAAAGAAATAGATTCTATGTAAATAAGTTTCTATAGAAATTTAATAATAAAGAAACTTTCCAGAGAAGATGAGGCCTAAGCAGAATGAGGTCTCCAGAGAGTGGATTTATGATAGCTTCACTAAATTCACCCTCTGTGGACGTCATTCTGCAAATGACAGACACGCTATAATCGGGGGTATATACTGTCTTAATTATGCAGAGGTTTTAATCAGAGAACTTAAAATTTAATGCATGTGTTGTATTTTAATGTTAAAAGGCAAGCCTGCAAATAGTGTGCCTGTCATTGCAGAATGAGGTCTGAAGAGGGTGAATTTAGCGATGCTATCATGCACAATGGGCTAGCATCACCAAATTCACCCTCTGGGACCTCATTCTGCTTAGGCCTCATCTTCTGGTGAGTATCTGTAGTCTCAAATTAACATTGTTTTAGTTACTTTTTCCCTTCTGAGAAGTTTCTATATCCCCTAATTAGCAGAAGATAAAATGCATAATCGAGGTGACTAATGAGTGACCATCACCAACTTCAACTTGGGAACTTCAATCTGATCCTACTTCTCCAATAGCAGTTGAAACCTAAGCAGAATGAGGTTCCCAGCGGGTGAACTTTTGTGACACTGGCCCACCATGTGGGATAGCATCACTAAATTCACACTCTGGGGACCTCATTCTGCAAATGACAGACACACTATTTGCAGTCTTGGTAAAAGGGGAAGCCTGGTTGAATCTTTATCAGAATATCAGTGAATTAATCTTTCAGTGTGAGTGAAACATTGGAGTGTTTCTGTCGATATTGGAGAAACAAGTTCCATTGAATGAAAACACTGTGATTTTATATCCACAGAGATAATAGTACAGACTTACAGAGCGAAACAGTTTTGAAATTCATATTTGACTTCATATTTGATTCCAAAATCAGTTCCACACTGTAATATTATTCCTCCTTGTACTGTTATATAGTTTTACAAAAATGTTTCCACCCTGTACCATATTATTCCACCCTTATTTGGTCATCAAAGGTAGATGAAGGACACATGGTCCATGTGTTTCATTGTTTATTTTGTTGCAGGTACTATGAGAATAAGATTCTTCCCGACAGCTATAGGAAGCCCACCATTATATACGCTTACGGAGACTTCTGCTTCAACTGTATGAGAATAGAACATTACATTGAAAAATTCTTCAAGGAACTAGAGAATGTTGGTAAGTACATGTATGCTAAAACTTTGAGATTTCATAATAAATTTTTGTTTAGGACAATTAAATATTATTGACTGGTCACAGTTAACCCTTTCAGTGCCAAGTCCGATTTTTTGTATCAACCCATATTTACTTGATCATTTTTCAAATTTATTGATTATAATAATGTGATACATTGATGGAAAGAGCTCTTAGAGAAAAATGATCAAGGAAATATGGGTTGATACAAAAATCGGACTTGGCACTGAAAGGGATAACAGTAAATAAATTGATAACATTAAAATCCAACTGCAGCTGTACCAAATCGTGTATGTGAGCTGTCGCACAACTAATCATTTCCGAAACGGCAGACAATGAATTATATGGCAGACAATGATTGAATTAGTCCACCAAAGTAGACTAATCGGAATAAAATCTGGCAGCTATCTTGGATTTTACTCTTTCCATGACTAAATCCTTTGGCACACGCTACATACCACATCCCTCATCGGATGATCACCAAACTTCATATGAATCTTCGGGGTAACCTCTAGATGGGAGCCTCCTATTTTGACCGAAATTCACGCCAGTGTCCATCTTGGAATTTACTCTTTGTATGACAAATCCTTTGGCGTACCCAACAGACTGCATCCCTCATTCAATCATCAACAATTTTTATGTGGATTTTCAGGGTGACCACTAGTTTACTTTCCTTTTTCTTTATCATTCTATTCATTGCTCGCTCAGCAAATTAACTCCTTCTCAAGTTGAGCTACAGTGTCTTTGACACTTTCATTAGAGTTATCTTGAAATGATACGACATGACTTGGCCAGAGTTATCTTCCTTTGTAGAAATTGCATTTCCAATTCACATCGGAGTTCCAGATCTTTTAATATGGACTATAGAAGTTTTTTGTTAAAGTGACTTTTAGCTTAAATATGTTTTAATCCATAATTCCCAGGTATTGGATTTGGTGCCATCCACGTACAGGAGAGTCGTCAGCTGGCCAACACACTCCGTATCAGTGGTATTCCTGCATTGGTGGCGGTCGTTGATGGCAAGCTAACTTATTACAAAGGCAGCGTTACTCTTCAATCTCTCAGGGTATTCGCCAGAGAACTCTTCGCTCACAATCTAGTCAAGGAGGTGAGAAGTTAGCTATATATGAGTGACTTTGAGTTTGAGATCAGCTGCATCCAGAGATGGGACCTCGTTGTTACCGATGGCCAGGATATGTGACATCACATTTCCACCAAATCGTGGATGCGAGCTGTCGTACTACCTATAATTTCCAAAATGGCATACAACGAATGAAATGGCGGACAATGATTGAATTTTGTCCACCAAATTAGACTATTCGGAATAAGAGATATTTTCATATTTGGACATTTACGAGTCTCTTGTCCTGATATAGAAAGAACAGTCGTAAATTTAAAAGATAAAATAAGGTCTTTCCCAATAAGTCTACTTTGTTGGACCATCAACCTATAGCTAAGGTAATGCCCAAAGTAATTGACCACTTAACCACAGCAGAATTATGGGTAATTTTTCAGGATTTAGTCGAAAATATGGCTTGTTGCCATTCATCGGAAAGCTCTCGCCGAGAGCTTTCCGATGAATGGCAACAAGCCATATTTCCGACTAAATCCTGAAAAATTACCCATAATTCTGCTGTGGTTAAGTGGTCAATTACTTTGAGCATTACTGTATATACATCTATGGGTGGATTATGATTGAATGAATGAAAAAAGTTAACGTGTGGTTGAACGATTTTTATCTTCCAAATCATCTTTATCACTAAATTCACCCTATGGGGACCTCATTCGGCAAAATAGACTAAACTTAGGTTTGGTCTTACTTGAACTTATCTCGATTGGATGTGCCATCCATCACCAGGAGACAAAACTGAAAATGTTAGCATTTGCATGCCTTCAAAAACCTTGCCACCCCAACAGTGTACTATGGTCCCATATCCTAGTAAAGTATAAGCAATCACATTTTATTAAAATTATTACATAATATTAATTTAATCATTCTTGCTTTCAATTTAATGCACTATGGCCTAGCAGCTAAAATGAAATTAAATAAAGAGCAATCAATTGGTTCCAAGAATTACATTAAATAATTCACGAGAGGCAAGAGACGTCGGTAAGAAACAAGTGCTAACATGCACGAGTTTCTCACCTAAACATCTCTCACCTCGAGTGAATTATTTATCATAATTCTTGGAAACTAATTGATTACTCTATTTATTACACTTCTGCATCAATTTGGTTTGCCAAATATGATTAAAACACAGAATTAATGCATGAAAGTCGCGATGTGGAGAAAGATTAACCACCGAAATTTCAGCCAAGATCAGTAAGCGACGTAACGAGAAATGACATAATTTACTAGTGACATTACCATTTTTAATTAACTGCGTTTTCAATGGAAATCGCGCATAGGAGTGTAACAAACTCTAATAAACCAAACAAGCTGGCATGTACCGTACAGTAATGCCCAAAGTAATTGACCAATTAACCATGGCAGAATTATGGGTAATTTTTCAGGATTTAAGTGGTCAATTACTTTGTGCATTACTGTATGTTTGTTCTCTCTTCATTTTCAGCTCAAAGATGATAATATTGATTATTTTCTCAAAGGATGGACTGACAACAAAATGCGTGCAGTTATGTTCAGCCCAAAAAATCCAATGCCAGCCCGATATCTCACTGTCGCCCATTACTTCAGAGAACGTATCACATCAGCTTACGTTAACACGCAGGACGACGATGCTGATAATTTTATTAGAAGATTTAATGTGAATCGAAACAGAGAGACGCTACTAATGTTCAACGAGGATTCGGACAACCCTGTCGCTTCTGTTTCTGTGAGTTTTCCCCATTAGACAAATAGACAGAACTGTAAGACCTGTGAATGTGGTGATGTTATAACATGATTTAGTTGTGGCTTAATGTTACATGTACAATGGGAGCTGTCACGCTCAAGTTTTAACTTGCTGCATACAAGGCTAAAAATAGTGTGTCTGTCATTTGTAGAATGAGGTCCCCAGAGGGTAAATTTAGTGACATTATCCTGCACTGTGGGCTAGCATCACCAAATTTCCCCTCTGGTGACCTCATTCGGCTTAGGCCTCAACTGTTATGGGAGACCTGGGATCAGATTGAAGTTCCTCATTTGAAGTTGGTGATGTTCACCCATTAGTCACCTCGATTATGCATTTTATCTTCTGCGAATTAGGGGATTTAGAAACTTCCCAGAAGGAAAAAAGTAACTAAAAACAATGTTAATTTGAGACTATAGATACTTCCCAGAAGATGAGACTTAAGCAGAATGAGATCCCCAGAGGGTGAGTTTGGAGATGCTAGCCCGCTGTGCGGGATAGCATTACTAAAGTCACCCTCTGGGGACCTCATTCTGCAAATGACACACACTTTCTGCAGGCTTGGTGACATAACACCCGAGTGCGATAAAGTTGACTTCCTTCACACGCCTGTGTGGTTCTGTGTTAATAACACAGCAGTAGTCAATATTCTTTAGTATCAAATAATTGTTTGTGTTGTAGTTCATGCTAGTTAGTCTACTCAACAGAATACGATGTTGAATTATTATTATTGTACCGGTTGGGTTTTCGTGCATGAAGGCATTAAGTCATGCAAGATATCAGGATCACACTCTTGTGCATTGGTTCGAATTACCACACAATCTGAAGTAATGTAATAAAACAAAAGATAGCAATCAGCGTGTAATAAATACATATCAAGGTGAATCATAAAGGAGAATATCTTTTGTCTACTTGCTTTTTACCTCAACTATCAAATCTATATATATAAAAGAGTATGATCTGTCGGTCTGTCCATTCGGATTTTTCTCCCAGACACCTAGTCTAGACCAATTTCAACCAAATTTGGTGTTGTGACTCGGGTAACATGGCGGAGGTTATAACTGCGTTATTTGTTCAAAATTTTGATTTAAAAGAATTTAATTAAATTGTAAAAAAAACACACAAATTAAAAAAACTCACTATGGGCCTATTTCAGAATCAAATATTAAAATGTGAATATTTAGGTTCAATATGAACCTATTTGCAGACCAGATATACACACTTTATATATGTGTTTTCACTGTGGCCTGCGCCATCCAACATAATAACGGGTATAAGTCCACTATGGGCTTGGCTTATTTCAGAATCAAATAAGTTGAATATGAGGCTATGTAAATATTTAGGTTCAAATGTGCGCAAAGCGCACCCAGGGGCCACAATCTCCTTTGCGAGGGGCTGCAGTTCCCTCTGATGCTGACTAAAGGCTCCCAAAGGGAGCCTCTTTCAACAAGTATGCTATAATTTAAGTAATAAATTATTACTGATTGTGGAATGTCTTATGATATGGATGAATATTTGGCTAAACTTAGTAAAATAGATTGTGTTGCCGTCACCTGAGGATTTGGAAAGATGTTAGTGCAATTGAGTTAAATGTTGATTGTAAATGATTGTTACACAGGGCGACTCAACCCCAATTGAATGTAAGTGAGTGTATATGGTGTTGAAACTTAAGTAATATTGGACACAATATCAAAAGAGTCCTCAATGTATGTTTAAACAGTTTTTTACAAGAGCATGCCAGCAACTACAACATTGTTAGATATTGTTTTGATATTTGGACTAAATAGTAAATGAACTCTCACCCTTTAACATCCCACCCCCTATTGCTCTTTTGAGCAGCTTACTCAAAGTACACTGAGAGAGGTCACTGAAATCAACATGAACTCTTACCCTTTAACCTCTGGCCCCTCTTTTGTAGATGCAGCAGCTTACTCACAGAATACTGATGGAGATCATGGGAATCAACATGAACTCTCACCTTTTAACCTCTAACCCCCTCTTTGTAGATGCAGCAGCTTATTCACAGCACACTGACGGAGGTCATGGAAATCAACATGAACTCCCACCCTTTAACCTCTGACCCCTCTTTTGTAGATGCAGCTGCTTACTCACAGCACACTGACAGACGTCACAGAAATCAGCATGAACTCTCACCCTTTAACCTCTGGCCCCTCTTTTGTAGATGCAGCAGCTTACTCACAGCACACTGACGGAGGTCATGGAAAGCAACAAGTTTCTGCAGTTACCACGTCTCTCCTCTCAGAGTTACTTCGATGAACTCTGTCCTCCTGGTGCTCAGATCAAAAAGAGAAGGTAACTCTACCAAGCCTGCAAAGAGTGTGTCTTTCATGCATAATGAGGTCCTCAGAGGGTAAATTTAGTGATTCTCGACGCATGGCGGGCCAGCATCACAAAATCCCCCCTCTTGGAACCTCATTCTGCTTAGGCCTCAACTGCTATGGGAAACCTAGGATCAGATTGATGTTCCCAACTTGAAGTTCACCCATTAGTCACCTCGATTATGCATTTTATCTTCTGCAAATTAGGGGATCTGGATATAAAAACTGAATATCAGGGAAAAAGTAACTAAAAACAATATTAATATGAGACTATAGATACTTCCCAGAAGATGAGGCTTAAGCAGAATGAGGTCCCCAGAGGGTGAATTTTGTGATACTAGCCTGCTGTGCGGGATAGCATCACTAAATTCACCCTCTGGGAATCTCATTCTGCAAATGACAGACACACTATTTGCAGGCTTATCAGGCACATAGTTATATTCAACTATAATATGTAACTTTGATAACAGTGCGAAATCGACTAATTCCCTGTTATTAATACTGAAGCAAATGAGTAGCATCAAGATCAAATTCGTTTTTCAATTTTTTTGCGCCAACTTATCTTATTTAAAGTGATGTGAAACACTCTGGTTGTGTGATCAAATAGAAATGGAGAATAATCTTGCTCAGAGTAGTTATTTTTACGATTATTGATCCAAATTTACAGCACACATCGTCATTCTTATATTTTAATTTAATGCAATGACTCTCTCTGGCGAATCATTTGCGTTAGTTTATCGTTGATTGTTGCATCCTGAATCAAGATGTAAATATTTACAATTAAGTGTAGTTCAGACGATGATTTCTATGGAGTGGTATGGTCGATTTCTTTGAGATTTTCGGCAATGTTAGTAGAATGCTACATTCTCACAGTTAGTATAATGCCTGAGTACTAACTTATCAGTACCATGCACCCGAACAAGTCCATAATATGTCTTTAATAATGGCACAATTATACACTTCTAAATCACATCATTAACACCAGTACACAATATTTAGACAATTTAATGTTAATTGGCTTCCGTGTCATGTACCATCATGATTAATCATTCACAAGGTACCAATTTAGTATGACATTGTTTTTTAATCATTTGATACGCTCCTTATTTTAAAACAGGACATATTATGTTATTGGTCTGTCCATCTGACCATCTAGACGTTGGGGCGTCTGGTCTTACCTTCGCTTTTGGTGTCCATATGATAATTTTAGATAGTCTCAACTGAATTGAATGGAATTTGGTATGCGAGTTTACTTGCACAAAATACAGGTCAGGTTCAAATTTGGGTTTCACTTGTCAATTTTCACAGAGTTGTTGCCCTTTTTGTTGGAATTTACACAATTTTTTTCTTCCGGATGATAACTTTAGTAAGTCTGAACTGAATGGAATATAATTTGGTATGTGAGTTTACCAGCCAAAATACAGGTTAAGTTCAAATTTGGTTCTGCCTGCCAATTTTCACCAGAGTTATGGCCCTTTGTTGGAATTACCAAGGGCATATTTTGCCATGCCCTAGCGATGCTCTTGTTGTGAAATATGATATAGGGTTATGTCTCTTTATCAAATTCACAAAATGATGATATCAGGATTCACCTATTATAGTGGAATAAAACTATAATAGGTAATTTTAACAATCCTCGTACACCGAGACTATTGAAGCTGGAACATAAATCCTTATTCCATAGACATTATCATACATGTACCATCATTAACCCTTTACCCAACAAAGCGGCCAAAAACGCCCAAATAAAGCTTCAACAGCCTAAAATATCTTCGGTCTGTCTCAATAACACCATACAAATATGGATATCATTGGAACCGGTTCATTGACCACATTGTGATGGTTACAGTTATGCCCTGTGCCAATGCATTCTCTTATATATGCGAGTCGACCATAGGTCGCCTCACATATATAAGAGAATGCATTGGCCTAAAAAAAACTATTTTTTTAACAATTTTTACCATTTTATCTTACATTCTTTAACAATTTTTTTATTTTTTCTTACAATTTTTAACAATTTTTATAATATTTTTCTACATTCTTTGACAATTTTATCATTTTTAGCTCAACTTACTTTTGTAAGTTTGAGCTATTGCCATGGTTTGGCGTCCGTCGTCCGTGTGTCCGTCAACAATTTCCTTTGGCGCGGGCTACAGGTTGTACCTTTGGTCTGATCTTCATGAAATTTGTCATGAATGTTGACATTGACATGTAGATGGGAACGAGTCATTTTGGGGTCATTCGGCCAAAAAACATGGCCGCTGGCAGCCATCTTGGATTTCAAGATTCAATCCATTGGCGCGGCCTACAGGTCGTACTGTTCATCTGATCATCATGAAATTTGTCATTGATGTTAATATTGACATGTAGATGGGAACGAGTGATTTTGGGGTTGTTCGGCCAAAAAACATGGCTGCCAGCAGCCATCTTGGATTTTACTCTTTGCATGACTAAATCCTTTGGCGCGGGCTACAGGTCGTTGTTTTGGTCGGAAGTTTATGAAATTTGTCATGGATGTTAACACTGTCATGTAGATGGGAACGAGTGATTTTGGAGTTGTTCGGCCAAAAAACATGGCCGCCAGCAGCCATCTTGGATTTTACTCTTTGCATGACTAAATCCTTTGGCGCGGGCTACAGGTTGTACCTTTGGTCTAATCTTTATGAAATTTGTCATGAATGTTGACATTGACATGTAGATGGGAACGAATCATTGTGGGGTCATTCGGCCAAAAAACATGGCCGCTGGCGGCCATCTTAGATTTCAAAATTCAATCCATTGGCGCGGGCTACAGGTCGTACTGTTCGTCTGATCATCATGAAATTTGTCATGGATGTTAATATTGACATGTAGATGGGAACGAGTCATTTTGGGGTTGTTCGGCCAATAAACATGGCCGCCAGCAGCCATATTGGATTTTACTCTTTGCATGACTAAATCCTTTGGCGCGGGCTACAGGTCGTAGCTTCGATCGGAACATCATGAAATTTGTCATGGATGTTAACAATGACATGTAGATGGGAACGAGGGATTTTGGGGTCGTTCGGCAGAATAACATGGCCGCCAGCAGCCATCTTGGATTTTACTCTTTGCATGACTAAATCCTTTGGCCCGGGCTACAGGTCGTACCTTTGGTCTGATCTTTATGAAATTTGTCATGAATGTTGACATTGACATGTAGATGGGAACGAGTCATTTTGGGGTCATTCGGCGAAAAAACATGGCCGCTGGCAGCCATCTTGGATTTCAAGATTCAATCCATTGGCGCGCGCTACAGATCGTACTGTTCCCCTGATCATCATGAAATTTGTCATTGATGTTAATAATGACATGTAGATGGGAACGAGTGATTTTGGTGTCGTTCGGCCAAAAAACATGGCCGCCAGCAGCCATCTTGGATTTTACTCTTTGCATGACTAAATCTTTTGGCGCGGGCTACAGGTTGTACCTTTGGTCTAATCTTTATGAAATTTGTCATGAATGTTGACATTGACATGTAGATGGGAACGAATCATTGTGGGGTCATTCGGCCAAAAAACATGGCCGCTGGCGGCCATCTTAGATTTCAAAATTCAATCCATTGGCGCGGCCTACAGGTCGTACTGTTCGTCTGATCATCATGAAATTTGTCATGGATGTTAATATTGACATGTAGATGGGAACGAGTCATTTTGGGGTCGTTCGGCCAATAAACATGGCCGCCAGCAGTCATCTTTGATTTTACTCTTTGCATGACTAAATCCTTTGGCGCGGGCTACAGGTCGTAGCTTTGATCGGAACATCATGAAAGTTGTCATGGATGTTAACAATTACATGTAGATGGGAACGAGGGATTTTGGGGTCGTTCGGCCGAAAAACATGGCCGCCAGCAGCCATCTTGGATTTTACTATTTGCATGACTAAATCGTTGGGTGCGGGCTACAGGTCGTACCTTTGGTCTGATCTTTATGAAATTTGTCATGAATGTTGACATTGACATGTAGATGGGAACGAGTCATTTTGGGGTCATTCGGCCAAAAAACATGGCCGCTGGCAGCCATCTGGGATTTCAAGATTCAATCCATTGGCGCGGGCTACAGATCGTACTGTTCCCCTGATCATCATGAAATTTGTCATGGATGTTAATATTGACATGTAGATGGGAACGAGTCATTTTGGGGTCGTTCGGCCAAAAAACATGGCTGCCAGCAGCCATCTTGGATTTTACTCTTTGCATGACTAAATCCTTTGGCGCGGGCTACAGGTCGTTGTTTTGGTCGGAAGTTTATGAAATTTGTCATGGATGTTAACACTGTCATGTAGATGGGAACGAGTGATTTTGGAGTTGTTCGGCCAAAAAACATGGCCGCCAGCAGCCATCTTGGATTTTACTCTTTGCATGACTAAATCCTTTGGCGCGGGCTACAGGTTGTACCTTTGGTCTAATCTTTATGAAATTTGTCATGAATGTTGACATTGACATGTAGATGGGAACGAATCATTGTGGGGTCATTCGGCCAAAAAACATGGCCGCTGGCGGCCATCTTAGATTTCAAAATTCAATCCATTGGCGCGGGCTACAGGTCGTACTGTTCGTCTGATCATCATGAAATTTGTCATGGATGTTAATATTGACATGTAGATGGGAACGAGTCATTTTGGGGTTGTTCGGCCAATAAACATGGCCGCCAGCAGCCATATTGGATTTTACTCTTTGCATGACTAAATCCTTTGGCGCGGGCTACAGGTCGTAGCTTCGATCGGAACATCATGAAATTTGTCATGGATGTTAACAATGACATGTAGATGGGAACGAGGGATTTTGGGGTCGTTCGGCAGAATAACATGGCCGCCAGCAGCCATCTTGGATTTTACTCTTTGCATGACTAAATCCTTTGGCCCGGGCTACAGGTCGTACCTTTGGTCTGATCTTTATGAAATTTGTCATGAATGTTGACATTGACATGTAGATGGGAACGAGTCATTTTGGGGTCATTCGGCCAAAAAACATGGCCGCTGGCAGCCATCTTGGATTTCAAGATTCAATCCATTGGCGCGCGCTACAGATCGTACTGTTCCCCTGATCATCATGAAATTTGTCATTGATGTTAATAATGACATGTAGATGGGAACGAGTGATTTTGGTGTCGTTCGGCCAAAAAACATGGCCGCCAGCAGCCATCTTGGATTTTACTCTTTGCATGACTAAATCTTTTGGCGCGGGCTACAGGTTGTACCTTTGGTCTAATCTTTATGAAATTTGTCATGAATGTTGACATTGACATGTAGATGGGAACGAATCATTGTGGGGTCATTCGGCCAAAAAACATGGCCGCTGGCGGCCATCTTAGATTTCAAAATTCAATCCATTGGCGCGGCCTACAGGTCGTACTGTTCGTCTGATCATCATGAAATTTGTCATGGATGTTAATATTGACATGTAGATGGGAACGAGTCATTTTGGGGTCGTTCGGCCAATAAACATGGCCGCCAGCAGTCATCTTGGATTTTACTCTTTGCATGACTAAATCCTTTGGCGCGGGCTACAGGTCGTAGCTTTGATCGGAACATCATGAAAGTTGTCATGGATGTTAACAATTACATGTAGATGGGAACGAGGGATTTTGGGGTCGTTCGGCCGAAAAACATGGCCGCCAGCAGCCATCTTGGATTTTACTATTTGCATGACTAAATCGTTGGGTGCGGGCTACAGGTCGTACCTTTGGTCTGATCTTTATGAAATTTGTCATGAATGTTGACATTGACATGTAGATGGGAACGAGTCATTTTGGGGTCATTCGGCCAAAAAACATGGCCGCTGGCAGCCATCTGGGATTTCAAGATTCAATCCATTGGCGCGGGCTACAGATTGTACTGTTCCCCTGATCATCATGAAATTTGTCATGGATGTTAATATTGACATGTAGATGGGAACGAGTCATTTTGGGGTCGTTCGGCCAATAAACATGGCCGCCAGCAGTCATCTTGGATTTTACTCTTTGCATGACTAAATCCTTTGGCGCGGGCTACAGGTCGTAGCTTTGATCGGAACATCATGAAAGTTGTCATGGATGTTAACAATTACATGTAGATGGGAACGAGGGATTTTGGGGTCGTTCGGCCGAAAAACATGGCCGCCAGCAGCCATCTTGGATTTTACTATTTGCATGACTAAATCGTTGGGTGCGGGCTACAGGTCGTACCTTTGGTCTGATCTTTATGAAATTTGTCATGAATGTTGACATTGACATGTAGATGGGAACGAGTCATTTTGGGGTCATTCGGCCAAAAAACATGGCCGCTGGCAGCCATCTGGGATTTCAAGATTCAATCCATTGGCGCGGGCTACAGGTCGTACTGTTCGTCTGATCATCAGCAGCCATCTTGGATTTTACTCTTTGCATGACTAAATCCTTTGGTGTGGGCTACAGGTCGTAGCTTTGGTCAGATGGTCATGAAATTTGTCATGAATTATAACAATGACATGTAGATGGGAACGAGTCGTTTTGGGGTCATTCGGTCAAAAAACATGGCCACCAGCATTTTACTCTTTGCATGACTAAATCCTTTGGCGTGGGCTACAGGTCATACCTTTGGTCTGATCTTTATTAAATTTGTCATGGATGTTAACACTGACATGTAGATGGGAACGAGTTGTACCTTTGGTCTAATCTTTATGAAATTTGTCATGAATGTTGACATTGACATGTAGATGGGAACGAATCATTGTGGGGTCATTCGGCCAAATAACATGGCTGCCAGCGGCCATATTGGATTTCAAAATTCAATCCATTGGCGCGGTCTACAGGTCGTACTGTTCGTCTGATCATTATGAAATTTGTAGGTCGTAGCTTTGGTCAGATCTTCATAAAATTTGTCATGGATGTTAACAATTATACGTAGATGGGAACGAGTCCTTTTGGGGTCAATTGGTCAAAAAAAATGGCCACCAGCAGCCATCTTGTATCTTACTCTTTGCATCACTAAATCCTTTGGCGCAGGTTAGACATTTCAATTAGCACCTTTCCTATTCCTCCATTTACTGTCAACCATTAAATTATTCCCCTACCTAAGTTGAGCTACAGTGTCATTGACACTTTCATTAATATGTGTTAAGCCAATGCATTCTCTTATATATGCGAGGCGACCTATGGTCGACTCGCATATATAAGAGAATGCATTGGCACAGGGTCGTTCTGTTGGGTAAAGGGTTAAACTCCATTCTTTCATACGGTCTGTATTGTGTTTGATAGGAAGTTACAATTAATGCATTTTCAATCCAAGCCCATGCTTGACATAGCTACCGCAACTTGACCCCTCATCTCTAATGCGATTTCTGTTGAAATATATATTTCACTCGTGTTTATATTATTTTAGCTGCCTACAAACTTACCATAAATTCCAACCATGATAAAGTCTTATGGTCATAATTAAATTTCACCCTGTATTAGTTCGGGCAAGCTGTCAGAATTCTAACAATGTTCATAGAGATTTTTCAACTTGAGAATTTTATTTTTCTGAAATAAGAAATTGGAGTTAATCTTTTTTATTGTTTATGAGACATACTTATTAACTTTTTTGTGAAAGAAAAATTGTGGAGAACTTAATAATTATGAAGTGCTTTCAGACATGTGATTTTAATGTTTTCGGTAACAGACGTGTTGTAAAAATGCTATCGATTATTATTATATTGAACAGCGCCCTATAACTTTTATGTTTTTTCTAGATTCTGTGTGGTGTTGATCACAAAACAGGAGACGGAACACAATGAATACCGAACCTTGTTCCGACAGGGGATACAAGACAGTAAATTTCATCCCGAGAATGTACGATATGTATACTTGTTTCAAGAAGTTCAGAAAGGATTCGTGAGACACATCGCCGAAAGTGGTCCAAGTAAAGAACTTACACTGAAGGTGGGTAATTTAAATCATGTTAACCCTTCCATGACTGGAGCTTCCTGAAATTTTGCGAAAACCCTGTGCCAATGCATTCTCTTAAATATGCGAGGCTCCATATATAAGAGAATGCACTGGCCTAACAATATTTACCATGACCTTTTAAGCCAGTGCATTCTATTATATATTCGAGAATGCACTGGCACAGGATCTTTAAAGCTGCACCAGTGCAGCTCCCGTCATGAAAGGGTAAACCCATTACACCATGTCTGTCTTATCCTGCTATCTTCATGATTTTTCATCAAAACTTTGGGTGTGGTCCCCAATTGCCCTCGCCCTTGCAAAAAATTTACGAACATTTCAACCTTGTATCCCGGAATGTTTTCCTGACCCCCCCTTCTTATTCTTCATTTTCTGAGGTGTTTATGTCATGTAAGAAGATGCAGACAGAGAAACAAACATCCAATGGATTCCCATTCAATCATTTGTAGGGATGTTTAGCCTTAGTCTGTTTGTTGTACTATTATATAAGCTGAACATCCCTACCAATGAATTACTGGGAATAAATTAATTACCAGTTAATGAGTATCCAGTTATCTGTTCGAAAGATGTCTCAGGAATTTTTGCCAAATATTATTGGCACAGGAGAGAGAACTTTTATTTGTGTTCTGTTTCTCATATATTCATCTTTTATTTTTATCATATCTCAGAAGTGAAAACCTATATTTTTCTCAACTTGCTCCAGATATTCCATAATTTTCGCAATCATGATGTAACAAAAATGATAAACATGTACATTATTTATTTTGTTATTAACATCGCGTATTTGGCAATATCATTTAAACATAGCATTTAGAAACACATTCTGGATAGGAAGCCAGTGTTCTGAAAGTACAGTTGTTTCATTATAAATTGTAAAGTGCATGTTGACAATCTGTCTTTGTAGTTTTGATTTATGTATGTACTGAGCATAAATGATGTGCAAGCAGTAATTTTGTGTTTACTTGCAGGCTGTGATAATGTGGAGAAGTAACCAGCGACAGATTTATTATGATTGGGTCGACCAACAGTGGAGTCTTGAGCAAGACCTGCAAAAGAAATTCTTCGACCAGCTGGACACTAAACTTAGTCACCTAATGCACAATAAAGATGTCCTGCTGCCGTACCGAACTCATATTCATGAGCTATATAATGAACATGGTTTGGTAAGCAATTTATATTTCAGAGATTTCAAAAATAAATATATATTTTTGCGATTTTTTTATGATGTGTATATTTGTTTTTATAGACACTAATAGAGTCTGCGCTGGTATTCTTTTGGTCAAATTTTAGGCTTTTTCTGAATATACTTGATAATTTTTCAGAAACTGGCCAAATTTAAAAACTTAAATATATGATCACTGAGAAAAGCAAAACTAAAAATAAAAAAAATTATGAAATAAAAAAATAACAAAATGTAAATGAAGACAATACATTCACATCCAAAAACAAAATAACTAATAAATTTCTCATTGAGAAAATTGACACTGCAGAAAGAGGTCCCGAGAGGGTGAATTTAGTGACACTATCCCACAGTGGGCTAGTATCGCCAAATTCACCCTCTGGTAACTGCATTCTGCTTATGCCTCATCTTCTGGGAAGTATTTATAGTCTAAAATTTTCTGTTCAGTTTCTAAATCCCCTAATTTGCAGACGATAAAATGCATAATTGAGGTGATTATTGGGTAAACATCACCAACTTCAACTGGGAAACTTCAACCTAATCCTTAGTATCCTATAGCAGTTAAGGCCTTAGCAGAATGAGGTTCCCAGAGGGTGAATTTGTTGATGCGAGCCTCAGATAGTTGAGGCCTAAGCAGAATTTTGTGCACCATTGAGATTAATATAAACTGTAAAATAGATCTAGCCGTTATGGTATACCAACATAAATGTGCACCGATTTACTTATCGTTTGGGGTGATGTTTTATTGAAACCTTAAAACAGTAAAGTATTGTAAATTAATTAATAAATGTCACTGCAGTTAACCATCACTGCTTTGATAAGTAAGAATGTGTGACTTCTGGTAAATCATTGTTCAAACATACATGGGCAAGAAACTTCTGATTAACTATAAACGAGCGAAATGTTAAAGTGAGATCTGTTGCTTTTCTGAGAGGTAGTTACTGTCATAGGCTTGAATTGACTTGACTTTAAACATATTTTATTTGCATAATATACAAAAGGGATTGGGGTACAAGTTTTTACCACTTATTGAGCCCCTCTCCGATACAATATAATAACTCACATGTAATCAAGATGACGGTATAAACTTATTTACATGGTGATCAGTTTTGTGATATATAATTTGTATTGCCTTCCAGAGGTTATCAGACTAGAGGTTTTGGAAATTTAAAAAAATGTCGCTACATTATGAATGTTTGGTACGATTAGTGCATGCTAGTATATAATCTATTATTAGCATGTGTATGATTGGAGGTAAAATATAATAGTACACTGTCATATACTCAATTTGGTTTTTGTAGCGCTCTGGAAGGCTTTTAATTTTTTGGCCAAATATTAATTTTGCCACATGGGGGTATGTACAGTAATGCCCTAAATAATTGACTCCTTAACCACAGCAGAATTATGGGTAATTTTTTAGGATTTAGTCGGAAATATGGCTTGTTGCCATTCATCGGAAAGCTAGAGAGCTTTCCGATGAATGTCAACAAGCCATATTTCCCACTAAATCCTGAAAAATTACCCATAATTCTGCTTTGGTTAAGGAGTCGATTATTTAGGGCATTACTGTATCAAGTGACAGCCGAGCTCTTGTTATAGGTCTGAATTGTTATTTATATTTGGTTTTTAGCTCACCTGAGACGAAGTCTCCGGTGGAGCTATAGTCATCACTCCTCGTCCATCATCTGTCCGTCTGTCTTAGCGTCCGTCCGTCCGTCAACAATCATCTTCTTCTCCAGTATCATAAGGCCAAATGAGTTCATATTTGGTGTGGATGTTCCCTGCTTGACTCAGACTCAGATTTGTTAAAATAAGGTCACTGAGTCAAATAGTTGCGAAGCTAGGGCCATAACTCTTTCCCGCCATAGTAATTCTTAAAACAACTTCTTTTCAAGAACCATCAGGCCTATTTAGCTTATATTTGGTATGGAAGGTCCTTGAGTGACTGGGGGTCAGATTTGTTCAAATGGGGTCACTGGGTCAAATAGGGGCAGAATCAGGGACATAACTCTATTCTCCCTAGTAATTATTAGAATGACTTCTTCTCCAGAATCATCAGGCCGATTTAGCTAATATTTTGTATGGTGGGTCCTTGTGTGACTGGGGTTCAGATTTGTTCAAATGGGGTCAGTGTGTCAAAAAGGGGCCGTGTCAGAAACATAATTTAAAAAAAAAAAAAAAAAGTTTTTTAAATATTGTTAAATTTAAATCCTTGCTCAATTCAAAAAACAAATCACAATTCAAAATGAACCAATACAAAAATATTTTTTTCATTTTAACCCCTGATTTTTTGTATTTTTTTGGACACAAAACACCCCATTCCACCCCTTTCCCTCCTCACCCCTCTACACCCCTGTCCCCACTACCACTACCACCCCCACTAACAAAATGCTGTATGTCTGACATTTGCAGAATGAGGTCCCCAGAGGGTGAATTTAGTGATGCTACTCTGCACAGTAGGCTAGCATCACCAAATACACTCTCCAGGGACCTCATTCTGCTTAGGCCTCATCTTCAGGGAAGTATACAGGTCTTAAATTGACATTTCTACTTACTTTTTCCCTTCTGTTCAGTTTCTATATTCCCTAATTTGCTGTCAGAAGATAAAATTGATAATTGAAGTGCCCAATGGGTGCACACTTCAATCTGTTCCTATGTCTCCCATGGCAGTTGAGGCCTAAGCATAATGAGATCCACAGAGGGTGAATTTGGTGATGCTAGCCCACCTTACAGGATTGCAGCATTAAATTCACCCTTTAGTGACCTCTTTCTGCAAAAGTCAGACACTATATTCAGGCTTGGCTGTTCCACTATTATATTCTTAACCACCACCTATCCAGTTGTACTCATTATACCCTGATTTGCAAAGAAAACTTGGGGGGGGGGGTATATTGGATTGAATTTGTCTGTCAGTATGTCCTCCCGTCCATCCCTCTGTTGGGATGTTTCCATCCGTCCATCAATTTTGTTCTTCTCCACATACATATTAAAGACCAAAATGGTTTATATATTTTGACTCACATTCAGATTTGTTCAAATGAGTTCATCAGGTCATATAGGTGAGAAGCCAGGGCCATAACTCTTTCCCTCCATAGTAATTCTTCAGAAACCATCAGGCCTATTTAGCTTTTGGTATGGAGGGTCCTTTGGTGAGTGGGGTTCAGATTTGTACACGTGAGGTCATTTTTAGGAAACTTTTGAGGAAAATCAGTTTTCTTCAACTCTTAAAATCTACCGTTTGAAATTTCTAGATGAATAGATCTCATAGATGGGGATTCACATTTGTTCAAATAAGGGCAGAGATAAGAGATTTAACTCTCAACCACCCACCCTACCTGTATGTATGCTGTTTGATACTGGTATAATAATATATAGATTCCTATTGATTTCTAAGCTGCCTGGGTGGAGGCAATGAGGCTGTAGATTTGATTTTTCAACCAGTAACAGTCCACATTTTCCTACTTCGGGTTAAACTGTTCGACCGAAATCGCCACAAATGTTAACAGGTCTATTTTGCTGATATTTAGTATGAAGGGTTCTTTGGTGTCTGGTATTGAAATTTATTCAGATGTGGTCACCAGGTTAAATAGGGTGGGACCAGGGACATAACTGTATGTCTCTATAGTCATTCTTAAATTGTCTTCTCAAGAGAGGTTGGACTATTTAGCTTACATATAGTATGGATGATCCTTTAGTGACTGATATTCAGATTTGTTAATATCAGGTCAACCTGTTAAGAAATTTTGTGTTTAAAAAATCATTGAAATACCAAATTCATTAAAACATCTTCCTTGGAACTACCTAACTGATTAATCTGACATACATGTATGGTGTTTTGGGTCCATGGATAAATGGGCTTCAAACATGTCTACATGGTTTTATAAAAAGGTGCTTGTGAGATTGGAAATTTCCAAAAATTGAGAAAGTTTGAGATGTCGGTTGTGAAATTCCAACCCAAGACTTGGGAGTCTGGAGCCCGGTCGGGAGGGGACTTGTTGAGCTGGAGGAGGGGGGTGAACAGTGGGCAATTTCATGGTGGATATTCACCTTGAAATTACCCACTGTACACTACTGAAGCCTCTCTAGCCACATATCGTGTTTAGATCTACTTTTTTCAAAGTGCTTATGAAAAGTTCTGACTATTGTGGTCTCCAGAGTCCCAGTCTCATCAGTCTTTGCAGTCTGGTGAGCGACCCCACAGTCTTTGACTGTCTTGTTCATTGTAACTAAGTAAATCCAATTAGAATTAGATTGTGTATGTTGTTGTTGTAACTGGATGATTGGAACCCTGAATACATCTTGAACTCCCGAACAAGCCTTGAAATAGTGTGTCTGTCATTTGCAGAATGAGGTCCCCAGAGGGTGAATTTAGTGATGCTACCCCGCATAGTGGGCTAGCATCACCAAATTCACCCTCTGGGGACCTCATTCTGCTTACACCTCAGCAGAATGAGGTTCACAGAGGGTGAATTTGGTGATGCTAGCCTGCTATGCGGGGTAGCATCACTAAATTCACCCTCTGGGTACCTCATTCTGCAAATGACAGACACACTATTTCAAGGCTTGACAAAAGGGTTCCACATACACATTTCGGGTGAACAACTATAAATCTATTTATCTGTTCGCTCTGCGCTCAAATGTTTACACTCCTTGCATTCGCACTGTGGAACATGAATGCAGAACGTTGGTTGGTTTAAATCACGTCATGTGACATCGCGCACAGGCCTGACTTGTTTTCATGTTGTATGGACGCTTATTGCTCTTTATTCTGCGATTTGAGTGTAAATATAAGAAGTGGATTTTAAATTTGTTGCGTTCCATGGAGTATGGATAAAAATCAACTTCCATTTCTTTAGACATTTTTCTCTGTTGCTCATAATGTGAATTTGTGATTTCACGGGGGGAATCACGTGGTTTCGAGTTGATGCGTATTACGCATTAAAAATTGCAGAGGCAATATAAAACGCGACCAGAGGCAAGGAAAAATAGCAATAAACTAAGATATGACATATTACATATTATTTTGACAGCTACAAGCAGATGCTATTCTATTTTCAAACACGCTGATACCTCATTTATGTCCAAATTAACATTTGTTTGCTCTAACATTCTGACCAAAGTTGTCAGTCAAAGGATTTTCCAAGATGTATGGACTGGTGTATTCCATGCACCTCCGACTGGCAACTTTGGTCAGAATGTTATGGAAAACCACTAAGAATTTCAGAACAAATAAGGTATCAACTTGTTTCAAAAATAAACTAGCATATGCTTGTAACAGTCGAACTGACTGCTATGTTTTGTGTCAGTTCCTCACGATCGTATGATTTTGTGTGTTTGCACATTTTGAATGCGTGGTACTCACCAACCTCGAAACCATGTGATTCACCACCGTGAATTTGTTATCTATATTCCAGGGTCTTTTCACTCGTATTTTGGGAAGATTACAGGACTGGGGATACAGATTACATACCTACTTTTTAAAGTAAGTTATTTCTAATTGAATTTCTAGTCTAATTAAAACCATTGCCTTTCTATTTAACCCTTTCCTGATGGGAGCATTAAAGATCCTGTGTTAGTGCATTCTCTTATATATTCCACATCTGCCATAGGGAGCCTCACATATATAAGAGAATGCACTAGCTAACAACGTCAAGGTAAATATTGTTAGGCCAATGTATTCTCTTATATATCTGAGTCTCCCTATGGGAGAGTCGCATATATAAGAGAATACATTGGGACAGGGTTTTCGCAAAATTTCAGGAAGCTCCAGTCATGAAAGGGTTAAAGCATCTAGTCTGTTACATGCATCTGTGTGAACAAGTGGCGTTTTATATATAGTATAGATGGGATCATGCTTCTTAATTAACATCTTAATTTACCAGTGTTTTTCCATTTTAACATATAGTCGGCTACATGGATAACGCTACACCAAATTTGGAATTTATTTTCCATTAAATGTCTAGATTTACGGCATACCGGTACATGTATGTGGATCGCGCAAATTTCTATAAATTTGAAATATACGTGACATATACGTGGGATGTACGGACATTTATTTTCCACTTTTTAAAACATGGAAAATATGTGTACATTCAATTTAAAAAATACCTGCAATTTATGACCATTTATTTTTGAATTATCACATTCATGGATGCGTTAAATTTCAAATATACATGCAATATATTTTAAATAAACTTTTGCGGATACAGTTATATCCAGTCTATGCGCCGTTTATGAGAAACTTATATATTTCAATGCTATGCATCTTTAAAATCATCCTAATCCATATTATAGACAGCATTATCCATGTCACCCAATCGTATAATATTGGTGTTTAATACAAGATATTGGTCTGAAAATAGAGGGAAATGTCTAAAATTGGCACAATAAAATCGTAAACACTTTTCAAAAATAGGACAACTGCAAAGTGGATATTGCCTGGAAAATATAAATATAAAATATAAATTTTACAATTCCACGAAAATGTCATGCAAATGTCTACATCCGGCATTACTGTAAAATCAAGTTTATGGAATTTGTGTATTTTAAAATATATATATATTCGATATAAAAATATTTGATATCACTATATCTGTAAAACTCACTTTTTGACCAGTGAAGCCATCACTCTAGCATTATCGTTAACTTCTTATTTTAGCGTTGAGTCGACTACATGGATAACCATCATGCTAACAGTGCTGTTTGTGGTGTTTATGTCATTCTTCATGTTCAAGTTATCAAACATTGAAGAAATCCAAGTACAACAACAACGTCAACAGCAACAACAACAACGAGAGAGTGAACAACCGACAACTAAATCAAACTCGACCAGACCTCCTTCCAGGTGAGGGGCTATATCTCATATATAAGAGAATGCACTGGCTTACCAGGTAAATATTGTTTACCAATGCATTCTCTTATATATGTGAGGTGCCCTATGGCTAATTTGGTTACCCCTATACATGTATAGTTCGTTGCTGCTGAAGGGAAGTGTGCATTATTCTGCACCCAAGCAATGTGGGTTTTTTTTACATGTAGCCAATTGTAAATAAATGTACCATCATATGTGTAGACATTATTACACATTCTAATCACAGTAATACCTGATATGCATGTATCATCTGAAATTGTGAATGTACTAAATTGACTAGAATTATCAAATAATGTTTTTATATGCCGATTTGGAAAAAAACGGTCCGCATTATGTAATGCAGACCGGACCGTCTGTCTGTCCGTCAACATTTTGGTTTCCGGATGATAAACTTGAGTTTGGATTATTTGATTGCAACTAAAATTGGTATGTGGCTCAGTCATACCAAAATACAGGTCAAGTTCGAATGTGGCTTCGGCCCGATGATTTTTGCCAGAGCCATGAGCCTTTTTCGACTTGGAAAATTCAATTTTTACTTCAACATTTTGGTTTCTGGATGATAACTTGAGATTGGATTATTTGATTTGTGGCTCAGTCACACCAAAATACAGGTCAAGTTCTAAATTCGGTTTGGTCCGATGATTTATCCGGAGTTGTGGGCCTTTTTGACTTAGAAATTTAGCATATTCTTGCTTTCCAGATGATATCTTGCGTTATTTTATTGGACTCATATTCTGTATGTTGGTTCATTACCACACCTTACAGGTCATATTTGAATTGGGGTTTGCTACTTGACAGCCAATATTCTTTGATAGTAATTGAAAGATGACTACTATTTACTTTGCAAACAGGTATATGGTACTCTTGTTTATTAGACATTTGAGCTACTTGAAAATTTTGTTATTCTTCATCAAGTTTGGATGTTGTGCGTCTGTCATTTGCAGAATGAGGTCCCCAGAGGGTGAATCTAGTGACACTACCCTGCGCAGTGGGCTAACATCACCAATTTCACCCTCTGGGGACCTCATTCTGCTTAGCCACCATTTTCTGGTAAGTATCTATATTATTTCAATCTGTTCAGTTTCTATATACCCTAATTTGCACAAGATAAATGCATAATCGAGGTGACTAATGGGTGAACATCACCAACTGGGGAACTTCAATCTAATTCTAGGTCTCCCATAGCAGTTGAGGTCTAAGCAGAATGAGGTTCCCAGAGGGTGAATTTGGTGGCATATCACAAAATTAACCCTCTGGGGACCTTATTCCGCAAATGTGCGACACACTAACTACAGGCTTTCTAGATGGTGTGCGACATGAACGATTCATGCAGTTATGGCGAGTTCTGTGTCTTTCGTAAATTCTTCATCTTCCGTGAAATTACAATGCTTTTCGTCACTTATTTATTGTGTACAATCTCATGATTCTTGTGTGACTCATTTCTTCATTACAAAAACTTCCCTGACCATATTTTAATCACATGTATTATAATGAATTCTCCTTATATCTTTTCATTTAGTTCAATGGAAACGTTGAAATCGCCCCACCATTCACTTGCTAACCACACGAATTGTTGGCGACATTGCTGCCAACTTAGAGCATTTATCTATGCTGGTAAAATTCTTTCGACTCGGCATTCCCTATGTGTTCTAATTTGGCAGATTCGCACAATTCATGCAGATCGTGCATGCTGTATGTCAATTGGATGGGCTTTTAAACTATATATAAATAACAGTAATAGTATCATGATTTAAACTTTTTATTTCTTTTTTATATTATAGATCACCAGATGACACAATAAACTTGTATGAACTGAGACATGAGTCGTTCAACACTCTCATCAAGGATGCTGACACGGGCCTCACCATTATTGTTCTCATCAACGAGAAATCCAAAGATAAATTACTCAAGACATTTGCTCAGATTATGCTTCCTTATTCACGGTAAGGTCATTAAAGATGATGTCTCTCTTCCCATACACAGCCATCACGTCACAGACGTCATGGGATATCAGCTCATTTTGATGACACATTTGTATTTATAGTATCGGCAAAAAACATGTGAGAAACATCTGGTTTTTACAAATAATCAACATAAAAGTGATTAAATCGCAGATTTTGGAAAAAAGACCCGAGCATTAGTGCCAAACCCTAGTATTCTAAAAATTATAACATTTGTTCACTAGTTAAAAATTGTATTAAAAGTCAATTTCTAGTTGCAGAATTTAATGTTGATTGGTGTCCTCAACACAGAATTATTTTTTATACCCCTAAATTTATATAAAAAGTGCATTAAAGAGAGACCCAATCATTATGATAATTAGTTTAAACTTTTATGGGATTTGACATCATTATCATGATTGGGAATTTTTGTCAAAAACTCCAGTCTGAGTGAACCCAGCTACATGCTCAATAGTCTGAAACATTCTGATATCCATCGTAATACCACTGCCATACCACCCACGTTTAACATTATATCTTCCGTAATACCACCACTATTCCACCCACTTTCACATTATATCCCTCGTAATACCACCGCTATCTGGGAAGCATCTATGTGGCCAGAGAACATTCTAATCTGACCTTTTTTCGAGGGGAGGTTTGCTGGAAGACACGGCGGGTTTAGTATGTTCGACTACTGGAAACAAGAATGTTATGGAGAACCTTATAATAGAATAACCTTGTATAATTCTTTGGCGGAATCATTTGTTGACATGCTTGTAATATTATATATAAGTGTGATTGTAAACCTATATATGGGCATTTCATTCCTGAAATAAATCAATATATATACCACCCACGTTTCGCAATAAACATCTCATGCAGGGGGGGGGGGGGGGGGGTGGAAAAAAGTTTTTTCCTGGCACGTATGCCGGGGTGGGTGGGTGGTCGACAGGACCAACAAACAATTTTTTCCGCAACTCAAAAATATTTTTCCTGCAAGTCTTTTTGACTGTTTTTGCAATGAGTTTGGCTTAAAACACATATATATGTCAATATTAACATAAATGACAAATTTCATGATGATCAGACAAAAAAACAGTATAGCCTGTAGCCCATGCTAATGGTTTGAATTTTGATATCCAAGATGGCTGCTGGCAGCCATGTTTTTTTTTACCGAATTACCCCAAAATGACTTGTTCCTATTTACATGTCAATGTTAACATCCATGACTAATAGTATGCACAGAAATTCATATACAGCTGTTTACAGTGGATTTCCCCCCTGCAAATCTCTGTTTTAGTGTTAAAAGGGGGGTTGGTGTCCAAAAATGGTTGGAAAAAACTGCCGAAAACGGAAAAAAAATTGGACGCGGGGGTGGGTCGAAAGTCAAAAATCAGCATACGTGCCTGCAAATATTTTTTCGACTCCCCCACGTTTCACAATAAACATCTCATGCGGCTATTATCTGATTAGGCTGTCCTGCTGCAATTGATTGTTGGTCAACACTGATGTAATATTTTTTTATATGCCCGGACATATTATGTTATTGGTCTGTCCACCCATTCGTTTTTGGTTTCTATATGATAACTTTAGATAGTCTCAACAGAATGGAATGAAATTGCTATCTGGGTTTACTAGCACAAAATACAGGTCAAGATCGAATTTGGGTTCCGCCTGGCAATTTTCACCAGTGTTATGACCCTTTTTGTTGGAATTTGCACTCAATTTTCCTTTCCGGATGATAACTTTAGAATCTGAATTGAATGGAATGTAATTTGGTATGTGAGTTTACTAGCCCAAAATACAGGTAAAGTTTGAATTTGGGATCTGCCTGCCAATTTTCACCTGAGTTAATGGCCCCTTGTTGGAAATACCACAGGGGTATTTTGCCACGCCCTTGCGATGCTCTTGTTGAAACTAATAAGATTCCCTGCTAATCAATCTTCTGGGTTCACTCCTTCAGCAAAAACTCCTACAGTAATGCCCTAAATAATCTAAGTTTGAAATATGGCTTGTTGCCATTCATGAATGGCAACAAGTCATATTACCGACTAAATCCTGAAAAATTACCCATAATTCTGCTGTGGTTAAGGAGTCGATTATTTAGGGCATTACTGTATATCCAGCAGTTGTCTTCAGTGGAAATTTTGGTTTTGACATGACCACTAATAGCCTCAGTATATGTATCAAAGCCACTTGGTGGTTTGCGCTCCAAATTACACCTAATAATATTCTCTTTTGAATTTTGTTCTGGTGTCAAAATAGGTCTAAAAATACTTAATACCTTTCCATGAGCATTATATGTCCCAGAAAGATGCATTGAAGTCATAAAAAAATACAACTTTGAACATGATGTTTGGGTCCCAAACAAAAAACATCCATTTTGCACGACATACATGTAGAACAGAAAAGAGCATTCTGTGTTAGTCTATTCCTGATATGGTAGAAATAAAGAGTGTTTGTTCCACTTCTGAGAAAAAAATTGAAAACAGCTGGAAAATAGCTGTGACCATGGAAAGTATTTTTTAGAGCATATGAAGCCGTTACATCAATATTTCATGCAATTTTCAACCTATCTTACACCTCCTTCCAAATTATGTAGACAACATTTGCGAATGTCGGAATTCCTGTACAGATTTTTTTTTACCCTGTGCCAATGCATTCTCTTATATATGCGAGTCGACCATGCATTGGCCTAACAATTTTTTACAATTTTAATAATTTTTTCTTGTATTCTTTAACAATTTTATAATTTCACCCATACAGAGTACCAGACAAACATGAGCAGACGACACTCTTCCATATGCTTCTATATATATGTGTGGGGCTCCCTGCAGGGTAATGGGTGTTTTTTATTTTATGTCCTAAAAATAGTAAGAAACATTTATTTTAAAAAAATGATAAAAAATTGTTAGGCCAATGCATTCTCTTATATATGCGAGGCGACCTATGGTCGACTCGCATATATAAGAGAATGCATTGGCACAGGGTAAAATATGTGACCTGCCATATCAAATCCAGTCGGAAGTCGGGATTTTTTTACCATGTGCCAATGCATTCTCTTATATATGCGAGTCGACCATAGGTCGCCTCGCATATATAAGAGAATGCATTGGCCTAACAATTTTTTATCATTTTTTTTAAATAAATGTTTCTGACAATTTTTAGGACATAAAATAAAAAACATCCATTACCCTACAGGGAGCCCCACACATATATAGAAGCATATAGAAGAGTGTCGTCTGTTCATGTTTGTCTGGGGCTCTGTATGGGTGAAATTATAAAATTGTTAAAGAATACAAGAAAAAATTATTAAAATTGTAAAAAATTGTTAGGCCAACGCATTCTCTTATATAGGTCGCCTCGCATATATAAGAGAATGCATTGGCACAGGGTAAAAAAATCCCGACTTATGACTGGATTTGATATGGCGGGTCACATATATAGAAAACTAAGTAATTTGAGTCGAAGATGTATTCTGTAGACGTTCAGGTTAATAGGTTATCTTAAAATCAAAGTTAATGATTTGATATAAATTTAATTTATGGCTGGAGCCATAAATTAAATTACGAATTTCCGTGTACAAGACGTAATCAAAATAATTCACGGATAGCGGATTGGGCAATGCGTGGCACACACGATTGTGTAAAAAATTATGTTGATACGGGGTGTAAACTCAAGCCACTCACTGACTAGTGACTATACAATGACCTAAATGAGTATATGGGATCAGCATGCATATAATACAACATTTATTTGATACATTAGCTTGAAAACTCTACAAAAATTAATCGATAACGACAATTGGTAATTTCGCATTCTGGCTAATCTGCTATCCGTAACATTACTTCGTACTCAACAGACTTTCAAATAATGGAAATCTGGTTACTTTATTCTACGACTATATAGAGAGAATATAGAAACCAACAACAACATTTGATTACAGCATCTCTTTAAGCTCTTCTTATGTTTTCAGGTATAGTGCACTGACATTCGGATACTTGCAGCTTGAATACTACGTCTCTTGGTTCCAACACCTACTTGAAGCAAGCATGGACTTCAAAATTAAGTTGGACACCATAAACACCAGCAACTGTGTAGGAACAGTGATAGCTATAAATGGCTTCCGCAAATATTACTATATTTATCACCCAAAACGGGCTCGAAAATGGATTCGCGAGAAGAGCCATGTGACGCAAGCCATCGGATTCTTCGACACTGACGATGAAGATGAGACTGAGGGTACCATGATAGTCGATGAAGTTCTCGATGGTTTAAACTTGTGGATAGATAAAATATTTGATGGGTCGGTGAAGCGTATAAAGATGGACTACTGGCCCGAGATGTCCAGTTAGTTTTAATGAACTTTCTTCGAATCTCACGATTTTGGGATCTCAGTTCCTTGGTTATGATCTTACTCCTGGTTGACCATGTTTTATTAATTTCAGACAATCAGTGACAATAGTGTACTACTGAAGATGAAGTTCCATCTCATATAGACGTTCAAGCCTGCAAATAGCATGTCTGTCATTTGCAGAATGAGGTCCCCTGAGGGTGAATTTAGTGACGCTATCCCGCATAGCGGGATAGCATCACTAAATTCACCCTCTGGGGACCTCATTCTGCTTAGGCCCTCAACTGCTATTGTAGATCTAGGATCAGATTGAAGTTCCCCAGTTGAAGTTGGTATTGATCACCCATTGGGCACCTCGATTATGCATTTTACCTTCTGCAAATTAGGGGATATAGAAACTTCCAGAAGGGAAACATAACTAAAAATAATGTTAATTTGATACTATAGATACTTCCCAGAAGATGAGGCCTAAGCAGAATGAGGTCTCCAGAGGGTGAATTTGGTGATGCTAGCCCGCTATGTGGGATAGCATCACTAAATTCACCCTCTGGGGACCTCATTCTGCAAATGACAGACACCCTATTTGCAGGCTTGTAGACGTTGTGACACCTTCTAGGGACCTCATTCTGCAAATGACCAGAACCTTAATTTGAGGTCTGCATATGTCATCACATTAGTGTCATAAACTGACAGCCAGTAAGACACAACTGTGGTTCTGTGTTTATAGTTTCGGGGAGTCATGGGATGGAACGTTGTCTTTTTCAGTATCTATCACGGCTCATGTCACTGATTCAAGAATGGATATAGTGTGTCTGACATTTGCAGAATGAGGTCCCCCAGAGGGTAAATTTAGTGACGCTATCTCACACACTAGCATCTAGCATCACCAAAATCACCCTCTTGGGACCTCATTAGGCCTCATCGTCTTGGAAGTATTTATAGTCTCAAATTAACATTGTTTTTAGTTTCTTTTTCTTCTGGGAAATTTCTATATCCCCTAATTTGCAGAAGATAAATTGCATAATTGAGGTGACTAATGGGTGAAAATCACCAACTTTAACTGGGGAACTTCACTCTGATCCTAGGCCTAAGCAGAATGAGATTCCCAGAGGGTGAATTTGGTGATGCTAGCCTGCTGTGTGGGATAGCATCACTAAGTTCACCCTCTGGGGACCTCATTCTGCAAATGTCAGACACACTATATCCAGGCTCATGTCACTGATAGGCATTGATGAAGGAAATTTTATCTAATATCATGGTCTCAGTTCCTCTGTTGTGATCTTCCCGGTAATTCAAGACCTCCATGGCAATTGTGTGTGGACTGGTTTGAATTATGTGTTGGTTGCACAGTTGCATCAATATCTGCCAACAAAGATACATACCCATCCCTTTAAAGGTACTCAATCCGATTCGATGGTCCCCATATCATCAGATTCCAACAACAACAAATTATTTTTGAAATGCCGCTTCAGTTATCAGAATCGATTAATTGCCCAAAAATAATGCTAACCACAGTCAACTATAGTATAAATTGCCCACAACCTGTTATTTATCAACATTTTGTTCATTTTGCCGGTTTGTCAAATATCTGATTCAAAAAAGCCACTTGAATTTTAGAGTTATCCATCTTCATCCACAATTTGGACGTCAAGTTTTTACTGGGCCACTAAAAAATAATATCGGTGGTGAAAACTAATAGATTCCAAAAATTGATATCTGATCATTCTGAGCTTTGATGGGTGGGTTTCTCGACTTGAATCAAATATTTTTACCCCCGAAGCCAAGGAAATAGTAATTTGCGAGCGTTAATTCGGATTATGCATCTTTAACCCTTTCAGTGCCAAGCCGATTTTTGTATCAACCCATATTTCCTTGATCATTTTTCAAATTTATTGATTATAATAATGTGATTAAATTTGAAAAATGATCAAGGAAATATGGGTTGATACAAAAATCGGACTTGTCACTGAAAGGGCTAATAATAATATAGACAAGCACAGAAAGCTGGCCTATTCAGAGTCATTCGGACTCCCGCTACCACCACTCATTTCAAGTCCTATTTCAGCATAAAAATGTACCAATAGTAAAAATATTTCTTCCTCATAATCAGTTAGATATCTCAATTGAACCTCACACTGAAATCTTACATGATTTGCCAGTTTTTGAGATGTTAATTGTTTTGAACACCCAACAATTCCTAATGCGTAAATCTGACAACTCGCCATCCGAATCACAAGTATGGGTTGGTTATTACATTACAAATTCAGATGTGACTCATCATTCTCAACAGCAGCTTTCTGTACATGTATATATTATCATTAACCCTTTACCCAACAGAAGGGCCCTGTGCCAATGCATTCTCTTATATATATATAAGAGAATGCATTGGCTTAACACATTAAAAATTATAAAATTGTTAAAGAATGTAAGAAAAAATGGTAAAAAGTGTTAAAAAAAAGATTTTTTTAGGCCAATGCATTCTCTTATATATGCGAGGCGACCTATGGTCGACTCGCATATATAAGAGAATGCATTGGCACAGGGCATAACTGTAACTATCACAATGTGGTCAAGGAGCCGGTTCCAATGATATCCATATTTGTATGGTTCTATTGAGACAGACCGAAGATATTTTAGGCTGTTGAAGCTTTATTTGGCCGGTTTGTTGGGTAAAGGGTTACAGGGATGAATATGTTCCTTTATCAGCAGACTTTGATAAGAATTTCTAACAACTGCGGTGGAATGGGTTGAATTATGTGTTGGTGGACAGGAATGATTATTTATCAGCAAGAGTGGAGATCATGAAATGAGGTTATCCCACTTAGCACGGTGTGGTATCTTCACATTATACGATTTCAGTATGTTGTTATATTTTAAACAACATCAACAATTATGTTATAGACAACACTAAGGACAAAACAAATTCATTTGTTCTCAGGCACCTCCCTCGTCACTGAAATGTTCTTTTAAACAGCCTCATCAAACATTTTGTTAAATTTTTTCTGTTACAAATATTGGATTTAACAGTGAAAATTATTTTATTTTATTTTTTGGTTTATGGAGTGTGTTTTCCAGAATAAATATTTTTTTTTTTAATAAATAGCCTGCGAACATAGATATTTATTTTCATGGCCTAACTCCTTGTGTTATGGGAGTTTTTATAGCGATATTTTCATACAATATTGCTATTAAACTGAATTTCTTTAAAATCTACACTATAACAATGCATTTTGGTTATTGGATTAGTAGCTTCATTGCTTGCTCAATCGATATATGATCAATGTTTAAATAATTGAATATCTGCAGACCTACAGAAACTACAAATTTTGCTAAGTACGTAAGCTTATCTTTCAGGTTTTAGTTTTTAATTATTGTCAAGTTCTAAACTGCTAAATTCCTGTTCAGACCAAACAGTTAAAAATAATTTTAGTGGTTATATACGAGTACAAATGTGTGAATAATGTAAACAAACCCATGCAAAAACTTACGATGTTTACATAAGAATCACCATAATCCATCAGTATGTGACATACAGTAATGCTCTAAATAATCGACTCCTTAACCACAGCAGATTATGGGTAACTTTTCAGGATTTAGTCAGAAATATGGCTTGTTGCTATTCTTTGGAAAGCTCTCAGTGAGAGCTTTCCGATGAATGGCAACAAGCCATATTTCTGACTAAATCCTGAAAAGTTACCCATAATTAAGTGGTTAAGGAGTCGATTATTTAGGGCATTACTATAGAGCACTCTGCATTTTAGAGTTATCGTTCATAATGGGATAACCATGTTTCAGGATCTCAACATTTGTAGAATTGTTATGTATTTCTATGTGTTCAGAAATCATCTTCTCCCATTGAATTAGATTCAAGGTTCTTTATTTTCGACAATATTGTAGACTGCATTGAAAAGATGAGAGGGGAGATCAAATTGGGTCCATCATATTGTGACTGTCTTATCATTTGAAATGCATTTTCTTTCCGCTATAATATCTACACTAGTGTTTGAGCTCCTAATTCTCAAAGAAATAAGTCATGTTTCTAGTAAGTTGATGAAGTCAGGATTGAAGACAAAGTCGGCATTAAAGTGATGTGAAACACTCCGTATGGTGATCAAATAGAAATGGAGAATAATCTTGTTCAAAGTAGTAATTTTTACAAATAGTATATCCAAATTGACAACACACAATGTCATTCTTATATATTAATTAAATGTAGTGACTCTCAATGGCGAGATTTTTGTTAGTTTATCGCCAACAGATGTGTCCCCAATCGAGTAGTAAATATTTACAATTGAGCATAGTTCTGGCGATGTTTTATAAGCAGCGACATAATCATCAGACATAACAATATTCTGTAGTCAGACAGTCCAATATAACAATATTCACTAGTCAGACAAAGGCAGAACACAATAGACATCTCATATGTGAATTCGATGTTCTGATTCAAGTTGTGTTCTGTATTTATTCTACAACTGTTGATTTGTCAACAAATATATTGCTAATCGTGCAGTGAATTCCAATATTTTAGTCTGAATATCATTTTCAGAATATTTTTTAAATTTCAATGCATTGACCTTTTCCAATGTTTACCGTCAATAAACTTTTGTATCTTATTGGACTTCTATCCGTAATTCCACTAAATTCCGACTAAATCCTGAAAAATTACCCATAATTCTGCTGTGGTTATGGAGTCGATTAATTAGGTCATTAAAGTTTACCCACACGAAACTGAGAAAGTAAACCCGTGTTAAGACCCAGTCTCCTCTGATGTTTTTGACAATATCTCAGTCAAGCCTTGAAATAGTGTGTCTGTCATTTGCAGAATGAGGTCCCCAGAGGGTGAATTTAGTGATGCTACCCCGTATAGCGGGCTAGCATCACCAAATTCACCCTCTGGGGACCTCATTCTGCTTACACCTCAGCAGAATGAGGTTCCCAGAGGGTGAATTTGGTGATGCTAGCCCGCTATACGGGGTAGTATCACTAAATTCACCCTCTGGGGACCTCATTCTGCAAATGACAGACACCCTATTTCAAGGCTTGATCTCAGTCAAGTCTCAGTCGAAAATAAGATGAACATCGAATCAGTGATCACCTTGCATGTATGTGTGTGCACTTCATTCCCGATCAATGTGTTATCACCTTTATCTGTATATAATGACTGGGTTAAAAGGATTTGGTGTGAAAAAGCAAGAATGCTAGAAATATTAAAATTAAAAACCTGATTTCTCAGGCAAGTGTGAAAGGTTGGATGAGTGATGGAGGCTCTCCTTTTTTCAAGAATACCAGAAATTAATCAATGTATAGTGAGATTTTGTGGAATAAAATCCACATGTTTGCAAGTAACCATGATGCTAATACATGTATAAGCAGCGGCATACTCATCAGACATAACAATATTCTGTAGTCAGACAGTCCAATATAACAATATTCACAATTATGACCACAATATTCACTAGTCAGACAAAGGCAGAACACAATAGACATCTCATATGTGTTCTGTATTTATTCTACAACTGTTGATTTGTCAACAAATATTGCTAATCGTGCAGTGAATTCCAATATTTAAAGGGGTACTGTACCCCAATTTCAATAAATTCCCGGTGACAATAGCGATCTAATATCAATATTATATTTTAAAATAACTAATTTGAGTCGACGATGTCTACTGAAAACGTTCCAGTTAACAGGCTATCACAAAAGTAAAATTGAATTATTTAATATAAATTCATTTATGGCTGGAGTCATAAAATGGAGAATTATGCCAGTACGAGTTACCGTTCTTGGAATCGTATCTGTTACGTGTCTTTTATCGACGGCCGTTCGCGAACATTATTGAGTTGCACGTTACAATGATTACATGTTACCTGCAAAAGAAAGGCCCGCTATAACCGATTCGGGAAAAAGGAGAAAGAAACAAGAGTCACAAAGCGTCAAGTATTTTTATAGGGAGTGAGATTGTTCGATGGAAGAGATTGGATGCATCAATTGAAGCTGTGATTAATGAACTTCCGGTGCTTTCTGCGACCTGAGTCTTCTCCGGTGAAGGTCAAAAACATGGCGCGTAGTTTGAAATCGTAATATTTTTGTTTCCAAGATCAATATTTTCTTCGCTAAATTAGGTTTATACGAAACTCATATAACACGAACACAATCTAACTTGAAAGTTATTTCAATGGGAGTGAATAAAAAAATTGTCTATCCCTGTGTACAGTACCCCTTTAAGTCTGAATATCATTTTCAGAATATTTTTCAAATTTCAATGCATTGACCTTTTCCAATGTTTACCGTCAATAAACTTTTGTATCTTATTGAACTTCTATCCGTAATTCCACTGTTTACATAACAATGGTTTTAACATGTGAAATCCCTTTATTGGTCAGTTATTAATAAAGAAATAAAGAAAATAATTTTTTCATCGTTGATGATAGTTGTTTTACAGACTTAAACCCACTTAAAAGGCCTTATGTCCTTTAAGGCTGTCTCGGCAGTGTCGCCCACCAAATCAACTAATCAGATTTCTAGTTTCTATCCAAAGGTATGAACAAATCAGTAAAAATGTTGATGAAAAGCTGTATAGTTTGTATATATAGGTCGACGAGGTAATCTTTTGTACTTTTTTACTTCTCGTGGAGCACATTTGGGTGTTTGTATTTATTTCTTGTGTGATATTGAAAGGAATAATTCACCTTCAATTTTACAAATTGAATTTTTTTCTTATTTTTGATGATTTGTACTTGATACCGTCACTGAATAGTTTAAACACAATAGTTGAAATTTTTGTATAAATTTTGTGATGAAATTGTAGGCCAACTTTGTACACTTATTATTCCAACAACAACAACAGAATTCTTTAAAGAAATTTCTTTCCAATTAGTATTCACCAAAAATTATTAAAGAACTTTTGGTGTTATACACATATTTGAGTTTAGATGATTAAAAAGAGAAATTTTCAATTGATATCCACACAGAATCAGTGCCGAACACTCACAGTGACAAGGCTGAGTTCTAAAGATAGTAACATTTGCTATCTTGTAGTTTTAGTGTGTCTGAATCTAAAAATAGATTTCTGGTGATGAAAGGTTCTGATGTCCTCAGCTCAGATATATTACTTTGTAAGGCCACACTAATTTTGCCTGGTTTACAAACATGTGTGGAAAATAATTAGATTCAATTTCAAGCAGGGATATAATAATAATTGTTAATTATTGCCTCCACAATTGACAAACCGAAACTATACACAAATTTTGCAACAATTTATTTGAAAATGATATCTTTTATTTAAATTATAAAAATCAGCCGAGGTATTTCTCTCCATTAAACAATTTTAAATAATAGAAGTGAAGGGGAAAGATAAAGAAAAAACTCTTTAATCCAGTTCCATCAACCATTTTCTTTTCCATGTGCTGCTTATTTTAACCAACATGACCAGGAAACAAAAAGTTTTATTTTTAAACAATATCAGCAATATGGGGAAAAAGTTGTAGAATTGGTTCATAAACAAGCCTTGAAATAGGGTGTCTGTCATTTGCAGAATGAGGTCCCCAGTGGGTGAATTTAGTGATGCTACCCCGCATAGTGGGCTAGCATCACCAAATTCACCCTCTGGGGACCTCATTCTGCTTACACCTCAGCAGAATGAGGTTCCCAGAGGGTGAATTTGGTGATGCTAGCCCGCTATGCGGGGTAGCATCACTAAATTCACCCTCTGGGGACCTCATTCTGTAAATGACAGACACCCTATTTCAAGGCTTGTTCATAAACAAGGCTATTAAATTACTGTTGCCTACAAGCCTGAGTTTTGTGTGCCTGTCATTTGCAGAATGAGGTCCCCAGAGGATGAATTTAGTGATGCTATCCTATATAGTGGGCTTGCATCACTAAATTCACCCTCTGGGGACCTCATCTGCTCAAACCTCATTTTCTCTGGAAAGTTTCTTTATTATCAAATTTCTATAGAAACTTCTCACATAGAGTTTTTTTTTTTTTTTAGTTTAGTTTCTCTATAACCAAAATTGGCAGATGACACATTGCATAAACGAGGTTCCCAATGGGTGTACATCACAATATTCACCATTTGGGGTCTCCCATAGCGGTTGAGGTCGAAGCAGAATGAGGTCCCCAGAGGGTGAATTTGGTGATGCTAGCCACCTATGTGGGATAGCCTCACTAAATTCACCCTCTGGGAACCTCATTCTGCAAATGACAGGTACACTAAACTCAGGCTTGGTTGCCTAACCCAGAATCCATTAAAAATGTCCAAGGTAAGAGACATTCATCTTTAACCCTTTCAGTGCCAAGTCCGATTTTTGTATCAACCCATATTTCCTTGATAATTTTTCAAATTTATTGATTATAATAATGTGATACATTGATGGAAAGAGCTCGGTACTCAATCCAATTCGATGGTTCCCATATAATCAGATTCCAACAACAACAACAGTTTTGGAAATGCCGCTTCAGTTATCAGAATCGATTAATTGCCCAAAAATAATGCTAACCACTGTCAATTGTAGTATAAAATTGCCCGAAACATGTTATTTATCAACATGTTGTTCGATGAAATTTGGCCTTATTATCGACACAAAGTCTCTTTAATTTAGAGCTATCCATCTCCATCCGCAATTTGGTCCGAGACAGTCGACTCGTCAACTTTTTACTGGGCCACTAATAAGTCTCAATGTTGAAAAATAATAGATTTCAAAAATTTATATCTAATAACTATGAGCTTTGATAGGTGGGTTTCTTGACTCGAATTAAATATTTTTTACACCCAAATCAAAATAAATAGTAATTATGGGGTGCTTAATTGGATTATGCATCTTTAATATATACTTAAAGTTCCTGCAATGGGCCTACACCAAAGCAAATTGGGAAATTTTGAAAAAATCTGGGGTTTAACAATCACTTTAGTTCTAAAATAAAATAGAAATTTATACTTGTTATGGATAGAAAAGCCTCACTGAAAATTTATTCCATATAATGTGCACCGATAAATATTTATTTATTAAATGTGTATTTTGTGTCCTGTTTGCATGCTTCCTTATGTGCAATAAAAGATTATGATTACGAACCTGATTAATGCCAGTTTACTATACAACTTACTGTATACACCCGTCAGTAAGCCCGGGGGGGGGGGGGGGGGGGGGGGGGGGGGTGGGGGTTAGTGCATATTTTTTGGCTTACTCATGAGGACCCCCCCCCTTGTGCAAAAATTCAGTTAGCCTTCAGGTGCAAATCTACCATAATATTTTATACCAATACCATGTTTTGTATTGAACAAAGATAATAATGTGTTTTATTTATATTATTAAGAAGATAAAATCACATGATAATAACCAGAAACAGTGATAGACAGATAATTTTTGATCAATTTGAATAAGGTTGTAAATTTTTGGGATTAATTTGTAAAGACAATAGGGTTGTATGATGAGTTCACAAGTTAATTCATTCATTACTCCACATCCCATTGATTGATAGAGGTGTAAACACTACAATAAATTACACATCCTTTGATTTTATTGGTTTGATACCTCTTTGATTGATTCAACAACTAAGAATATAATAAGATGTGTATAATTCACAATAGTGTATACTATTCTACATGTATTTTTTAAGAAAAACAACTGAAAAAAATAATAAAAGCACAAATGTGCTTGACTATCGTGTCCTATTCTACAGGACAGAAAGACGTGGTTGTATTCACCTTCCAAAAAAATGGGGGTGGGCTTATCTTAGTCTACCCTGACTATGCCACCCCATCGAATATACAATACAATATTTGTAAAATGTATTAGCATTAATATTTGTACATTGAAATAAAATATCCTATCCTATCTACAAGGACCACCCCATGTTTTATTTCAGGTAAAAACCCCAAACTGGGCTTATCTTCGAGGATGGTCTTACTGACAGGTGTATACAGTACTGTATGTGATTATGAGTAGCCCTTTCTAAACGGTTCTCCCACTGAGTTATACAGGTATTCTTAGGAATGATCTATTATTCATTTGGAGGGATGTTAAGGATATATGAGCAGACAACAGCCAGATGAAATGATAATACAAGTGCAGTAGAATTCATATTCATTGGTGGGAAATGTTTAGATAATAAGTTCAACAAATGACCTTATATGAACTTATTATCTGAACAAAGAGTATATATATATACATATATATGCCAAGAATTAACCTGATCCACTGAGATTTGTTTTTTTAAAAAGAGTAAAAAAAAAAAATTTAAATTCCAAATTAAAAATGAGCATGTCACTTTAACCAATGTGCTCGTTTTTATTTTGATTAAAATTATTTTATTAAATTTTAAAAATGAGCATGTCACTTTAACAAATTCATTGCTATTGATATAATAGTAATGTCAACAGCGATACATTTGTTAAAAGTTACACGCTCGTTTTTAATTTGATTTTTTTCGGTGTGACGATTTGCAGTAGGTCCCTATTTGCGGAGGTCACTTTGCGGAGGTCCCCCGAATTCGCGGAGGTCCCCTAAAATATGTTGATTTTGATGAGGGAACGGGTGCGTATATGTCAATTGATACGTATTTTAAACAAATATCGAAACGATCATCATAATAGTGGTTTGTTCTATCAATTATATATGCGCCGAGTTCACTTGGTGCAAATCAAACGGCGATAAATATTCACTATATATATCTATATGTCCTCGTATGCCAGAAGGACTGCTTAAATTAATATGTGAATAAGATGAATATTTATTAGATGTCATTAAGTCAAGCTAGCGCCTATATATATACACTCCCGGAGATTGCTGCGCGGGTGTCCTGATCTCGAAAATTAAATCGCGGAGGTCCCCTAAAATGGGCGAAATATGTTGATTTTAATGAGGGAACGGGTGCGTATATGTCAATTGATACGTATTTTAAACAAATATCGAAACGATCATCATAATAGTGGTTTGTTCTATCAATTATATATGCGCCGAGTTCACTTGGTGCAAATCAAACGGCGATAAATATTCACTATATATATATCTATATGTCCTCGTATGCCAGAAGGACTGCTTAAATTAATATGTGAATAAGATGAATATTTATTAGATGTCATTAAGTCAAGCTAGCGCCTATATATATACACTCCCGGAGATTGCTGCGCGGGTGTCCTGATCTCGAAAATTAAATCGCGGAGGTCCCCTAAAATGGGCGAAATATGTTGATTTTGATGAGGGAACGGGTGCGTATATATGTCAATTGATACGTATTTTAAACAAATATCGACACGATCATCATAATAGTGGTTTGTTCTATCAATTATATATGCGCCGAGTTCACTTGGTGCAAATCAAACGGCGATAAATATTCACTATATATATATCTATATGTCCCCGTATGCCAGAAGGACTGCTTAAATTAATATGTGAATAAGATGAATATTTATTAGATGTCATTAAGTCAAGCTAGCGCCTATATATATACACTCCCGGAGATTGCTGCGCGGGTGTCCTGATCTCGAAAATTAAATCGCGGAGGTCCCCTAAAATGGGCGAAATATGTTGATTTTAATGAGGGAACGGGTGCGTATATGTCAATTGATACGTATTTTAAACAAATATCGAAACGATCATCATAATAGTGGTTTGTTCTATCAATTATATATGCGCCGAGTTCACTTGGTGCAAATCAAACGGCGATAAATATTCACTATATATATCTATATGTCCTCGTATGCCAGAAGGACTGCTTAAATTAATATGTGAATAAGATGAATATTTATTAGATGTCATTAAGTCAAGCTAGCGCCTATATATATACACTCCCGGAGATTGCTGCGCGGGTGTCCTGATCTCGAAAATTAAATCGCGGAGGTCCCCTAAAATGGGCGAAATATGTTGATTTTAATGAGGGAACGGGTGCGTATATGTCAATTGATACGTATTTTAAACAAATATCGAAACGATCATCATAATAGTGGTTTGTTCTATCAATTATATATGCGCCGAGTTCACTTGGTGCAAATCAAACGGCGATAAATATTCACTATATATATCTATATGTCCTCGTATGCCAGAAGGACTGCTTAAATTAATATGTGAATAAGATGAATATTTATTAGATGTCATTAAGTCAAGCTAGCGCCTATATATATACACTCCCGGAGATTGCTGCGCGGGTGTCCTGATCTCGAAAATTAAATCGCGGAGGTCCCCTAAAATGGGCGAAATATGTTGATTTTGATGAGGGAACGGGTGCGTATATGTCAATTGATACGTATTTTAAACAAATATCGAAACGATCATCATAATAGTGGTTTGTTCTATCAATTATATATGCGCCGAGTTCACTTGGTGCAAATCAAACGGCGATAAATATTCACTATATATATATCTATATGTCCTCGTATGCCAGAAGGACTGCTTAAATTAATATGTGAATAAGATGAATATTTATTAGATGTCATTAAGTCAAGCTAGCGCCTATATATATACACTCCCGGAGATTGCTGCGCGGGTGTCCTGATCTCGAAAATTAAATCGCGGAGGTCCCCTAAAATGGGCGAAATATGTTGATTTTGATGAGGGAACGGGTGCGTATATATGTCAATTGATACGTATTTTAAACAAATATCGACACGATCATCATAATAGTGGTTTGTTCTATCAATTATATATGCGCCGAGTTCACTTGGTGCAAATCAAACGGCGATAAATATTCACTATATATATCTATATGTCCCCGTATGCCAGAAGGACTGCTTAAATTAATATGTGAATAAGATGAATATTTATTAGATGTCATTAAGTCAAGCTAGCGCCTATATATATACACTCCCGGAGATTGCTGCGCGGGTGTCCTGATCTCGAAAATTAAATCGCGGAGGTCCCCTAAAATGGGCGAAATATGTTGATTTTAATGAGGGAACGGGTGCGTATATGTCAATTGATACGTATTTTAAACAAATATCGAAACGATCATCATAATAGTGGTTTGTTCTATCAATTATATATGCGCCGAGTTCACTTGGTGCAAATCAAACGGCGATAAATATTCACTATATATATCTATATGTCCTCGTATGCCAGAAGGACTGCTTAAATTAATATGTGAATAAGATGAATATTTATTAGATGTCATTAAGTCAAGCTAGCGCCTATATATATACACTCCCGGAGATTGCTGCGCGGGTGTCCTGATCTCGAAAATTAAATCGCGGAGGTCCCCTAAAATGGGCGAAATATGTTGATTTTAATGAGGGAACGGGTGCGTATATGTCAATTGATACGTATTTTAAACAAATATCGAAACGATCATCATAATAGTGGTTTGTTCTATCAATTATATATGCGCCGAGTTCACTTGGTGCAAATCAAACGGCGATAAATATTCACTATATATATCTATATGTCCTCGTATGCCAGAAGGACTGCTTAAATTAATATGTGAATAAGATGAATATTTATTAGATGTCATTAAGTCAAGCTAGCGCCTATATATATACACTCCCGGAGATTGCTGCGCGGGTGTCCTGATCTCGAAAATTAAATCGCGGAGGTCCCCTAAAATGGGCGAAATATGTTGATTTTAATGAGGGAACGGGTGCGTATATGTCAATTGATACGTATTTTAAACAAATATCGAAACGATCATCATAATAGTGGTTTGTTCTATCAATTATATATGCGCCGAGTTCACTTGGTGCGAATCAAACGGCGATAAATATTCACTGCTATATAGCGCCTATATATACACTCCCGGAGTTGCTGCGCGGGTGTCCTGACCACGCAAATTAAATCGCGGAGGTCCCCTAAAATGGGCGAAATATATATGTATTTCTATTTTTGCGACTTAATGGTTACATAATTATAGTACATGTAGGAAGGTAAAGTATTTATCGGGAAAGAATCAAAAGCTAACATTATGTGTATTTTGGAGCGCAAACCGTCACGTGGCTTTAATTGTCAGACACGCACATTACAATTAAACATTTCCCTCCAATGTGGCTTTCCTCACAAAAAACAAAAACAAAAATAATGGGGCTTTCCTCAAATGGCTTCGACCAAGATTCTGACGATGGTTATGTGAGTTCATTCACAAGGAAACCAAGCGTACCACACACGAACGAATATAAATTGATTCAAACCGCATGTGATATATGGAGGATCTACAACGAGTCCTCAGTTTATAGCGGAATTTACAAAACGAGTCCAGTAAATTAGGTCTGGACCGACCGAGCGTTTGGCGAGGACCAGACCCAATTTACTGGAGGAGTTTTGTAAATTCCGCTATAAACTGCGGACGAGTTATAGATTCTACTTATCACATGATCCAAAACCTCGGCAAATGGGACGCTAAACTAACATCGGCTTCTATATGGCATGCGATGACGTTTCACGTAATTGTGCGTAGTTTGCCCGCATAAAGAAATAGTCCCAGATAAATAAAGACTCTTTGGCGTATTTAAGGTCAAAGTCAAAGGTCACCTGGCACTATTTCCTGTTATGAAACGAACGTTTAATATCACAATTTATAGAATGGGTCTGGAATAATTAGGGTAGGATCATGTAATAACAAATCTTTATTAACCAAATAAGATAAAAATATGGAACAATGTATATTATAGATACGTAAAAATATAATGACAGCATAAAAAAATGTATGGTTGTTTGTGAAGTCTTACAATGTTATGAAGATCACCATAAGCTGGTAGAATTTGTTCAATCCAATTAGAAATCTCTAGTATATTAAATTAGCGATAATTTCAAAGCGATTTGAGTCCGAAAAATTTCATCTATTGGAAGACTTCCAAATTATGCATAAACTATGTGCAATAAATCATATATAAGGTTAATCTGCACAATACATCTTGATGATACAATATTTACAATATATCAACAATGCATAACGATATTCCCAATAAGGTAGAATGTTTTGACAGCACAGATATACAGATGCACTACTATGGTATGGAAAATAGCACTGACTTCATATTTACAGTCTTACGGCATGACGTTTTACTTGTCCCAGATGGACCTAGACGTAGAATAAGAAACAGATGCACCAGTTTGTGAATACTACCCCCAGCATGGTTGGGAAAATTCGTAAAGTGTCTTTATAAATGTACAACAAACCGTAACAGATTGTCCCCCATCAGTCTGTGAATATTTCTCCCCAGCATGGTTGCGAAAATTCTTAAAGTGACAGGGGACAACCTGTTGCACACATCCGAATATATGTTTAACCACGGCTCTCCGGTTTCAGAGCCAAAACATATTTTATATTGTAGAAAGTATTTAACATAGAAACATGCATTTATAAATGTACAACAAACCGTAACAGATTGTCCCCCATCAGTCTGTGAATATTTCTCCCCAGCATGGTTGCGAAAATTCTTAAAGTGACAGGGGACAACCTGTTGCACACATCCGAAAATATGTTTAACCACGGCTCTCAGGTTTCAGAACCAAAACATATTTTATATTGTAGAAAGTATTTAACATAGAAACAATACAAGTTAAAATAAACTGCACAATATATCTTTATAAATTTACAACAAAACGTAACAGATTGTACCCCGTCAGTCTGTGAATATTTCTCCCCAGCATGGTTGCGAAAATTCTTAAAGTGACAGGGGACAACCTGCTACAAACCCACGACCCCTCAATTCCCTATATATACTGACCCATATATGTCGCTACGTCACTAATAAAGCTGAAATGAAATTCAGAGCTGAAATGGAAAAGATGCGTACTATTTGCTCAGTTGTGCTTTTTTGGTTTCTTTATTCGTTGTTTTTTTGGACTTTAGGATATGATGTTGTTTTTGCGGCGCATTTTCTTTTTCGTTGACCTGGTTTTTTCCCACCATTAGTTGCAGTAAGTACCATTCTCTTTCCATCTGTCGTCAGTTGTCCCTTGTCGTTGATTGGTTTTACATATTGCAGGAATCTATTGAGATGTCGTTGTCGCGCTTCTGGATCTTTTTTGTCCCATACTTCTGGTGCAACCCTATATCGTTTGTAGTTCTCCGTTAGTTGATAGTCGCCGAACCTGTATAGACTCCTTTCCAACTCGCGATATTCTCCCTTAACGACGTCGTATATTGTTTCTACAAGTTCTGCTAGCGGTTTTGCTTTCCAGTCGATTGCTTGTTTCAGGATGTGATTCATCGATTCGCTGTTATTATTGGTCCATGATGTTTTGGTTGGTATTAGTCCTGATGTATGTGATGTCGCGAAGTTTTCTTTGAGAATCGGCGCTAATCTAGTGCGGAAGTACTCTTTGAATTTCGGTGCAATGGAATTAATCGTCGTCTCAGCTCGCTCTATTCTATAATCTAATGTTGTTTCTGTGTCCGCGGAAGTGATGCCTTGCTCGCCGAAGATTTCGTCAGTTATACATTTCCTATCAGCTGTTGTCGTACCGATGACGTCGCGCAGTTGGTGCCTTACATTTTTTTGTAGATGAAGTGTGCAACTAATCTTTTTAATGTCCTTAAAGGCGAAAGATGCTCCATTTTTTATTGCCTTTTCGTCGTCCGAGCCGATGATTGGTGAAGATGGGGCATTCGAATCGTGGAGCGCGATGGCAATTTCGTTAAAGAATGCCGCGAAGGTCGTCCAATCTGAATTTCCATGAAGTATTACTGGTCCGGGGAATATTGGGTGGTCGCTTGTTTGTTTCCTTGTTACGGCCAGATGTTTAAAACATGCCATCGTCACGTGCACTTGTCCCAGGTTATATGTTTTATCCACTCCCAAGATTGTCGTGGCGGCATTTGGGTGACTGCAGCAAAAGCGTTTTATGTCGAGGATCTGTTGTGGTGTATACATTATCACGATTGGTATCTTATCTTTCGTATGGACGACTTTCTGCACGAATGGATGGCTGTGAACTAAATTTTCAAGATGTACTATATTGTCGGCGAAATTGGCGAGGTGTCCGCTCGGGTTCTTTTGTTTTTTCTCGCGATATTTTGCGTCCCGTAGTTGTTTGTGCGATCTCGGAGCCTTGTAGATGTTGTCTTCTGTTGCTAGCATCTGTCGGTATACTTTTGCGGGGGCTTGGTTTTTGGTATCCTCTTTTATTTTTTCCATTGTGGCAACTGGCGTTTTGATATAAGGCGCGTCACTCTTTGCTGAGTTTTTGTGAGGCGCACGGCCAGGGAACTTCCCGATATATTCATAACATACTGCATTTGGGTCGTCACCAAGCCATGAGATTCTCCTTTGATACGATGGATCTAATGCTAATTTGGAGTATCTGCGGTGTAGAATGGTGATATCGGACTGCGATGGCTGTGGGTCTATGGTTATATATATTGGCTTCCGGTCTTTTCTTCGTTTAAAACAGAATTTCGCGTCCTTCTTCACTATTTCTGTCAGTTTTCCATTTGCACCTCGGATATAGTAGACTGTTGGTGAACTAGATTTGGAGCACCAGGCGCCGCAATCATCCCACCATTCACATTTTAGGCCACGTGCCTTTCTGTCTACGTTTCTAGTGTTCAGCACAACGAACAGCACGTCTTCCTTCACACCAGGTGGTACTGAATCTAGAGGCTGTTCCTGGGATGTGAGATATTCTATAACATTTTCCACAGATGAAAACTTGTTTCCGTGTATCGGGTGTCCGCCGGCAGCGATTAAAGGAACATTGTCATCAGTTGACAGAATACTGTCTCCGTTTAGAGGAAGGGGAGGATGAGAAACTGGGTCTCCTTTTAGAGGAACAGTGTCTCCTTTTAGAGGAACAGTGTCTCCTTTTAGAGGAACAGTGTCTCCTTTTAGAGGGACAGGATCTCCTTTTAGAGGAACAGTGTCTCCTTTTAGAGGAACAGTGTCTCCTTTTAGAGGGACAGGATCTCCTTTTAGAGGAACTTGGTCTCCTTTTAGAGGAACATGGTCCCCTTTTAGAGGAACAGTGTCTCCTTTTAGAGGAACATGATCTCCTTTTAGAGGAACAGGATATCCTTTTACAGTAACAGGATATCCTTTTACAGTAACAGTGTCACCTTTCGGAGTAGACGAGAAAGGCCCTCCAATAGTAGGAGGTAGGTCTACAATGGAATCATTGCAACTGATAGCTGAAACAGCAGACAAATTTGGCATATAACACTGGTATATGGAAGTCTCTGATGGTATAGATAATGAAGAATTGTCTGCTTCATATGACATTGGTTCTCTTTTCAGAGAAGTTGGTCCCCTTTTAAGAGAAAGTAGTTCCTCTTTCAGAGATTTTGGTTCTACTTTCGGGGAAGACATGAGAGGACCTCCCAAATTAGGAGGAGATAAGTCTACGGTTGATTCAATGCAATGGATGGGTGAAATAGCAGACACATGTGGCATAGGAGAATCAAGAATGGTAGAAACAGCATATGGATCAGGTAAATCAACAACAATTGAAGTATCGTTGGTATCAAGGTCAACAATGTGAAATGTGTTAACATTAGCAACTACATGTGGTGAACATATATCATTCGTTTTGACAAATAAATCATTATTTGCAGGAAACAGAACAGGCAATGATACATCATTCATGTCAATAGTAATAGAATTACTGGAATCAATATGCATATATGTAGGTAAACTAACATCAGTTGAAACATTCAAAGGAACATCTTTAACATTGGTTTGTTTGACAGCATTTGCATATGACAATTTAGGCGATGAAGAATCAACATAAATTATGTTTCTGATGGCACTTTTTTCTTGTAGCAGAACGAAATGGTTGGGCAAATATGCAATGTCATTTGGGTTGAAAATCGTCCTGCTCCACATGATGTCCATCACTGGTGATGCTGCTCTTCTTACACCGCGACCACACACTTTTCTTGAGAGACTGTTCGATAGTGCTGCATTAATCATCGGCGGGCAGTAAGAATTGATCGACACTTTTAGCGCAGCACTAGTTGCATAAAAATGGAGAAGTTCGGACCAGGCATCTTGTGTGCACGATGTTCGGAACAATTCACAATACGGGTCTGTGAGCACATGTATGTCGTTGATTAGGTCTTTGTATTGTGACGAATGGCTGTCGTAGTAAACTCTGTTTTGGCCTATTTCAATGGCTGTCAGCAGTCTAACGTGAAGGTGATGTGACTGGTCGCCGAACAGGGCTGCTGAAACTGATCGGTAAAAGCAGTTGCCGTCGCCAATGATTTTCGTTGGGGTGTAGGTTCTGAGGACAATTGGGTGCAGATTTTGAAGAATTGATGTCGATATAGGATCTGCCTCTCTGGTTGGCGTGTCAGAGTTGGTTGATGGTACCACGATTTTGTACACTTGGAGTAAAATGAGCTCTAATCGCGCGGCTATTGCTATTTTGGAAACGTCTTTGGTTTCTGCAGCTACCTGTAACCTGCATGGAAAAAAAATACACGATATATATACATAATCATAACTGCTGTTTGAAGGGGAAATATTTGGCAGTAAGACGACAAGGTGAGATCTGAAGATCTGAAGAACAACTTGTTTGTCATTCCCGGATTGCAATTTGAATACAGCCAAGACTTGCATCCAGAACCACAGCCCCATGAGGAGAATTACTAAAATACCAATGTAGACTATACCAGTGACAAGGATCAAATGGCCGATTTTGTCTAAAACCAACAAATATCAAAACCATAATAATTTCTAGTAATCGATAATTGCAGCCAAATATCCTCATTGGCAATAAAAAAATTCCCTTTTATTTGACACTCGGTGAAATTGAACGAAGCAAAGTCGAGATATCGTATCGTAAACTAACGAAATACACCGAAGAAATCGGGTCGTCAATCTCCATGTCCGCTCAGGCCTTTGACCTAGTTATAAAATCAATATTTTCGAGCAATAATTTGTCGCGAACGTGTACTTAAGCGCGATGGCATGACAATATAAATGCTCATATATGTATATGTTCCGCAAGTCATTCCGAAGCCGTCCATACCTTTTTTATTTCATCTGATATGTTTATGCCCAATTTTTCAACTTTATTTAAAGCGAAACGAAAGTGAAACGATAATGTCAATGTCACGCTGTTATCGCATAATTTTAATAGTAATTCCAATTATGTAACGATATATGTTCAAGTTCACTTCTGTTTTAAAATCAAATAAACGTCTTGGTACAGAGAAAATTAATAATTCGTGTGTTTCTTCAATACTGTATCAGATATCTATGCATATTGATTTTTTCAAGCCATCATTTGTGAACTTTACTCTCGATTTTTGTCAAGCAAGCCGTCACAAAATCTCTGCCACAGACACGTCTTGTTTCTGGAATTCGTTTGATGAAGTTGAAAAATTGAGCACAAACACATTTGGTGAAAAAAAGGTATGAACGGCTTCGGAATGACTTGCGGAACAAATACGAGCAATTATAGGTTATGTCATCGCGATTAAGTACACGTTCGTGACAAATTATTGCTCGAAAATATTTATTTTATAACTAGGCCAAAGGCATCTGAGTGGACATGGATATTGACGACCCGATTTCTTCAGCAGATTTAGCCGATTTATATGTTAAAAAAAAAGAAAGGAATTTTACGTTGTTTCCTGGAGAAGGGGACAGAACTCACTCAACACCAGGTTCCATTTTGGGCATATTTATTGCCAACAAACATAATAAATTCATAATGACTGATTTAACAATAAACTGGTGCACAAATATGATTGCACAAATACATGTACATATATACACACATGCTAGTAAATATGTAGCTTAACTATCAATACATGTAATATATCCGGGCAAAGTGGATGTATACCGCCACATTTCAATAAGACACACCTGAGGATATTTTGGCTTTAATTATCGATTTACATGTATATAATTTGTTAGGGTTGGTGTGGTTTTAGCCAAAATAGATCATTTGAACTTTGTCATATGGTATATTGGTATTTTAGTAATTTTTCCCCAGGGGCCTTTGCCCAGAACAGGTAACACACGATTTATATTGTTCAGTGTGCTAATTCTGGCGTTGTACTTTTCACAATATCGAAAATTGAGTTCTATCGTATTAAATGATGCCATGCATATTTTAACTGGGTTGAATTTTGTTCGATACAAAGTTTTAATAACAAAGTTTTATATAGAAGCAAACTTATATTTCAATATATCTTTTCAAGATAATTGAAGGAATGATATTTAAAGGGGTACTGTACGCCATTTTCAATAAATAGTCCGGTAACAACAACGATCTAATATCGTTAATATACAGATAAAATAACTAATTTGAGTCGAATATATATTCTGCGGACGTTCATCTTAAAATCAAAGTTAACAATCTGATATAAATTTAATTTATTGTTGGAGCCATTATTAAATTACGATTTCCGTGTATAAGATGCGTAATGCGTGGAATGCGTAATGGTGGAATTTATGCACAGGGGCCTGTAACGTGCTCCACTGTCCCCCCCCCCCCTTTGCACTGCCCATATACGCCGCTCTATATACGCGCCTTCTTCGCGTTAATGGAACATTATATAGACAAGGGTAACTGTAGAAATTCAACGTTTCACCATCGCTCGGGAGTCGCACAAATTTAGCCCATTCACCACAGTAATGATAACGATATATACACGGATGGATCGGCAAAGAATTCATCTTTCAATAAATACCACAAACTCCCATCAGAAACATTCATACACGTTGCATTCGATAACATTTTAACCACCAAATATTGTCTCCGGATATATAGCGTCATAATGATCGAATATTAAAATGAGGACCTCGATTCTAACACTGAGCGGTGATTGGCTGTTTCTACTATGTCCGTCATGGAAAGGTCAGGTCACAATGAATATTAAAATTAGGAACTGTGTCACTTGACAAATATCTTTTTTAAAGTTGGAATTATCGACAGATTTCTCCTCTATTAGAATTGTTTACTGACAATGTGTTGATTTGTATGAGTAAATAAATTATTAGCCGACAAGAAATCACTAAGTTTCAGTTAGTTGATCGTTTGACCGATTTTTAATGATAGTAAACTGTATAGGTGGTGAATTTAGAGACACATGTCCGAAATTGCTATCCGAGCCGGATCAATCCAAAAAAATACGCTCTCCGAAGACAATATTCGGTGGTTAAAATGTTATCAAATGCAACTCTGATGGGAGTTTGTGGTATTTATTGAAAGATGAATTCGTTGCCGATCCATCCGTGTATATATCGTTATCATTACTGGGGTGAATGGGCTAAATTTGTGCGACTCCCGAGCGATGGTGAAACGTTGAATTTCTACAGAGC